>OY804597.1:65827535-66472073 GCA_963680895.1 Fragum sueziense
AACAAAGCAGACCGCTCGTAAATCCACCGGAGGAAAGGCTCCACGAAAACAGTTGGCCACCAAGGCAGCCCGTAAGAGCGCCCCAGCCACTGGCGGAGTGAAGAAGCCCCACAGATACAGGCCCGGTACCGTCGCCCTCCGTGAGATCAGACGTTACCAGAAGAGCACAGAGCTTCTGATCAGAAAATTGCCCTTCCAGCGTCTCGTGCGTGAAATCGCCCAGGACTTCAAGACCGATCTCCGTTTCCAGAGCTCTGCCGTGATGGCCCTCCAGGAAGCTAGCGAGGCCTACTTGGTCGGACTCTTCGAGGACACCAACCTGTGTGCCATCCACGCTAAACGAGTCACCATCATGCCCAAGGACATCCAGCTCGCCCGAAGAATCCGAGGTGAACGTGCTTAGGCTTGTCGGGACAGTCAGAACCCCCTCAAAACGGCCCTTCTCAGGGCCACAACTGAACACGAAGGTTACCTTACACGAACAATTGTCTCAATCCATCGCCCTAACGTATACTAACAGCCGAAACCCAAATCAAGCACCCGCCCCAATGTCCAAAAAGCCTTTTTAGGGTCCACCGTACATCGGCAGCAACCTTTCAATTTAATATATATCAATCAGACCACCTACACAAAATAGTAGAGACCAGTATAAGACCGATTCGAACCCACAACATAGGTCTGCTAGGTCATAGAAAGCGTTCAAACACCCGTCCACGTTCAGTTCGCCAATAGCATTTCAGGGCGGGGGGGGGGGGTGTGTGGAAAGGCGGGGGGGGGGGACGTGTCTACGTACAGGTCCGCGCTCATATAGAATTAAAGAAGGATTCGTTAAATCGGATTTAACTATTTAAGAAAGGCGAGGGGGGGGGGGACGTGTCTACGTACAGGTCCGCGCTCATATAGAATAAAGAAGGACTGCTTAAATCGGATTTAATTATTTAAGGTCCCATTGCGGACCTGTACGTAGACACTTTGACCTACTGACCTATTGACCTAATTAAAAGTTGCAGAAAATTAATTAGGTCAGTAGGTCAGTAGGTCAAATGCTTCCGCGCTGGTCCGCGCTCGACCTTAAGTAATTAAATCGGATTTAAGAAAGTCTTCTTTAATTCTATATGAGCGCGGACCTGCGCGAACACAAAAAAGAATTATAGTGGCCAGCGACCAGATTTCTATTATAAGTAAAGGCAGAACAGTATTTCGGCATTCAGTCGTATTCTAACATAGTAGAAACAATGTCTGGACGTGGTAAAGGCGGTAAGGGTCTAGGAAAGGGGGGCGCTAAGCGTCACAGGAAAGTCCTTCGAGACAACATCCAGGGTATTACCAAGCCGGCTATCCGTCGACTTGCCCGCCGAGGTGGTGTGAAGAGAATTTCTGGTCTCATCTACGAAGAGACACGAGGTGTACTCAAAGTGTTCTTGGAAAACGTCATCAGAGATGCCGTCACCTACACCGAGCACGCCAAGAGGAAGACCGTCACAGCCATGGACGTCGTCTACGCCCTCAAAAGACAAGGCAGAACCCTCTACGGATTCGGCGGTTAAGCTCCAGAGCTCAAGACCCGAAAGAAAACGGCCCTTCTCAGGGCCACAACACGGCTAGATAGTGTTCTTTGAGTCGAAAATTGTCATTTTTGTACCCCCATAAATCCCCATTAAAAGCATCCCAATCCCGTATTTCCCGGTTGGATCACCAAGAAAAACCCGTAGACCCATCGATCAGACCCATTAGAGCCCACAGCCAAGGCAGGTTGAGCCCAGAATCGCGAGCAAACCCCCGCCCATTTTCACCTGATCAACGAACTGAGTGCCAAATCGCCATTTTCGGACCCCCATAAATACCAATGGAACAATTTTTCCGACGTTCCCCTATTAGATCTGTTAGGAAAATATTCAGAGACAAGGAATAAGTCAATTTCAATCGTCAGAGAAGGTTGGTTAGGCAAAAAAACGCAATCCAGGACCCGCCCAAGTGCAATTTGCACAGAATCTTGTCGGACCCCAAAATCGGCTATTTACACCGAAAATGGTCTTTTTCGCCGATATTTCGACATTTTTTGGATAAATGTATGGAAATCCGAACAAATGCATGCAAAATCATCCAATTCTATCGTGAAACAACGAAATTATAGGCGAAAAAACGCTTTTCGGGCCTGGAGGGTCCAAAAAGGGCCTGCCGAAGGCCCGCCAGTACGGCCGCTCTGATTGGTCGACGATTCCTATCATCTGAAATACAGCCAATCAGCGATGTCGTACTGGCGGGGCTTCGGTAGGGCCTTTTTGGACCCTCAAACCCCCAAATTTGAATCGTCAAATACTCGATTTTCCGACTTTTTTCGAAAAATCTGAAGCGAGCAAAAACTTGTAACTGTGTTGTAGGTATGTAAAAACAAAAATTTATCCATGTGCTATATACCGTATAGGAGTTATGAAGGCTTTTCGTGGGAACTTTGAGCCCGATTTTTGGATATTTATAGTATTCGCACGCTGTTGAGTGTTATTTCAATAAGCGCGGATCAATTTTTGCTTTCCAACGAGCCTACCCGCAACCCTGTGGCTTAAAAAACAAGGAAATGAGAGCAGAGACAAATTTGAGGTGCTCGCCGAAAATCTCAAAAATTTCCCAAGTCCACAAGGTTGCCCCCCCGCCCGAGAGGTGTCTTCGCGCAGGTCCGCGCTCATATAGAAATAAAGAAGGGTTTCTTAAATCGTTAAATCGCTTAAATATTTAAGGAAAGTAGGTCAATCCCCCTTTTTGCGATATAAATACCGAGCGAGAGCAAGCGTCCACACTTTAGTTACTGAGCTGCTAGAGGAAGGATCATGCCACCCAAAGTTGGAACGAAAGGCGCAAAGAAAGCCGTGAGCAAGGCGAAAGCCCAGCGCTCTGGCGACAAGAAAAGGAAGAGGAGGAGGAAGGAATCCTACGCTATCTACATTTACAAAGTCCTGAAGCAGGTGCACCCCGACACTGGTATCTCGAGCAAGGCCATGTCCATCATGAACAGCTTCGTGAACGATATCTTTGAGAGAATCGCCGCCGAGGCTTCACGACTGGCCCACTACAACAAGCGCTCCACCATCACCAGCAGAGAGGTCCAGACCGCCGTCAGACTGCTCTTGCCCGGTGAGCTGGCCAAGCACGCCGTCAGCGAAGGCACAAAGGCTGTCACCAAGTACACCAGCAGCAAGTAGGAAGCGACGTCCCGTCCCCCCCCCCCCCCCAAAAACGGCCCTTATCAGGGCCACAACACCGCTAGATAGTGTTCCGAGAGTCGAAAACTGCCATTTTCAGACCCCCATAAATCCCCCAAAAACCGTCCCCGTCCGCCATTTCCCGGTCAGATCACATAGAAAAAACCTCAGACCCCTAGATCAGGCCCATTCGAACCCGCAGCGAAGGTCTGTTTGACTTAGAATCACGGTCAAGCACCCGTCCAGATTCAATTTACACATAACCTCTACAGGACCCGAAATGGGGATATCTCGACGAAAAAGGTCTTTCTCGCCCATATTTCGACCCTTTACTGATAAGGGTAGTTAAAACCCATCAAATGCGTGCAAAATCATCAAATTCTATCGTCAAACAATGAAAATATAGGCGAAAAAGGCTTTTCGGGACTGGAGGGTCCAAAAAGGGCCTGCCGAAGCCCCGCCAGTACGGCCGCTCTGATTGGTCGAAAATTCCTACTATTTGAAATACAGCCAATCAGCGACGCCGTACTGGCGGGGCTTCGGCAGGGTCTTTTTGGACCCTCTCAGCCCCAAATTTGAATCGTCAATTACTCGATTTTTCGACTTTTTTTGAAAATTCTGAAGTGAGCAAAAACTTGCAACTGTGTTGTAGGTAAAAACAAAAATTTGATGATGAGCTATATAGCGTATAGGCGTTATGAAGGGTTTTCTTGGGAACTTTGAGCCCAATTTTCGGATATTTATAGGATTCGCATGCTGTTAAAAATTATACCGACAAACGCGGCCCAATTTTTGCTTTCCAACGAGCCTACCCACAACCTTGTAGCTTAAAAAATGAGAAAATGCGAGCAGAGACAAATTTGAGGTGCTCGCCCAAAATCTCAAAATTTTCACAAGTCCGTAAAGTAGGTCAATCCCCTTTTTTTGCACAGAAATGAAAATTTTCTTTCTGCTCGCATTTCTTTGTTTTTGAAGCCAGAAAGCTGGGAGTAGGCTCGTTGGAAAGGTCTAATCATGCCGCGTCTGCCTATATAAGATTCATAAAGATCGAGCGATATTCACTACCCGAAAAATGCGATTTACGTAAAAACCAAGAAACAAAGTTTAGCCCAAGATCAGACGTCGATCCTAAAACTTGGGATACCATCTTACGCAGTTTGACGAGACGGAGGTTAAGACATATTTTTCAGCCTTCTAGCTCAAAAGATGAAGAAATGAGAGGAAAATCAAATTTGGATGGTCAGAGGGTCCAAAAAGGGCCTGCCGAAGGCCCGCCAGTACGGACGCTCTGATTGGCCGACGTTTCCTATAATCTGAAATACAGCCAATCAGCGACGCCGTACTGGCGGGCCTTCGGCAGGGCCTTTTTGGACCCTCCAAACCCCAAATTTGAATCGTCAAATACTCGATTTTCAGACTTTTTTCGAAAAATCTGAAGCGAGCAAAAACTTGCAACTGTGTTGTAGGTAAGAAAAAACAAAAATTTGATGATGTGCTATTTAGCACATAGGCGATATGAAGGCTTTTCTTGGGAACTTTGAGTCCGATTTTCGGATATTTATAGTATTCGCACGCTATTGAGTGTTATACCAATAAGCGTGGCCTAATTTTTGCTTTCCAACGAGCCTACCCACAACCTTGTAGCTTAAAAATCAAGGAAATGCGAGCAGAGACAAATTTGAGGTGTTCTCCGAAAATCACCAAAATCTCTCAACTCTGAAATGTTGCCCCCCCGCCCGGAAGTGTCTTCGCGCAGGTCCGCGCTGACCTATCCACTTTTGGGACTATAAAAGCCAAGCTCGGTATGGTTTTTGTCATTTTAGCAGCGAATCTCGCACAGTTCACATCGTACGAAAATCATGTCTGGACGTGGTAAAGGTGGCAAAGTGAAGGGGAAGGCCAAGAGCCGATCGACCCGGGCCGGATTACAGTTCCCAGTGGGCAGAATCCACCGACTCTTGAGAAAAGGCAACTACGCCGAGCGTGTCGGAGCCGGTGCACCCGTTTACCTGGCCGCCGTGCTCGAATACCTGGCCGCCGAAGTGTTGGAATTGGCAGGAAACGCAGCCCGTGACAACAAGAAGAGCAGAATCATTCCCCGTCATCTGCAGCTGGCCATCAGGAACGACGAGGAGTTGAACAAGCTCTTGTCCGGAGTTACCATCGCCCAGGGTGGTGTGCTCCCCAACATCCAGGCTGTACTTCTGCCCAAGAAGACCGCCAAGGCAGCCAAGTAAGCCTTCTGGTTACAAAACTAGAGACAAACGGCCCTTCTCAGGGCCACTATTTCACTAGAAAATCGTTTCCCCGAGCTCGAATTGTCTGTTATAATCAAGAAAAGTATAGTCCCAGCATGAAAAGGCCCCCATTCCGTTGTGTCATTGTCCCAAGAAATGCGATCAACGTCCGTCCGATGTCACAAAGTGCCATTTTCAGGTCCCCCGTACCCCGGCAATAGCCTTCTAATTCAATATTTAATATCAATCGCTAATATTTCCAGCTTTTAGGCATAAAAGTAGCGAAAACCCGTCAAATGCATGCACAATCACGCAATTCTATATAGAAACGTGGTATTTATCGCCTTATCTGTGTAAGAACAGCCTCTCGGGCCTGGAGGGTCCAAAAAGGGCCTGCCGAAGGCCCGCCAGTACGGCGGCTCTGATTGGTCGACGATCCTGGTATCTGAAAGAAGAGCCAATCAGCGACGCCGTACTGGCGGGGCTTCGGTAGGGCCTTTTTGGACCCTCCAACCCCAAAACTTGAACCGTCAAAAACTCGATTTTCCGACTTTTTTTTGAAAAATCTGAAGCGAGCAAAAACTTGCAACTGTGTTGTAGGTATGTAAAAACCAAAATTTATCCATGTGCTATATACCATATAGGAGTTATGAAGGGTTTTCTTGGGAACTTTGAGCCCAATTTTCGGATATTTATAGTATTCACACGCTGTTGGGCGTTATACCGATAAGCGCGGCTCAATTTTTGCTTTCCAACGAGCCTACCCACAACCCTGTAGCTTGAAAAATAAGAAAATGCGAGCAGAGACAAATTTGGGGTGATCGCCCAAAATCTCCAAAATCTTCCAACTCTGAAAGGTTCCCCCCCGCCTGGAGAGGTGTCTTCGCGCAGGTCCGCGCTCATATAGAATTAAAGAAGGGTTTCTTAAATCGTTAAATATTTAAGGAAAAGTAGGTCAATCCCCTTTTTTTGCACAAAAATGAAAATTTTGTTTCTGCTCGCATTTCATCGATTTTAATGGTAGAAAGATAAGAGTAGGCTCGTTGGAAAGGTCTCATTATGGCGCGTCTGCTGGTATAAAAATCATCAAGATCGCACTATATTCACTACCCGAAAAATGGGATTTTCGTAAAAACCAAGAAACAAAGTTTAGCCTAAGATCAGACGCTGATCCCAGAAATTTTGATACCATCGTACGCAGCTCAACGAGACGGAGGTTAAGACATAATTTTCAGCCTTCTAGCTGAAAAGATAAAGAAATGAGAGCAAAAAGAAATTTGTGTTTCTTTTTTGGCATTTCCCGCTTTTATTGACCATTCATGGAAGAGGAGCTTGGTGATTGGTCCTTTTGTCTCTGTATATAATCCATTATCAGTCAGTGATTACAGTTCAGTGTGGAAGTGGACGTGGTGACGAGTAGATGGTTCTAGCCTAGCATGTAACTGCATGAAAGTATATTCCTTGAGCGAAAATTGTTTAGAAACCGGCCTAGACGGGCTGTGGAGATGCTTTAGAGCTGCGAGAGGGGGACGTATCGCCGATTTTCGAGCGAATAAAAAAAATATTTATATCACGCGCGCGCGCGCGCACGCACGCGCGCGCCGTGGAGTGGAGTTGGAGTTGGAGGTTGGAGTTGGAGATGGAGATGGAGATCAAGAAAAGGGGCTATGCCCGACCTTGCATCTGATCTGTGATATAGTATATGCTAGACTAGACATTTATTCGACACCGCCCAGGCAGACTGAACTCGTGCTACAAGAATAGGATGTAACAAACATAAGTTTTCAGGGTAGTCAGAGAACAGTATACAGCCCAGAACAAGCCCAGTCACAATGCAATAAAGGCATTTTTTTTAATCCCCGCATTCCCGGTTATATTTCCACAGGTTACGGGTAAAGGTAGCAAAACCCCATCAAAATCACCCAAATCTATCGGTAAAGTCGGTGTTTATCGCCGTTTTCTATGTAAAAACAGTCTCTCGGGACTGGAGGGTCCAAAAAGGCACTGCCGAACGCCCGCCAGTACGGCCGCTCTGATTAGTCGACAATTGCTATTATCTGAAATACAGCCAATCAGCGACGCCGTACTGGCGGGCCTTCGGTAGGGCCTTTTTGGACCCTCCAACCCCAAAATTTGAACCGTCAATAACTCGATTTTCCGACTTTTTTTGAAAAATCTGAAGCGAGCAAAAACTTGCAACTGTGTTGTAGGTATGTAAAAACCAAAATTTATCCATGTGCTATATACCATATAGGAGTTATGAAGGCTTTTCGTGGGAACTTTGAGCCCGATTTTCGGATATTTATAGTATTTGCACGCTGTTGAGTGTTATTTCAATAAGCGCGGATAAATTTTTGCTTTCCAACGAGCCTACCCACAACCATGTAGCTTAAAAAACGAGGAAATGCGAGCAGAGACAAATTTGAGGTGATCGCCGAAAATCTCAAAAATTTCACAAGTCCAAAAGGTTGCCCCCCCGCCCGAGAGGTGTCTTCGCGCAGGTCCGCGCTCATATAGAAATAAAGAAGGGCTTTCTTAAATCGTTAAATCGCTTAAATATTTAAGCTAGAGTAGGTCAATCCCCTTTTTGATGAATTTTTGCACAAAATTGAAAAATTTGTTTCTGCTCGCATTTCTTCATTTTTGAAGCCAGAAAGTTGGGAGTAGGCTCGTTGGAAAGGTCTAATCATGCTCCGTCTGCCTATATGAAATTCATAAAGATCGAACAATATTCACTACCCGAAAAATGTGATTTTCGTAAAAACCAAGAAACAAAGTTTAGCCTAAGATCAGACGCTGATCCCAAAACTTTTGATGCCATCTCACGAGGCTTGACGAGACGGAGGTTAAGACATATTTTTCAGCCTTCTAGCTCAAAAGATAAAGAAATGAGAGCAAAAACAAGTTTGTGAAAGCGAATTCTGAGCCCGATCATCGGACTGCATTCTGATCCAATTAAATGTTATATGGACAAACGCGGCCTAGATTTGTCTTTCCAACGAGCCTACCCACAACCCTCTGGCTTAACGGGTAACGAAATACGGGCAGAAGCAAGTTGACCAGCAAAAGCTCGGATCGCCCGAAAACCCCAATTTTCTCCTTTTCTCTCATAATTTGAGTTTGTCACTCGAATGCGACCACGTTGTAGGTAGAGGAAAACGGCAATAGACTATTGGGACTATACAGTATATATAGAGGGGGGAGGAGGTATTACTACCAGCAGGTACGTCCCACACCGGCACCGACCTGAAATAGAGAGAATATACGGGCACTGTGTTGTGCAGCCGTTTTCAATGATGACAAGGGTAGAAAATTTCGTAAACTCGCTTTTCAACACGATTCCATCGATTTCTCGCCAAACTCGCTACTGTGAGTTTGTTCTTTACGGTAGAATTAGTATGGGACCGGCGCGGACCAGGTCGGAGGAACACCGGGTGTCAACGCTCTCTCCGGTATGGATACGCACATGCCGTCACGGGATAGAGTCCCGTAGGTCCCTCCTCGACGCGTTATTCTCCTGCTGGAACCCAGGGCATTGAAACAAATACGACATAACGGGGTTCGAGCGCGAAAACATCGAGAGAAAGGAAGAAAATGCTGAGAATCAGCATTTTCTTCCTTTCTCTCGAGGTTTTCGCTGCAAAACTCGTCTATAACCGTTGTGGAGGATCTGTCTCGTAGCTCAGTCTCGTAGAGGGATGATTCCCGGTCATTTTGGTATCTAGAACGTCCGTCTCCGCCGAATATTGGCGGAGATAAGTGTGAACGTATCCTCGTTCTCAGCATTTTCTTCCTTTTTCTTCGAGGTTTTCGCTGCAAAACGCATCGAAAATCGAAGCGGAGAGGCTGGGTCGCACCTCAGTCTCGTAGAGGGATGATTCCCGGTCATTTTGGTGTCTAGAATGTCCGTCTCCGCCGAATATTGGCGGAGATAAGTGTGAACGTACCCTCGTTCTCAGCATTTTCTTCCTTTTTCTTCGAGGTTTTCGCTGCAAAACGTATCGAAAATCGATGCGGAGAGGCTGGGTCGCACCTCAGTCTCGTAGAGGGATGATTCCCGGTCATTTTGGTGTCTAGAATGTCCGTCTCCGCCGAGTATTAACGGAGACAAGTGTGAACGTAGCCCCGTTTTCGCCGGGTTCTAGCTGGACTCTCTGTTCGGAGCTGTATAACGCTACTATGCGCTTATACCAGCAGTGCGTTCGCTCTGCCCACATCCACCACCCGGTCAGGGTCACATCCGCCGTCACCCATGTCGTCCCTCGGCTCGTCCGCCGGTGATACGGACCAGTATAACGGCTACTGGGGCTTTCTGAAGCATTGGAGGTGACGTGAAACGGGCTTGAAACCAGCATTTTCTCCATTTCTCTCGATGTTTTCTCTGTCAGAATCGCCTGAGCCCCATTTATACCAGCTTGAGTTATGCCGGGGGTATGAGAGCATTGAAACAAATACGACATAATGGGTTTCGAGCACGGAAAACATCGAGAGAAAGGGAGAAAATGCTGAGAATCAGCATTTTCTTCCTTTCTCTTCGATGTTTTCGCTGCAAAACACATCGAAAATCGATGTGGAGAGACTGGCTCGACCTCAGTCTCGTAGAGGGATGATTCCCGGTCATTTTGGTGTCTAGAATGTCCGTCTCCGTCGGATATTGACGGAGATGAGTGTGAACGTACCCCCGTTCTCAGCATTTTCTTCCTTTTCCTTCGAGGTTTTCGCTGCAAAACACATCGAAAATCGATGCAGAGAGGCTGGCTGCCACCTCAGTCTCGTAGAGGGATGATTCCCGGTCATTTTGGTGTATAGAACGTCCGTCTCCGTCGGATATTGACGGAGATAAGTATGAACGTTCCCCCGTTCTGGTGGGGTTCTGGCTGGACTCTCTGTTCGGAGCTGTATAACGCTACTATGCGCTTATACCAGCAGTGCGTTCACTCTGCCCACATCCACCACCCGGTCAGGGTCACATCCGCCGTCACCCACGTCGTCCCTCGGCTCGTCCGCCGGTGATACGGACCAGTATAAGGGCTACAGGGGCTTTCTGAAGCATTGGAGGTGACGTGAAACGGGCTTCAAACCAGCATTTTCTCCATTTCTCTCAATGTTTTCTCTGTCAAATCACCCAAGACCCTTTAGTTCCAGTGTGCATTAGGTCGGGGGCATGTCGCCTGATCACGATATAATGGGGAAATTTGATGTGCTGTGGGTACATGGCCTTAGCGATACTTACTCTACCGTTATACACGGGCCCAACAATAGGCCAACAGTGCGTGTGCTTTCTCGTGCACGCGATTCCTCGTCTCCTGGCCGAAATATCACGTTCCCCGCCACGGGCACACCGCCTGATTGTGGCTGAGGGATAGTTCTACGATGTAGACTACGATTCTCCGGCCCCTGGGTTCGAGAACCCACCAAATTTTGGGCTTTCCCTGTCCCGAGAGGCCCAAATTGGACCTCGGAAACCGCTTAAAATGGCCCTCAAAAGGCTATTTTTGATGCCAAAGCCGCAAACTAAACGCCAAATCGTAGAAACTACCCGTTGAAAGCGAACCCACAACACGGGGCTCGGATCCGAGTCCTTGGGAGAGAGCCTACAGCCGCTTTTCCCCGACCAAGAAACACAGGCGGGGGGGGAGACCGGATATGCTTTCGCGCTGGTCGGCGCTCATATAGAATTATATAGCGAACATTTCTTAAATATTTAAGGGATGGGCTTCCCCCCCGCCTTGTCTACGTACAGGTCCGCAATGCACTAGCCTTTTCTCCAGTTAGAATCATATAGCCATAGCTCTCGGCCTCCGTTCATCATTCTACATAGAACAGCGAGATGACTGACACCGCAACAGCTCCCACCCCAAAGGCCAAGAAGGCTGCCAGCAAGCCCAAGAAGCCCTCGGCTCACCCCAAATACAGCGAAATGGTTGCCGCTGCTATCGGCAGCCTCAAGGAGAGGGGAGGCTCTTCCAGACAGGCCATCTTGAAGTACATTCTCAAGAACTACAACGTAGGGAAAGAGGAGAAGAGCGTAAACGCCCACTTGAAATTGGCGCTGAAGGCAGGAGTCAAGAAAGGCAGCCTCAAGCAGGCCAAGGGTACCGGCGCAGCCGGCTCCTTCAGGCTCGGCGAAGTCAAGAAAGCACCCAAGAAGGCCGCCAAGAAGGCACCTAAACCGGCTGCAGCCAAGAAGAAGCCAGCAGCGAAAAAGCCCGCCGCAGCAGCCAAGAAGGCCACCAAAAAGGCAGGCACCCCGAAAAAGAAGAAGGTCGCCGCCAAGAAGGCAACGCCCAAGAAGAAGCCAGCAGCAGCCAAGAAGAAGGCAACGCCCAAGAAGAAGCCCGCAGCGAAGAAAGCAGCCGCCAAGAAGCCAGCAGCGAAGAAAGCCCCTGCCAAAAAGTAGATTTTGCCTCGTTCCGAACTAGGCAAAACGCCCCAAAAAGGTCCTTTTCAGGACCATCCTACGCCCAGAAAGGCATTCCTGTGCGAGATTTCCTCTGTCCGATTACCTAGGAAACCCCGTAGAGACGAGGCCCTTTAAAACATAGGTGTACTAGCTCATGAAACGCGTACGAGCACCCTTCCATTTTCACCTGGCAAACAGCCTTGATGGGGCCCTAAAATAGACATTTTCACCGAAACGAGTATAAGCCGCATATATTTCCACCTTTAAGGCATAAAAGTAGCCAAAACCCATCAAATGCATGCAAAATCACACAATTCTATCAAGAAACGGGGTATTTATCGCCGTTTTCTATGTAAAAACAGTCTCTCCGGACTGGAGGGTCCAAAAAGGGCCTGCCGAAGGCCCGCCAGTACGGCGGCTCTGATTGGTCGACGATCCTGGTATCTGAGAAAACAGCCAATCAGCGACGCCGTACTGGCGGGCCTTCGGCAGGGCCTTTTTGGACCCTCTCAGCCCCAAATTTGAATCGTCAATTACTCGATTTTCCGACTTTTTTCTAAAAATCTGAAGCGAGCAAAAACTTGCAACTGTGTTGTAGGTAAGAAAAAACAAAAATTTAATCATGAGCTATTAACTATATGGGAGTTATGAAGGGTTTTCTTGGTAACTTTGAGCCCAATTTTCGGATATTTATAGTATTTGCACGCTATTGAGTGTTATACCGATAAGCGCGGATCAATTTTTGCTTTCCAACGAGCCTACCCACAACCTTGTAGCTTAAAAAACAAGGAAATGCGAGCAGAGACAAATTTGAGGTGTTCGCCGAAAATCACAAAAATTTCACAAGTCCAAAAGGTTCCCCCCCGCCTGGAGAGGTGTCTTCGCGCAGGTCCGCGCTCATATAGAATTAAAGAAGGCTTTCTTAAATCGTTAAATCGCTTTTAAAAATATTTAAGGAAAAGTAGGTCAATCCCCTTTTTGATGAATTTTTGCACAAAATTGAAAATTTTGTTTCTGCTCGCATTTCTTCATTTTTGAAGCCAGAAAGCTGGGAGTAGGCTCGTTGGAAAGGTCTAATCATGCTGCGTCTGCCTATATAAAATTCATAAAGATCAAACAATATTCACTACCCGAAAAATGCGATTTCCGTAAAAACCAAGAAACAAAGTTTAGCCTAAGATCGGACGCTGATCCCAAAACTTTTGATACCATCGTACGCGGCTTGACGAGACGGAGGTTAAGACATATTTTTCAGCCTTCTAGCTCAAAGGATAAAGAAATGAGAACAAAATCAAATTTGGGTGGTTAGAGGGTCCAAAAAGGCCCTGCCGAAGGCCCGCCAGTACGGCTTCGCTGATTGGTCGAGAGACTCGACTGCCGGAATGAACCGAGGCCTCTGATTGGCTGAATCGCGATCGCCTTTAAATCGCTCTTTGCATATAATATGTGTTGAAATAAGGGTTTCTGCACAGTCAAACAGCTATGGCAAGAACAAAGCAGACCGCTCGTAAATCCACCGGAGGAAAGGCTCCACGAAAACAGTTGGCCACCAAGGCAGCCCGTAAGAGCGCCCCAGCCACTGGCGGAGTGAAGAAGCCCCACAGATACAGGCCCGGTACCGTCGCCCTCCGTGAGATCAGACGTTACCAGAAGAGCACAGAGCTTCTGATCAGAAAATTGCCCTTCCAGCGTCTCGTGCGTGAAATCGCCCAGGACTTCAAGACCGATCTCCGTTTCCAGAGCTCTGCCGTGATGGCCCTCCAGGAAGCTAGCGAGGCCTACTTGGTCGGACTCTTCGAGGACACCAACCTGTGTGCCATCCACGCTAAACGAGTCACCATCATGCCCAAGGACATCCAGCTCGCCCGAAGAATCCGAGGTGAACGTGCTTAGGCTTGTCGGGACAGTCAGAACCCCCTCAAAACGGCCCTTCTCAGGGCCACAACTGAACACGAAGGTTACCTTACACGAACAATTGTCTCAATCCATCGCCCTAACGTATACTAACAGCCGAAACCCAAATCAAGCACCCGCCCCAATGTCCAAAAAGCCTTTTTAGGGTCCACCGTACATCGGCAGCAACCTTTCAATTTAATATATATCAATCAGACCACCTACACAAAATAGTAGAGACCAGTATAAGACCGATTCGAACCCACAACATAGGTCTGCTAGGTCATAGAAAGCGTTCAAACACCCGTCCACGTTCAGTTCGCCAATAGCATTTCAGGGCGGGGGGGGGGGGTGTGTGGAAAGGCGGGGGGGGGGGACGTGTCTACGTACAGGTCCGCGCTCATATAGAATTAAAGAAGGATTCGTTAAATCGGATTTAACTATTTAAGAAAGGCGAGGGGGGGGGGGACGTGTCTACGTACAGGTCCGCGCTCATATAGAATAAAGAAGGACTGCTTAAATCGGATTTAATTATTTAAGGTCCCATTGCGGACCTGTACGTAGACACTTTGACCTACTGACCTATTGACCTAATTAAAAGTTGCAGAAAATTAATTAGGTCAGTAGGTCAGTAGGTCAAATGCTTCCGCGCTGGTCCGCGCTCGACCTTAAGTAATTAAATCGGATTTAAGAAAGTCTTCTTTAATTCTATATGAGCGCGGACCTGCGCGAACACAAAAAAGAATTATAGTGGCCAGCGACCAGATTTCTATTATAAGTAAAGGCAGAACAGTATTTCGGCATTCAGTCGTATTCTAACATAGTAGAAACAATGTCTGGACGTGGTAAAGGCGGTAAGGGTCTAGGAAAGGGGGGCGCTAAGCGTCACAGGAAAGTCCTTCGAGACAACATCCAGGGTATTACCAAGCCGGCTATCCGTCGACTTGCCCGCCGAGGTGGTGTGAAGAGAATTTCTGGTCTCATCTACGAAGAGACACGAGGTGTACTCAAAGTGTTCTTGGAAAACGTCATCAGAGATGCCGTCACCTACACCGAGCACGCCAAGAGGAAGACCGTCACAGCCATGGACGTCGTCTACGCCCTCAAAAGACAAGGCAGAACCCTCTACGGATTCGGCGGTTAAGCTCCAGAGCTCAAGACCCGAAAGAAAACGGCCCTTCTCAGGGCCACAACACGGCTAGATAGTGTTCTTTGAGTCGAAAATTGTCATTTTTGTACCCCCATAAATCCCCATTAAAAGCATCCCAATCCCGTATTTCCCGGTTGGATCACCAAGAAAAACCCGTAGACCCATCGATCAGACCCATTAGAGCCCACAGCCAAGGCAGGTTGAGCCCAGAATCGCGAGCAAACCCCCGCCCATTTTCACCTGATCAACGAACTGAGTGCCAAATCGCCATTTTCGGACCCCCATAAATACCAATGGAACAATTTTTCCGACGTTCCCCTATTAGATCTGTTAGGAAAATATTCAGAGACAAGGAATAAGTCAATTTCAATCGTCAGAGAAGGTTGGTTAGGCAAAAAAACGCAATCCAGGACCCGCCCAAGTGCAATTTGCACAGAATCTTGTCGGACCCCAAAATCGGCTATTTACACCGAAAATGGTCTTTTTCGCCGATATTTCGACATTTTTTGGATAAATGTATGGAAATCCGAACAAATGCATGCAAAATCATCCAATTCTATCGTGAAACAACGAAATTATAGGCGAAAAAACGCTTTTCGGGCCTGGAGGGTCCAAAAAGGGCCTGCCGAAGGCCCGCCAGTACGGCCGCTCTGATTGGTCGACGATTCCTATCATCTGAAATACAGCCAATCAGCGATGTCGTACTGGCGGGGCTTCGGTAGGGCCTTTTTGGACCCTCAAACCCCCAAATTTGAATCGTCAAATACTCGATTTTCCGACTTTTTTCGAAAAATCTGAAGCGAGCAAAAACTTGTAACTGTGTTGTAGGTATGTAAAAACAAAAATTTATCCATGTGCTATATACCGTATAGGAGTTATGAAGGCTTTTCGTGGGAACTTTGAGCCCGATTTTTGGATATTTATAGTATTCGCACGCTGTTGAGTGTTATTTCAATAAGCGCGGATCAATTTTTGCTTTCCAACGAGCCTACCCGCAACCCTGTGGCTTAAAAAACAAGGAAATGAGAGCAGAGACAAATTTGAGGTGCTCGCCGAAAATCTCAAAAATTTCCCAAGTCCACAAGGTTGCCCCCCCGCCCGAGAGGTGTCTTCGCGCAGGTCCGCGCTCATATAGAAATAAAGAAGGGTTTCTTAAATCGTTAAATCGCTTAAATATTTAAGGAAAGTAGGTCAATCCCCCTTTTTGCGATATAAATACCGAGCGAGAGCAAGCGTCCACACTTTAGTTACTGAGCTGCTAGAGGAAGGATCATGCCACCCAAAGTTGGAACGAAAGGCGCAAAGAAAGCCGTGAGCAAGGCGAAAGCCCAGCGCTCTGGCGACAAGAAAAGGAAGAGGAGGAGGAAGGAATCCTACGCTATCTACATTTACAAAGTCCTGAAGCAGGTGCACCCCGACACTGGTATCTCGAGCAAGGCCATGTCCATCATGAACAGCTTCGTGAACGATATCTTTGAGAGAATCGCCGCCGAGGCTTCACGACTGGCCCACTACAACAAGCGCTCCACCATCACCAGCAGAGAGGTCCAGACCGCCGTCAGACTGCTCTTGCCCGGTGAGCTGGCCAAGCACGCCGTCAGCGAAGGCACAAAGGCTGTCACCAAGTACACCAGCAGCAAGTAGGAAGCGACGTCCCGTCCCCCCCCCCCCCCCAAAAACGGCCCTTATCAGGGCCACAACACCGCTAGATAGTGTTCCGAGAGTCGAAAACTGCCATTTTCAGACCCCCATAAATCCCCCAAAAACCGTCCCCGTCCGCCATTTCCCGGTCAGATCACATAGAAAAAACCTCAGACCCCTAGATCAGGCCCATTCGAACCCGCAGCGAAGGTCTGTTTGACTTAGAATCACGGTCAAGCACCCGTCCAGATTCAATTTACACATAACCTCTACAGGACCCGAAATGGGGATATCTCGACGAAAAAGGTCTTTCTCGCCCATATTTCGACCCTTTACTGATAAGGGTAGTTAAAACCCATCAAATGCGTGCAAAATCATCAAATTCTATCGTCAAACAATGAAAATATAGGCGAAAAAGGCTTTTCGGGACTGGAGGGTCCAAAAAGGGCCTGCCGAAGCCCCGCCAGTACGGCCGCTCTGATTGGTCGAAAATTCCTACTATTTGAAATACAGCCAATCAGCGACGCCGTACTGGCGGGGCTTCGGCAGGGTCTTTTTGGACCCTCTCAGCCCCAAATTTGAATCGTCAATTACTCGATTTTTCGACTTTTTTTGAAAATTCTGAAGTGAGCAAAAACTTGCAACTGTGTTGTAGGTAAAAACAAAAATTTGATGATGAGCTATATAGCGTATAGGCGTTATGAAGGGTTTTCTTGGGAACTTTGAGCCCAATTTTCGGATATTTATAGGATTCGCATGCTGTTAAAAATTATACCGACAAACGCGGCCCAATTTTTGCTTTCCAACGAGCCTACCCACAACCTTGTAGCTTAAAAAATGAGAAAATGCGAGCAGAGACAAATTTGAGGTGCTCGCCCAAAATCTCAAAATTTTCACAAGTCCGTAAAGTAGGTCAATCCCCTTTTTTTGCACAGAAATGAAAATTTTCTTTCTGCTCGCATTTCTTTGTTTTTGAAGCCAGAAAGCTGGGAGTAGGCTCGTTGGAAAGGTCTAATCATGCCGCGTCTGCCTATATAAGATTCATAAAGATCGAGCGATATTCACTACCCGAAAAATGCGATTTACGTAAAAACCAAGAAACAAAGTTTAGCCCAAGATCAGACGTCGATCCTAAAACTTGGGATACCATCTTACGCAGTTTGACGAGACGGAGGTTAAGACATATTTTTCAGCCTTCTAGCTCAAAAGATGAAGAAATGAGAGGAAAATCAAATTTGGATGGTCAGAGGGTCCAAAAAGGGCCTGCCGAAGGCCCGCCAGTACGGACGCTCTGATTGGCCGACGTTTCCTATAATCTGAAATACAGCCAATCAGCGACGCCGTACTGGCGGGCCTTCGGCAGGGCCTTTTTGGACCCTCCAAACCCCAAATTTGAATCGTCAAATACTCGATTTTCAGACTTTTTTCGAAAAATCTGAAGCGAGCAAAAACTTGCAACTGTGTTGTAGGTAAGAAAAAACAAAAATTTGATGATGTGCTATTTAGCACATAGGCGATATGAAGGCTTTTCTTGGGAACTTTGAGTCCGATTTTCGGATATTTATAGTATTCGCACGCTATTGAGTGTTATACCAATAAGCGTGGCCTAATTTTTGCTTTCCAACGAGCCTACCCACAACCTTGTAGCTTAAAAATCAAGGAAATGCGAGCAGAGACAAATTTGAGGTGTTCTCCGAAAATCACCAAAATCTCTCAACTCTGAAATGTTGCCCCCCCGCCCGGAAGTGTCTTCGCGCAGGTCCGCGCTGACCTATCCACTTTTGGGACTATAAAAGCCAAGCTCGGTATGGTTTTTGTCATTTTAGCAGCGAATCTCGCACAGTTCACATCGTACGAAAATCATGTCTGGACGTGGTAAAGGTGGCAAAGTGAAGGGGAAGGCCAAGAGCCGATCGACCCGGGCCGGATTACAGTTCCCAGTGGGCAGAATCCACCGACTCTTGAGAAAAGGCAACTACGCCGAGCGTGTCGGAGCCGGTGCACCCGTTTACCTGGCCGCCGTGCTCGAATACCTGGCCGCCGAAGTGTTGGAATTGGCAGGAAACGCAGCCCGTGACAACAAGAAGAGCAGAATCATTCCCCGTCATCTGCAGCTGGCCATCAGGAACGACGAGGAGTTGAACAAGCTCTTGTCCGGAGTTACCATCGCCCAGGGTGGTGTGCTCCCCAACATCCAGGCTGTACTTCTGCCCAAGAAGACCGCCAAGGCAGCCAAGTAAGCCTTCTGGTTACAAAACTAGAGACAAACGGCCCTTCTCAGGGCCACTATTTCACTAGAAAATCGTTTCCCCGAGCTCGAATTGTCTGTTATAATCAAGAAAAGTATAGTCCCAGCATGAAAAGGCCCCCATTCCGTTGTGTCATTGTCCCAAGAAATGCGATCAACGTCCGTCCGATGTCACAAAGTGCCATTTTCAGGTCCCCCGTACCCCGGCAATAGCCTTCTAATTCAATATTTAATATCAATCGCTAATATTTCCAGCTTTTAGGCATAAAAGTAGCGAAAACCCGTCAAATGCATGCACAATCACGCAATTCTATATAGAAACGTGGTATTTATCGCCTTATCTGTGTAAGAACAGCCTCTCGGGCCTGGAGGGTCCAAAAAGGGCCTGCCGAAGGCCCGCCAGTACGGCGGCTCTGATTGGTCGACGATCCTGGTATCTGAAAGAAGAGCCAATCAGCGACGCCGTACTGGCGGGGCTTCGGTAGGGCCTTTTTGGACCCTCCAACCCCAAAACTTGAACCGTCAAAAACTCGATTTTCCGACTTTTTTTTGAAAAATCTGAAGCGAGCAAAAACTTGCAACTGTGTTGTAGGTATGTAAAAACCAAAATTTATCCATGTGCTATATACCATATAGGAGTTATGAAGGGTTTTCTTGGGAACTTTGAGCCCAATTTTCGGATATTTATAGTATTCACACGCTGTTGGGCGTTATACCGATAAGCGCGGCTCAATTTTTGCTTTCCAACGAGCCTACCCACAACCCTGTAGCTTGAAAAATAAGAAAATGCGAGCAGAGACAAATTTGGGGTGATCGCCCAAAATCTCCAAAATCTTCCAACTCTGAAAGGTTCCCCCCCGCCTGGAGAGGTGTCTTCGCGCAGGTCCGCGCTCATATAGAATTAAAGAAGGGTTTCTTAAATCGTTAAATATTTAAGGAAAAGTAGGTCAATCCCCTTTTTTTGCACAAAAATGAAAATTTTGTTTCTGCTCGCATTTCATCGATTTTAATGGTAGAAAGATAAGAGTAGGCTCGTTGGAAAGGTCTCATTATGGCGCGTCTGCTGGTATAAAAATCATCAAGATCGCACTATATTCACTACCCGAAAAATGGGATTTTCGTAAAAACCAAGAAACAAAGTTTAGCCTAAGATCAGACGCTGATCCCAGAAATTTTGATACCATCGTACGCAGCTCAACGAGACGGAGGTTAAGACATAATTTTCAGCCTTCTAGCTGAAAAGATAAAGAAATGAGAGCAAAAAGAAATTTGTGTTTCTTTTTTGGCATTTCCCGCTTTTATTGACCATTCATGGAAGAGGAGCTTGGTGATTGGTCCTTTTGTCTCTGTATATAATCCATTATCAGTCAGTGATTACAGTTCAGTGTGGAAGTGGACGTGGTGACGAGTAGATGGTTCTAGCCTAGCATGTAACTGCATGAAAGTATATTCCTTGAGCGAAAATTGTTTAGAAACCGGCCTAGACGGGCTGTGGAGATGCTTTAGAGCTGCGAGAGGGGGACGTATCGCCGATTTTCGAGCGAATAAAAAAAATATTTATATCACGCGCGCGCGCGCGCACGCACGCGCGCGCCGTGGAGTGGAGTTGGAGTTGGAGGTTGGAGTTGGAGATGGAGATGGAGATCAAGAAAAGGGGCTATGCCCGACCTTGCATCTGATCTGTGATATAGTATATGCTAGACTAGACATTTATTCGACACCGCCCAGGCAGACTGAACTCGTGCTACAAGAATAGGATGTAACAAACATAAGTTTTCAGGGTAGTCAGAGAACAGTATACAGCCCAGAACAAGCCCAGTCACAATGCAATAAAGGCATTTTTTTTAATCCCCGCATTCCCGGTTATATTTCCACAGGTTACGGGTAAAGGTAGCAAAACCCCATCAAAATCACCCAAATCTATCGGTAAAGTCGGTGTTTATCGCCGTTTTCTATGTAAAAACAGTCTCTCGGGACTGGAGGGTCCAAAAAGGCACTGCCGAACGCCCGCCAGTACGGCCGCTCTGATTAGTCGACAATTGCTATTATCTGAAATACAGCCAATCAGCGACGCCGTACTGGCGGGCCTTCGGTAGGGCCTTTTTGGACCCTCCAACCCCAAAATTTGAACCGTCAATAACTCGATTTTCCGACTTTTTTTGAAAAATCTGAAGCGAGCAAAAACTTGCAACTGTGTTGTAGGTATGTAAAAACCAAAATTTATCCATGTGCTATATACCATATAGGAGTTATGAAGGCTTTTCGTGGGAACTTTGAGCCCGATTTTCGGATATTTATAGTATTTGCACGCTGTTGAGTGTTATTTCAATAAGCGCGGATAAATTTTTGCTTTCCAACGAGCCTACCCACAACCATGTAGCTTAAAAAACGAGGAAATGCGAGCAGAGACAAATTTGAGGTGATCGCCGAAAATCTCAAAAATTTCACAAGTCCAAAAGGTTGCCCCCCCGCCCGAGAGGTGTCTTCGCGCAGGTCCGCGCTCATATAGAAATAAAGAAGGGCTTTCTTAAATCGTTAAATCGCTTAAATATTTAAGCTAGAGTAGGTCAATCCCCTTTTTGATGAATTTTTGCACAAAATTGAAAAATTTGTTTCTGCTCGCATTTCTTCATTTTTGAAGCCAGAAAGTTGGGAGTAGGCTCGTTGGAAAGGTCTAATCATGCTCCGTCTGCCTATATGAAATTCATAAAGATCGAACAATATTCACTACCCGAAAAATGTGATTTTCGTAAAAACCAAGAAACAAAGTTTAGCCTAAGATCAGACGCTGATCCCAAAACTTTTGATGCCATCTCACGAGGCTTGACGAGACGGAGGTTAAGACATATTTTTCAGCCTTCTAGCTCAAAAGATAAAGAAATGAGAGCAAAAACAAGTTTGTGAAAGCGAATTCTGAGCCCGATCATCGGACTGCATTCTGATCCAATTAAATGTTATATGGACAAACGCGGCCTAGATTTGTCTTTCCAACGAGCCTACCCACAACCCTCTGGCTTAACGGGTAACGAAATACGGGCAGAAGCAAGTTGACCAGCAAAAGCTCGGATCGCCCGAAAACCCCAATTTTCTCCTTTTCTCTCATAATTTGAGTTTGTCACTCGAATGCGACCACGTTGTAGGTAGAGGAAAACGGCAATAGACTATTGGGACTATACAGTATATATAGAGGGGGGAGGAGGTATTACTACCAGCAGGTACGTCCCACACCGGCACGACCTGAAATAGAGAGAATAAACGCGCACTGTGTTGTGCAGCCGTTTTCAATGATGACAAGGGTAGAAAATTTCGTAAACTCGCTTTTCAACACGATTCCATCGATTTCTCGCCAAACTCGCTACTGTGAGTTTGTTCTTTACGGTAGAATTAGTATGGGACCGGCGCGGACCAGGTCGGAGGAACACCGGGTGTCAACGCTCTCTCCGGTATGGATACGCACATGCCGTCACGGGATAGAGTCCCGTAGGTCCCTCCTCGACGCGTTATTCTCCTGCTGGAACCCAGGGCATTGAAACAAATACGACATAACGGGGTTCGAGCGCGAAAACATCGAGAGAAAGGAAGAAAATGCTGAGAATCAGCATTTTCTTCCTTTCTCTCGAGGTTTTCGCTGCAAAACTCGTCTATAACCGTTGTGGAGGATCTGTCTCGTAGCTCAGTCTCGTAGAGGGATGATTCCCGGTCATTTTGGTATCTAGAACGTCCGTCTCCGCCGAATATTGGCGGAGATAAGTGTGAACGTATCCTCGTTCTCAGCATTTTCTTCCTTTTTCTTCGAGGTTTTCGCTGCAAAACGCATCGAAAATCGATGCGGAGAGGCTGGGTCGCACCTCAGTCTCGTAGAGGGATGATTCCCGGTCATTTTGGTGTCTAGAATGTCCGTCTCCGCCGAGTATTAACGGAGACAAGTGTGAACGTAGCCCCGTTTTCGCCGGGTTCTAGCTGGACTCTCTGTTCGGAGCTGTATAACGCTACTATGCGCTTATACCAGCAGTGCGTTCGCTCTGCCCACATCCACCACCCGGTCAGGGTCACATCCGCCGTCACCCATGTCGTCCCTCGGCTCGTCCGCCGGTGATACGGACCAGTATAACGGCTACTGGGGCTTTCTGAAGCATTGGAGGTGACGTGAAACGGGCTTGAAACCAGCATTTTCTCCATTTCTCTCGATGTTTTCTCTGTCAGAATCGCCTGAGCCCCATTTATACCAGCTTGAGTTATGCCGGGGGTATGAGAGCATTGAAACAAATACGACATAATGGGTTTCGAGCACGGAAAACATCGAGAGAAAGGGAGAAAATGCTGAGAATCAGCATTTTCTTCCTTTCTCTTCGATGTTTTCGCTGCAAAACACATCGAAAATCGATGTGGAGAGACTGGCTCGACCTCAGTCTCGTAGAGGGATGATTCCCGGTCATTTTGGTGTCTAGAATGTCCGTCTCCGTCGGATATTGACGGAGATGAGTGTGAACGTACCCCCGTTCTCAGCATTTTCTTCCTTTTCCTTCGAGGTTTTCGCTGCAAAACACATCGAAAATCGATGCAGAGAGGCTGGCTGCCACCTCAGTCTCGTAGAGGGATGATTCCCGGTCATTTTGGTGTATAGAACGTCCGTCTCCGTCGGATATTGACGGAGATAAGTATGAACGTTCCCCCGTTCTGGTGGGGTTCTGGCTGGACTCTCTGTTCGGAGCTGTATAACGCTACTATGCGCTTATACCAGCAGTGCGTTCACTCTGCCCACATCCACCACCCGGTCAGGGTCACATCCGCCGTCACCCACGTCGTCCCTCGGCTCGTCCGCCGGTGATACGGACCAGTATAAGGGCTACAGGGGCTTTCTGAAGCATTGGAGGTGACGTGAAACGGGCTTCAAACCAGCATTTTCTCCATTTCTCTCAATGTTTTCTCTGTCAAATCACCCAAGACCCTTTAGTTCCAGTGTGCATTAGGTCGGGGGCATGTCGCCTGATCACGATATAATGGGGAAATTTGATGTGCTGTGGGTACATGGCCTTAGCGATACTTACTCTACCGTTATACACGGGCCCAACAATAGGCCAACAGTGCGTGTGCTTTCTCGTGCACGCGATTCCTCGTCTCCTGGCCGAAATATCACGTTCCCCGCCACGGGCACACCGCCTGATTGTGGCTGAGGGATAGTTCTACGATGTAGACTACGATTCTCCGGCCCCTGGGTTCGAGAACCCACCAAATTTTGGGCTTTCCCTGTCCCGAGAGGCCCAAATTGGACCTCGGAAACCGCTTAAAATGGCCCTCAAAAGGCTATTTTTGATGCCAAAGCCGCAAACTAAACGCCAAATCGTAGAAACTACCCGTTGAAAGCGAACCCACAACACGGGGCTCGGATCCGAGTCCTTGGGAGAGAGCCTACAGCCGCTTTTCCCCGACCAAGAAACACAGGCGGGGGGGGAGACCGGATATGCTTTCGCGCTGGTCGGCGCTCATATAGAATTATATAGCGAACATTTCTTAAATATTTAAGGGATGGGCTTCCCCCCCGCCTTGTCTACGTACAGGTCCGCAATGCACTAGCCTTTTCTCCAGTTAGAATCATATAGCCATAGCTCTCGGCCTCCGTTCATCATTCTACATAGAACAGCGAGATGACTGACACCGCAACAGCTCCCACCCCAAAGGCCAAGAAGGCTGCCAGCAAGCCCAAGAAGCCCTCGGCTCACCCCAAATACAGCGAAATGGTTGCCGCTGCTATCGGCAGCCTCAAGGAGAGGGGAGGCTCTTCCAGACAGGCCATCTTGAAGTACATTCTCAAGAACTACAACGTAGGGAAAGAGGAGAAGAGCGTAAACGCCCACTTGAAATTGGCGCTGAAGGCAGGAGTCAAGAAAGGCAGCCTCAAGCAGGCCAAGGGTACCGGCGCAGCCGGCTCCTTCAGGCTCGGCGAAGTCAAGAAAGCACCCAAGAAGGCCGCCAAGAAGGCACCTAAACCGGCTGCAGCCAAGAAGAAGCCAGCAGCGAAAAAGCCCGCCGCAGCAGCCAAGAAGGCCACCAAAAAGGCAGGCACCCCGAAAAAGAAGAAGGTCGCCGCCAAGAAGGCAACGCCCAAGAAGAAGCCAGCAGCAGCCAAGAAGAAGGCAACGCCCAAGAAGAAGCCCGCAGCGAAGAAAGCAGCCGCCAAGAAGCCAGCAGCGAAGAAAGCCCCTGCCAAAAAGTAGATTTTGCCTCGTTCCGAACTAGGCAAAACGCCCCAAAAAGGTCCTTTTCAGGACCATCCTACGCCCAGAAAGGCATTCCTGTGCGAGATTTCCTCTGTCCGATTACCTAGGAAACCCCGTAGAGACGAGGCCCTTTAAAACATAGGTGTACTAGCTCATGAAACGCGTACGAGCACCCTTCCATTTTCACCTGGCAAACAGCCTTGATGGGGCCCTAAAATAGACATTTTCACCGAAACGAGTATAAGCCGCATATATTTCCACCTTTAAGGCATAAAAGTAGCCAAAACCCATCAAATGCATGCAAAATCACACAATTCTATCAAGAAACGGGGTATTTATCGCCGTTTTCTATGTAAAAACAGTCTCTCCGGACTGGAGGGTCCAAAAAGGGCCTGCCGAAGGCCCGCCAGTACGGCGGCTCTGATTGGTCGACGATCCTGGTATCTGAGAAAACAGCCAATCAGCGACGCCGTACTGGCGGGCCTTCGGCAGGGCCTTTTTGGACCCTCTCAGCCCCAAATTTGAATCGTCAATTACTCGATTTTCCGACTTTTTTCTAAAAATCTGAAGCGAGCAAAAACTTGCAACTGTGTTGTAGGTAAGAAAAAACAAAAATTTAATCATGAGCTATTAACTATATGGGAGTTATGAAGGGTTTTCTTGGTAACTTTGAGCCCAATTTTCGGATATTTATAGTATTTGCACGCTATTGAGTGTTATACCGATAAGCGCGGATCAATTTTTGCTTTCCAACGAGCCTACCCACAACCTTGTAGCTTAAAAAACAAGGAAATGCGAGCAGAGACAAATTTGAGGTGTTCGCCGAAAATCACAAAAATTTCACAAGTCCAAAAGGTTCCCCCCCGCCTGGAGAGGTGTCTTCGCGCAGGTCCGCGCTCATATAGAATTAAAGAAGGCTTTCTTAAATCGTTAAATCGCTTTTAAAAATATTTAAGGAAAAGTAGGTCAATCCCCTTTTTGATGAATTTTTGCACAAAATTGAAAATTTTGTTTCTGCTCGCATTTCTTCATTTTTGAAGCCAGAAAGCTGGGAGTAGGCTCGTTGGAAAGGTCTAATCATGCTGCGTCTGCCTATATAAAATTCATAAAGATCAAACAATATTCACTACCCGAAAAATGCGATTTCCGTAAAAACCAAGAAACAAAGTTTAGCCTAAGATCGGACGCTGATCCCAAAACTTTTGATACCATCGTACGCGGCTTGACGAGACGGAGGTTAAGACATATTTTTCAGCCTTCTAGCTCAAAGGATAAAGAAATGAGAACAAAATCAAATTTGGGTGGTTAGAGGGTCCAAAAAGGCCCTGCCGAAGGCCCGCCAGTACGGCTTCGCTGATTGGTCGAGAGACTCGACTGCCGGAATGAACCGAGGCCTCTGATTGGCTGAATCGCGATCGCCTTTAAATCGCTCTTTGCATATAATATGTGTTGAAATAAGGGTTTCTGCACAGTCAAACAGCTATGGCAAGAACAAAGCAGACCGCTCGTAAATCCACCGGAGGAAAGGCTCCACGAAAACAGTTGGCCACCAAGGCAGCCCGTAAGAGCGCCCCAGCCACTGGCGGAGTGAAGAAGCCCCACAGATACAGGCCCGGTACCGTCGCCCTCCGTGAGATCAGACGTTACCAGAAGAGCACAGAGCTTCTGATCAGAAAATTGCCCTTCCAGCGTCTCGTGCGTGAAATCGCCCAGGACTTCAAGACCGATCTCCGTTTCCAGAGCTCTGCCGTGATGGCCCTCCAGGAAGCTAGCGAGGCCTACTTGGTCGGACTCTTCGAGGACACCAACCTGTGTGCCATCCACGCTAAACGAGTCACCATCATGCCCAAGGACATCCAGCTCGCCCGAAGAATCCGAGGTGAACGTGCTTAGGCTTGTCGGGACAGTCAGAACCCCCTCAAAACGGCCCTTCTCAGGGCCACAACTGAACACGAAGGTTACCTTACACGAACAATTGTCTCAATCCATCGCCCTAACGTATACTAACAGCCGAAACCCAAATCAAGCACCCGCCCCAATGTCCAAAAAGCCTTTTTAGGGTCCACCGTACATCGGCAGCAACCTTTCAATTTAATATATATCAATCAGACCACCTACACAAAATAGTAGAGACCAGTATAAGACCGATTCGAACCCACAACATAGGTCTGCTAGGTCATAGAAAGCGTTCAAACACCCGTCCACGTTCAGTTCGCCAATAGCATTTCAGGGCGGGGGGGGGTGTGTGGAAAGGCGGGGGGGGGGACGTGTCTACGTACAGGTCCGCGCTCATATAGAATTAAAGAAGGATTCGTTAAATCGGATTTAACTATTTAAGAAAGGCGAGGGGGGGGGGACGTGTCTACGTACAGGTCCGCGCTCATATAGAATAAAGAAGGACTGCTTAAATCGGATTTAATTATTTAAGGTCCCATTGCGGACCTGTACGTAGACACTTTGACCTACTGACCTATTGACCTAATTAAAAGTTGCAGAAAATTAATTAGGTCAGTAGGTCAGTAGGTCAAATGCTTCCGCGCTGGTCCGCGCTCGACCTTAAGTAATTAAATCGGATTTAAGAAAGTCTTCTTTAATTCTATATGAGCGCGGACCTGCGCGAACACAAAAAAGAATTATAGTGGCCAGCGACCAGATTTCTATTATAAGTAAAGGCAGAACAGTATTTCGGCATTCAGTCGTATTCTAACATAGTAGAAACAATGTCTGGACGTGGTAAAGGCGGTAAGGGTCTAGGAAAGGGGGGCGCTAAGCGTCACAGGAAAGTCCTTCGAGACAACATCCAGGGTATTACCAAGCCGGCTATCCGTCGACTTGCCCGCCGAGGTGGTGTGAAGAGAATTTCTGGTCTCATCTACGAAGAGACACGAGGTGTACTCAAAGTGTTCTTGGAAAACGTCATCAGAGATGCCGTCACCTACACCGAGCACGCCAAGAGGAAGACCGTCACAGCCATGGACGTCGTCTACGCCCTCAAAAGACAAGGCAGAACCCTCTACGGATTCGGCGGTTAAGCTCCAGAGCTCAAGACCCGAAAGAAAACGGCCCTTCTCAGGGCCACAACACGGCTAGATAGTGTTCTTTGAGTCGAAAATTGTCATTTTTGTACCCCCATAAATCCCCATTAAAAGCATCCCAATCCCGTATTTCCCGGTTGGATCACCAAGAAAAACCCGTAGACCCATCGATCAGACCCATTAGAGCCCACAGCCAAGGCAGGTTGAGCCCAGAATCGCGAGCAAACCCCCGCCCATTTTCACCTGATCAACGAACTGAGTGCCAAATCGCCATTTTCGGACCCCCATAAATACCAATGGAACAATTTTTCCGACGTTCCCCTATTAGATCTGTTAGGAAAATATTCAGAGACAAGGAATAAGTCAATTTCAATCGTCAGAGAAGGTTGGTTAGGCAAAAAAACGCAATCCAGGACCCGCCCAAGTGCAATTTGCACAGAATCTTGTCGGACCCCAAAATCGGCTATTTACACCGAAAATGGTCTTTTTCGCCGATATTTCGACATTTTTTGGATAAATGTATGGAAATCCGAACAAATGCATGCAAAATCATCCAATTCTATCGTGAAACAACGAAATTATAGGCGAAAAAACGCTTTTCGGGCCTGGAGGGTCCAAAAAGGGCCTGCCGAAGGCCCGCCAGTACGGCCGCTCTGATTGGTCGACGATTCCTATCATCTGAAATACAGCCAATCAGCGATGTCGTACTGGCGGGGCTTCGGTAGGGCCTTTTTGGACCCTCAAACCCCCAAATTTGAATCGTCAAATACTCGATTTTCCGACTTTTTTCGAAAAATCTGAAGCGAGCAAAAACTTGTAACTGTGTTGTAGGTATGTAAAAACAAAAATTTATCCATGTGCTATATACCGTATAGGAGTTATGAAGGCTTTTCGTGGGAACTTTGAGCCCGATTTTTGGATATTTATAGTATTCGCACGCTGTTGAGTGTTATTTCAATAAGCGCGGATCAATTTTTGCTTTCCAACGAGCCTACCCGCAACCCTGTGGCTTAAAAAACAAGGAAATGAGAGCAGAGACAAATTTGAGGTGCTCGCCGAAAATCTCAAAAATTTCCCAAGTCCACAAGGTTGCCCCTCCGCCCGAGAGGTGTCTTCGCGCAGGTCCGCGCTCATATAGAAATAAAGAAGGGTTTCTTAAATCGTTAAATCGCTTAAATATTTAAGGAAAGTAGGTCAATCCCCCTTTTTGCGATATAAATACCGAGCGAGAGCAAGCGTCCACACTTTAGTTACTGAGCTGCTAGAGGAAGGATCATGCCACCCAAAGTTGGAACGAAAGGCGCAAAGAAAGCCGTGAGCAAGGCGAAAGCCCAGCGCTCTGGCGACAAGAAAAGGAAGAGGAGGAGGAAGGAATCCTACGCTATCTACATTTACAAAGTCCTGAAGCAGGTGCACCCCGACACTGGTATCTCGAGCAAGGCCATGTCCATCATGAACAGCTTCGTGAACGATATCTTTGAGAGAATCGCCGCCGAGGCTTCACGACTGGCCCACTACAACAAGCGCTCCACCATCACCAGCAGAGAGGTCCAGACCGCCGTCAGACTGCTCTTGCCCGGTGAGCTGGCCAAGCACGCCGTCAGCGAAGGCACAAAGGCTGTCACCAAGTACACCAGCAGCAAGTAGGAAGCGACGTCCCGTCCCCCCCCCCCCCCAAAAACGGCCCTTATCAGGGCCACAACACCGCTAGATAGTGTTCCGAGAGTCGAAAACTGCCATTTTCAGACCCCCATAAATCCCCCAAAAACCGTCCCCGTCCGCCATTTCCCGGTCAGATCACATAGAAAAAACCTCAGACCCCTAGATCAGGCCCATTCGAACCCGCAGCGAAGGTCTGTTTGACTTAGAATCACGGTCAAGCACCCGTCCAGATTCAATTTACACATAACCTCTACAGGACCCGAAATGGGGATATCTCGACGAAAAAGGTCTTTCTCGCCCATATTTCGACCCTTTACTGATAAGGGTAGTTAAAACCCATCAAATGCGTGCAAAATCATCAAATTCTATCGTCAAACAATGAAAATATAGGCGAAAAAGGCTTTTCGGGACTGGAGGGTCCAAAAAGGGCCTGCCGAAGCCCCGCCAGTACGGCCGCTCTGATTGGTCGAAAATTCCTACTATTTGAAATACAGCCAATCAGCGACGCCGTACTGGCGGGGCTTCGGCAGGGTCTTTTTGGACCCTCTCAGCCCCAAATTTGAATCGTCAATTACTCGATTTTTCGACTTTTTTTGAAAATTCTGAAGTGAGCAAAAACTTGCAACTGTGTTGTAGGTAAAAACAAAAATTTGATGATGAGCTATATAGCGTATAGGCGTTATGAAGGGTTTTCTTGGGAACTTTGAGCCCAATTTTCGGATATTTATAGGATTCGCATGCTGTTAAAAATTATACCGACAAACGCGGCCCAATTTTTGCTTTCCAACGAGCCTACCCACAACCTTGTAGCTTAAAAAATGAGAAAATGCGAGCAGAGACAAATTTGAGGTGCTCGCCCAAAATCTCAAAATTTTCACAAGTCCGTAAAGTAGGTCAATCCCCTTTTTTTGCACAGAAATGAAAATTTTCTTTCTGCTCGCATTTCTTTGTTTTTGAAGCCAGAAAGCTGGGAGTAGGCTCGTTGGAAAGGTCTAATCATGCCGCGTCTGCCTATATAAGATTCATAAAGATCGAGCGATATTCACTACCCGAAAAATGCGATTTACGTAAAAACCAAGAAACAAAGTTTAGCCCAAGATCAGACGTCGATCCTAAAACTTGGGATACCATCTTACGCAGTTTGACGAGACGGAGGTTAAGACATATTTTTCAGCCTTCTAGCTCAAAAGATGAAGAAATGAGAGGAAAATCAAATTTGGATGGTCAGAGGGTCCAAAAAGGGCCTGCCGAAGGCCCGCCAGTACGGACGCTCTGATTGGCCGACGTTTCCTATAATCTGAAATACAGCCAATCAGCGACGCCGTACTGGCGGGCCTTCGGCAGGGCCTTTTTGGACCCTCCAAACCCCAAATTTGAATCGTCAAATACTCGATTTTCAGACTTTTTTCGAAAAATCTGAAGCGAGCAAAAACTTGCAACTGTGTTGTAGGTAAGAAAAAACAAAAATTTGATGATGTGCTATTTAGCACATAGGCGATATGAAGGCTTTTCTTGGGAACTTTGAGTCCGATTTTCGGATATTTATAGTATTCGCACGCTATTGAGTGTTATACCAATAAGCGTGGCCTAATTTTTGCTTTCCAACGAGCCTACCCACAACCTTGTAGCTTAAAAATCAAGGAAATGCGAGCAGAGACAAATTTGAGGTGTTCTCCGAAAATCACCAAAATCTCTCAACTCTGAAATGTTGCCCCCCCGCCCGGAAGTGTCTTCGCGCAGGTCCGCGCTGACCTATCCACTTTTGGGACTATAAAAGCCAAGCTCGGTATGGTTTTTGTCATTTTAGCAGCGAATCTCGCACAGTTCACATCGTACGAAAATCATGTCTGGACGTGGTAAAGGTGGCAAAGTGAAGGGGAAGGCCAAGAGCCGATCGACCCGGGCCGGATTACAGTTCCCAGTGGGCAGAATCCACCGACTCTTGAGAAAAGGCAACTACGCCGAGCGTGTCGGAGCCGGTGCACCCGTTTACCTGGCCGCCGTGCTCGAATACCTGGCCGCCGAAGTGTTGGAATTGGCAGGAAACGCAGCCCGTGACAACAAGAAGAGCAGAATCATTCCCCGTCATCTGCAGCTGGCCATCAGGAACGACGAGGAGTTGAACAAGCTCTTGTCCGGAGTTACCATCGCCCAGGGTGGTGTGCTCCCCAACATCCAGGCTGTACTTCTGCCCAAGAAGACCGCCAAGGCAGCCAAGTAAGCCTTCTGGTTACAAAACTAGAGACAAACGGCCCTTCTCAGGGCCACTATTTCACTAGAAAATCGTTTCCCCGAGCTCGAATTGTCTGTTATAATCAAGAAAAGTATAGTCCCAGCATGAAAAGGCCCCCATTCCGTTGTGTCATTGTCCCAAGAAATGCGATCAACGTCCGTCCGATGTCACAAAGTGCCATTTTCAGGTCCCCCGTACCCCGGCAATAGCCTTCTAATTCAATATTTAATATCAATCGCTAATATTTCCAGCTTTTAGGCATAAAAGTAGCGAAAACCCGTCAAATGCATGCACAATCACGCAATTCTATATAGAAACGTGGTATTTATCGCCTTATCTGTGTAAGAACAGCCTCTCGGGCCTGGAGGGTCCAAAAAGGGCCTGCCGAAGGCCCGCCAGTACGGCGGCTCTGATTGGTCGACGATCCTGGTATCTGAAAGAAGAGCCAATCAGCGACGCCGTACTGGCGGGGCTTCGGTAGGGCCTTTTTGGACCCTCCAACCCCAAAACTTGAACCGTCAAAAACTCGATTTTCCGACTTTTTTTTGAAAAATCTGAAGCGAGCAAAAACTTGCAACTGTGTTGTAGGTATGTAAAAACCAAAATTTATCCATGTGCTATATACCATATAGGAGTTATGAAGGGTTTTCTTGGGAACTTTGAGCCCAATTTTCGGATATTTATAGTATTCACACGCTGTTGGGCGTTATACCGATAAGCGCGGCTCAATTTTTGCTTTCCAACGAGCCTACCCACAACCCTGTAGCTTGAAAAATAAGAAAATGCGAGCAGAGACAAATTTGGGGTGATCGCCCAAAATCTCCAAAATCTTCCAACTCTGAAAGGTTCCCCCCCGCCTGGAGAGGTGTCTTCGCGCAGGTCCGCGCTCATATAGAATTAAAGAAGGGTTTCTTAAATCGTTAAATATTTAAGGAAAAGTAGGTCAATCCCCTTTTTTTGCACAAAAATGAAAATTTTGTTTCTGCTCGCATTTCATCGATTTTAATGGTAGAAAGATAAGAGTAGGCTCGTTGGAAAGGTCTCATTATGGCGCGTCTGCTGGTATAAAAATCATCAAGATCGCACTATATTCACTACCCGAAAAATGGGATTTTCGTAAAAACCAAGAAACAAAGTTTAGCCTAAGATCAGACGCTGATCCCAGAAATTTTGATACCATCGTACGCAGCTCAACGAGACGGAGGTTAAGACATAATTTTCAGCCTTCTAGCTGAAAAGATAAAGAAATGAGAGCAAAAAGAAATTTGTGTTTCTTTTTTGGCATTTCCCGCTTTTATTGACCATTCATGGAAGAGGAGCTTGGTGATTGGTCCTTTTGTCTCTGTATATAATCCATTATCAGTCAGTGATTACAGTTCAGTGTGGAAGTGGACGTGGTGACGAGTAGATGGTTCTAGCCTAGCATGTAACTGCATGAAAGTATATTCCTTGAGCGAAAATTGTTTAGAAACCGGCCTAGACGGGCTGTGGAGATGCTTTAGAGCTGCGAGAGGGGGACGTATCGCCGATTTTCGAGCGAATAAAAAAAATATTTATATCACGCGCGCGCGCGCGCACGCACGCGCGCGCCGTGGAGTGGAGTTGGAGTTGGAGTTGGAGTTGGAGTTGGAGTTGGAGTTGGAGTTGGAGTTGGAGTTGGAGTTGGAGTTGGAGTTGGAGTTGGAGTTGGAGTTGGAGTTGGAGTTGGAGTTGGAGTTGGAGTTGGAGTTGGAGTTGGAGTTGGAGTTGGAGTTGGAGTTGGAGTTGGAGTTGGAGGTTGGAGTTGGAGATGGAGATGGAGATCAAGAAAAGGGGCTATGCCCGACCTTGCATCTGATCTGTGATATAGTATATGCTAGACTAGACATTTATTCGACACCGCCCAGGCAGACTGAACTCGTGCTACAAGAATAGGATGTAACAAACATAAGTTTTCAGGGTAGTCAGAGAACAGTATACAGCCCAGAACAAGCCCAGTCACAATGCAATAAAGGCATTTTTTTTAATCCCCGCATTCCCGGTTATATTTCCACAGGTTACGGGTAAAGGTAGCAAAACCCCATCAAAATCACCCAAATCTATCGGTAAAGTCGGTGTTTATCGCCGTTTTCTATGTAAAAACAGTCTCTCGGGACTGGAGGGTCCAAAAAGGCACTGCCGAACGCCCGCCAGTACGGCCGCTCTGATTAGTCGACAATTGCTATTATCTGAAATACAGCCAATCAGCGACGCCGTACTGGCGGGCCTTCGGTAGGGCCTTTTTGGACCCTCCAACCCCAAAATTTGAACCGTCAATAACTCGATTTTCCGACTTTTTTTGAAAAATCTGAAGCGAGCAAAAACTTGCAACTGTGTTGTAGGTATGTAAAAACCAAAATTTATCCATGTGCTATATACCATATAGGAGTTATGAAGGCTTTTCGTGGGAACTTTGAGCCCGATTTTCGGATATTTATAGTATTTGCACGCTGTTGAGTGTTATTTCAATAAGCGCGGATAAATTTTTGCTTTCCAACGAGCCTACCCACAACCATGTAGCTTAAAAAACGAGGAAATGCGAGCAGAGACAAATTTGAGGTGATCGCCGAAAATCTCAAAAATTTCACAAGTCCAAAAGGTTGCCCCCCCGCCCGAGAGGTGTCTTCGCGCAGGTCCGCGCTCATATAGAAATAAAGAAGGGCTTTCTTAAATCGTTAAATCGCTTAAATATTTAAGCTAGAGTAGGTCAATCCCCTTTTTGATGAATTTTTGCACAAAATTGAAAAATTTGTTTCTGCTCGCATTTCTTCATTTTTGAAGCCAGAAAGTTGGGAGTAGGCTCGTTGGAAAGGTCTAATCATGCTCCGTCTGCCTATATGAAATTCATAAAGATCGAACAATATTCACTACCCGAAAAATGTGATTTTCGTAAAAACCAAGAAACAAAGTTTAGCCTAAGATCAGACGCTGATCCCAAAACTTTTGATGCCATCTCACGAGGCTTGACGAGACGGAGGTTAAGACATATTTTTCAGCCTTCTAGCTCAAAAGATAAAGAAATGAGAGCAAAAACAAGTTTGTGAAAGCGAATTCTGAGCCCGATCATCGGACTGCATTCTGATCCAATTAAATGTTATATGGACAAACGCGGCCTAGATTTGTCTTTCCAACGAGCCTACCCACAACCCTCTGGCTTAACGGGTAACGAAATACGGGCAGAAGCAAGTTGACCAGCAAAAGCTCGGATCGCCCGAAAACCCCAATTTTCTCCTTTTCTCTCATAATTTGAGTTTGTCACTCGAATGCGACCACGTTGTAGGTAGAGAAAAACGGCAATAGACTATTGGGACTATACAGTATATATAGAGGGGGGAGGTATTACTACCAGCAGGTACGTCCCACACCGGCACGACCTGAAATAGAGAGAATAAACGCGCACTGTGTTGTGCAGCCGTTTTCAATGATGACAAGGGTAGAAAATTTCGTAAACTCGCTTTTCAACACGATTCCATCGATTTCTCGCCAAACTCGCTACTGTGAGTTTGTTCTTTACGGTAGAATTAGTATGGGACCGGCGCGGACCAGGTCGGAGGAACACCGGGTGTCAACGCTCTCTCCGGTATGGATACGCACATGCCGTCACGGGATAGAGTCCCGTAGGTCCCTCCTCGACGCGTTATTCTCCTGCTGGAACCCAGGGCATTGAAACAAATACGACATAACGGGGTTCGAGCGCGAAAACATCGAGAGAAAGGAAGAAAATGCTGAGAATCAGCATTTTCTTCCTTTCTCTCGAGGTTTTCGCTGCAAAACTCGTCTATAATCGTTGTGGAGGATCTGTCTCGTAGCTCAGTCTCGTAGAAGGATGATTCCCGGTCATGTTGGTGTCTAGAATGTCCGTCTCCGCCGAGTATTGGCGGAGATAAGTGTGAACGTACCCTCGTTCTCAGCATTTTCTTCCTCTCTCTTCGATGTTTTCGCTGCAAAACGCATCGAAAATCGATGTGGAGAGGCTGGATCGCACCTCAGTCTCGTAGAGGGATGATTCCCGGTCATGTTGGTGTCTAGAATGTCCGTCTCCGCCGAATATTGGCGGAGATAAGTGTGAACGTACCCTCGTTCTCAGCATTTTCTTCCTTTTTCTTCGATGTTTTCGCTGCAAAACGCATCGAAAATCGATGTGGAGAGGCTGGGTCGCACCTCAGTCTCGTAGAGGGATGATTCCCGGTCATGTTGGTGTCTAGAACGTCCGTCTCCGCCGAGTATTGACGGAGATAAGTGTGAACGTAGCCCCGTTTTCGCCGGGTTCTAGCTGGACTCTCTGTTCGGAGCTGTATAACGCTACTATGCGCTTATACCAGCAGTGCGTTCGCTCTGCCCACATCCACCACCCGGTCAGGGTCACATCCGCCGTCACCCATGTCGTCCCGCGGCTCATCCGCCGGTGATACGGACCAGTATAACGGCTACTGGGGCTTTCTGAAGCATTGGAGGTGACGTGAAACGGGCTTGAAACCAGCATTTTCTCCATTTCTCTCGATGTTTTCTCTGTCAGAATCACCTGAGCCCCATTTATACCAGCTTGAATTATGCCGGGGGTATGAGAGCATTGAAACAAATACGACATAATGGGTTTCGAGCACGGAAAACATCGAGAGAAAGGGAGAAAATGCTGAGAATCAGCATTTTCTTCCTTTCTCTTCGATGTTTTCGCTGCAAAACACATCGAAAATCGATGCGGAGAGGCTGGCTCACACATCAGTCTCGTAGAGGGCTGATTCCCGGTCATTTTGGTGTATAGAATGTCCGTCTCCGTCGGATATTGACGGAGATGGGTGTGAACGTACCCTCGTTCTCAGCATTTTCTTCCTTTTCCTTCGAGGTTTTCGCTGCAAAACACATCGAAAATCGATGCAGAGAGGCTGGCTGCCACCTCTGTCTCGTAGAGGGATGATTCCCGGTCATTTTGGTGTCTAGAACGTCCGTCTCCGTCGGGTATTAACGGAGATAAGTGTGAACGTTCCCCCGTTTTGGTCGGGTTCTGGCTGGACTCTCTGTTCGGAGCTGTATAACGCTACTATGCGCTTATACCAGCAGTGCATTCACTCTGCCCACATCCACCACCCGGTCACGGTCACATCCGCCGTCACCCATGTCGTCCCGCGGCTCATCCGCCGGTGATACGGACCAGTATAACGGCTACAGGGGCTTTCTGAAGCATTGGAGGTGACGTGAAACGGGCTTCAAACCAGCATTTTCTCCATTTCTCTCAATGTTTTCTCTGTCAAATCACCCAAGACCCTTTAGTTCCAGTGTGCATTAGGTCGGGGGCATGTCGCCTGATCACGATATAATGGGGAAATTTGATGTGCTGTGGGTACATGGCCTTAGCGATACTTACTCTACCGTTATACACGGGCCCAACAATAGGCCAACAGTGCGTGTGCTTTCTCGTGCACGCGATTCCTCGTCTCCTGGCCGAAATATCACGTTCCCCGCCACGGGCACACCGCCTGATTGTGGCTGAGGGATAGTTCTACGATGTAGACTACGATTCTCCGGCCCCTGGGTTCGAGAACCCACCAAATTTTGGGCTTTCCCTGTCCCGAGAGGCCCAAATTGGACCTCGGAAACCGCTTAAAATGGCCCTCAAAAGGCTATTTTTGATGCCAAAGCCGCAAACTAAACGCCAAATCGTAGAAACTACCCGTTGAAAGCGAACCCACAACACGGGGCTCGGATCCGAGTCCTTGGGAGAGAGCCTACAGCCGCTTTTCCCCGACCAAGAAACACAGGCGGGGGGGAGACCGGATATGCTTTCGCGCTGGTCGGCGCTCATATAGAATTATATAGCGAACATTTCTTAAATATTTAAGGGATGGGCTTCCCCCCCGCCTTGTCTACGTACAGGTCCGCAATGCACTAGCCTTTTCTCCAGTTAGAATCATATAGCCATAGCTCTCGGCCTCCGTTCATCATTCTACATAGAACAGCGAGATGACTGACACCGCAACAGCTCCCACACCAAAGCCCAAGAAGGCTGCCAGCAAGCCCAAGAAGCCCTCGGCTCACCCCAAATACAGCGAAATGGTTGCCGCTGCTATCGGCAGCCTCAAGGAGAGGGGAGGCTCTTCCAGACAGGCCATCTTGAAGTACATTCTCAAGAACTACAACGTAGGGAAAGAGGAGAAGAGTGTAAACGCCCACTTGAAATTGGCGCTGAAGGCAGGAGTCAAGAAAGGCAGCCTCAAGCAGGCCAAGGGTACCGGCGCAGCCGGCTCCTTCAGGCTCGGCGAAGTCAAGAAAGCACCCAAGAAGGCCGCCAAGAAGGCACCTAAACCGGCTGCAGCCAAGAAGAAGCCAGCAGCGAAAAAACCCGCCGCAGCAGCCAAGAAGGCCACCAAAAAGGCAGGCACCCCGAAAAAGAAGAAGGTCGCCGCCAAGAAGGCAACGCCCAAGAAGAAGCCAGCAGCAGCCAAGAAGAAGGCAACGCCCAAGAAGAAGCCCGCAGCGAAGAAAGCAGCCGCCAAGAAGCCAGCAGCGAAGAAAGCCCCTGCCAAAAAGTAGATTTTGCCTCGTTCCGAACTAGGCAAAACGCCCCAAAAAGGTCCTTTTCAGGACCATCCTACGCCCAGAAAGGCATTCCTGTGCGAGATTTTCTCTGTCCGATTACCTAGGAAACCCCGTAGAGACGAGACCCATTAGGCCCATTAAAAACCTACAACATAGGTGTACTAGGTCATGAAACGCGTACGAGCACCCTTCCATTTTCACCTGGCAAACAGTCTTGATGGGGCCCTAAAATAGACATTTTCACCGAAACGAGTATAAACCGCATATATTTCCACCTTTAAGGCATAAAAGTAGCCAAAGCCCATCAAATGCATGCAAAATCACACAATTCTATCAAGAAACGGGGTATTTATCGCCGTTTTCTATGTAAAAACAGTCTCTCAGGACTGGAGGGTCCAAAAAGGGCCTGCCGAAGGCTCGCCAGTACGGCCGCTCTGATTGGTCGACGATCCTGGTATCTGAGAAAACAGCCAATCAGCGACGCCGTACTGGCGGGCCTTCGGCAGGGCCTTTTTGGACCCTCTCAGCCCCAAATTTGAATCGTCAAATACTCGATTTTCCGACTTTTTTCGAAAAATCTGAAGCGAGCAAAAACTTGCAACTGTGTTGTAGGTAAGAAAAAACAAAAATTTAATCATGAGCTATTAACTATATGGGAGTTATGAAGGGTTTTCTTGGGAACTTTGAGCCCGATTTTCGGATATTTATAGAATTTGCACGCTATTGAGTGTTATACCGATAAGCGCGGCCCAATTTTTGCTTTCCAACGAGCCTACCCACAACCCTGTAGCTTAAAAAACAAGGAAATGCGAGCAGAGACAAATTTGAGGTGTTCGCCGAAAATCACAAAAATTTCACAAGTCCAAAAGGTTCCCCCCCGCCTGGAGAGGTGTCTTCGCGCAGGTCCGCGCCCATATAGAATTAAAGAAGGCTTTCTTAAATCGTTAAATCGCTTAAATATTTAAGGAAAAGTAGGTCAATCCCCTTTTTGGTGAATTTTTGCACAAAATTGGAAATTTTGTTTCTGCTCGCATTTCTTCATTTTTGAAGCCAGAAAGCTGGGAGTAGGCTCGCTGGAAAGGTCGAATCATGCTGCGTCTGCCTATATAAAATTCATAAAGATCAAACAATATTCACTACCCGAAAAATGCGATTTCCGTAAAAACCAAGAAACAAAGTTCAGCCTAAGATCGGACGCTGATCCCAAAACTTTTGATACCATCGTACGCGGCTTGACAAGGCGGAGGTTAAGACATATTTTTCAGCCTTCTAGCTCAAAGGATAAAGAAATGAGAACAAAATCAAATTTGGGTGGTTAGAGGGTCGAAAAAGGCCCTGCCGAAGGCCCGCCAGTACGGCTTCGCTGATTGGTCGAGAGACCCGACTGCCGGAATGAACCGAGGCCTCTGATTGGCTGAATCGCGATCGCCTTTAAATCGCTCTTTGCATATAATATGTGTTGAAATAGGGGTTTCTGCACAGTCAAACAGCTATGGCAAGAACAAAGCAGACCGCTCGTAAATCCACCGGAGGAAAGGCTCCACGAAAACAGTTGGCCACCAAGGCAGCCCGTAAGAGCGCCCCAGCCACTGGCGGAGTGAAGAAGCCCCACAGATACAGGCCCGGTACCGTCGCCCTCCGTGAGATCAGACGTTACCAGAAGAGCACAGAGCTTCTGATCAGAAAATTGCCGTTCCAGCGTCTCGTGCGTGAAATCGCCCAGGACTTCAAGACCGATCTCCGTTTCCAGAGCTCTGCCGTGATGGCCCTCCAGGAAGCTAGCGAGGCCTACTTGGTCGGACTCTTCGAGGACACCAACCTGTGTGCCATCCACGCTAAACGAGTCACCATCATGCCCAAGGACATCCAGCTCGCCCGAAGAATCCGAGGTGAACGTGCTTAGGCTTGTCGGGACAGTCAGAACCCCCTCAAAACGGCCCTTCTAAGGGCCACAACTATACACGAAGGTTACCTTACACGAACAATTGTCGCAATCCATCGCCCTAACGTATACTAACAGCCGAAACCCAAATCAAGCACCCGCCCCAATGTCCAAAAAGCCTTTTTAGGGTCCACCGTACATCGGCAGCAACCTTTCAATTTAATATATATCAATCAGACCACCTACACAAAATAGTAGAGACCAGTATAAGACCGATTCGAACCCACAACATAGGTCTGCTAGGTCATAGAAAGCGTTCAAACACCCGTCCATGTTCAGTTCGCCAATAGCATTTCAGGGCGGGGGGGGGGGTGGAAAGGCGGGGGGGGACGTGTCTACGTACAGGTCCGCGCTCATATAGAATTAAAGAAGGATTCGTTAAATCGGATTTAACTATTTAAGAAAGGCGAGGGGGGGACGTGTCTACGTGCAGGTCCGCGCTCATATAGAATAAAGAAGGACTGCTTAAATCGGAGTTAATTATTTAAGGTCCCATTGCGGACCTGTACGTAGACACTTTGACCTACTGACCTACTGACCTAATTAAAAGTTGCAGAAAATTAATTAGGTCAGTAGGTCAATAGGTCAAATGCTTCCGCGCTGGTCCGCGCTCGACCTTAAATAATTAAATCGGATTTAAGAAAGTCTTCTTTAATTCTATATGAGCGCGGACCTGCGCGAACACAAAAAAGAATTATAGTGGCCAGCGACCAGATTTCTATTATAAGTAAAGGCAGAACAGTATTTCGGCATTCAGTCGTATTCTAACATAGTAGAAACAATGTCTGGACGTGGTAAAGGCGGTAAGGGTCTAGGAAAGGGGGGCGCTAAGCGTCACAGGAAAGTCCTTCGAGACAACATCCAGGGTATTACCAAGCCGGCTATCCGTCGACTTGCCCGCCGAGGTGGTGTGAAGAGAATTTCTGGTCTCATCTACGAAGAGACACGAGGTGTACTCAAAGTGTTCTTGGAAAACGTCATCAGAGATGCCGTCACCTACACCGAGCACGCCAAGAGGAAGACCGTCACAGCCATGGACGTCGTCTACGCCCTCAAAAGACAAGGCAGAACCCTCTACGGATTCGGTGGTTAAGCTCCAGAGCTCAAGACCCGACAGAAAACGGCCCTTCTCAGGGCCACAACACGGCTAGATAGTGTTCTTTGAGTCGAAAATTGTCATTTTTGTACCCCCATAAATCCCCATTAAAGGCATCCCAATCCCGTATTTCTCGGTTAGATCACCAAGGAAAACCCGTAGACCCATCGATCAGACCGATTAGAGCCCACAGCCAAGGCAGGTTGAGCCCAGAATCGCGAGCAAACCCCCGCCCATTTTCACCTGATCAACGAACTGAGTGCCAAATCGCCATTTTCGGACCCCCATAAATACCAATGGAACAGTTTTTTCTGACGTTCCCCTATTATATCTGTTAGGAAAATATTCAGAGACAAGGAATAAGTCAATTTCAATCGTCAGAGAAGGTTGGTTAGGCAAAAAAACGCAATCCAGGACCCGCCCAAGTGCAATTTGCACAGAATCTCATCGGACCCCAAAATCGGCTATTTACACCGAAAATGGTCTTTTTCGCCGATAGTTCGACATTTTTTGGATAAATGTATGGAAATCCGAACAAATGCATGCAAAATCATCCAATTCTATCGTGAAACAACGAAATTATAGGCGAAAAAACGCTTTTCGGGCCTGGAGGGTCCAAAAAGGGCCTGCCGAAGGCCCGCCAGTACGGCCGCTCTGATTGGTCGACGATTCCTATCATCTGAAATACAGCCAATCAGCGATGTCGTACTGGCGGGGCTTCGGCAGGGCCTTTTTGGACCCTCAAACCCCCAAATTTGAATCGTCAAATACTCGATTTTCCGACTTTTTTTCGAAAAATCTGAAGCGAGCAAAAACTTGTAACTGTGTTGTAGGTATGTAAAAAGAAAAATTTATCCATGTGCTATATACCGTATAGGAGTTATGAAGGCTTTTCGTGGGAATTTTGAGCCCAATTTTCGGATATTTATAGTATTTGCAGGCTGTTGAGTGTTATTTCAATAAGCGCGGCTCAATTTTTGCTTTCCAACGAGCCTACCCACAACCCTGTAGCTTAAAAAACAAGGAAATGCGAGCAGAGACAAATTTGAGGTGCTCGCCGAAAATCTCAAAAATTTCCCAAGTCCACAAGGTTGCCCCCCCGCCCGAGAGGTGTCTTCGCGCAGGTCCGCGCTCATATAGAAATAAAGAAGGGCTTTCTTAAATCGTTAAATCGCTTAAATATTTAAGGAAAGTAGGTCAATCCCCCTTTTTGCGATATAAATACCGAGCGAGAGCAGGCGTCCACACTTTAGTTATTGAGCTGCTAGAGGAAGGATCATGCCACCCAAAGTTGGATCGAAAGGCGCCAAGAAAGCCGTGAGCAAGGCGAAAGCCCAGCGCTCTGGCGACAAGAAAAGGAAGAGGAGGAGGAAGGAATCCTACGCTATCTACATTTACAAAGTCCTGAAGCAGGTGCACCCCGACACTGGTATCTCGAGCAAGGCCATGTCCATCATGAACAGCTTCGTGAACGATATCTTTGAGAGAATCGCCGCCGAGGCTTCACGACTGGCCCACTACAACAAGCGCTCCACCATCACCAGCAGAGAGGTCCAGACCGCCGTCAGACTGCTCTTGCCCGGTGAGCTGGCCAAGCACGCCGTCAGCGAAGGCACAAAGGCTGTCACCAAGTACACCAGCAGCAAGTAGAAAGCGACGTCCCGTCCCCCCAAAACGGCCCTTATCAGGGCCACAACACCGCTAGATAGTGTTCCGAGAGTCGAAAACTGCCATTTTCAGATCCCCCAAACCCGTCCGCCATTTCCCGGTCAGATCACATAGAAAAAACCTCAGACCCCTAGATCAGACCCATTCGAACCCGCAGCGAAGGTCTGTTTGACCTAGAATCACGGTCAAGCACCCTTCCAGATTCAATTTACACATAGCCTCTACAGGGCACGAAATGGGGATATTTCGACGAAAAAGGTCTTTCAAGCCCATATTTCGACCCTTTACCGATAAGGGTAGTTAAAACCCATCAAATGCGTGCAAAATCATCCAATTCTATCGTCAAACAATGAAAATATAGGCGAAAAAAGGCTTTTCGGGACTGGAGGGTCCAAAAAGGGCCTGCCGAAGGCCCGCCAGTACGGCCCCTCTGATTGGTCAACAATTCTTGTTATTTGAAATACAGCCCTGAAATACAGCCAATCAGCGATGCCGTACTGGCGGGCCTTCGGTAGGGCCTTTTTGGACCCTCTCACCACCAAAACTTGAATCGCCAAAAACTCGATTTTTCGACTTTTTTTGAAAAATCTGAAGCGAGCAAAAACTTTCAACTGTGTTGTAGGTAAGAAAAAACAAAAATTTAATGATGAGCTATTTACTATATGGGAGTTATGGAGGCTTTTCTTGGGGACTTTGAGCCCGATTTTCGGATATTTATAGTATTTACATGCTGTTTAGTGTTATTTTGATAAGCGCGGCTCAATTTCTGCTTTCCAACGAGCCTACCCACAACCCTGTAGCTTAAAAATTGAGAAAATGCGAGCAGAAACAAATTTCGAGTGCTCGCCCAAAATCTCAAAAATTTCACAAGTCCGTAAAGTAGGTCAATCCCCTTTTTGGTGAATTTTTGCACAAAAATGAAAATTTTGTTTCTGCTCGCATTTCTTTATTTTTGAAGCCAGAAAGCTGGGAGTAGGCTCGTTGGAAAGGTCTAATCATGCCGCATCTGCCTTTATAAGATTCATAAAGATCGAACAATATCCAATACCCGAAAAATGCGATTTACGTAAAAACCAAGAAACAAAGTTTAGCCCAAGATCAGGCGCCGATCCCAAAACTTTTGATACCATCTTACGCAGTTTGACGAGACGGAGGTTAAGACATATTTTTCAGCCTTCTATCTCAAAAGATGAAGAAATGAGAGGAAAATCAAATTTGGATGGTCAGAGGGTCCAAAAAGGCCCTGCCGAAGCAACGCCAGTACGGCCGCTCTGATTGGTCGACAATTCCTACTATCTGAAATACAGCCAATCAGCGACGCCGTACTGGCGGGCCTTCGGCAGGGCCTTTTTGGACCCTGTCAGCCCCAAATTTGAATCGTCAAATACTCGATTTTCAGACTTTTTTTGAAAAATCTGAAGCGAGCAAAAACTTGCAACTGTGTTGTAGGTAAGAAAAAACAAAAATTTAATGATGAGCTATTTACTATATGGGAGTTATGGAGGCTTTTCTTGGGGACTTTGAGCCCGATTTTCGGATATTTATAGTATTTACATGCTGTTGAGTGTTATTTTGATAAGCGCGGCTCAATTTTTGCTTTCCAACGAGCCTACCCACAACCTTGTAGCTTAAAAAACAAGGAAATGCGAGCAGAGACAAATTTGAGGTGTTCGCCGAAAATCACCCAAATCTCTCAACTCTGACATGTTGCCCCCCCCCGCCCGGAAGTGTCTTCGCGCAGGTCCGCGCTGACCTATCCACTTTTGGGACTATAAAAGCCAAGCTCGGCTAATTTTTTCTCATTCTAACAGCGACTCTCGCACAGTTCACATCGAACGAAAATCATGTCTGGACGTGGTAAAGGTGGTAAAGTGAAGGGGAAGGCCAAGAGCCGATCGACCCGGGCCGGATTACAGTTCCCAGTGGGCAGAATCCACCGACTCTTGAGAAAAGGCAACTACGCCGAGCGTGTCGGAGCCGGTGCACCCGTTTACCTGGCCGCCGTGCTCGAATACCTGGCCGCCGAAGTGTTGGAATTGGCAGGAAACGCAGCCCGTGACAACAAGAAGAGCAGAATCATTCCCCGTCATCTGCAGCTGGCCATCAGGAACGACGAGGAGTTGAACAAGCTCCTGTCCGGAGTTACCATCGCCCAGGGTGGTGTGCTCCCCAACATCCAGGCTGTACTTCTGCCCAAGAAGACCGCCAAGGCAGCCAAGTAAGCCTTTCTGGTTACAAAACTAGAGACAAACGGCCCTTCTCAGGGCCACCATTTCACTAGAAAATCGTTTCCCCGAGCTCGAATTGTCTGTTATAATCAAGAAAAGTATAGTCCCAGCATGAAAAGGTCCCCATTCCGTTGTGTCATTGTCCCAAGAAACGCGATCAACGTCCGTCCGATATCACAAAGTGCCATTTTCAGGTCCCCCGTACCCCGGCAATAGCCTTTTAATTCAATATCGCTAATATTTCCAGCTTTTAGGCATAACATTATCGAAAACCCATCAAATGCATGCATAATCTCACAATTCTATATGGAAACGTGGTATTTATCGCCGTTTTCTGTGTAAGAACAGCCTCTCGGGCCTGGAGGGTCCAAAAAGGGCCTGCCGAAGGCCCGCCAGTACGGCGGCTGTGATTGGTCGACGATCCTGGTATCTGAGAAAACAGCCAATCAGCGACGCCGTACTGGCGGGCCTTCGGCATGGCCTTTTTGGACCCTCCAACCCCAAATCTTGAACCGTCAAAAACTCGATTTTCATACTTTTTTCGAAAAATCTGAAGCGAGCAAAAACTTGCAACTGTGTTGTAGGTATGTAAAAATCAAATTTTATCCATGTGCTATATACCATATAGGAGTTATGAAGGGTTTTCTTGGGAAGTTTGAGCCCAATTTTCGGATATTTATAGTATTCACACGCTAATGAGTGTTATACCGATAAGCGCGGCTCAATTTTTGCTTTCCAACGAGCCTACCCACAGCCATGTAGCTTAGAAAATAAGAAAATGCGAGCAGAGACAAATTTTGGGTGATCGCCCAAAATCTCCAAAATCTTCCAACTCTGAAAGGTTCCCCCCCCGCCTGGAGAGGTGTCTTCGCGCAGGTCCGCGCTCATATAGAATTAAAGAAGGCTTTCTTAAATCGTTAAATATTTAAGGAAAAGTAGGTCAATCCCCTTTTTTTGCACAAAAATGAAAATTTTGTTTCTGCTCGTATTTCATCAATTTTAATGGTAGAAAGATAGGAGTAGGCTCGTTGGAAAGGTCTAATTATGGCGCGTCTGCTGGTATAAAAATCGTCAAGATCGCACTATATTCACTACCCGAAAAATGCGATTTTCGTGAAAACCAAGAAACAAAGTTTAGCCTAAGATCAGACGCTGATCCCAGAAATTTTGATACCATCGTACGCAGCTCAACGAGACGGAGGTTAAGACATAATTTTCAGCTTTCTAGCTCAAAAGATAAAGAAATGAGAGCAAAAAGAAATTTGTGTTTCTTTTTTGGCATTTCCCGCTTTTTCTGACCATTCATGGAAGAGGAGATCCGTGATTGGTCCTTTTGTCTCTGTATATAATCCATTATCAGGCAGTGATTACTGTTCAGTGTGGAAGTGGACGTGGTGACGGGTAGATGGTTCTAGCCTAGCATGAAACTGCATGAAAGTATATTCTTTGAGCGAAAATTGTTTAGAAACCGGCCTAGACGGGCTGTTGAGATGCTTTAGAGCTACGAGAGGGGGACGTATCGCCGATTTTCGAGCGAATAAAAAAAAATATATATCACGCGCGCGCGCGCGCACGCACGCGCGCGCCGTGGAGTGGAGTTGGAGTTGGAGGTTGGAGTTGGAGATGGAGATGGAGATCAAGAAAAGGGGCTATGCCCGACCTTGTATCTGATCTGTGATATAGTATATGCTAGACTAGACATTTATTCGACACCGCCCAGGCAGACTGAACTTGTGCTACAAGAATAGGATGTAACAAACATCAGTTTTCAGGGTAGTCAGAGAACAGTATACAGCCCAGAACAAGCCCAGTCACAATGCAATAAAGGCATTTTTTTTTTTTTTTTTTTTTTTTTTTTTTTTTTTTTAATCTCCGCATTCCCGGTCATATTTCCACATGTTACGGGTAAAGGTAGCAAAACCCCATCAAAATCATTCAAAATCACCCAAATCTATCGGTAAAGTCGGTGTTTATCGCCGTTTTCTATGTAAAAACAGTCTCTCGGGACTGGAGGGTCCAAAAAGGGCCTGCCGAAGGCCCGCCAGTACGGTCGCTCTGATTGGTCGACGATCCTGGTATCTGAGAAAACAGCCAATCAGCGACGCCGTACTGGCGGGCCTTCGGTAGGGCCTTTTTGGACCCTCCAACCCCAAAATTTGAACCGTCAATAACTCGATTTTCCGACTTTTTTCGAAAAATCTGAAGCGAGCAAAAACTTGCAACTGTGTTGTAGGTATGTAAAAACCAAATTCTATCAATGTGCTATATACCATGTAGGAGTTATGGAGGCTTTTCGTTGGAACTTTGAGCCCAATTTTCGGATATTTATAGTATTTGCACGCTATTGAGTGTTATACCAATAAGCGCGGCTCAATTTTTGCTTTCCAACGAGCCTACCCACAACCTTGTAGCTTAAAAATTGAGAAAATGCGAGCAGAGACAAATTTGAGGTGTTCGCCGAAAATCACAAAATTTTTACAAGTCCAAAAGGTTGCCCCCCCGCCTGGAGAGGTGTCTTCGCGCAGGTCCGCGCTCATATAGAATTAAAGAAGGCTTTCTTAAATCGTTAAATCGCTTAAATATTTAAGCTAGAGTAGGTCAATCCCCTTTTTGATGAATTTTTGCACAAAATTGAAAATTTTGTTTCTGCTCGCATTTCTTCATTTTTGAAGCCAGAAAGCCGAGAGTAGGCTCGTTGGATAGGTCTTATTATGCCTCGACTGGCTATATAAAATTCATAAAGATCGAACGATATTCACTACCCGAAAAATGTGATTTTCGTAAAAACCAAGAAACAAAGTTTAGCCTAAGATCAGACGCTGATCCCAAAACTTTTGATGCCATCTGACGCGGCTTGACGAGACGGAGGTTAAGACATATTTTTCAGCCTTCTAGCTTAAAAGATAAAGAAATGAGAGCAAAAACAAGCCTGTGAAAGCGAATTCTGAGCCCGATCATCGGACTGCATTCTGATCCAATTAAATGTTATATGGACAAACGCGGCCTAGATTTGTCTTTCCAACGAGCCTACCCACAACCCTCTGGCTTAACGGGTAACGAAATACGGGCAGAACCAAGTTGACCAGCAAAAGCTCGGATCGCCCGAAAACCCCAATTTTCTCCTTTTCTCTCAAAATTTGAGTTTGTCATTCGAATGCGACCACGTTGTAGGTAGAGGAAAACGGCAATAGACTATTGGGACTATACAGTATATAGAGAGGGGAGGAGGAGGCATTACTACCAGCAGGTACGTCCCACACAGGCACCGACCTGAAATAGAGAGAATAAACGCACACTGTGTTGTGCAGCCGTTTTCAATGATGACAAGGGTAGAAAATGTCGTAAACTCGCTTTTCAACACGATTCCATCGATTTCTCGCCAAACTCGCTACTGTGAGTTTCTTCTTTACGGTAGAATTAGTATGGGACCGGCGCGGACCAGGTCGGAGGAACACCGGGTGTCAACGCTCTCTCCGGTATGGATACGCACATGCCGTCACGGGATAGAGTCCCGTAGGTCCCTCCTCGACGCGTTATTCTCCTGCTGGAACCCAGGGCATTGAAACAAATACGACATAACGGGGTTCGAGCGCGAAAACATCGAGAGAAAGGAAGAAAATGCTGAGAATCAGCATTTTCTTCCTTTCTCTCGAGGTTTTCGCTGCAAAACTCGTCTATAATCGTTGTGGAGGATCTGTCTCGTAGCTCAGTCTCGTAGAAGGATGATTCCCGGTCATGTTGGTGTCTAGAATGTCCGTCTCCGCCGAGTATTGGCGGAGATAAGTGTGAACGTACCCTCGTTCTCAGCATTTTCTTCCTCTCTCTTCGATGTTTTCGCTGCAAAACGCATCGAAAATCGATGTGGAGAGGCTGGATCGCACCTCAGTCTCGTAGAGGGATGATTCCCGGTCATGTTGGTGTCTAGAATGTCCGTCTCCGCCGAATATTGGCGGAGATAAGTGTGAACGTACCCTCGTTCTCAGCATTTTCTTCCTTTTTCTTCGATGTTTTCGCTGCAAAACGCATCGAAAATCGATGTGGAGAGGCTGGGTCGCACCTCAGTCTCGTAGAGGGATGATTCCCGGTCATGTTGGTGTCTAGAACGTCCGTCTCCGCCGAGTATTGACGGAGATAAGTGTGAACGTAGCCCCGTTTTCGCCGGGTTCTAGCTGGACTCTCTGTTCGGAGCTGTATAACGCTACTATGCGCTTATACCAGCAGTGCGTTCGCTCTGCCCACATCCACCACCCGGTCAGGGTCACATCCGCCGTCACCCATGTCGTCCCGCGGCTCATCCGCCGGTGATACGGACCAGTATAACGGCTACTGGGGCTTTCTGAAGCATTGGAGGTGACGTGAAACGGGCTTGAAACCAGCATTTTCTCCATTTCTCTCGATGTTTTCTCTGTCAGAATCACCTGAGCCCCATTTATACCAGCTTGAATTATGCCGGGGGTATGAGAGCATTGAAACAAATACGACATAATGGGTTTCGAGCACGGAAAACATCGAGAGAAAGGGAGAAAATGCTGAGAATCAGCATTTTCTTCCTTTCTCTTCGATGTTTTCGCTGCAAAACACATCGAAAATCGATGCGGAGAGGCTGGCTCACACATCAGTCTCGTAGAGGGCTGATTCCCGGTCATTTTGGTGTATAGAATGTCCGTCTCCGTCGGATATTGACGGAGATGGGTGTGAACGTACCCTCGTTCTCAGCATTTTCTTCCTTTTCCTTCGAGGTTTTCGCTGCAAAACACATCGAAAATCGATGCAGAGAGGCTGGCTGCCACCTCTGTCTCGTAGAGGGATGATTCCCGGTCATTTTGGTGTCTAGAACGTCCGTCTCCGTCGGGTATTAACGGAGATAAGTGTGAACGTTCCCCCGTTTTGGTCGGGTTCTGGCTGGACTCTCTGTTCGGAGCTGTATAACGCTACTATGCGCTTATACCAGCAGTGCATTCACTCTGCCCACATCCACCACCCGGTCACGGTCACATCCGCCGTCACCCAAGTCGTCCCTCGGCTCGTCCGCCGGTGATACGGACCAGTATAACGGCTACAGGGGCTTTCTGAAGCATTGGAGGTGACGTGAAACGGGCTTCAAACCAGCATTTTCTCCATTTCTCTCAATGTTTTCTCTGTCAAATCACCCAAGACCCTTTAGTTCCAGTGTGCATTAGGTCGGGGGCATGTCGCCTGATCACGATATAATGGGGAAATTTGATGTGCTGTGGGTACATGGCCTTAGCGATACTTACTCTACCGTTATACACGGGCCCAACAATAGGCCAACAGTGCGTGTGCTTTCTCGTGCACGCGATTCCTCGTCTCCTGGCCGAAATATCACGTTCCCCGCCACGGGCACACCGCCTGATTGTGGCTGAGGGATAGTTCTACGATGTAGACTACGATTCTCCGGCCCCTGGGTTCGAGAACCCACCAAATTTTGGGCTTTCCCTGTCCCGAGAGGCCCAAATTGGACCTCGGAAACCGCTTAAAATGGCCCTCAAAAGGCTATTTTTGATGCCAAAGCCGCAAACTAAACGCCAAATCGTAGAAACTACCCGTTGAAAGCGAACCCACAACACGGGGCTCGGATCCGAGTCCTTGGGAGAGAGCCTACAGCCGCTTTTCCCCGACCAAGAAACACAGGCGGGGGGGAGACCGGATATGCTTTCGCGCTGGTCGGCGCTCATATAGAATTATATAGCGAACATTTCTTAAATATTTAAGGGATGGGCTTCCCCCCCGCCTTGTCTACGTACAGGTCCGCAATGCACTAGCCTTTTCTCCAGTTAGAATCATATAGCCATAGCTCTCGGCCTCCGTTCATCATTCTACATAGAACAGCGAGATGACTGACACCGCAACAGCTCCCACACCAAAGCCCAAGAAGGCTGCCAGCAAGCCCAAGAAGCCCTCGGCTCACCCCAAATACAGCGAAATGGTTGCCGCTGCTATCGGCAGCCTCAAGGAGAGGGGAGGCTCTTCCAGACAGGCCATCTTGAAGTACATTCTCAAGAACTACAACGTAGGGAAAGAGGAGAAGAGTGTAAACGCCCACTTGAAATTGGCGCTGAAGGCAGGAGTCAAGAAAGGCAGCCTCAAGCAGGCCAAGGGTACCGGCGCAGCCGGCTCCTTCAGGCTCGGCGAAGTCAAGAAAGCACCCAAGAAGGCCGCCAAGAAGGCACCTAAACCGGCTGCAGCCAAGAAGAAGCCAGCAGCGAAAAAACCCGCCGCAGCAGCCAAGAAGGCCACCAAAAAGGCAGGCACCCCGAAAAAGAAGAAGGTCGCCGCCAAGAAGGCAACGCCCAAGAAGAAGCCAGCAGCAGCCAAGAAGAAGGCAACGCCCAAGAAGAAGCCCGCAGCGAAGAAAGCAGCCGCCAAGAAGCCAGCAGCGAAGAAAGCCCCTGCCAAAAAGTAGATTTTGCCTCGTTCCGAACTAGGCAAAACGCCCCAAAAAGGTCCTTTTCAGGACCATCCTACGCCCAGAAAGGCATTCCTGTGCGAGATTTTCTCTGTCCGATTACCTAGGAAACCCCGTAGAGACGAGACCCATTAGGCCCATTAAAAACCTACAACATAGGTGTACTAGGTCATGAAACGCGTACGAGCACCCTTCCATTTTCACCTGGCAAACAGTCTTGATGGGGCCCTAAAATAGACATTTTCACCGAAACGAGTATAAACCGCATATATTTCCACCTTTAAGGCATAAAAGTAGCCAAAACCCATCAAATGCATGCAAAATCACACAATTCTATCAAGAAACGGGGTATTTATCGCCGTTTTCTATGTAAAAACAGTCTCTCAGGACTGGAGGGTCCAAAAAGGGCCTGCCGAAGGCTCGCCAGTACGGCCGCTCTGATTGGTCGACGATCCTGGTATCTGAGAAAACAGCCAATCAGCGACGCCGTACTGGCGGGCCTTCGGCAGGGCCTTTTTGGACCCTCTCAGCCCCAAATTTGAATCGTCAAATACTCGATTTTCCGACTTTTTTCGAAAAATCTGAAGCGAGCAAAAACTTGCAACTGTGTTGTAGGTAAGAAAAAACAAAAATTTAATCATGAGCTATTAACTATATGGGAGTTATGAAGGGTTTTCTTGGGAACTTTGAGCCCGATTTTCGGATATTTATAGAATTTGCACGCTATTGAGTGTTATACCGATAAGCGCGGCCCAATTTTTGCTTTCCAACGAGCCTACCCACAACCCTGTAGCTTAAAAAACAAGGAAATGCGAGCAGAGACAAATTTGAGGTGTTCGCCGAAAATCACAAAAATTTCACAAGTCCAAAAGGTTCCCCCCCGCCTGGAGAGGTGTCTTCGCGCAGGTCCGCGCCCATATAGAATTAAAGAAGGCTTTCTTAAATCGTTAAATCGCTTAAATATTTAAGGAAAAGTAGGTCAATCCCCTTTTTGGTGAATTTTTGCACAAAATTGGAAATTTTGTTTCTGCTCGCATTTCTTCATTTTTGAAGCCAGAAAGCTGGGAGTAGGCTCGCTGGAAAGGTCGAATCATGCTGCGTCTGCCTATATAAAATTCATAAAGATCAAACAATATTCACTACCCGAAAAATGCGATTTCCGTAAAAACCAAGAAACAAAGTTCAGCCTAAGATCGGACGCTGATCCCAAAACTTTTGATACCATCGTACGTGGCTTGACAAGGCGGAGGTTAAGACATATTTTTCAGCCTTCTAGCTCAAAGGATAAAGAAATGAGAACAAAATCAAATTTGGGTGGTTAGAGGGTCGAAAAAGGCCCTGCCGAAGGCCCGCCAGTACGGCTTCGCTGATTGGTCGAGAGACCCGACTGCCGGAATGAACCGAGGCCTCTGATTGGCTGAATCGCGATCGCCTTTAAATCGCTCTTTGCATATAATATGTGTTGAAATAGGGGTTTCTGCACAGTCAAACAGCTATGGCAAGAACAAAGCAGACCGCTCGTAAATCCACCGGAGGAAAGGCTCCACGAAAACAGTTGGCCACCAAGGCAGCCCGTAAGAGCGCCCCAGCCACTGGCGGAGTGAAGAAGCCCCACAGATACAGGCCCGGTACCGTCGCCCTCCGTGAGATCAGACGTTACCAGAAGAGCACAGAGCTTCTGATCAGAAAATTGCCGTTCCAGCGTCTCGTGCGTGAAATCGCCCAGGACTTCAAGACCGATCTCCGTTTCCAGAGCTCTGCCGTGATGGCCCTCCAGGAAGCTAGCGAGGCCTACTTGGTCGGACTCTTCGAGGACACCAACCTGTGTGCCATCCACGCTAAACGAGTCACCATCATGCCCAAGGACATCCAGCTCGCCCGAAGAATCCGAGGTGAACGTGCTTAGGCTTGTCGGGACAGTCAGAACCCCCTCAAAACGGCCCTTCTAAGGGCCACAACTATACACGAAGGTTACCTTACACGAACAATTGTCGCAATCCATCGCCCTAACGTATACTAACAGCCGAAACCCAAATCAAGCACCCGGCCCAATGTCCAAAAAGCCTTTTTAGGGTCCACCGTACATCGGCAGCAACCTTTCAATTTAATATATATCAATCAGACCACCTACACAAAATAGTAGAGACCAGTATAAGACCGATTCGAACCCACAACATAGGTCTGCTAGGTCATAGAAAGCGTTCAAACACCCGTCCATGTTCAGTTCGCCAATAGCATTTCAGGGCGGGGGGGGGGGGGGTGGAAAGGCGGGGGGGGGACGTGTCTACGTACAGGTCCGCGCTCATATAGAATTAAAGAAGGATTCGTTAAATCGGATTTAACTATTTAAGAAAGGCGAGGGGGGGACGTGTCTACGTGCAGGTCCGCGCTCATATAGAATAAAGAAGGACTGCTTAAATCGGAGTTAATTATTTAAGGTCCCATTGCGGACCTGTACGTAGACACTTTGACCTACTGACCTACTGACCTAATTAAAAGTTGCAGAAAATTAATTAGGTCAGTAGGTCAATAGGTCAAATGCTTCCGCGCTGGTCCGCGCTCGACCTTAAATAATTAAATCGGATTTAAGAAAGTCTTCTTTAATTCTATATGAGCGCGGACCTGCGCGAACACAAAAAAGAATTATAGTGGCCAGCGACCAGATTTCTATTATAAGTAAAGGCAGAACAGTATTTCGGCATTCAGTCGTATTCTAACATAGTAGAAACAATGTCTGGACGTGGTAAAGGCGGTAAGGGTCTAGGAAAGGGGGGCGCTAAGCGTCACAGGAAAGTCCTTCGAGACAACATCCAGGGTATTACCAAGCCGGCTATCCGTCGACTTGCCCGCCGAGGTGGTGTGAAGAGAATTTCTGGTCTCATCTACGAAGAGACACGAGGTGTACTCAAAGTGTTCTTGGAAAACGTCATCAGAGATGCCGTCACCTACACCGAGCACGCCAAGAGGAAGACCGTCACAGCCATGGACGTCGTCTACGCCCTCAAAAGACAAGGCAGAACCCTCTACGGATTCGGTGGTTAAGCTCCAGAGCTCAAGACCCGACAGAAAACGGCCCTTCTCAGGGCCACAACACGGCTAGATAGTGTTCTTTGAGTCGAAAATTGTCATTTTTGTACCCCCATAAATCCCCATTAAAGGCATCCCAATCCCGTATTTCTCGGTTAGATCACCAAGGAAAACCCGTAGACCCATCGATCAGACCGATTAGAGCCCACAGCCAAGGCAGGTTGAGCCCAGAATCGCGAGCAAACCCCCGCCCATTTTCACCTGATCAACGAACTGAGTGCCAAATCGCCATTTTCGGACCCCCATAAATACCAATGGAACAGTTTTTTCTGACGTTCCCCTATTATATCTGTTAGGAAAATATTCAGAGACAAGGAATAAGTCAATTTCAATCGTCAGAGAAGGTTGGTTAGGCAAAAAAACGCAATCCAGGACCCGCCCAAGTGCAATTTGCACAGAATCTCATCGGACCCCAAAATCGGCTATTTACACCGAAAATGGTCTTTTTCGCCGATAGTTCGACATTTTTTGGATAAATGTATGGAAATCCGAACAAATGCATGCAAAATCATCCAATTCTATCGTGAAACAACGAAATTATAGGCGAAAAAACGCTTTTCGGGCCTGGAGGGTCCAAAAAGGGCCTGCCGAAGGCCCGCCAGTACGGCCGCTCTGATTGGTCGACGATTCCTATCATCTGAAATACAGCCAATCAGCGATGTCGTACTGGCGGGGCTTCGGCAGGGCCTTTTTGGACCCTCAAACCCCCAAATTTGAATCGTCAAATACTCGATTTTCCGACTTTTTTTCGAAAAATCTGAAGCGAGCAAAAACTTGTAACTGTGTTGTAGGTATGTAAAAAGAAAAATTTATCCATGTGCTATATACCGTATAGGAGTTATGAAGGCTTTTCGTGGGAATTTTGAGCCCAATTTTCGGATATTTATAGTATTTGCAGGCTGTTGAGTGTTATTTCAATAAGCGCGGCTCAATTTTTGCTTTCCAACGAGCCTACCCACAACCCTGTAGCTTAAAAAACAAGGAAATGCGAGCAGAGACAAATTTGAGGTGCTCGCCGAAAATCTCAAAAATTTCCCAAGTCCACAAGGTTGCCCCCCCGCCCGAGAGGTGTCTTCGCGCAGGTCCGCGCTCATATAGAAATAAAGAAGGGCTTTCTTAAATCGTTAAATCGCTTAAATATTTAAGGAAAGTAGGTCAATCCCCCTTTTTGCGATATAAATACCGAGCGAGAGCAGGCGTCCACACTTTAGTTATTGAGCTGCTAGAGGAAGGATCATGCCACCCAAAGTTGGATCGAAAGGCGCCAAGAAAGCCGTGAGCAAGGCGAAAGCCCAGCGCTCTGGCGACAAGAAAAGGAAGAGGAGGAGGAAGGAATCCTACGCTATCTACATTTACAAAGTCCTGAAGCAGGTGCACCCCGACACTGGTATCTCGAGCAAGGCCATGTCCATCATGAACAGCTTCGTGAACGATATCTTTGAGAGAATCGCCGCCGAGGCTTCACGACTGGCCCACTACAACAAGCGCTCCACCATCACCAGCAGAGAGGTCCAGACCGCCGTCAGACTGCTCTTGCCCGGTGAGCTGGCCAAGCACGCCGTCAGCGAAGGCACAAAGGCTGTCACCAAGTACACCAGCAGCAAGTAGAAAGCGACGTCCCGTCCCCCCAAAACGGCCCTTATCAGGGCCACAACACCGCTAGATAGTGTTCCGAGAGTCGAAAACTGCCATTTTCAGATCCCCCAAACCCGTCCGCCATTTCCCGGTCAGATCACATAGAAAAAACCTCAGACCCCTAGATCAGACCCATTCGAACCCGCAGCGAAGGTCTGTTTGACCTAGAATCACGGTCAAGCACCCTTCCAGATTCAATTTACACATAGCCTCTACAGGGCACGAAATGGGGATATTTCGACGAAAAAGGTCTTTCAAGCCCATATTTCGACCCTTTACCGATAAGGGTAGTTAAAACCCATCAAATGCGTGCAAAATCATCCAATTCTATCGTCAAACAATGAAAATATAGGCGAAAAAAGGCTTTTCGGGACTGGAGGGTCCAAAAAGGGCCTGCCGAAGGCCCGCCAGTACGGCCCCTCTGATTGGTCAACAATTCTTGTTATTTGAAATACAGCCCTGAAATACAGCCAATCAGCGATGCCGTACTGGCGGGCCTTCGGTAGGGCCTTTTTGGACCCTCTCACCACCAAAACTTGAATCGCCAAAAACTCGATTTTTCGACTTTTTTTGAAAAATCTGAAGCGAGCAAAAACTTTCAACTGTGTTGTAGGTAAGAAAAAACAAAAATTTAATGATGAGCTATTTACTATATGGGAGTTATGGAGGCTTTTCTTGGGGACTTTGAGCCCGATTTTCGGATATTTATAGTATTTACATGCTGTTTAGTGTTATTTTGATAAGCGCGGCTCAATTTCTGCTTTCCAACGAGCCTACCCACAACCCTGTAGCTTAAAAATTGAGAAAATGCGAGCAGAAACAAATTTCGAGTGCTCGCCCAAAATCTCAAAAATTTCACAAGTCCGTAAAGTAGGTCAATCCCCTTTTTGGTGAATTTTTGCACAAAAATGAAAATTTTGTTTCTGCTCGCATTTCTTTATTTTTGAAGCCAGAAAGCTGGGAGTAGGCTCGTTGGAAAGGTCTAATCATGCCGCATCTGCCTATATAAGATTCATAAAGATCGAACAATATCCAATACCCGAAAAATGCGATTTACGTAAAAACCAAGAAACAAAGTTTAGCCCAAGATCAGGCGCCGATCCCAAAACTTTTGATACCATCTTACGCAGTTTGACGAGACGGAGGTTAAGACATATTTTTCAGCCTTCTATCTCAAAAGATGAAGAAATGAGAGGAAAATCAAATTTGGATGGTCAGAGGGTCCAAAAAGGCCCTGCCGAAGCAACGCCAGTACGGCCGCTCTGATTGGTCGACAATTCCTACTATCTGAAATACAGCCAATCAGCGACGCCGTACTGGCGGGCCTTCGGCAGGGCCTTTTTGGACCCTGTCAGCCCCAAATTTGAATCGTCAAATACTCGATTTTCAGACTTTTTTTGAAAAATCTGAAGCGAGCAAAAACTTGCAACTGTGTTGTAGGTAAGAAAAAACAAAAATTTAATGATGAGCTATTTACTATATGGGAGTTATGGAGGCTTTTCTTGGGGACTTTGAGCCCGATTTTCGGATATTTATAGTATTTACATGCTGTTGAGTGTTATTTTGATAAGCGCGGCTCAATTTTTGCTTTCCAACGAGCCTACCCACAACCTTGTAGCTTAAAAAACAAGGAAATGCGAGCAGAGACAAATTTGAGGTGTTCGCCGAAAATCACCCAAATCTCTCAACTCTGACATGTTGCCCCCCCCCCGCCCGGAAGTGTCTTCGCGCAGGTCCGCGCTGACCTATCCACTTTTGGGACTATAAAAGCCAAGCTCGGCTAATTTTTTCTCATTCTAACAGCGACTCTCGCACAGTTCACATCGAACGAAAATCATGTCTGGACGTGGTAAAGGTGGTAAAGTGAAGGGGAAGGCCAAGAGCCGATCGACCCGGGCCGGATTACAGTTCCCAGTGGGCAGAATCCACCGACTCTTGAGAAAAGGCAACTACGCCGAGCGTGTCGGAGCCGGTGCACCCGTTTACCTGGCCGCCGTGCTCGAATACCTGGCCGCCGAAGTGTTGGAATTGGCAGGAAACGCAGCCCGTGACAACAAGAAGAGCAGAATCATTCCCCGTCATCTGCAGCTGGCCATCAGGAACGACGAGGAGTTGAACAAGCTCCTGTCCGGAGTTACCATCGCCCAGGGTGGTGTGCTCCCCAACATCCAGGCTGTACTTCTGCCCAAGAAGACCGCCAAGGCAGCCAAGTAAGCCTTTCTGGTTACAAAACTAGAGACAAACGGCCCTTCTCAGGGCCACCATTTCACTAGAAAATCGTTTCCCCGAGCTCGAATTGTCTGTTATAATCAAGAAAAGTATAGTCCCAGCATGAAAAGGTCCCCATTCCGTTGTGTCATTGTCCCAAGAAACGCGATCAACGTCCGTCCGATATCACAAAGTGCCATTTTCAGGTCCCCCGTACCCCGGCAATAGCCTTTTAATTCAATATCGCTAATATTTCCAGCTTTTAGGCATAACATTATCGAAAACCCATCAAATGCATGCATAATCTCACAATTCTATATGGAAACGTGGTATTTATCGCCGTTTTCTGTGTAAGAACAGCCTCTCGGGCCTGGAGGGTCCAAAAAGGGCCTGCCGAAGGCCCGCCAGTACGGCGGCTGTGATTGGTCGACGATCCTGGTATCTGAGAAAACAGCCAATCAGCGACGCCGTACTGGCGGGCCTTCGGCATGGCCTTTTTGGACCCTCCAACCCCAAATCTTGAACCGTCAAAAACTCGATTTTCATACTTTTTTCGAAAAATCTGAAGCGAGCAAAAACTTGCAACTGTGTTGTAGGTATGTAAAAATCAAATTTTATCCATGTGCTATATACCATATAGGAGTTATGAAGGGTTTTCTTGGGAAGTTTGAGCCCAATTTTCGGATATTTATAGTATTCACACGCTAATGAGTGTTATACCGATAAGCGCGGCTCAATTTTTGCTTTCCAACGAGCCTACCCACAGCCATGTAGCTTAGAAAATAAGAAAATGCGAGCAGAGACAAATTTTGGGTGATCGCCCAAAATCTCCAAAATCTTCCAACTCTGAAAGGTTCCCCCCCCGCCTGGAGAGGTGTCTTCGCGCAGGTCCGCGCTCATATAGAATTAAAGAAGGCTTTCTTAAATCGTTAAATATTTAAGGAAAAGTAGGTCAATCCCCTTTTTTTGCACAAAAATGAAAATTTTGTTTCTGCTCGTATTTCATCAATTTTAATGGTAGAAAGATAGGAGTAGGCTCGTTGGAAAGGTCTAATTATGGCGCGTCTGCTGGTATAAAAATCGTCAAGATCGCACTATATTCACTACCCGAAAAATGCGATTTTCGTGAAAACCAAGAAACAAAGTTTAGCCTAAGATCAGACGCTGATCCCAGAAATTTTGATACCATCGTACGCAGCTCAACGAGACGGAGGTTAAGACATAATTTTCAGCTTTCTAGCTCAAAAGATAAAGAAATGAGAGCAAAAAGAAATTTGTGTTTCTTTTTTGGCATTTCCCGCTTTTTCTGACCATTCATGGAAGAGGAGATCCGTGATTGGTCCTTTTGTCTCTGTATATAATCCATTATCAGGCAGTGATTACTGTTCAGTGTGGAAGTGGACGTGGTGACGGGTAGATGGTTCTAGCCTAGCATGAAACTGCATGAAAGTATATTCTTTGAGCGAAAATTGTTTAGAAACCGGCCTAGACGGGCTGTTGAGATGCTTTAGAGCTACGAGAGGGGGACGTATCGCCGATTTTCGAGCGAATAAAAAAAAATATATATCACGCGCGCGCGCGCGCACGCACGCGCGCGCCGTGGAGTGGAGTTGGAGTTGGAGGTTGGAGTTGGAGATGGAGATGGAGATCAAGAAAAGGGGCTATGCCCGACCTTGTATCTGATCTGTGATATAGTATATGCTAGACTAGACATTTATTCGACACCGCCCAGGCAGACTGAACTTGTGCTACAAGAATAGGATGTAACAAACATCAGTTTTCAGGGTAGTCAGAGAACAGTATACAGCCCAGAACAAGCCCAGTCACAATGCAATAAAGGCATTTTTTTTTTTTTTTTTTTTTTTTTTTTTTTTTTTTTAATCTCCGCATTCCCGGTCATATTTCCACATGTTACGGGTAAAGGTAGCAAAACCCCATCAAAATCATTCAAAATCACCCAAATCTATCGGTAAAGTCGGTGTTTATCGCCGTTTTCTATGTAAAAACAGTCTCTCGGGACTGGAGGGTCCAAAAAGGGCCTGCCGAAGGCCCGCCAGTACGGTCGCTCTGATTGGTCGACGATCCTGGTATCTGAGAAAACAGCCAATCAGCGACGCCGTACTGGCGGGCCTTCGGTAGGGCCTTTTTGGACCCTCCAACCCCAAAATTTGAACCGTCAATAACTCGATTTTCCGACTTTTTTCGAAAAATCTGAAGCGAGCAAAAACTTGCAACTGTGTTGTAGGTATGTAAAAACCAAATTCTATCAATGTGCTATATACCATGTAGGAGTTATGGAGGCTTTTCGTTGGAACTTTGAGCCCAATTTTCGGATATTTATAGTATTTGCACGCTATTGAGTGTTATACCAATAAGCGCGGCTCAATTTTTGCTTTCCAACGAGCCTACCCACAACCTTGTAGCTTAAAAATTGAGAAAATGCGAGCAGAGACAAATTTGAGGTGTTCGCCGAAAATCACAAAATTTTTACAAGTCCAAAAGGTTGCCCCCCCGCCTGGAGAGGTGTCTTCGCGCAGGTCCGCGCTCATATAGAATTAAAGAAGGCTTTCTTAAATCGTTAAATCGCTTAAATATTTAAGCTAGAGTAGGTCAATCCCCTTTTTGATGAATTTTTGCACAAAATTGAAAATTTTGTTTCTGCTCGCATTTCTTCATTTTTGAAGCCAGAAAGCCGAGAGTAGGCTCGTTGGATAGGTCTTATTATGCCTCGACTGGCTATATAAAATTCATAAAGATCGAACGATATTCACTACCCGAAAAATGTGATTTTCGTAAAAACCAAGAAACAAAGTTTAGCCTAAGATCAGACGCTGATCCCAAAACTTTTGATGCCATCTGACGCGGCTTGACGAGACGGAGGTTAAGACATATTTTTCAGCCTTCTAGCTTAAAAGATAAAGAAATGAGAGCAAAAACAAGCCTGTGAAAGCGAATTCTGAGCCCGATCATCGGACTGCATTCTGATCCAATTAAATGTTATATGGACAAACGCGGCCTAGATTTGTCTTTCCAACGAGCCTACCCACAACCCTCTGGCTTAACGGGTAACGAAATACGGGCAGAACCAAGTTGACCAGCAAAAGCTCGGATCGCCCGAAAACCCCAATTTTCTCCTTTTCTCTCAAAATTTGAGTTTGTCATTCGAATGCGACCACGTTGTAGGTAGAGGAAAACGGCAATAGACTATTGGGACTATACAGTATATAGAGAGGGGAGGAGGAGGCATTACTACCAGCAGGTACGTCCCACACAGGCACCGACCTGAAATAGAGAGAATAAACGCACACTGTGTTGTGCAGCCGTTTTCAATGATGACAAGGGTAGAAAATGTCGTAAACTCGCTTTTCAACACGATTCCATCGATTTCTCGCCAAACTCGCTACTGTGAGTTTCTTCTTTACGGTAGAATTAGTATGGGACCGGCGCGGACCAGGTCGGAGGAACACCGGGTGTCAACGCTCTCTCCGGTATGGATACGCACATGCCGTCACGGGATAGAGTCCCGTAGGTCCCTCCTCGACGCGTTATTCTCCTGCTGGAACCCAGGGCATTGAAACAAATACGACATAACGGGGTTCGAGCGCGAAAACATCGAGAGAAAGGAAGAAAATGCTGAGAATCAGCATTTTCTTCCTTTCTCTCGAGGTTTTCGCTGCAAAACTCGTCTATAATCGTTGTGGAGGATCTGTCTCGTAGCTCAGTCTCGTAGAAGGATGATTCCCGGTCATGTTGGTGTCTAGAATGTCCGTCTCCGCCGAGTATTGGCGGAGATAAGTGTGAACGTACCCTCGTTCTCAGCATTTTCTTCCTCTCTCTTCGATGTTTTCGCTGCAAAACGCATCGAAAATCGATGTGGAGAGGCTGGATCGCACCTCAGTCTCGTAGAGGGATGATTCCCGGTCATGTTGGTGTCTAGAATGTCCGTCTCCGCCGAATATTGGCGGAGATAAGTGTGAACGTACCCTCGTTCTCAGCATTTTCTTCCTTTTTCTTCGATGTTTTCGCTGCAAAACGCATCGAAAATCGATGTGGAGAGGCTGGGTCGCACCTCAGTCTCGTAGAGGGATGATTCCCGGTCATGTTGGTGTCTAGAACGTCCGTCTCCGCCGAGTATTGACGGAGATAAGTGTGAACGTAGCCCCGTTTTCGCCGGGTTCTAGCTGGACTCTCTGTTCGGAGCTGTATAACGCTACTATGCGCTTATACCAGCAGTGCGTTCGCTCTGCCCACATCCACCACCCGGTCAGGGTCACATCCGCCGTCACCCATGTCGTCCCGCGGCTCATCCGCCGGTGATACGGACCAGTATAACGGCTACTGGGGCTTTCTGAAGCATTGGAGGTGACGTGAAACGGGCTTGAAACCAGCATTTTCTCCATTTCTCTCGATGTTTTCTCTGTCAGAATCACCTGAGCCCCATTTATACCAGCTTGAATTATGCCGGGGGTATGAGAGCATTGAAACAAATACGACATAATGGGTTTCGAGCACGGAAAACATCGAGAGAAAGGGAGAAAATGCTGAGAATCAGCATTTTCTTCCTTTCTCTTCGATGTTTTCGCTGCAAAACACATCGAAAATCGATGCGGAGAGGCTGGCTCACACATCAGTCTCGTAGAGGGCTGATTCCCGGTCATTTTGGTGTATAGAATGTCCGTCTCCGTCGGATATTGACGGAGATGGGTGTGAACGTACCCTCGTTCTCAGCATTTTCTTCCTTTTCCTTCGAGGTTTTCGCTGCAAAACACATCGAAAATCGATGCAGAGAGGCTGGCTGCCACCTCTGTCTCGTAGAGGGATGATTCCCGGTCATTTTGGTGTCTAGAACGTCCGTCTCCGTCGGGTATTAACGGAGATAAGTGTGAACGTTCCCCCGTTTTGGTCGGGTTCTGGCTGGACTCTCTGTTCGGAGCTGTATAACGCTACTATGCGCTTATACCAGCAGTGCATTCACTCTGCCCACATCCACCACCCGGTCACGGTCACATCCGCCGTCACCCAAGTCGTCCCTCGGCTCGTCCGCCGGTGATACGGACCAGTATAACGGCTACAGGGGCTTTCTGAAGCATTGGAGGTGACGTGAAACGGGCTTCAAACCAGCATTTTCTCCATTTCTCTCAATGTTTTCTCTGTCAAATCACCCAAGACCCTTTAGTTCCAGTGTGCATTAGGTCGGGGGCATGTCGCCTGATCACGATATAATGGGGAAATTTGATGTGCTGTGGGTACATGGCCTTAGCGATACTTACTCTACCGTTATACACGGGCCCAACAATAGGCCAACAGTGCGTGTGCTTTCTCGTGCACGCGATTCCTCGTCTCCTGGCCGAAATATCACGTTCCCCGCCACGGGCACACCGCCTGATTGTGGCTGAGGGATAGTTCTACGATGTAGACTACGATTCTCCGGCCCCTGGGTTCGAGAACCCACCAAATTTTGGGCTTTCCCTGTCCCGAGAGGCCCAAATTGGACCTCGGAAACCGCTTAAAATGGCCCTCAAAAGGCTATTTTTGATGCCAAAGCCGCAAACTAAACGCCAAATCGTAGAAACTACCCGTTGAAAGCGAACCCACAACACGGGGCTCGGATCCGAGTCCTTGGGAGAGAGCCTACAGCCGCTTTTCCCCGACCAAGAAACACAGGCGGGGGGGAGACCGGATATGCTTTCGCGCTGGTCGGCGCTCATATAGAATTATATAGCGAACATTTCTTAAATATTTAAGGGATGGGCTTCCCCCCCGCCTTGTCTACGTACAGGTCCGCAATGCACTAGCCTTTTCTCCAGTTAGAATCATATAGCCATAGCTCTCGGCCTCCGTTCATCATTCTACATAGAACAGCGAGATGACTGACACCGCAACAGCTCCCACACCAAAGCCCAAGAAGGCTGCCAGCAAGCCCAAGAAGCCCTCGGCTCACCCCAAATACAGCGAAATGGTTGCCGCTGCTATCGGCAGCCTCAAGGAGAGGGGAGGCTCTTCCAGACAGGCCATCTTGAAGTACATTCTCAAGAACTACAACGTAGGGAAAGAGGAGAAGAGTGTAAACGCCCACTTGAAATTGGCGCTGAAGGCAGGAGTCAAGAAAGGCAGCCTCAAGCAGGCCAAGGGTACCGGCGCAGCCGGCTCCTTCAGGCTCGGCGAAGTCAAGAAAGCACCCAAGAAGGCCGCCAAGAAGGCACCTAAACCGGCTGCAGCCAAGAAGAAGCCAGCAGCGAAAAAACCCGCCGCAGCAGCCAAGAAGGCCACCAAAAAGGCAGGCACCCCGAAAAAGAAGAAGGTCGCCGCCAAGAAGGCAACGCCCAAGAAGAAGCCAGCAGCAGCCAAGAAGAAGGCAACGCCCAAGAAGAAGCCCGCAGCGAAGAAAGCAGCCGCCAAGAAGCCAGCAGCGAAGAAAGCCCCTGCCAAAAAGTAGATTTTGCCTCGTTCCGAACTAGGCAAAACGCCCCAAAAAGGTCCTTTTCAGGACCATCCTACGCCCAGAAAGGCATTCCTGTGCGAGATTTTCTCTGTCCGATTACCTAGGAAACCCCGTAGAGACGAGACCCATTAGGCCCATTAAAAACCTACAACATAGGTGTACTAGGTCATGAAACGCGTACGAGCACCCTTCCATTTTCACCTGGCAAACAGTCTTGATGGGGCCCTAAAATAGACATTTTCACCGAAACGAGTATAAACCGCATATATTTCCACCTTTAAGGCATAAAAGTAGCCAAAACCCATCAAATGCATGCAAAATCACACAATTCTATCAAGAAACGGGGTATTTATCGCCGTTTTCTATGTAAAAACAGTCTCTCAGGACTGGAGGGTCCAAAAAGGGCCTGCCGAAGGCTCGCCAGTACGGCCGCTCTGATTGGTCGACGATCCTGGTATCTGAGAAAACAGCCAATCAGCGACGCCGTACTGGCGGGCCTTCGGCAGGGCCTTTTTGGACCCTCTCAGCCCCAAATTTGAATCGTCAAATACTCGATTTTCCGACTTTTTTCGAAAAATCTGAAGCGAGCAAAAACTTGCAACTGTGTTGTAGGTAAGAAAAAACAAAAATTTAATCATGAGCTATTAACTATATGGGAGTTATGAAGGGTTTTCTTGGGAACTTTGAGCCCGATTTTCGGATATTTATAGAATTTGCACGCTATTGAGTGTTATACCGATAAGCGCGGCCCAATTTTTGCTTTCCAACGAGCCTACCCACAACCCTGTAGCTTAAAAAACAAGGAAATGCGAGCAGAGACAAATTTGAGGTGTTCGCCGAAAATCACAAAAATTTCACAAGTCCAAAAGGTTCCCCCCCGCCTGGAGAGGTGTCTTCGCGCAGGTCCGCGCCCATATAGAATTAAAGAAGGCTTTCTTAAATCGTTAAATCGCTTAAATATTTAAGGAAAAGTAGGTCAATCTCCTTTTTGGTGAATTTTTGCACAAAATTGGAAATTTTGTTTCTGCTCGCATTTCTTCATTTTTGAAGCCAGAAAGCTGGGAGTAGGCTCGCTGGAAAGGTCGAATCATGCTGCGTCTGCCTATATAAAATTCATAAAGATCAAACAATATTCACTACCCGAAAAATGCGATTTCCGTAAAAACCAAGAAACAAAGTTCAGCCTAAGATCGGACGCTGATCCCAAAACTTTTGATACCATCGTACGTGGCTTGACAAGGCGGAGGTTAAGACATATTTTTCAGCCTTCTAGCTCAAAGGATAAAGAAATGAGAACAAAATCAAATTTGGGTGGTTAGAGGGTCGAAAAAGGCCCTGCCGAAGGCCCGCCAGTACGGCTTCGCTGATTGGTCGAGAGACCCGACTGCCGGAATGAACCGAGGCCTCTGATTGGCTGAATCGCGATCGCCTTTAAATCGCTCTTTGCATATAATATGTGTTGAAATAGGGGTTTCTGCACAGTCAAACAGCTATGGCAAGAACAAAGCAGACCGCTCGTAAATCCACCGGAGGAAAGGCTCCACGAAAACAGTTGGCCACCAAGGCAGCCCGTAAGAGCGCCCCAGCCACTGGCGGAGTGAAGAAGCCCCACAGATACAGGCCCGGTACCGTCGCCCTCCGTGAGATCAGACGTTACCAGAAGAGCACAGAGCTTCTGATCAGAAAATTGCCGTTCCAGCGTCTCGTGCGTGAAATCGCCCAGGACTTCAAGACCGATCTCCGTTTCCAGAGCTCTGCCGTGATGGCCCTCCAGGAAGCTAGCGAGGCCTACTTGGTCGGACTCTTCGAGGACACCAACCTGTGTGCCATCCACGCTAAACGAGTCACCATCATGCCCAAGGACATCCAGCTCGCCCGAAGAATCCGAGGTGAACGTGCTTAGGCTTGTCGGGACAGTCAGAACCCCCTCAAAACGGCCCTTCTAAGGGCCACAACTATACACGAAGGTTACCTTACACGAACAATTGTCGCAATCCATCGCCCTAACGTATACTAACAGCCGAAACCCAAATCAAGCACCCGGCCCAATGTCCAAAAAGCCTTTTTAGGGTCCACCGTACATCGGCAGCAACCTTTCAATTTAATATATATCAATCAGACCACCTACACAAAATAGTAGAGACCAGTATAAGACCGATTCGAACCCACAACATAGGTCTGCTAGGTCATAGAAAGCGTTCAAACACCCGTCCATGTTCAGTTCGCCAATAGCATTTCAGGGCGGGGGGGGGGGGTGGAAAGGCGGGGGGGGACGTGTCTACGTACAGGTCCGCGCTCATATAGAATTAAAGAAGGATTCGTTAAATCGGATTTAACTATTTAAGAAAGGCGAGGGGGGGACGTGTCTACGTGCAGGTCCGCGCTCATATAGAATAAAGAAGGACTGCTTAAATCGGAGTTAATTATTTAAGGTCCCATTGCGGACCTGTACGTAGACACTTTGACCTACTGACCTACTGACCTAATTAAAAGTTGCAGAAAATTAATTAGGTCAGTAGGTCAATAGGTCAAATGCTTCCGCGCTGGTCCGCGCTCGACCTTAAATAATTAAATCGGATTTAAGAAAGTCTTCTTTAATTCTATATGAGCGCGGACCTGCGCGAACACAAAAAAGAATTATAGTGGCCAGCGACCAGATTTCTATTATAAGTAAAGGCAGAACAGTATTTCGGCATTCAGTCGTATTCTAACATAGTAGAAACAATGTCTGGACGTGGTAAAGGCGGTAAGGGTCTAGGAAAGGGGGGCGCTAAGCGTCACAGGAAAGTCCTTCGAGACAACATCCAGGGTATTACCAAGCCGGCTATCCGTCGACTTGCCCGCCGAGGTGGTGTGAAGAGAATTTCTGGTCTCATCTACGAAGAGACACGAGGTGTACTCAAAGTGTTCTTGGAAAACGTCATCAGAGATGCCGTCACCTACACCGAGCACGCCAAGAGGAAGACCGTCACAGCCATGGACGTCGTCTACGCCCTCAAAAGACAAGGCAGAACCCTCTACGGATTCGGTGGTTAAGCTCCAGAGCTCAAGACCCGACAGAAAACGGCCCTTCTCAGGGCCACAACACGGCTAGATAGTGTTCTTTGAGTCGAAAATTGTCATTTTTGTACCCCCATAAATCCCCATTAAAGGCATCCCAATCCCGTATTTCTCGGTTAGATCACCAAGGAAAACCCGTAGACCCATCGATCAGACCGATTAGAGCCCACAGCCAAGGCAGGTTGAGCCCAGAATCGCGAGCAAACCCCCGCCCATTTTCACCTGATCAACGAACTGAGTGCCAAATCGCCATTTTCGGACCCCCATAAATACCAATGGAACAGTTTTTTCTGACGTTCCCCTATTATATCTGTTAGGAAAATATTCAGAGACAAGGAATAAGTCAATTTCAATCGTCAGAGAAGGTTGGTTAGGCAAAAAAACGCAATCCAGGACCCGCCCAAGTGCAATTTGCACAGAATCTCATCGGACCCCAAAATCGGCTATTTACACCGAAAATGGTCTTTTTCGCCGATAGTTCGACATTTTTTGGATAAATGTATGGAAATCCGAACAAATGCATGCAAAATCATCCAATTCTATCGTGAAACAACGAAATTATAGGCGAAAAAACGCTTTTCGGGCCTGGAGGGTCCAAAAAGGGCCTGCCGAAGGCCCGCCAGTACGGCCGCTCTGATTGGTCGACGATTCCTATCATCTGAAATACAGCCAATCAGCGATGTCGTACTGGCGGGGCTTCGGCAGGGCCTTTTTGGACCCTCAAACCCCCAAATTTGAATCGTCAAATACTCGATTTTCCGACTTTTTTTCGAAAAATCTGAAGCGAGCAAAAACTTGTAACTGTGTTGTAGGTATGTAAAAAGAAAAATTTATCCATGTGCTATATACCGTATAGGAGTTATGAAGGCTTTTCGTGGGAATTTTGAGCCCAATTTTCGGATATTTATAGTATTTGCAGGCTGTTGAGTGTTATTTCAATAAGCGCGGCTCAATTTTTGCTTTCCAACGAGCCTACCCACAACCCTGTAGCTTAAAAAACAAGGAAATGCGAGCAGAGACAAATTTGAGGTGCTCGCCGAAAATCTCAAAAATTTCCCAAGTCCACAAGGTTGCCCCCCCGCCCGAGAGGTGTCTTCGCGCAGGTCCGCGCTCATATAGAAATAAAGAAGGGCTTTCTTAAATCGTTAAATCGCTTAAATATTTAAGGAAAGTAGGTCAATCCCCCTTTTTGCGATATAAATACCGAGCGAGAGCAGGCGTCCACACTTTAGTTATTGAGCTGCTAGAGGAAGGATCATGCCACCCAAAGTTGGAACGAAAGGCGCCAAGAAAGCCGTGAGCAAGGCGAAAGCCCAGCGCTCTGGCGACAAGAAAAGGAAGAGGAGGAGGAAGGAATCCTACGCTATCTACATTTACAAAGTCCTGAAGCAGGTGCACCCCGACACTGGTATCTCGAGCAAGGCCATGTCCATCATGAACAGCTTCGTGAACGATATCTTTGAGAGAATCGCCGCCGAGGCTTCACGACTGGCCCACTACAACAAGCGCTCCACCATCACCAGCAGAGAGGTCCAGACCGCCGTCAGACTGCTCTTGCCCGGTGAGCTGGCCAAGCACGCCGTCAGCGAAGGCACAAAGGCTGTCACCAAGTACACCAGCAGCAAGTAGAAAGCGACGTCCCGTCCCCCCAAAACGGCCCTTATCAGGGCCACAACACCGCTAGATAGTGTTCCGAGAGTCGAAAACTGCCATTTTCAGATCCCCCAAACCCGTCCGCCATTTCCCGGTCAGATCACATAGAAAAAACCTCAGACCCCTAGATCAGACCCATTCGAACCCGCAGCGAAGGTCTGTTTGACCTAGAATCACGGTCAAGCACCCTTCCAGATTCAATTTACACATAGCCTCTACAGGGCACGAAATGGGGATATTTCGACGAAAAAGGTCTTTCAAGCCCATATTTCGACCCTTTACCGATAAGGGTAGTTAAAACCCATCAAATGCGTGCAAAATCATCCAATTCTATCGTCAAACAATGAAAATATAGGCGAAAAAAGGCTTTTCGGGACTGGAGGGTCCAAAAAGGGCCTGCCGAAGGCCCGCCAGTACGGCCCCTCTGATTGGTCAACAATTCTTGTTATTTGAAATACAGCCCTGAAATACAGCCAATCAGCGATGCCGTACTGGCGGGCCTTCGGTAGGGCCTTTTTGGACCCTCTCACCACCAAAACTTGAATCGCCAAAAACTCGATTTTTCGACTTTTTTTGAAAAATCTGAAGCGAGCAAAAACTTTCAACTGTGTTGTAGGTAAGAAAAAACAAAAATTTAATGATGAGCTATTTACTATATGGGAGTTATGGAGGCTTTTCTTGGGGACTTTGAGCCCGATTTTCGGATATTTATAGTATTTACATGCTGTTTAGTGTTATTTTGATAAGCGCGGCTCAATTTCTGCTTTCCAACGAGCCTACCCACAACCCTGTAGCTTAAAAATTGAGAAAATGCGAGCAGAAACAAATTTCGAGTGCTCGCCCAAAATCTCAAAAATTTCACAAGTCCGTAAAGTAGGTCAATCCCCTTTTTGGTGAATTTTTGCACAAAAATGAAAATTTTGTTTCTGCTCGCATTTCTTTATTTTTGAAGCCAGAAAGCTGGGAGTAGGCTCGTTGGAAAGGTCTAATCATGCCGCATCTGCCTATATAAGATTCATAAAGATCGAACAATATCCAATACCCGAAAAATGCGATTTACGTAAAAACCAAGAAACAAAGTTTAGCCCAAGATCAGGCGCCGATCCCAAAACTTTTGATACCATCTTACGCAGTTTGACGAGACGGAGGTTAAGACATATTTTTCAGCCTTCTATCTCAAAAGATGAAGAAATGAGAGGAAAATCAAATTTGGATGGTCAGAGGGTCCAAAAAGGCCCTGCCGAAGCAACGCCAGTACGGCCGCTCTGATTGGTCGACAATTCCTACTATCTGAAATACAGCCAATCAGCGACGCCGTACTGGCGGGCCTTCGGCAGGGCCTTTTTGGACCCTGTCAGCCCCAAATTTGAATCGTCAAATACTCGATTTTCAGACTTTTTTTGAAAAATCTGAAGCGAGCAAAAACTTGCAACTGTGTTGTAGGTAAGAAAAAACAAAAATTTAATGATGAGCTATTTACTATATGGGAGTTATGGAGGCTTTTCTTGGGGACTTTGAGCCCGATTTTCGGATATTTATAGTATTTACATGCTGTTGAGTGTTATTTTGATAAGCGCGGCTCAATTTTTGCTTTCCAACGAGCCTACCCACAACCTTGTAGCTTAAAAAACAAGGAAATGCGAGCAGAGACAAATTTGAGGTGTTCGCCGAAAATCACCCAAATCTCTCAACTCTGACATGTTGCCCCCCCCCCGCCCGGAAGTGTCTTCGCGCAGGTCCGCGCTGACCTATCCACTTTTGGGACTATAAAAGCCAAGCTCGGCTAATTTTTTCTCATTCTAACAGCGACTCTCGCACAGTTCACATCGAACGAAAATCATGTCTGGACGTGGTAAAGGTGGTAAAGTGAAGGGGAAGGCCAAGAGCCGATCGACCCGGGCCGGATTACAGTTCCCAGTGGGCAGAATCCACCGACTCTTGAGAAAAGGCAACTACGCCGAGCGTGTCGGAGCCGGTGCACCCGTTTACCTGGCCGCCGTGCTCGAATACCTGGCCGCCGAAGTGTTGGAATTGGCAGGAAACGCAGCCCGTGACAACAAGAAGAGCAGAATCATTCCCCGTCATCTGCAGCTGGCCATCAGGAACGACGAGGAGTTGAACAAGCTCCTGTCCGGAGTTACCATCGCCCAGGGTGGTGTGCTCCCCAACATCCAGGCTGTACTTCTGCCCAAGAAGACCGCCAAGGCAGCCAAGTAAGCCTTTCTGGTTACAAAACTAGAGACAAACGGCCCTTCTCAGGGCCACCATTTCACTAGAAAATCGTTTCCCCGAGCTCGAATTGTCTGTTATAATCAAGAAAAGTATAGTCCCAGCATGAAAAGGTCCCCATTCCGTTGTGTCATTGTCCCAAGAAACGCGATCAACGTCCGTCCGATATCACAAAGTGCCATTTTCAGGTCCCCCGTACCCCGGCAATAGCCTTTTAATTCAATATCGCTAATATTTCCAGCTTTTAGGCATAACATTATCGAAAACCCATCAAATGCATGCATAATCTCACAATTCTATATGGAAACGTGGTATTTATCGCCGTTTTCTGTGTAAGAACAGCCTCTCGGGCCTGGAGGGTCCAAAAAGGGCCTGCCGAAGGCCCGCCAGTACGGCGGCTGTGATTGGTCGACGATCCTGGTATCTGAGAAAACAGCCAATCAGCGACGCCGTACTGGCGGGCCTTCGGCATGGCCTTTTTGGACCCTCCAACCCCAAATCTTGAACCGTCAAAAACTCGATTTTCATACTTTTTTCGAAAAATCTGAAGCGAGCAAAAACTTGCAACTGTGTTGTAGGTATGTAAAAATCAAATTTTATCCATGTGCTATATACCATATAGGAGTTATGAAGGGTTTTCTTGGGAAGTTTGAGCCCAATTTTCGGATATTTATAGTATTCACACGCTAATGAGTGTTATACCGATAAGCGCGGCTCAATTTTTGCTTTCCAACGAGCCTACCCACAGCCATGTAGCTTAGAAAATAAGAAAATGCGAGCAGAGACAAATTTTGGGTGATCGCCCAAAATCTCCAAAATCTTCCAACTCTGAAAGGTTCCCCCCCCGCCTGGAGAGGTGTCTTCGCGCAGGTCCGCGCTCATATAGAATTAAAGAAGGCTTTCTTAAATCGTTAAATATTTAAGGAAAAGTAGGTCAATCCCCTTTTTTTGCACAAAAATGAAAATTTTGTTTCTGCTCGTATTTCATCAATTTTAATGGTAGAAAGATAGGAGTAGGCTCGTTGGAAAGGTCTAATTATGGCGCGTCTGCTGGTATAAAAATCGTCAAGATCGCACTATATTCACTACCCGAAAAATGCGATTTTCGTGAAAACCAAGAAACAAAGTTTAGCCTAAGATCAGACGCTGATCCCAGAAATTTTGATACCATCGTACGCAGCTCAACGAGACGGAGGTTAAGACATAATTTTCAGCTTTCTAGCTCAAAAGATAAAGAAATGAGAGCAAAAAGAAATTTGTGTTTCTTTTTTGGCATTTCCCGCTTTTTCTGACCATTCATGGAAGAGGAGATCCGTGATTGGTCCTTTTGTCTCTGTATATAATCCATTATCAGGCAGTGATTACTGTTCAGTGTGGAAGTGGACGTGGTGACGGGTAGATGGTTCTAGCCTAGCATGAAACTGCATGAAAGTATATTCTTTGAGCGAAAATTGTTTAGAAACCGGCCTAGACGGGCTGTTGAGATGCTTTAGAGCTACGAGAGGGGGACGTATCGCCGATTTTCGAGCGAATAAAAAAAAATATATATCACGCGCGCGCGCGCGCACGCACGCGCGCGCCGTGGAGTGGAGTTGGAGTTGGAGGTTGGAGTTGGAGATGGAGATGGAGATCAAGAAAAGGGGCTATGCCCGACCTTGTATCTGATCTGTGATATAGTATATGCTAGACTAGACATTTATTCGACACCGCCCAGGCAGACTGAACTTGTGCTACAAGAATAGGATGTAACAAACATCAGTTTTCAGGGTAGTCAGAGAACAGTATACAGCCCAGAACAAGCCCAGTCACAATGCAATAAAGGCATTTTTTTTTTTTTTTTTTTTTTTTTTTTTTTTTTTTTAATCTCCGCATTCCCGGTCATATTTCCACATGTTACGGGTAAAGGTAGCAAAACCCCATCAAAATCATTCAAAATCACCCAAATCTATCGGTAAAGTCGGTGTTTATCGCCGTTTTCTATGTAAAAACAGTCTCTCGGGACTGGAGGGTCCAAAAAGGGCCTGCCGAAGGCCCGCCAGTACGGTCGCTCTGATTGGTCGACGATCCTGGTATCTGAGAAAACAGCCAATCAGCGACGCCGTACTGGCGGGCCTTCGGTAGGGCCTTTTTGGACCCTCCAACCCCAAAATTTGAACCGTCAATAACTCGATTTTCCGACTTTTTTCGAAAAATCTGAAGCGAGCAAAAACTTGCAACTGTGTTGTAGGTATGTAAAAACCAAATTCTATCAATGTGCTATATACCATGTAGGAGTTATGGAGGCTTTTCGTTGGAACTTTGAGCCCAATTTTCGGATATTTATAGTATTTGCACGCTATTGAGTGTTATACCAATAAGCGCGGCTCAATTTTTGCTTTCCAACGAGCCTACCCACAACCTTGTAGCTTAAAAATTGAGAAAATGCGAGCAGAGACAAATTTGAGGTGTTCGCCGAAAATCACAAAATTTTTACAAGTCCAAAAGGTTGCCCCCCCGCCTGGAGAGGTGTCTTCGCGCAGGTCCGCGCTCATATAGAATTAAAGAAGGCTTTCTTAAATCGTTAAATCGCTTAAATATTTAAGCTAGAGTAGGTCAATCCCCTTTTTGATGAATTTTTGCACAAAATTGAAAATTTTGTTTCTGCTCGCATTTCTTCATTTTTGAAGCCAGAAAGCCGAGAGTAGGCTCGTTGGATAGGTCTTATTATGCCTCGACTGGCTATATAAAATTCATAAAGATCGAACGATATTCACTACCCGAAAAATGTGATTTTCGTAAAAACCAAGAAACAAAGTTTAGCCTAAGATCAGACGCTGATCCCAAAACTTTTGATGCCATCTGACGCGGCTTGACGAGACGGAGGTTAAGACATATTTTTCAGCCTTCTAGCTTAAAAGATAAAGAAATGAGAGCAAAAACAAGCCTGTGAAAGCGAATTCTGAGCCCGATCATCGGACTGCATTCTGATCCAATTAAATGTTATATGGACAAACGCGGCCTAGATTTGTCTTTCCAACGAGCCTACCCACAACCCTCTGGCTTAACGGGTAACGAAATACGGGCAGAACCAAGTTGACCAGCAAAAGCTCGGATCGCCCGAAAACCCCAATTTTCTCCTTTTCTCTCAAAATTTGAGTTTGTCATTCGAATGCGACCACGTTGTAGGTAGAGGAAAACGGCAATAGACTATTGGGACTATACAGTATATAGAGAGGGGAGGAGGAGGCATTACTACCAGCAGGTACGTCCCACACAGGCACCGACCTGAAATAGAGAGAATAAACGCACACTGTGTTGTGCAGCCGTTTTCAATGATGACAAGGGTAGAAAATGTCGTAAACTCGCTTTTCAACACGATTCCATCGATTTCTCGCCAAACTCGCTACTGTGAGTTTCTTCTTTACGGTAGAATTAGTATGGGACCGGCGCGGACCAGGTCGGAGGAACACCGGGTGTCAACGCTCTCTCCGGTATGGATACGCACATGCCGTCACGGGATAGAGTCCCGTAGGTCCCTCCTCGACGCGTTATTCTCCTGCTGGAACCCAGGGCATTGAAACAAATACGACATAACGGGGTTCGAGCGCGAAAACATCGAGAGAAAGGAAGAAAATGCTGAGAATCAGCATTTTCTTCCTTTCTCTCGAGGTTTTCGCTGCAAAACTCGTCTATAATCGTTGTGGAGGATCTGTCTCGTAGCTCAGTCTCGTAGAAGGATGATTCCCGGTCATGTTGGTGTCTAGAATGTCCGTCTCCGCCGAGTATTGGCGGAGATAAGTGTGAACGTACCCTCGTTCTCAGCATTTTCTTCCTCTCTCTTCGATGTTTTCGCTGCAAAACGCATCGAAAATCGATGTGGAGAGGCTGGATCGCACCTCAGTCTCGTAGAGGGATGATTCCCGGTCATGTTGGTGTCTAGAATGTCCGTCTCCGCCGAATATTGGCGGAGATAAGTGTGAACGTACCCTCGTTCTCAGCATTTTCTTCCTTTTTCTTCGATGTTTTCGCTGCAAAACGCATCGAAAATCGATGTGGAGAGGCTGGGTCGCACCTCAGTCTCGTAGAGGGATGATTCCCGGTCATGTTGGTGTCTAGAACGTCCGTCTCCGCCGAGTATTGACGGAGATAAGTGTGAACGTAGCCCCGTTTTCGCCGGGTTCTAGCTGGACTCTCTGTTCGGAGCTGTATAACGCTACTATGCGCTTATACCAGCAGTGCGTTCGCTCTGCCCACATCCACCACCCGGTCAGGGTCACATCCGCCGTCACCCATGTCGTCCCGCGGCTCATCCGCCGGTGATACGGACCAGTATAACGGCTACTGGGGCTTTCTGAAGCATTGGAGGTGACGTGAAACGGGCTTGAAACCAGCATTTTCTCCATTTCTCTCGATGTTTTCTCTGTCAGAATCACCTGAGCCCCATTTATACCAGCTTGAATTATGCCGGGGGTATGAGAGCATTGAAACAAATACGACATAATGGGTTTCGAGCACGGAAAACATCGAGAGAAAGGGAGAAAATGCTGAGAATCAGCATTTTCTTCCTTTCTCTTCGATGTTTTCGCTGCAAAACACATCGAAAATCGATGCGGAGAGGCTGGCTCACACATCAGTCTCGTAGAGGGCTGATTCCCGGTCATTTTGGTGTATAGAATGTCCGTCTCCGTCGGATATTGACGGAGATGGGTGTGAACGTACCCTCGTTCTCAGCATTTTCTTCCTTTTCCTTCGAGGTTTTCGCTGCAAAACACATCGAAAATCGATGCAGAGAGGCTGGCTGCCACCTCTGTCTCGTAGAGGGATGATTCCCGGTCATTTTGGTGTCTAGAACGTCCGTCTCCGTCGGGTATTAACGGAGATAAGTGTGAACGTTCCCCCGTTTTGGTCGGGTTCTGGCTGGACTCTCTGTTCGGAGCTGTATAACGCTACTATGCGCTTATACCAGCAGTGCATTCACTCTGCCCACATCCACCACCCGGTCACGGTCACATCCGCCGTCACCCAAGTCGTCCCTCGGCTCGTCCGCCGGTGATACGGACCAGTATAACGGCTACAGGGGCTTTCTGAAGCATTGGAGGTGACGTGAAACGGGCTTCAAACCAGCATTTTCTCCATTTCTCTCAATGTTTTCTCTGTCAAATCACCCAAGACCCTTTAGTTCCAGTGTGCATTAGGTCGGGGGCATGTCGCCTGATCACGATATAATGGGGAAATTTGATGTGCTGTGGGTACATGGCCTTAGCGATACTTACTCTACCGTTATACACGGGCCCAACAATAGGCCAACAGTGCGTGTGCTTTCTCGTGCACGCGATTCCTCGTCTCCTGGCCGAAATATCACGTTCCCCGCCACGGGCACACCGCCTGATTGTGGCTGAGGGATAGTTCTACGATGTAGACTACGATTCTCCGGCCCCTGGGTTCGAGAACCCACCAAATTTTGGGCTTTCCCTGTCCCGAGAGGCCCAAATTGGACCTCGGAAACCGCTTAAAATGGCCCTCAAAAGGCTATTTTTGATGCCAAAGCCGCAAACTAAACGCCAAATCGTAGAAACTACCCGTTGAAAGCGAACCCACAACACGGGGCTCGGATCCGAGTCCTTGGGAGAGAGCCTACAGCCGCTTTTCCCCGACCAAGAAACACAGGCGGGGGGGAGACCGGATATGCTTTCGCGCTGGTCGGCGCTCATATAGAATTATATAGCGAACATTTCTTAAATATTTAAGGGATGGGCTTCCCCCCCGCCTTGTCTACGTACAGGTCCGCAATGCACTAGCCTTTTCTCCAGTTAGAATCATATAGCCATAGCTCTCGGCCTCCGTTCATCATTCTACATAGAACAGCGAGATGACTGACACCGCAACAGCTCCCACACCAAAGCCCAAGAAGGCTGCCAGCAAGCCCAAGAAGCCCTCGGCTCACCCCAAATACAGCGAAATGGTTGCCGCTGCTATCGGCAGCCTCAAGGAGAGGGGAGGCTCTTCCAGACAGGCCATCTTGAAGTACATTCTCAAGAACTACAACGTAGGGAAAGAGGAGAAGAGTGTAAACGCCCACTTGAAATTGGCGCTGAAGGCAGGAGTCAAGAAAGGCAGCCTCAAGCAGGCCAAGGGTACCGGCGCAGCCGGCTCCTTCAGGCTCGGCGAAGTCAAGAAAGCACCCAAGAAGGCCGCCAAGAAGGCACCTAAACCGGCTGCAGCCAAGAAGAAGCCAGCAGCGAAAAAACCCGCCGCAGCAGCCAAGAAGGCCACCAAAAAGGCAGGCACCCCGAAAAAGAAGAAGGTCGCCGCCAAGAAGGCAACGCCCAAGAAGAAGCCAGCAGCAGCCAAGAAGAAGGCAACGCCCAAGAAGAAGCCCGCAGCGAAGAAAGCAGCCGCCAAGAAGCCAGCAGCGAAGAAAGCCCCTGCCAAAAAGTAGATTTTGCCTCGTTCCGAACTAGGCAAAACGCCCCAAAAAGGTCCTTTTCAGGACCATCCTACGCCCAGAAAGGCATTCCTGTGCGAGATTTTCTCTGTCCGATTACCTAGGAAACCCCGTAGAGACGAGACCCATTAGGCCCATTAAAAACCTACAACATAGGTGTACTAGGTCATGAAACGCGTACGAGCACCCTTCCATTTTCACCTGGCAAACAGTCTTGATGGGGCCCTAAAATAGACATTTTCACCGAAACGAGTATAAACCGCATATATTTCCACCTTTAAGGCATAAAAGTAGCCAAAACCCATCAAATGCATGCAAAATCACACAATTCTATCAAGAAACGGGGTATTTATCGCCGTTTTCTATGTAAAAACAGTCTCTCAGGACTGGAGGGTCCAAAAAGGGCCTGCCGAAGGCTCGCCAGTACGGCCGCTCTGATTGGTCGACGATCCTGGTATCTGAGAAAACAGCCAATCAGCGACGCCGTACTGGCGGGCCTTCGGCAGGGCCTTTTTGGACCCTCTCAGCCCCAAATTTGAATCGTCAAATACTCGATTTTCCGACTTTTTTCGAAAAATCTGAAGCGAGCAAAAACTTGCAACTGTGTTGTAGGTAAGAAAAAACAAAAATTTAATCATGAGCTATTAACTATATGGGAGTTATGAAGGGTTTTCTTGGGAACTTTGAGCCCGATTTTCGGATATTTATAGAATTTGCACGCTATTGAGTGTTATACCGATAAGCGCGGCCCAATTTTTGCTTTCCAACGAGCCTACCCACAACCCTGTAGCTTAAAAAACAAGGAAATGCGAGCAGAGACAAATTTGAGGTGTTCGCCGAAAATCACAAAAATTTCACAAGTCCAAAAGGTTCCCCCCCGCCTGGAGAGATGTCTTCGCGCAGGTCCGCGCCCATATAGAATTAAAGAAGGCTTTCTTAAATCGTTAAATCGCTTAAATATTTAAGGAAAAGTAGGTCAATCCCCTTTTTGGTGAATTTTTGCACAAAATTGGAAATTTTGTTTCTGCTCGCATTTCTTCATTTTTGAAGCCAGAAAGCTGGGAGTAGGCTCGCTGGAAAGGTCGAATCATGCTGCGTCTGCCTATATAAAATTCATAAAGATCAAACAATATTCACTACCCGAAAAATGCGATTTCCGTAAAAACCAAGAAACAAAGTTCAGCCTAAGATCGGACGCTGATCCCAAAACTTTTGATACCATCGTACGCGGCTTGACAAGGCGGAGGTTAAGACATATTTTTCAGCCTTCTAGCTCAAAGGATAAAGAAATGAGAACAAAATCAAATTTGGGTAGTTAGAGGGTCGAAAAAGGCCCTGCCGAAGGCCCGCCAGTACGGCTTCGCTGATTGGTCGAGAGACCCGACTGCCGGAATGAACCGAGGCCTCTGATTGGCTGAATCGCGATCGCCTTTAAATCGCTCTTTGCATATAATATGTGTTGAAATAGGGGTTTCTGCACAGTCAAACAGCTATGGCAAGAACAAAGCAGACCGCTCGTAAATCCACCGGAGGAAAGGCTCCACGAAAACAGTTGGCCACCAAGGCAGCCCGTAAGAGCGCCCCAGCCACTGGCGGAGTGAAGAAGCCCCACAGATACAGGCCCGGTACCGTCGCCCTCCGTGAGATCAGACGTTACCAGAAGAGCACAGAGCTTCTGATCAGAAAATTGCCGTTCCAGCGTCTCGTGCGTGAAATCGCCCAGGACTTCAAGACCGATCTCCGTTTCCAGAGCTCTGCCGTGATGGCCCTCCAGGAAGCTAGCGAGGCCTACTTGGTCGGACTCTTCGAGGACACCAACCTGTGTGCCATCCACGCTAAACGAGTCACCATCATGCCCAAGGACATCCAGCTCGCCCGAAGAATCCGAGGTGAACGTGCTTAGGCTTGTCGGGACAGTCAGAACCCCCTCAAAACGGCCCTTCTAAGGGCCACAACTATACACGAAGGTTACCTTACACGAACAATTGTCGCAATCCATCGCCCTAACGTATACTAACAGCCGAAACCCAAATCAAGCACCCGCCCCAATGTCCAAAAAGCCTTTTTAGGGTCCACCGTACATCGGCAGCAACCTTTCAATTTAATATATATCAATCAGACCACCTACACAAAATAGTAGAGACCAGTATAAGACCGATTCGAACCCACAACATAGGTCTGCTAGGTCATAGAAAGCGTTCAAACACCCGTCCATGTTCAGTTCGCCAATAGCATTTCAGGGCGGGGGGGGGGGGTGGAAAGGCGGGGGGGGGGACGTGTCTACGTACAGGTCCGCGCTCATATAGAATTAAAGAAGGATTCGTTAAATCGGATTTAACTATTTAAGAAAGGCGAGGGGGGGGACGTGTCTACGTGCAGGTCCGCGCTCATATAGAATAAAGAAGGACTGCTTAAATCGGATTTAATTATTTAAGGTCCCATTGCGGACCTGTACGTAGACACTTTGACCTACTGACCTACTGACCTAATTAAAAGTTGCAGAAAATTAATTAGGTCAGTAGGTTAGTAGGTCAAATGCTTCCGCGCTGGTCCGCGCTCGACCTTAAATAATTAAATCGGATTTAAGAAAGTCTTCTTTAATTCTATATGAGCGCGGACCTGCGCGAACACAAAAAAGAATTATAGTGGCCAGCGACCAGATTTCTATTATAAGTAAAGGCAGAACAGCATTTCGGCATTCAGTCGTATTCTAACATAGTAGAAACAATGTCTGGACGTGGTAAAGGTGGTAAGGGTCTAGGAAAGGGGGGCGCTAAGCGTCACAGGAAAGTCCTTCGAGACAACATCCAGGGTATTACCAAGCCGGCTATCCGTCGACTTGCCCGCCGAGGTGGTGTGAAGAGAATTTCTGGTCTCATCTACGAAGAGACACGAGGTGTACTCAAAGTGTTCTTGGAAAACGTCATCAGAGATGCCGTCACCTACACCGAGCACGCCAAGAGGAAGACCGTCACAGCCATGGACGTCGTCTACGCCCTCAAAAGACAAGGCAGAACCCTCTACGGATTCGGTGGTTAAGCTCCAGAGCTCAAGACCCGACAGAAAACGGCCCTTCTCAGGGCCACAACACGGCTAGATAGTGTTCTTTGAGTCGAAAATTGTCATTTTTGTACCCCCATAAATCCCCATTAAAGGCATCCCAATCCCGTATTTCTCGGTTAGATCACCAAGGAAAACCCGTAGACCCATCGATCAGACCGATTAGAGCCCACAGCCAAGGCAGGTTGAGCCCAGAATCGCGAGCAAACCCCCGCCCATTTTCACCTGATCAACGAACTGAGTGCCAAATCGCCATTTTCGGACCCCCATAAATACCAATGGAACAGTTTTTTCTGACGTTCCCCTATTATATCTGTTAGGAAAATATTCAGAGACAAGGAATAAGTCAATTTCAATCGTCAGAGAAGGTTGGTTAGGCAAAAAAACGCAATCCAGGACCCGCCCAAGTGCAATTTGCACAGAATCTCATCGGACCCCAAAATCGGCTATTTACACCGAAAATGGTCTTTTTCGCCGATATTTCGACATTTTTTGGATAAATGTATGGAAATCCGAACAAATGCATGCAAAATCATCCAATTCTATCGTGAAACAACGAAATTATAGGCGAAAAAACGCTTTTCGGGCCTGGAGGGTCCAAAAAGGGCCTGCCGAAGGCCCGCCAGTACGGCCGCTCTGATTGGTCGACGATTCCTATCATCTGAAATACAGCCAATCAGCGATGTCGTACTGGCGGGGCTTCGGCAGGGCCTTTTTGGACCCTCAAACCCCCAAATTTGAATCGTCAAATACTCGATTTTCCGACTTTTTTTCGAAAAATCTGAAGCGAGCAAAAACTTGTAACTGTGTTGTAGGTATGTAAAAAGAAAAATTTATCCATGTGCTATATACCGTATAGGAGTTATGAAGGCTTTTCGTGGGAATTTTGAGCCCAATTTTCGGATATTTATAGTATTTGCAGGCTGTTGAGTGTTATTTCAATAAGCGCGGCTCAATTTTTGCTTTCCAACGAGCCTACCCACAACCCTGTAGCTTAAAAAACAAGGAAATGCGAGCAGAGACAAATTTGAGGTGCTCGCCGAAAATCTCAAAAATTTCCCAAGTCCACAAGGTTGCCCCCCCGCCCGAGAGGTGTCTTCGCGCAGGTCCGCGCTCATATAGAAATAAAGAAGGGCTTTCTTAAATCGTTAAATCGCTTAAATATTTAAGGAAAGTAGGTCAATCCCCCTTTTTGCGATATAAATACCGAGCGAGAGCAGGCGTCCACACTTTAGTTATTGAGCTGCCAGAGGAAGGATCATGCCACCCAAAGTTGGATCGAAAGGCGCAAAGAAAGCCGTGAGCAAGGCGAAAGCCCAGCGCTCTGGCGACAAGAAAAGGAAGAGGAGGAGGAAGGAATCCTACGCTATCTACATTTACAAAGTCCTGAAGCAGGTGCACCCCGACACTGGTATCTCGAGCAAGGCCATGTCCATCATGAACAGCTTCGTGAACGATATCTTTGAGAGAATCGCCGCCGAGGCTTCACGACTGGCCCACTACAACAAGCGCTCCACCATCACCAGCAGAGAGGTCCAGACCGCCGTCAGACTGCTCTTGCCCGGTGAGCTGGCCAAGCACGCCGTCAGCGAAGGCACAAAGGCTGTCACCAAGTACACCAGCAGCAAGTAGAAAGCGACGTCCCGTCCCCCCAAAACGGCCCTTATCAGGGCCACAACACCGCTAGATAGTGTTCCGAGAGTCGAAAACTGCCATTTTCAGATCCCCCAAACCCGTCCGCCATTTCCCGGTCAGATCACATAGAAAAAACCTCAGACCCCTAGATCAGACCCATTCGAACCCGCAGCGAAGGTCTGTTTGACCTAGAATCACGGTCAAGCACCCGTCCAGATTCAATTTACACATAGCCTCTACAGGGCACGAAATGGGGATATTTCGACGAAAAAGGTCTTTCAAGCCCATATTTCGACCCTTTACCGATAAGGGTAGTTAAAACCCATCAAATGCGTGCAAAATCATCCAATTCTATCGTCAAACAATGAAAATATAGGCGAAAAAGGGCTTTTCGGGACTGGAGGGTCCAAAAAGGGCCTGCCGAAGGCCCGCCAGTACGGCCCCTCTGATTGGTCAACAATTCTTGTTATTTGAAATACAGCCCTGAAATACAGCCAATCAGCGATGCCGTACTGGCGGGCCTTCGGTAGGGCCTTTTTGGACCCTCTCACCACCAAAACTTGAATCGCCAAAAACTCGATTTTTCGACTTTTTTTGAAAAATCTGAAGCGAGCAAAAACTTTCAACTGTGTTGTAGGTAAGAAAAAACAAAAATTTAATGATGAGCTATTTACTATATGGGAGTTATGGAGGCTTTTCTTGGGGACTTTGAGCCCGATTTTCGGATATTTATAGTATTTACATGCTGTTGAGTGTTATTTTGATAAGCGCGGCTCAATTTCTGCTTTCCAACGAGCCTACCCACAACCCTGTAGCTTAAAAATTGAGAAAATGCGAGCAGAAACAAATTTCGAGTGCTCGCCCAAAATCTCAAAAATTTCATAAGTCCGTAAAGTAGGTCAATCCCCTTTTTGGTGAATTTTTGCACAAAAATGAAAATTTTGTTTCTGCTCGCATTTCTTTATTTTTGAAGCCAGAAAGCTGGGAGTAGGCTCGTTGGAAAGGTCTAATCATGCCGCATCTGCCTATATAAGATTCATAAAGATCGAACAATATCCAATACCCGAAAAATGCGATTTACGTAAAAACCAAGAAACAAAGTTTAGCCCAAGATCAGACGCCGATCCCAAAACTTTTGATACCATCTTACGCAGTTTGACGAGACGGAGGTTAAGACATATTTTTCAGCCTTCTATCTCAAAAGATGAAGAAATGAGAGGAAAATCAAATTTGGATGGTCAGAGGGTCCAAAAAGGCCCTGCCGAAGCAACGCCAGTACGGCCGCTCTGATTGGTCGACAATTCCTACTATCTGAAATACAGCCAATCAGCGACGCCGTACTGGCGGGCCTTCGGCAGGGCCTTTTTGGACCCTGTCAGCCCCAAATTTGAATCGTCAAATACTCGATTTTCAGACTTTTTTTGAAAAATCTGAAGCGAGCAAAAACTTGCAACTGTGTTGTAGGTAAGAAAAAACAAAAATTTAATGATGAGCTATTTACTATATGGGAGTTATGGAGGCTTTTCTTGGGGACTTTGAGCCCGATTTTCGGATATTTATAGTATTTACATGCTGTTGAGTGTTATTTTGATAAGCGCGGCTCAATTTTTGCTTTCCAACGAGCCTACCCACAACCTTGTAGCTTAAGAAACAAGGAAATGCGAGCAGAGACAAATTTGAGGTGTTCGCCGAAAATCACCCAAATCTCTCAACTCTGACATGTTGCCCCCCCCCCCCCCCGCCCGGAAGTGTCTTCGCGCAGGTCCGCGCTGACCTATCCACTTTTGGGACTATAAAAGCCAAGCTCGGCTAATTTTTTCTCATTCTAACAGCGACTCTCGCACAGTTCACATCGAACGAAAATCATGTCTGGACGTGGTAAAGGTGGTAAAGTGAAGGGGAAGGCCAAGAGCCGATCGACCCGGGCCGGATTACAGTTCCCAGTGGGCAGAATCCACCGACTCTTGAGAAAAGGCAACTACGCCGAGCGTGTCGGAGCCGGTGCACCCGTTTACCTGGCCGCCGTGCTCGAATACCTGGCCGCCGAAGTGTTGGAATTGGCAGGAAACGCAGCCCGTGACAACAAGAAGAGCAGAATCATTCCCCGTCATCTGCAGCTGGCCATCAGGAACGACGAGGAGTTGAACAAGCTCCTGTCCGGAGTTACCATCGCCCAGGGTGGTGTGCTCCCCAACATCCAGGCTGTACTTCTGCCCAAGAAGACCGCCAAGGCAGCCAAGTAAGCCTTTCTGGTTACAAAACTAGAGACAAACGGCCCTTCTCAGGGCCACCATTTCACTAGAAAATCGTTTCCCCGAGCTCGAATTGTCTGTTATAATCAAGAAAAGTATAGTCCCAGCATGAAAAGGTCCCCATTCCGTTGTGTCATTGTCCCAAGAAACGCGATCAACGTCCGTCCGATATCACAAAGTGCCATTTTCAGGTCCCCCGTACCCCGGCAATAGCCTTTTAATTCAATATCGCTAATATTTCCAGCTTTTAGGCATAACATTATCGAAAACCCATCAAATGCATGCATAATCTCACAATTCTATATGGAAACGTGGTATTTATCGCCGTTTTCTGTGTAAGAACAGCCTCTCGGGCCTGGAGGGTCCAAAAAGGGCCTGCCGAAGGCCCGCCAGTACGGCGGCTGTGATTGGTCGACGATCCTGGTATCTGAGAAAACAGCCAATCAGCGACGCCGTACTGGCGGGCCTTCGGCATGGCCTTTTTGGACCCTCCAACCCCAAATCTTGAACCGTCAAAAACTCGATTTTCATACTTTTTTCGAAAAATCTGAAGCGAGCAAAAACTTGCAACTGTGTTGTAGGTATGTAAAAATCAAATTTTATCCATGTGCTATATACCATATAGGAGTTATGAAGGGTTTTCTTGGGAAGTTTGAGCCCAATTTTCGGATATTTATAGTATTCACACGCTAATGAGTGTTATACCGATAAGCGCGGCTCAATTTTTGCTTTCCAACGAGCCTACCCACAGCCATGTAGCTTAGAAAATAAGAAAATGCGAGCAGAGACAAATTTTGGGTGATCGCCCAAAATCTCCAAAATCTTCCAACTCTGAAAGGTTCCCCCCCCCCGCCTGGAGAGGTGTCTTCGCGCAGGTCCGCGCTCATATAGAATTAAAGAAGGCTTTCTTAAATCGTTAAATATTTAAGGAAAAGTAGGTCAATCCCCTTTTTTTGCACAAAAATGAAAATTTTGTTTCTGCTCGTATTTCATCAATTTTAATGGTAGAAAGATAGGAGTAGGCTCGTTGGAAAGGTCTAATTATGGCGCGTCTGCTGGTATAAAAATCGTCAAGATCGCACTATATTCACTACCCGAAAAATGCGATTTTCGTGAAAACCAAGAAACAAAGTTTAGCCTAAGATCAGACGCTGATCCCAGAAATTTTGATACCATCGTACGCAGCTCAACGAGACGGAGGTTAAGACATAATTTTCAGCTTTCTAGCTCAAAAGATAAAGAAATGAGAGCAAAAAGAAATTTGTGTTTCTTTTTTGGCATTTCCCGCTTTTTCTGACCATTCATGGAAGAGGAGATCCGTGATTGGTCCTTTTGTCTCTGTATATAATCCATTATCAGGCAGTGATTACTGTTCAGTGTGGAAGTGGACGTGGTGACGGGTAGATGGTTCTAGCCTAGCATGAAACTGCATGAAAGTATATTCTTTGAGCGAAAATTGTTTAGAAACCGGCCTAGACGGGCTGTTGAGATGCTTTAGAGCTACGAGAGGGGGACGTATCGCCGATTTTCGAGCGAATAAAAAAAAATATATATCACGCGCGCGCGCGCGCACGCACGCGCGCGCCGTGGAGTGGAGTTGGAGTTGGAGGTTGGAGTTGGAGATGGAGATGGAGATCAAGAAAAGGGGCTATGCCCGACCTTGTATCTGATCTGTGATATAGTATATGCTAGACTAGACATTTATTCGACACCGCCCAGGCAGACTGAACTTGTGCTACAAGAATAGGATGTAACAAACATCAGTTTTCAGGGTAGTCAGAGAACAGTATACAGCCCAGAACAAGCCCAGTCACAATGCAATAAAGGCATTTTTTTTTTTTTTTTTTTTTTTTAATCTCCGCATTCCCGGTCATATTTCCACATGTTACGGGTAAAGGTAGCAAAACCCCATCAAAATCATTCAAAATCACCCAAATCTATCGGTAAAGTCGGTGTTTATCGCCGTTTTCTATGTAAAAACAGTCTCTCGGGACTGGAGGGTCCAAAAAGGGCCTGCCGAAGGCCCGCCAGTACGGTCGCTCTGATTGGTCGACGATCCTGGTATCTGAGAAAACAGCCAATCAGCGACGCCGTACTGGCGGGCCTTCGGTAGGGCCTTTTTGGACCCTCCAACCCCAAAATTTGAACCGTCAATAACTCGATTTTCCGACTTTTTTCGAAAAATCTGAAGCGAGCAAAAACTTGCAACTGTGTTGTAGGTATGTAAAAAGCAAATTCTATCAATGTGCTATATACCATGTAGGAGTTATGGAGGCTTTTCGTTGGAACTTTGAGCCCAATTTTCGGATATTTATAGTATTTGCACGCTATTGAGTGTTATACCAATAAGCGCGGCTCAATTTTTGCTTTCCAACGAGCCTACCCACAACCCTGTAGCTTAAAAAACAAGGAAATGCGAGCAGAGACAAATTTGAGGTGTTCGCCGAAAATCACAAAAATTTCACAAGTCCAAAAGGTTGCCCCCCCGCCTGGAGAGATGTCTTCGCGCAGGTCCGCGCTCATATAGAATTAAAGAAGGCTTTCTTAAATCGTTAAATCGCTTAAATATTTAAGCTAGAGTAGGTCAATCCCCTTTTTGATGAATTTTTGCACAAAATTGAAAATTTTGTTTCTGCTCGCATTTCTTCATTTTTGAAGCCAGAAAGCCGAGAGTAGGCTCGTTGGATAGGTCTTATTATGCCTCGACTGGCTATATAAAATTCATAAAGATCGAACGATATTCACTACCCGAAAAATGTGATTTTCGTAAAAACCAAGAAACAAAGTTTAGCCTAAGATCAGACGCTGATCCCAAAACTTTTGATGCCATCTGACGCGGCTTGACGAGACGGAGGTTAAGACATATTTTTCGGCCTTCTAGCTTAAAAGATAAAGAAATGAGAGCAAAAACAAGCCTGTGAAAGCGAATTCTGAGCCCGATCATCGGACTGCATTCTGATCCAATTAAATGTTATATGGACAAACGCGGCCTAGATTTGTCTTTCCAACGAGCCTACCCACAACCCTCTGGCTTAACGGGTAACGAAATACGGGCAGAACCAAGTTGACCAGCAAAAGCTCGGATCGCCCGAAAACCCCAATTTTCTCCTTTTCTCTCAAAATTTGAGTTTGTCATTCGAATGCGACCACGTTGTAGGTAGAGGAAAACGGCAATAGACTATTGGGACTATACAGTATATATAGAGAGGGGAGGAGGAGGCATTACTACCAGCAGGTACGTCCCACACAGGCACCGACCTGAAATAGAGAGAATAGACGCGCACTGTGTTGTGCAGCCGTTTTCAATGATGACAAGGGTAGAAAATGTCGTAAACTCGCTTTTCAACACGATTCCATCGATTTCTCGCCAAACTCGCTACTGTGAGTTTCTTCTTTACGGTAGAATTAGTATGGGACCGGCGCGGACCAGGTCGGAGGAACACCGGGTGTCAACGCTCTCTCCGGTATGGATACGCACATGCCGTCACGGGATAGAGTCCCGTAGGTCCCTCCTCGACGCGTTATTCTCCTGCTGGAACCCAGGGCATTGAAACAAATACGACATAACGGGGTTCGAGCGCGAAAACATCGAGAGAAAGGAAGAAAATGCTGAGAATCAGCATTTTCTTCCTTTCTCTCGAGGTTTTCGCTGCAAAACTCGTCTATAATCGTTGTGGAGGATCTGTCTCGTAGCTCAGTCTCGTAGAAGGATGATTCCCGGTCATGTTGGTGTCTAGAATGTCCGTCTCCGCCGAGTATTGGCGGAGATAAGTGTGAACGTACCCTCGTTCTCAGCATTTTCTTCCTCTCTCTTCGATGTTTTCGCTGCAAAACGCATCGAAAATCGATGTGGAGAGGCTGGATCGCACCTCAGTCTCGTAGAGGGATGATTCCCGGTCATGTTGGTGTCTAGAATGTCCGTCTCCGCCGAATATTGGCGGAGATAAGTGTGAACGTACCCTCGTTCTCAGCATTTTCTTCCTTTTTCTTCGATGTTTTCGCTGCAAAACGCATCGAAAATCGATGTGGAGAGGCTGGGTCGCACCTCAGTCTCGTAGAGGGATGATTCCCGGTCATGTTGGTGTCTAGAACGTCCGTCTCCGCCGAGTATTGACGGAGATAAGTGTGAACGTAGCCCCGTTTTCGCCGGGTTCTAGCTGGACTCTCTGTTCGGAGCTGTATAACGCTACTATGCGCTTATACCAGCAGTGCGTTCGCTCTGCCCACATCCACCACCCGGTCAGGGTCACATCCGCCGTCACCCATGTCGTCCCGCGGCTCATCCGCCGGTGATACGGACCAGTATAACGGCTACTGGGGGCTTTCTGAAGCATTGGAGGTGACGTGAAACGGGCTTGAAACCAGCATTTTCTCCATTTCTCTCGATGTTTTCTCTGTCAGAATCACCTGAGCCCCATTTATACCAGCTTGAATTATGCCGGGGGTATGAGAGCATTGAAACAAATACGACATAATGGGTTTCGAGCACGGAAAACATCGAGAGAAAGGGAGAAAATGCTGAGAATCAGCATTTTCTTCCTTTCTCTTCGATGTTTTCGCTGCAAAACACATCGAAAATCGATGCGGAGAGGCTGGCTCACACATCAGTCTCGTAGAGGGCTGATTCCCGGTCATTTTGGTGTATAGAATGTCCGTCTCCGTCGGATATTGACGGAGATGGGTGTGAACGTACCCTCGTTCTCAGCATTTTCTTCCTTTTCCTTCGAGGTTTTCGCTGCAAAACACATCGAAAATCGATGCAGAGAGGCTGGCTGCCACCTCTGTCTCGTAGAGGGATGATTCCCGGTCATTTTGGTGTCTAGAACGTCCGTCTCCGTCGGGTATTAACGGAGATAAGTGTGAACGTTCCCCCGTTTTGGTCGGGTTCTGGCTGGACTCTCTGTTCGGAGCTGTATAACGCTACTATGCGCTTATACCAGCAGTGCATTCACTCTGCCCACATCCACCACCCGGTCACGGTCACATCCGCCGTCACCCAAGTCGTCCCTCGGCTCGTCCGCCGGTGATACGGACCAGTATAACGGCTACAGGGGCTTTCTGAAGCATTGGAGGTGACGTGAAACGGGCTTCAAACCAGCATTTTCTCCATTTCTCTCAATGTTTTCTCTGTCAAATCACCCAAGACCCTTTAGTTCCAGTGTGCATTAGGTCGGGGGCATGTCGCCTGATCACGATATAATGGGGAAATTTGATGTGCTGTGGGTACATGGCCTTAGCGATACTTACTCTACCGTTATACACGGGCCCAACAATAGGCCAACAGTGCGTGTGCTTTCTCGTGCACGCGATTCCTCGTCTCCTGGCCGAAATATCACGTTCCCCGCCACGGGCACACCGCCTGATTGTGGCTGAGGGATAGTTCTACGATGTAGACTACGATTCTCCGGCCCCTGGGTTCGAGAACCCACCAAATTTTGGGCTTTCCCTGTCCCGAGAGGCCCAAATTGGACCTCGGAAACCGCTTAAAATGGCCCTCAAAAGGCTATTTTTGATGCCAAAGCCGCAAACTAAACGCCAAATCGTAGAAACTACCCGTTGAAAGCGAACCCACAACACGGGGCTCGGATCCGAGTCCTTGGGAGAGAGCCTACAGCCGCTTTTCCCCGACCAAGAAACACAGGCGGGGGGGAGACCGGATATGCTTTCGCGCTGGTCGGCGCTCATATAGAATTATATAGCGAACATTTCTTAAATATTTAAGGGATGGGCTTCCCCCCCGCCTTGTCTACGTACAGGTCCGCAATGCACTAGCCTTTTCTCCAGTTAGAATCATATAGCCATAGCTCTCGGCCTCCGTTCATCATTCTACATAGAACAGCGAGATGACTGACACCGCAACAGCTCCCACACCAAAGCCCAAGAAGGCTGCCAGCAAGCCCAAGAAGCCCTCGGCTCACCCCAAATACAGCGAAATGGTTGCCGCTGCTATCGGCAGCCTCAAGGAGAGGGGAGGCTCTTCCAGACAGGCCATCTTGAAGTACATTCTCAAGAACTACAACGTAGGGAAAGAGGAGAAGAGTGTAAACGCCCACTTGAAATTGGCGCTGAAGGCAGGAGTCAAGAAAGGCAGCCTCAAGCAGGCCAAGGGTACCGGCGCAGCCGGCTCCTTCAGGCTCGGCGAAGTCAAGAAAGCACCCAAGAAGGCCGCCAAGAAGGCACCTAAACCGGCTGCAGCCAAGAAGAAGCCAGCAGCGAAAAAACCCGCCGCAGCAGCCAAGAAGGCCACCAAAAAGGCAGGCACCCCGAAAAAGAAGAAGGTCGCCGCCAAGAAGGCAACGCCCAAGAAGAAGCCAGCAGCAGCCAAGAAGAAGGCAACGCCCAAGAAGAAGCCCGCAGCGAAGAAAGCAGCCGCCAAGAAGCCAGCAGCGAAGAAAGCCCCTGCCAAAAAGTAGATTTTGCCTCGTTCCGAACTAGGCAAAACGCCCCAAAAAGGTCCTTTTCAGGACCATCCTACGCCCAGAAAGGCATTCCTGTGCGAGATTTTCTCTGTCCGATTACCTAGGAAACCCCGTAGAGACGAGACCCATTAGGCCCATTAAAAACCTACAACATAGGTGTACTAGGTCATGAAACGCGTACGAGCACCCTTCCATTTTCACCTGGCAAACAGTCTTGATGGGGCCCTAAAATAGACATTTTCACCGAAACGAGTATAAACCGCATATATTTCCACCTTTAAGGCATAAAAGTAGCCAAAACCCATCAAATGCATGCAAAATCACACAATTCTATCAAGAAACGGGGTATTTATCGCCGTTTTCTATGTAAAAACAGTCTCTCAGGACTGGAGGGTCCAAAAAGGGCCTGCCGAAGGCTCGCCAGTACGGCCGCTCTGATTGGTCGACGATCCTGGTATCTGAGAAAACAGCCAATCAGCGACGCCGTACTGGCGGGCCTTCGGCAGGGCCTTTTTGGACCCTCTCAGCCCCAAATTTGAATCGTCAAATACTCGATTTTCCGACTTTTTTCGAAAAATCTGAAGCGAGCAAAAACTTGCAACTGTGTTGTAGGTAAGAAAAAACAAAAATTTAATCATGAGCTATTAACTATATGGGAGTTATGAAGGGTTTTCTTGGGAACTTTGAGCCCGATTTTCGGATATTTATAGAATTTGCACGCTATTGAGTGTTATACCGATAAGCGCGGCCCAATTTTTGCTTTCCAACGAGCCTACCCACAACCCTGTAGCTTAAAAAACAAGGAAATGCGAGCAGAGACAAATTTGAGGTGTTCGCCGAAAATCACAAAAATTTCACAAGTCCAAAAGGTTCCCCCCCGCCTGGAGAGATGTCTTCGCGCAGGTCCGCGCCCATATAGAATTAAAGAAGGCTTTCTTAAATCGTTAAATCGCTTAAATATTTAAGGAAAAGTAGGTCAATCCCCTTTTTGGTGAATTTTTGCACAAAATTGGAAATTTTGTTTCTGCTCGCATTTCTTCATTTTTGAAGCCAGAAAGCTGGGAGTAGGCTCGCTGGAAAGGTCGAATCATGCTGCGTCTGCCTATATAAAATTCATAAAGATCAAACAATATTCACTACCCGAAAAATGCGATTTCCGTAAAAACCAAGAAACAAAGTTCAGCCTAAGATCGGACGCTGATCCCAAAACTTTTGATACCATCGTACGCGGCTTGACAAGGCGGAGGTTAAGACATATTTTTCAGCCTTCTAGCTCAAAGGATAAAGAAATGAGAACAAAATCAAATTTGGGTAGTTAGAGGGTCGAAAAAGGCCCTGCCGAAGGCCCGCCAGTACGGCTTCGCTGATTGGTCGAGAGACCCGACTGCCGGAATGAACCGAGGCCTCTGATTGGCTGAATCGCGATCGCCTTTAAATCGCTCTTTGCATATAATATGTGTTGAAATAGGGGTTTCTGCACAGTCAAACAGCTATGGCAAGAACAAAGCAGACCGCTCGTAAATCCACCGGAGGAAAGGCTCCACGAAAACAGTTGGCCACCAAGGCAGCCCGTAAGAGCGCCCCAGCCACTGGCGGAGTGAAGAAGCCCCACAGATACAGGCCCGGTACCGTCGCCCTCCGTGAGATCAGACGTTACCAGAAGAGCACAGAGCTTCTGATCAGAAAATTGCCGTTCCAGCGTCTCGTGCGTGAAATCGCCCAGGACTTCAAGACCGATCTCCGTTTCCAGAGCTCTGCCGTGATGGCCCTCCAGGAAGCTAGCGAGGCCTACTTGGTCGGACTCTTCGAGGACACCAACCTGTGTGCCATCCACGCTAAACGAGTCACCATCATGCCCAAGGACATCCAGCTCGCCCGAAGAATCCGAGGTGAACGTGCTTAGGCTTGTCGGGACAGTCAGAACCCCCTCAAAACGGCCCTTCTAAGGGCCACAACTATACACGAAGGTTACCTTACACGAACAATTGTCGCAATCCATCGCCCTAACGTATACTAACAGCCGAAACCCAAATCAAGCACCCGCCCCAATGTCCAAAAAGCCTTTTTAGGGTCCACCGTACATCGGCAGCAACCTTTCAATTTAATATATATCAATCAGACCACCTACACAAAATAGTAGAGACCAGTATAAGACCGATTCGAACCCACAACATAGGTCTGCTAGGTCATAGAAAGCGTTCAAACACCCGTCCATGTTCAGTTCGCCAATAGCATTTCAGGGCGGGGGGGGGGGGTGGAAAGGCGGGGGGGGGACGTGTCTACGTACAGGTCCGCGCTCATATAGAATTAAAGAAGGATTCGTTAAATCGGATTTAACTATTTAAGAAAGGCGAGGGGGGGGACGTGTCTACGTGCAGGTCCGCGCTCATATAGAATAAAGAAGGACTGCTTAAATCGGATTTAATTATTTAAGGTCCCATTGCGGACCTGTACGTAGACACTTTGACCTACTGACCTACTGACCTAATTAAAAGTTGCAGAAAATTAATTAGGTCAGTAGGTTAGTAGGTCAAATGCTTCCGCGCTGGTCCGCGCTCGACCTTAAATAATTAAATCGGATTTAAGAAAGTCTTCTTTAATTCTATATGAGCGCGGACCTGCGCGAACACAAAAAAGAATTATAGTGGCCAGCGACCAGATTTCTATTATAAGTAAAGGCAGAACAGCATTTCGGCATTCAGACTTTGAGATATTGGGCTCGAATTGCAGGCAGACCTTGCAACCCTGTGAACGAACTCATCGGGAAAGGATACTACGCCAGGTCAAGATATTCCCAAGATCAGCGGCGTCTACCCTTCGGGGCGGAAGCCGCAGACCTGGTGGAGGAATTCGGTCTCGATGGGGTCAGTTTGGCAGACGCCGGGTCTCGCTTTGACGCGCCGTGGATCCTTTCCACCCCACAGGTCGACATAACCCTTAGTTCGAGGTTCTCCAAAAGTGATCAGTCTTCCCACATTTTGACTATAACGACTGATCATCTAGCCTCGAACTACGCTGAGCACCTCAAAATTTACACCGATGGCAGTAAAGATGAAAATTCGGCAGTATCTGCAGCTATGGTTATACCTGACCTTAAGGTTAAGCACTCAAGAAGACTCAGCGACAAGTTATCAATCTTCTCTGCAGAACTGACCGCCCTAAAATATGCATTAGAATGGATATTGATCAAATCACCACCAAGAGTTGCTATTTGTTCTGACTCGTTATCGTCCCTTCAGGCAATTTTGGCAAGGAAAAGCAACTCTAGACCTGATCTTGTAGAAAATATAATCTCCCTTAATGATCAGTGTCGGGTCAATGGTACCCAGGTCACTTTCGTGTGGTGTCCTGCACATGTCGGTCTTGTGGGTAATGAATTGGCTGATGCGGTAGCAAAGCGAGCTCTGACGTGCTCTGCGGTTGATAAAGTTCCCCTGGCAAAAACAGAAGTTTATTCTATTGTCCGGGAACGCATTAAGGACAAATGGCAACTGGGGCTGCGCTCGCGACTCACGGGCCAGCCATATTTAGGTAAGGGGGTTAGCTACAAGCCGCCACACACCTATTCATCCAACTATAGGGTGGATAGGTGTGTGACCAGACTGCGGCTTGGCTACAGCCTCCTGCCGGGGAGCGTAGGGCACTACATTCAAAAAATCAACCCCAACTGCGATAAATGTGGTGTCCGTTTCACCGCCGAGCATTTTCTGCTGGACTGCGCCGGTCTCAGGGAAGCAAGGAAGAGATTGTCCGACAGTATCATCAAACACGGGGTGCAGCTGACCCTTGTTGGTCTTTTGTACCCTGAAAAGCCGGTTCAGAAATATGTCTTCCAAGCTTTGGAGGCATATATTCTGGACTGTGAGATGTCGGACAAAATCTAACTTTATTCCTTTTTTACAATTATTTTTTAACAGTTAGGGGGCATCCTTTAATTTTTTTCTCCTTTTCTCGTAAATACTTTTGAATATAAGTTATTGTAAATAATCTATTAGTTGTTCTATTAGACTGGTAGCTATAATTAATTGTTATTGCTGAATATAACTATATGTTAGTTGTTATATTCAATTTTTCGCTGCCTTTATAGCTACTTTGAAATATATGTACTGGGTTGCCCCCGAGCTGTGTCTTGCTGTGTTCGAGTCTGGTATCTCAAGTTTGATGGGGGTCCTGATCGTTTCTTTCCTTTTTTTTTCTCGTTGTTTTCCTCTTTTTATTAATTGTACATAATGTTGATGTTATCGAGAGAGGTTGGCTGGTCCAACTTAGCTCGACTGTTGGTGCTGAGTACCGTCGGGATTCGATAGCCAGGTCAGTTCTGGGCTAATCTGATTAGCCTGGATAATAGATCTTTTACTTAATATTTTTTACGGTGTTGGGATGTCGGGGCTTCGGGTTCTGTTTCAGCCTCGACGCTCCGTCAGAACAATAGCTGATGCCTTTTAGGGCCTATTTACAATTGTCAATGTTTAAACATAATATTTACCCCTTTTTTTATTATAGGGCTCTTGTGCCGTGACATGTTCCGGGTCCCAGGGAAAGAACAGGCATCCCAGGAGAAACGGTCAAGGGCCTCTCCTGCGCGATGTCGTCCTGGGACCCAGCACACCAGCTCTGGGATCGATGGGTCTCGGGGCGCGACTGTTGCTTATTTTTGTCTGTTATGCGTATCCCGCGGGCACCGGGGGTCCCTTCTCCGGGGCTTGGGCGCATGATCGACAGATTTGGCGTTATGCACGAATCTGCTTGAATGCCCGAACCCCGGGGAGGGGGACTCTAGTGGTCGTGGGGGGCAGGCGCGCCTCTTGTTGGGACCCATCGACCCCTTTCTTATCCCATTTTTACCCGTTAGGGACCCGATGTGCAGGGCGCACTGGTTATGAGAGTTTTTGTATGTGTGTGTGCGTCCTTACGCATCACCAGGGGACGTGGCTTCAAAGGGGCTTAGCCTCTAAGCGCCCCCTGGGGGATGCGGCCTTTGCGCCCTGTACACCGGGCAGGACCGACTGTCGGATCCCGATGGTGCGCCGTCTTAGACAGGCACCAAGTAATGTCCTTTCCCGATCAGGACCCCCATGTTCCTGCCGGACCCGTGTCTCGTTGAATAATAATAATAAGAATTAAGTTACAAAATATAATTATAAAATACGTTGTACGGGTGGTACTGTGATGTCAGAACAGCAATGGCTCAAATAACAATATTTTGTTATTTGAAATCTGCTTTGGTCGTGGAGGTGGGAACTACATTTAGCGAGTTCTTGTCCCCACGACTGAAGCAGAACTAGCTACATTGTTTACATACAAAAACATCATGTATGTCAATTTAAAGTAAGAGTTGAAAAGCTTTAGTTAAGTTAATGGTTGTCTGCTTCGGTCGTGGAGGTGGTAACTACGCTTGTGAGTTCCTGCCCCCACGATTGAAGCGGATATATATAATAGAAGTGTTTTTTTTCTATAGGGCAGGCTGCTTTGGTCCTGAGTGCGGAGGCTCCATTAGGGGGCTTTTACACTCAGGACTGAAGCAGACTTATTATCATATAGAAAATAATTATAGTGAATATAAACAGTGTTTATATAATAAACAATATGATACATACATACAAATGTGATTATAAGTTAAAAAGTGAATGTCTACATATAATAAGACATTATATAAAATACTTGTAAACTGAAACATAGTTAAACTACAGCGGAGTAAAATTGCAGTCGTTAGGATAGGATTACCATTGCCGGTTGCCTCTCTTAACTTGTATATAGATATTTTTCATATTTTAGTTTTCATTTTTTAGTAGCTCGGGGAGGCGATTAGCCACATAATTTGAGTCAAGTATTAGTTTTTTTTATAATTGTAGTTTTAGTTAATATATAGTTTTTAAACAAAGTAGAGGGAACGTAAGCAATGAGGATATTTTAAACAGTAGTTATTCTAATTTATAGTTATCGCTCACATACTAGCCACAGAAAATATTAGCTGCTCGCCACATGGCTTATGCCGATGGCGAGGGTAAATAAGCAAACATATATATATTTCGGCATTCAGTCGTATTCTAACATAGTAGAAACAATGTCTGGACGTGGTAAAGGTGGTAAGGGTCTAGGAAAGGGGGGCGCTAAGCGTCACAGGAAAGTCCTTCGAGACAACATCCAGGGTATTACCAAGCCGGCTATCCGTCGACTTGCCCGCCGAGGTGGTGTGAAGAGAATTTCTGGTCTCATCTACGAAGAGACACGAGGTGTACTCAAAGTGTTCTTGGAAAACGTCATCAGAGATGCCGTCACCTACACCGAGCACGCCAAGAGGAAGACCGTCACAGCCATGGACGTCGTCTACGCCCTCAAAAGACAAGGCAGAACCCTCTACGGATTCGGTGGTTAAGCTCCAGAGCTCAAGACCCGACAGAAAACGGCCCTTCTCAGGGCCACAACACGGCTAGATAGTGTTCTTTGAGTCGAAAATTGTCATTTTTGTACCCCCATAAATCCCCATTAAAGGCATCCCAATCCCGTATTTCTCGGTTAGATCACCAAGGAAAACCCGTAGACCCATCGATCAGACCGATTAGAGCCCACAGCCAAGGCAGGTTGAGCCCAGAATCGCGAGCAAACCCCCGCCCATTTTCACCTGATCAACGAACTGAGTGCCAAATCGCCATTTTCGGACCCCCATAAATACCAATGGAACAGTTTTTTCTGACGTTCCCCTATTATATCTGTTAGGAAAATATTCAGAGACAAGGAATAAGTCAATTTCAATCGTCAGAGAAGGTTGGTTAGGCAAAAAAACGCAATCCAGGACCCGCCCAAGTGCAATTTGCACAGAATCTCATCGGACCCCAAAATCGGCTATTTACACCGAAAATGGTCTTTTTCGCCGATATTTCGACATTTTTTGGATAAATGTATGGAAATCCGAACAAATGCATGCAAAATCATCCAATTCTATCGTGAAACAACGAAATTATAGGCGAAAAAACGCTTTTCGGGCCTGGAGGGTCCAAAAAGGGCCTGCCGAAGGCCCGCCAGTACGGCCGCTCTGATTGGTCGACGATTCCTATCATCTGAAATACAGCCAATCAGCGATGTCGTACTGGCGGGGCTTCGGCAGGGCCTTTTTGGACCCTCAAACCCCCAAATTTGAATCGTCAAATACTCGATTTTCCGACTTTTTTTCGAAAAATCTGAAGCGAGCAAAAACTTGTAACTGTGTTGTAGGTATGTAAAAAGAAAAATTTATCCATGTGCTATATACCGTATAGGAGTTATGAAGGCTTTTCGTGGGAATTTTGAGCCCAATTTTCGGATATTTATAGTATTTGCAGGCTGTTGAGTGTTATTTCAATAAGCGCGGCTCAATTTTTGCTTTCCAACGAGCCTACCCACAACCCTGTAGCTTAAAAAACAAGGAAATGCGAGCAGAGACAAATTTGAGGTGCTCGCCGAAAATCTCAAAAATTTCCAAAGTCCACAAGGTTGCCCCCCCGCCCGAGAGGTGTCTTCGCGCAGGTCCGCGCTCATATAGAAATAAAGAAGGGCTTTCTTAAATCGTTAAATCGCTTAAATATTTAAGGAAAGTAGGTCAATCCCCCTTTTTGCGATATAAATACCGAGCGAGAGCAGGCGTCCACACTTTAGTTATTGAGCTGCCAGAGGAAGGATCATGCCACCCAAAGTTGGATCGAAAGGCGCAAAGAAAGCCGTGAGCAAGGCGAAAGCCCAGCGCTCTGGCGACAAGAAAAGGAAGAGGAGGAGGAAGGAATCCTACGCTATCTACATTTACAAAGTCCTGAAGCAGGTGCACCCCGACACTGGTATCTCGAGCAAGGCCATGTCCATCATGAACAGCTTCGTGAACGATATCTTTGAGAGAATCGCCGCCGAGGCTTCACGACTGGCCCACTACAACAAGCGCTCCACCATCACCAGCAGAGAGGTCCAGACCGCCGTCAGACTGCTCTTGCCCGGTGAGCTGGCCAAGCACGCCGTCAGCGAAGGCACAAAGGCTGTCACCAAGTACACCAGCAGCAAGTAGAAAGCGACGTCCCGTCCCCCCAAAACGGCCCTTATCAGGGCCACAACACCGCTAGATAGTGTTCCGAGAGTCGAAAACTGCCATTTTCAGATCCCCCAAACCCGTCCGCCATTTCCCGGTCAGATCACATAGAAAAAACCTCAGACCCCTAGATCAGACCCATTCGAACCCGCAGCGAAGGTCTGTTTGACCTAGAATCACGGTCAAGCACCCGTCCAGATTCAATTTACACATAGCCTCTACAGGGCACGAAATGGGGATATTTCGACGAAAAAGGTCTTTCAAGCCCATATTTCGACCCTTTACCGATAAGGGTAGTTAAAACCCATCAAATGCGTGCAAAATCATCCAATTCTATCGTCAAACAATGAAAATATAGGCGAAAAAGGGCTTTTCGGGACTGGAGGGTCCAAAAAGGGCCTGCCGAAGGCCCGCCAGTACGGCCCCTCTGATTGGTCAACAATTCTTGTTATTTGAAATACAGCCCTGAAATACAGCCAATCAGCGATGCCGTACTGGCGGGCCTTCGGTAGGGCCTTTTTGGACCCTCTCACCACCAAAACTTGAATCGCCAAAAACTCGATTTTTCGACTTTTTTTGAAAAATCTGAAGCGAGCAAAAACTTTCAACTGTGTTGTAGGTAAGAAAAAACAAAAATTTAATGATGAGCTATTTACTATATGGGAGTTATGGAGGCTTTTCTTGGGGACTTTGAGCCCGATTTTCGGATATTTATAGTATTTACATGCTGTTGAGTGTTATTTTGATAAGCGCGGCTCAATTTCTGCTTTCCAACGAGCCTACCCACAACCCTGTAGCTTAAAAATTGAGAAAATGCGAGCAGAAACAAATTTCGAGTGCTCGCCCAAAATCTCAAAAATTTCATAAGTCCGTAAAGTAGGTCAATCCCCTTTTTGGTGAATTTTTGCACAAAAATGAAAATTTTGTTTCTGCTCGCATTTCTTTATTTTTGAAGCCAGAAAGCTGGGAGTAGGCTCGTTGGAAAGGTCTAATCATGCCGCATCTGCCTATATAAGATTCATAAAGATCGAACAATATCCAATACCCGAAAAATGCGATTTACGTAAAAACCAAGAAACAAAGTTTAGCCCAAGATCAGACGCCGATCCCAAAACTTTTGATACCATCTTACGCAGTTTGACGAGACGGAGGTTAAGACATATTTTTCAGCCTTCTATCTCAAAAGATGAAGAAATGAGAGGAAAATCAAATTTGGATGGTCAGAGGGTCCAAAAAGGCCCTGCCGAAGCAACGCCAGTACGGCCGCTCTGATTGGTCGACAATTCCTACTATCTGAAATACAGCCAATCAGCGACGCCGTACTGGCGGGCCTTCGGCAGGGCCTTTTTGGACCCTGTCAGCCCCAAATTTGAATCGTCAAATACTCGATTTTCAGACTTTTTTTGAAAAATCTGAAGCGAGCAAAAACTTGCAACTGTGTTGTAGGTAAGAAAAAACAAAAATTTAATGATGAGCTATTTACTATATGGGAGTTATGGAGGCTTTTCTTGGGGACTTTGAGCCCGATTTTCGGATATTTATAGTATTTACATGCTGTTGAGTGTTATTTTGATAAGCGCGGCTCAATTTTTGCTTTCCAACGAGCCTACCCACAACCTTGTAGCTTAAAAAACAAGGAAATGCGAGCAGAGACAAATTTGAGGTGTTCGCCGAAAATCACCCAAATCTCTCAACTCTGACATGTTGCCCCCCCCCCCCCGCCCGGAAGTGTCTTCGCGCAGGTCCGCGCTGACCTATCCACTTTTGGGACTATAAAAGCCAAGCTCGGCTAATTTTTTCTCATTCTAACAGCGACTCTCGCACAGTTCACATCGAACGAAAATCATGTCTGGACGTGGTAAAGGTGGTAAAGTGAAGGGGAAGGCCAAGAGCCGATCGACCCGGGCCGGATTACAGTTCCCAGTGGGCAGAATCCACCGACTCTTGAGAAAAGGCAACTACGCCGAGCGTGTCGGAGCCGGTGCACCCGTTTACCTGGCCGCCGTGCTCGAATACCTGGCCGCCGAAGTGTTGGAATTGGCAGGAAACGCAGCCCGTGACAACAAGAAGAGCAGAATCATTCCCCGTCATCTGCAGCTGGCCATCAGGAACGACGAGGAGTTGAACAAGCTCCTGTCCGGAGTTACCATCGCCCAGGGTGGTGTGCTCCCCAACATCCAGGCTGTACTTCTGCCCAAGAAGACCGCCAAGGCAGCCAAGTAAGCCTTTCTGGTTACAAAACTAGAGACAAACGGCCCTTCTCAGGGCCACCATTTCACTAGAAAATCGTTTCCCCGAGCTCGAATTGTCTGTTATAATCAAGAAAAGTATAGTCCCAGCATGAAAAGGTCCCCATTCCGTTGTGTCATTGTCCCAAGAAACGCGATCAACGTCCGTCCGATATCACAAAGTGCCATTTTCAGGTCCCCCGTACCCCGGCAATAGCCTTTTAATTCAATATCGCTAATATTTCCAGCTTTTAGGCATAACATTATCGAAAACCCATCAAATGCATGCATAATCTCACAATTCTATATGGAAACGTGGTATTTATCGCCGTTTTCTGTGTAAGAACAGCCTCTCGGGCCTGGAGGGTCCAAAAAGGGCCTGCCGAAGGCCCGCCAGTACGGCGGCTGTGATTGGTCGACGATCCTGGTATCTGAGAAAACAGCCAATCAGCGACGCCGTACTGGCGGGCCTTCGGCATGGCCTTTTTGGACCCTCCAACCCCAAATCTTGAACCGTCAAAAACTCGATTTTCATACTTTTTTCGAAAAATCTGAAGCGAGCAAAAACTTGCAACTGTGTTGTAGGTATGTAAAAATCAAATTTTATCCATGTGCTATATACCATATAGGAGTTATGAAGGGTTTTCTTGGGAAGTTTGAGCCCAATTTTCGGATATTTATAGTATTCACACGCTAATGAGTGTTATACCGATAAGCGCGGCTCAATTTTTGCTTTCCAACGAGCCTACCCACAGCCATGTAGCTTAGAAAATAAGAAAATGCGAGCAGAGACAAATTTTGGGTGATCGCCCAAAATCTCCAAAATCTTCCAACTCTGAAAGGTTCCCCCCCCCCCCGCCTGGAGAGGTGTCTTCGCGCAGGTCCGCGCTCATATAGAATTAAAGAAGGCTTTCTTAAATCGTTAAATATTTAAGGAAAAGTAGGTCAATCCCCTTTTTTTGCACAAAAATGAAAATTTTGTTTCTGCTCGTATTTCATCAATTTTAATGGTAGAAAGATAGGAGTAGGCTCGTTGGAAAGGTCTAATTATGGCGCGTCTGCTGGTATAAAAATCGTCAAGATCGCACTATATTCACTACCCGAAAAATGCGATTTTCGTGAAAACCAAGAAACAAAGTTTAGCCTAAGATCAGACGCTGATCCCAGAAATTTTGATACCATCGTACGCAGCTCAACGAGACGGAGGTTAAGACATAATTTTCAGCTTTCTAGCTCAAAAGATAAAGAAATGAGAGCAAAAAGAAATTTGTGTTTCTTTTTTGGCATTTCCCGCTTTTTCTGACCATTCATGGAAGAGGAGATCCGTGATTGGTCCTTTTGTCTCTGTATATAATCCATTATCAGGCAGTGATTACTGTTCAGTGTGGAAGTGGACGTGGTGACGGGTAGATGGTTCTAGCCTAGCATGAAACTGCATGAAAGTATATTCTTTGAGCGAAAATTGTTTAGAAACCGGCCTAGACGGGCTGTTGAGATGCTTTAGAGCTACGAGAGGGGGACGTATCGCCGATTTTCGAGCGAATAAAAAAAAATATATATCACGCGCGCGCGCGCGCACGCACGCGCGCGCCGTGGAGTGGAGTTGGAGTTGGAGGTTGGAGTTGGAGATGGAGATGGAGATCAAGAAAAGGGGCTATGCCCGACCTTGTATCTGATCTGTGATATAGTATATGCTAGACTAGACATTTATTCGACACCGCCCAGGCAGACTGAACTTGTGCTACAAGAATAGGATGTAACAAACATCAGTTTTCAGGGTAGTCAGAGAACAGTATACAGCCCAGAACAAGCCCAGTCACAATGCAATAAAGGCATTTTTTTTTTTTTTTTTTTTTTTTTAATCTCCGCATTCCCGGTCATATTTCCACATGTTACGGGTAAAGGTAGCAAAACCCCATCAAAATCATTCAAAATCACCCAAATCTATCGGTAAAGTCGGTGTTTATCGCCGTTTTCTATGTAAAAACAGTCTCTCGGGACTGGAGGGTCCAAAAAGGGCCTGCCGAAGGCCCGCCAGTACGGTCGCTCTGATTGGTCGACGATCCTGGTATCTGAGAAAACAGCCAATCAGCGACGCCGTACTGGCGGGCCTTCGGTAGGGCCTTTTTGGACCCTCCAACCCCAAAATTTGAACCGTCAATAACTCGATTTTCCGACTTTTTTCGAAAAATCTGAAGCGAGCAAAAACTTGCAACTGTGTTGTAGGTATGTAAAAAGCAAATTCTATCAATGTGCTATATACCATGTAGGAGTTATGGAGGCTTTTCGTTGGAACTTTGAGCCCAATTTTCGGATATTTATAGTATTTGCACGCTATTGAGTGTTATACCAATAAGCGCGGCTCAATTTTTGCTTTCCAACGAGCCTACCCACAACCCTGTAGCTTAAAAAACAAGGAAATGCGAGCAGAGACAAATTTGAGGTGTTCGCCGAAAATCACAAAAATTTCACAAGTCCAAAAGGTTGCCCCCCCGCCTGGAGAGATGTCTTCGCGCAGGTCCGCGCTCATATAGAATTAAAGAAGGCTTTCTTAAATCGTTAAATCGCTTAAATATTTAAGCTAGAGTAGGTCAATCCCCTTTTTGATGAATTTTTGCACAAAATTGAAAATTTTGTTTCTGCTCGCATTTCTTCATTTTTGAAGCCAGAAAGCCGAGAGTAGGCTCGTTGGATAGGTCTTATTATGCCTCGACTGGCTATATAAAATTCATAAAGATCGAACGATATTCACTACCCGAAAAATGTGATTTTCGTAAAAACCAAGAAACAAAGTTTAGCCTAAGATCAGACGCTGATCCCAAAACTTTTGATGCCATCTGACGCGGCTTGACGAGACGGAGGTTAAGACATATTTTTCGGCCTTCTAGCTTAAAAGATAAAGAAATGAGAGCAAAAACAAGCCTGTGAAAGCGAATTCTGAGCCCGATCATCGGACTGCATTCTGATCCAATTAAATGTTATATGGACAAACGCGGCCTAGATTTGTCTTTCCAACGAGCCTACCCACAACCCTCTGGCTTAACGGGTAACGAAATACGGGCAGAACCAAGTTGACCAGCAAAAGCTCGGATCGCCCGAAAACCCCAATTTTCTCCTTTTCTCTCAAAATTTGAGTTTGTCATTCGAATGCGACCACGTTGTAGGTAGAGGAAAACGGCAATAGACTATTGGGACTATACAGTATATAGAGAGGGGAGGAGGAGGCATTACTACCAGCAGGTACGTCCCACACAGGCACCGACCTGAAATAGAGAGAATAGACGCGCACTGTGTTGTGCAGCCGTTTTCAATGATGACAAGGGTAGAAAATGTCGTAAACTCGCTTTTCAACACGATTCCATCGATTTCTCGCCAAACTCGCTACTGTGAGTTTCTTCTTTACGGTAGAATTAGTATGGGACCGGCGCGGACCAGGTCGGAGGAACACCGGGTGTCAACGCTCTCTCCGGTATGGATACGCACATGCCGTCACGGGATAGAGTCCCGTAGGTCCCTCCTCGACGCGTTATTCTCCTGCTGGAACCCAGGGCATTGAAACAAATACGACATAACGGGGTTCGAGCGCGAAAACATCGAGAGAAAGGAAGAAAATGCTGAGAATCAGCATTTTCTTCCTTTCTCTCGAGGTTTTCGCTGCAAAACTCGTCTATAATCGTTGTGGAGGATCTGTCTCGTAGCTCAGTCTCGTAGAAGGATGATTCCCGGTCATGTTGGTGTCTAGAATGTCCGTCTCCGCCGAGTATTGGCGGAGATAAGTGTGAACGTACCCTCGTTCTCAGCATTTTCTTCCTCTCTCTTCGATGTTTTCGCTGCAAAACGCATCGAAAATCGATGTGGAGAGGCTGGATCGCACCTCAGTCTCGTAGAGGGATGATTCCCGGTCATGTTGGTGTCTAGAATGTCCGTCTCCGCCGAATATTGGCGGAGATAAGTGTGAACGTACCCTCGTTCTCAGCATTTTCTTCCTTTTTCTTCGATGTTTTCGCTGCAAAACGCATCGAAAATCGATGTGGAGAGGCTGGGTCGCACCTCAGTCTCGTAGAGGGATGATTCCCGGTCATGTTGGTGTCTAGAACGTCCGTCTCCGCCGAGTATTGACGGAGATAAGTGTGAACGTAGCCCCGTTTTCGCCGGGTTCTAGCTGGACTCTCTGTTCGGAGCTGTATAACGCTACTATGCGCTTATACCAGCAGTGCGTTCGCTCTGCCCACATCCACCACCCGGTCAGGGTCACATCCGCCGTCACCCATGTCGTCCCGCGGCTCATCCGCCGGTGATACGGACCAGTATAACGGCTACTGGGGGCTTTCTGAAGCATTGGAGGTGACGTGAAACGGGCTTGAAACCAGCATTTTCTCCATTTCTCTCGATGTTTTCTCTGTCAGAATCACCTGAGCCCCATTTATACCAGCTTGAATTATGCCGGGGGTATGAGAGCATTGAAACAAATACGACATAATGGGTTTCGAGCACGGAAAACATCGAGAGAAAGGGAGAAAATGCTGAGAATCAGCATTTTCTTCCTTTCTCTTCGATGTTTTCGCTGCAAAACACATCGAAAATCGATGCGGAGAGGCTGGCTCACACATCAGTCTCGTAGAGGGCTGATTCCCGGTCATTTTGGTGTATAGAATGTCCGTCTCCGTCGGATATTGACGGAGATGGGTGTGAACGTACCCTCGTTCTCAGCATTTTCTTCCTTTTCCTTCGAGGTTTTCGCTGCAAAACACATCGAAAATCGATGCAGAGAGGCTGGCTGCCACCTCTGTCTCGTAGAGGGATGATTCCCGGTCATTTTGGTGTCTAGAACGTCCGTCTCCGTCGGGTATTAACGGAGATAAGTGTGAACGTTCCCCCGTTTTGGTCGGGTTCTGGCTGGACTCTCTGTTCGGAGCTGTATAACGCTACTATGCGCTTATACCAGCAGTGCATTCACTCTGCCCACATCCACCACCCGGTCACGGTCACATCCGCCGTCACCCAAGTCGTCCCTCGGCTCGTCCGCCGGTGATACGGACCAGTATAACGGCTACAGGGGCTTTCTGAAGCATTGGAGGTGACGTGAAACGGGCTTCAAACCAGCATTTTCTCCATTTCTCTCAATGTTTTCTCTGTCAAATCACCCAAGACCCTTTAGTTCCAGTGTGCATTAGGTCGGGGGCATGTCGCCTGATCACGATATAATGGGGAAATTTGATGTGCTGTGGGTACATGGCCTTAGCGATACTTACTCTACCGTTATACACGGGCCCAACAATAGGCCAACAGTGCGTGTGCTTTCTCGTGCACGCGATTCCTCGTCTCCTGGCCGAAATATCACGTTCCCCGCCACGGGCACACCGCCTGATTGTGGCTGAGGGATAGTTCTACGATGTAGACTACGATTCTCCGGCCCCTGGGTTCGAGAACCCACCAAATTTTGGGCTTTCCCTGTCCCGAGAGGCCCAAATTGGACCTCGGAAACCGCTTAAAATGGCCCTCAAAAGGCTATTTTTGATGCCAAAGCCGCAAACTAAACGCCAAATCGTAGAAACTACCCGTTGAAAGCGAACCCACAACACGGGGCTCGGATCCGAGTCCTTGGGAGAGAGCCTACAGCCGCTTTTCCCCGACCAAGAAACACAGGCGGGGGGGAGACCGGATATGCTTTCGCGCTGGTCGGCGCTCATATAGAATTATATAGCGAACATTTCTTAAATATTTAAGGGATGGGCTTCCCCCCCGCCTTGTCTACGTACAGGTCCGCAATGCACTAGCCTTTTCTCCAGTTAGAATCATATAGCCATAGCTCTCGGCCTCCGTTCATCATTCTACATAGAACAGCGAGATGACTGACACCGCAACAGCTCCCACACCAAAGCCCAAGAAGGCTGCCAGCAAGCCCAAGAAGCCCTCGGCTCACCCCAAATACAGCGAAATGGTTGCCGCTGCTATCGGCAGCCTCAAGGAGAGGGGAGGCTCTTCCAGACAGGCCATCTTGAAGTACATTCTCAAGAACTACAACGTAGGGAAAGAGGAGAAGAGTGTAAACGCCCACTTGAAATTGGCGCTGAAGGCAGGAGTCAAGAAAGGCAGCCTCAAGCAGGCCAAGGGTACCGGCGCAGCCGGCTCCTTCAGGCTCGGCGAAGTCAAGAAAGCACCCAAGAAGGCCGCCAAGAAGGCACCTAAACCGGCTGCAGCCAAGAAGAAGCCAGCAGCGAAAAAACCCGCCGCAGCAGCCAAGAAGGCCACCAAAAAGGCAGGCACCCCGAAAAAGAAGAAGGTCGCCGCCAAGAAGGCAACGCCCAAGAAGAAGCCAGCAGCAGCCAAGAAGAAGGCAACGCCCAAGAAGAAGCCCGCAGCGAAGAAAGCAGCCGCCAAGAAGCCAGCAGCGAAGAAAGCCCCTGCCAAAAAGTAGATTTTGCCTCGTTCCGAACTAGGCAAAACGCCCCAAAAAGGTCCTTTTCAGGACCATCCTACGCCCAGAAAGGCATTCCTGTGCGAGATTTTCTCTGTCCGATTACCTAGGAAACCCCGTAGAGACGAGACCCATTAGGCCCATTAAAAACCTACAACATAGGTGTACTAGGTCATGAAACGCGTACGAGCACCCTTCCATTTTCACCTGGCAAACAGTCTTGATGGGGCCCTAAAATAGACATTTTCACCGAAACGAGTATAAACCGCATATATTTCCACCTTTAAGGCATAAAAGTAGCCAAAACCCATCAAATGCATGCAAAATCACACAATTCTATCAAGAAACGGGGTATTTATCGCCGTTTTCTATGTAAAAACAGTCTCTCAGGACTGGAGGGTCCAAAAAGGGCCTGCCGAAGGCTCGCCAGTACGGCCGCTCTGATTGGTCGACGATCCTGGTATCTGAGAAAACAGCCAATCAGCGACGCCGTACTGGCGGGCCTTCGGCAGGGCCTTTTTGGACCCTCTCAGCCCCAAATTTGAATCGTCAAATACTCGATTTTCCGACTTTTTTCGAAAAATCTGAAGCGAGCAAAAACTTGCAACTGTGTTGTAGGTAAGAAAAAACAAAAATTTAATCATGAGCTATTAACTATATGGGAGTTATGAAGGGTTTTCTTGGGAACTTTGAGCCCGATTTTCGGATATTTATAGAATTTGCACGCTATTGAGTGTTATACCGATAAGCGCGGCCCAATTTTTGCTTTCCAACGAGCCTACCCACAACCCTGTAGCTTAAAAAACAAGGAAATGCGAGCAGAGACAAATTTGAGGTGTTCGCCGAAAATCACAAAAATTTCACAAGTCCAAAAGGTTCCCCCCCGCCTGGAGAGATGTCTTCGCGCAGGTCCGCGCCCATATAGAATTAAAGAAGGCTTTCTTAAATCGTTAAATCGCTTAAATATTTAAGGAAAAGTAGGTCAATCCCCTTTTTGGTGAATTTTTGCACAAAATTGGAAATTTTGTTTCTGCTCGCATTTCTTCATTTTTGAAGCCAGAAAGCTGGGAGTAGGCTCGCTGGAAAGGTCGAATCATGCTGCGTCTGCCTATATAAAATTCATAAAGATCAAACAATATTCACTACCCGAAAAATGCGATTTCCGTAAAAACCAAGAAACAAAGTTCAGCCTAAGATCGGACGCTGATCCCAAAACTTTTGATACCATCGTACGCGGCTTGACAAGGCGGAGGTTAAGACATATTTTTCAGCCTTCTAGCTCAAAGGATAAAGAAATGAGAACAAAATCAAATTTGGGTAGTTAGAGGGTCGAAAAAGGCCCTGCCGAAGGCCCGCCAGTACGGCTTCGCTGATTGGTCGAGAGACCCGACTGCCGGAATGAACCGAGGCCTCTGATTGGCTGAATCGCGATCGCCTTTAAATCGCTCTTTGCATATAATATGTGTTGAAATAGGGGTTTCTGCACAGTCAAACAGCTATGGCAAGAACAAAGCAGACCGCTCGTAAATCCACCGGAGGAAAGGCTCCACGAAAACAGTTGGCCACCAAGGCAGCCCGTAAGAGCGCCCCAGCCACTGGCGGAGTGAAGAAGCCCCACAGATACAGGCCCGGTACCGTCGCCCTCCGTGAGATCAGACGTTACCAGAAGAGCACAGAGCTTCTGATCAGAAAATTGCCGTTCCAGCGTCTCGTGCGTGAAATCGCCCAGGACTTCAAGACCGATCTCCGTTTCCAGAGCTCTGCCGTGATGGCCCTCCAGGAAGCTAGCGAGGCCTACTTGGTCGGACTCTTCGAGGACACCAACCTGTGTGCCATCCACGCTAAACGAGTCACCATCATGCCCAAGGACATCCAGCTCGCCCGAAGAATCCGAGGTGAACGTGCTTAGGCTTGTCGGGACAGTCAGAACCCCCTCAAAACGGCCCTTCTAAGGGCCACAACTATACACGAAGGTTACCTTACACGAACAATTGTCGCAATCCATCGCCCTAACGTATACTAACAGCCGAAACCCAAATCAAGCACCCGCCCCAATGTCCAAAAAGCCTTTTTAGGGTCCACCGTACATCGGCAGCAACCTTTCAATTTAATATATATCAATCAGACCACCTACACAAAATAGTAGAGACCAGTATAAGACCGATTCGAACCCACAACATAGGTCTGCTAGGTCATAGAAAGCGTTCAAACACCCGTCCATGTTCAGTTCGCCAATAGCATTTCAGGGCGGGGGGGGGGGGTGGAAAGGCGGGGGGGGGGGACGTGTCTACGTACAGGTCCGCGCTCATATAGAATTAAAGAAGGATTCGTTAAATCGGATTTAACTATTTAAGAAAGGCGAGGGGGGGGACGTGTCTACGTGCAGGTCCGCGCTCATATAGAATAAAGAAGGACTGCTTAAATCGGATTTAATTATTTAAGGTCCCATTGCGGACCTGTACGTAGACACTTTGACCTACTGACCTACTGACCTAATTAAAAGTTGCAGAAAATTAATTAGGTCAGTAGGTTAGTAGGTCAAATGCTTCCGCGCTGGTCCGCGCTCGACCTTAAATAATTAAATCGGATTTAAGAAAGTCTTCTTTAATTCTATATGAGCGCGGACCTGCGCGAACACAAAAAAGAATTATAGTGGCCAGCGACCAGATTTCTATTATAAGTAAAGGCAGAACAGCATTTCGGCATTCAGTCGTATTCTAACATAGTAGAAACAATGTCTGGACGTGGTAAAGGTGGTAAGGGTCTAGGAAAGGGGGGCGCTAAGCGTCACAGGAAAGTCCTTCGAGACAACATCCAGGGTATTACCAAGCCGGCTATCCGTCGACTTGCCCGCCGAGGTGGTGTGAAGAGAATTTCTGGTCTCATCTACGAAGAGACACGAGGTGTACTCAAAGTGTTCTTGGAAAACGTCATCAGAGATGCCGTCACCTACACCGAGCACGCCAAGAGGAAGACCGTCACAGCCATGGACGTCGTCTACGCCCTCAAAAGACAAGGCAGAACCCTCTACGGATTCGGTGGTTAAGCTCCAGAGCTCAAGACCCGACAGAAAACGGCCCTTCTCAGGGCCACAACACGGCTAGATAGTGTTCTTTGAGTCGAAAATTGTCATTTTTGTACCCCCATAAATCCCCATTAAAGGCATCCCAATCCCGTATTTCTCGGTTAGATCACCAAGGAAAACCCGTAGACCCATCGATCAGACCGATTAGAGCCCACAGCCAAGGCAGGTTGAGCCCAGAATCGCGAGCAAACCCCCGCCCATTTTCACCTGATCAACGAACTGAGTGCCAAATCGCCATTTTCGGACCCCCATAAATACCAATGGAACAGTTTTTTCTGACGTTCCCCTATTATATCTGTTAGGAAAATATTCAGAGACAAGGAATAAGTCAATTTCAATCGTCAGAGAAGGTTGGTTAGGCAAAAAAACGCAATCCAGGACCCGCCCAAGTGCAATTTGCACAGAATCTCATCGGACCCCAAAATCGGCTATTTACACCGAAAATGGTCTTTTTCGCCGATATTTCGACATTTTTTGGATAAATGTATGGAAATCCGAACAAATGCATGCAAAATCATCCAATTCTATCGTGAAACAACGAAATTATAGGCGAAAAAACGCTTTTCGGGCCTGGAGGGTCCAAAAAGGGCCTGCCGAAGGCCCGCCAGTACGGCCGCTCTGATTGGTCGACGATTCCTATCATCTGAAATACAGCCAATCAGCGATGTCGTACTGGCGGGGCTTCGGCAGGGCCTTTTTGGACCCTCAAACCCCCAAATTTGAATCGTCAAATACTCGATTTTCCGACTTTTTTTCGAAAAATCTGAAGCGAGCAAAAACTTGTAACTGTGTTGTAGGTATGTAAAAAGAAAAATTTATCCATGTGCTATATACCGTATAGGAGTTATGAAGGCTTTTCGTGGGAATTTTGAGCCCAATTTTCGGATATTTATAGTATTTGCAGGCTGTTGAGTGTTATTTCAATAAGCGCGGCTCAATTTTTGCTTTCCAACGAGCCTACCCACAACCCTGTAGCTTAAAAAACAAGGAAATGCGAGCAGAGACAAATTTGAGGTGCTCGCCGAAAATCTCAAAAATTTCCCAAGTCCACAAGGTTGCCCCCCCGCCCGAGAGGTGTCTTCGCGCAGGTCCGCGCTCATATAGAAATAAAGAAGGGCTTTCTTAAATCGTTAAATCGCTTAAATATTTAAGGAAAGTAGGTCAATCCCCCTTTTTGCGATATAAATACCGAGCGAGAGCAGGCGTCCACACTTTAGTTATTGAGCTGCCAGAGGAAGGATCATGCCACCCAAAGTTGGATCGAAAGGCGCAAAGAAAGCCGTGAGCAAGGCGAAAGCCCAGCGCTCTGGCGACAAGAAAAGGAAGAGGAGGAGGAAGGAATCCTACGCTATCTACATTTACAAAGTCCTGAAGCAGGTGCACCCCGACACTGGTATCTCGAGCAAGGCCATGTCCATCATGAACAGCTTCGTGAACGATATCTTTGAGAGAATCGCCGCCGAGGCTTCACGACTGGCCCACTACAACAAGCGCTCCACCATCACCAGCAGAGAGGTCCAGACCGCCGTCAGACTGCTCTTGCCCGGTGAGCTGGCCAAGCACGCCGTCAGCGAAGGCACAAAGGCTGTCACCAAGTACACCAGCAGCAAGTAGAAAGCGACGTCCCGTCCCCCCAAAACGGCCCTTATCAGGGCCACAACACCGCTAGATAGTGTTCCGAGAGTCGAAAACTGCCATTTTCAGATCCCCCAAACCCGTCCGCCATTTCCCGGTCAGATCACATAGAAAAAACCTCAGACCCCTAGATCAGACCCATTCGAACCCGCAGCGAAGGTCTGTTTGACCTAGAATCACGGTCAAGCACCCGTCCAGATTCAATTTACACATAGCCTCTACAGGGCACGAAATGGGGATATTTCGACGAAAAAGGTCTTTCAAGCCCATATTTCGACCCTTTACCGATAAGGGTAGTTAAAACCCATCAAATGCGTGCAAAATCATCCAATTCTATCGTCAAACAATGAAAATATAGGCGAAAAAGGGCTTTTCGGGACTGGAGGGTCCAAAAAGGGCCTGCCGAAGGCCCGCCAGTACGGCCCCTCTGATTGGTCAACAATTCTTGTTATTTGAAATACAGCCCTGAAATACAGCCAATCAGCGATGCCGTACTGGCGGGCCTTCGGTAGGGCCTTTTTGGACCCTCTCACCACCAAAACTTGAATCGCCAAAAACTCGATTTTTCGACTTTTTTTGAAAAATCTGAAGCGAGCAAAAACTTTCAACTGTGTTGTAGGTAAGAAAAAACAAAAATTTAATGATGAGCTATTTACTATATGGGAGTTATGGAGGCTTTTCTTGGGGACTTTGAGCCCGATTTTCGGATATTTATAGTATTTACATGCTGTTGAGTGTTATTTTGATAAGCGCGGCTCAATTTCTGCTTTCCAACGAGCCTACCCACAACCCTGTAGCTTAAAAATTGAGAAAATGCGAGCAGAAACAAATTTCGAGTGCTCGCCCAAAATCTCAAAAATTTCATAAGTCCGTAAAGTAGGTCAATCCCCTTTTTGGTGAATTTTTGCACAAAAATGAAAATTTTGTTTCTGCTCGCATTTCTTTATTTTTGAAGCCAGAAAGCTGGGAGTAGGCTCGTTGGAAAGGTCTAATCATGCCGCATCTGCCTATATAAGATTCATAAAGATCGAACAATATCCAATACCCGAAAAATGCGATTTACGTAAAAACCAAGAAACAAAGTTTAGCCCAAGATCAGACGCCGATCCCAAAACTTTTGATACCATCTTACGCAGTTTGACGAGACGGAGGTTAAGACATATTTTTCAGCCTTCTATCTCAAAAGATGAAGAAATGAGAGGAAAATCAAATTTGGATGGTCAGAGGGTCCAAAAAGGCCCTGCCGAAGCAACGCCAGTACGGCCGCTCTGATTGGTCGACAATTCCTACTATCTGAAATACAGCCAATCAGCGACGCCGTACTGGCGGGCCTTCGGCAGGGCCTTTTTGGACCCTGTCAGCCCCAAATTTGAATCGTCAAATACTCGATTTTCAGACTTTTTTTGAAAAATCTGAAGCGAGCAAAAACTTGCAACTGTGTTGTAGGTAAGAAAAAACAAAAATTTAATGATGAGCTATTTACTATATGGGAGTTATGGAGGCTTTTCTTGGGGACTTTGAGCCCGATTTTCGGATATTTATAGTATTTACATGCTGTTGAGTGTTATTTTGATAAGCGCGGCTCAATTTTTGCTTTCCAACGAGCCTACCCACAACCTTGTAGCTTAAAAAACAAGGAAATGCGAGCAGAGACAAATTTGAGGTGTTCGCCGAAAATCACCCAAATCTCTCAACTCTGACATGTTGCCCCCCCCCCCCCGCCCGGAAGTGTCTTCGCGCAGGTCCGCGCTGACCTATCCACTTTTGGGACTATAAAAGCCAAGCTCGGCTAATTTTTTCTCATTCTAACAGCGACTCTCGCACAGTTCACATCGAACGAAAATCATGTCTGGACGTGGTAAAGGTGGTAAAGTGAAGGGGAAGGCCAAGAGCCGATCGACCCGGGCCGGATTACAGTTCCCAGTGGGCAGAATCCACCGACTCTTGAGAAAAGGCAACTACGCCGAGCGTGTCGGAGCCGGTGCACCCGTTTACCTGGCCGCCGTGCTCGAATACCTGGCCGCCGAAGTGTTGGAATTGGCAGGAAACGCAGCCCGTGACAACAAGAAGAGCAGAATCATTCCCCGTCATCTGCAGCTGGCCATCAGGAACGACGAGGAGTTGAACAAGCTCCTGTCCGGAGTTACCATCGCCCAGGGTGGTGTGCTCCCCAACATCCAGGCTGTACTTCTGCCCAAGAAGACCGCCAAGGCAGCCAAGTAAGCCTTTCTGGTTACAAAACTAGAGACAAACGGCCCTTCTCAGGGCCACCATTTCACTAGAAAATCGTTTCCCCGAGCTCGAATTGTCTGTTATAATCAAGAAAAGTATAGTCCCAGCATGAAAAGGTCCCCATTCCGTTGTGTCATTGTCCCAAGAAACGCGATCAACGTCCGTCCGATATCACAAAGTGCCATTTTCAGGTCCCCCGTACCCCGGCAATAGCCTTTTAATTCAATATCGCTAATATTTCCAGCTTTTAGGCATAACATTATCGAAAACCCATCAAATGCATGCATAATCTCACAATTCTATATGGAAACGTGGTATTTATCGCCGTTTTCTGTGTAAGAACAGCCTCTCGGGCCTGGAGGGTCCAAAAAGGGCCTGCCGAAGGCCCGCCAGTACGGCGGCTGTGATTGGTCGACGATCCTGGTATCTGAGAAAACAGCCAATCAGCGACGCCGTACTGGCGGGCCTTCGGCATGGCCTTTTTGGACCCTCCAACCCCAAATCTTGAACCGTCAAAAACTCGATTTTCATACTTTTTTCGAAAAATCTGAAGCGAGCAAAAACTTGCAACTGTGTTGTAGGTATGTAAAAATCAAATTTTATCCATGTGCTATATACCATATAGGAGTTATGAAGGGTTTTCTTGGGAAGTTTGAGCCCAATTTTCGGATATTTATAGTATTCACACGCTAATGAGTGTTATACCGATAAGCGCGGCTCAATTTTTGCTTTCCAACGAGCCTACCCACAGCCATGTAGCTTAGAAAATAAGAAAATGCGAGCAGAGACAAATTTTGGGTGATCGCCCAAAATCTCCAAAATCTTCCAACTCTGAAAGGTTCCCCCCCCCCCCGCCTGGAGAGGTGTCTTCGCGCAGGTCCGCGCTCATATAGAATTAAAGAAGGCTTTCTTAAATCGTTAAATATTTAAGGAAAAGTAGGTCAATCCCCTTTTTTTGCACAAAAATGAAAATTTTGTTTCTGCTCGTATTTCATCAATTTTAATGGTAGAAAGATAGGAGTAGGCTCGTTGGAAAGGTCTAATTATGGCGCGTCTGCTGGTATAAAAATCGTCAAGATCGCACTATATTCACTACCCGAAAAATGCGATTTTCGTGAAAACCAAGAAACAAAGTTTAGCCTAAGATCAGACGCTGATCCCAGAAATTTTGATACCATCGTACGCAGCTCAACGAGACGGAGGTTAAGACATAATTTTCAGCTTTCTAGCTCAAAAGATAAAGAAATGAGAGCAAAAAGAAATTTGTGTTTCTTTTTTGGCATTTCCCGCTTTTTCTGACCATTCATGGAAGAGGAGATCCGTGATTGGTCCTTTTGTCTCTGTATATAATCCATTATCAGGCAGTGATTACTGTTCAGTGTGGAAGTGGACGTGGTGACGGGTAGATGGTTCTAGCCTAGCATGAAACTGCATGAAAGTATATTCTTTGAGCGAAAATTGTTTAGAAACCGGCCTAGACGGGCTGTTGAGATGCTTTAGAGCTACGAGAGGGGGACGTATCGCCGATTTTCGAGCGAATAAAAAAAAATATATATCACGCGCGCGCGCGCGCACGCACGCGCGCGCCGTGGAGTGGAGTTGGAGTTGGAGGTTGGAGTTGGAGATGGAGATGGAGATCAAGAAAAGGGGCTATGCCCGACCTTGTATCTGATCTGTGATATAGTATATGCTAGACTAGACATTTATTCGACACCGCCCAGGCAGACTGAACTTGTGCTACAAGAATAGGATGTAACAAACATCAGTTTTCAGGGTAGTCAGAGAACAGTATACAGCCCAGAACAAGCCCAGTCACAATGCAATAAAGGCATTTTTTTTTTTTTTTTTTTTTTTTTAATCTCCGCATTCCCGGTCATATTTCCACATGTTACGGGTAAAGGTAGCAAAACCCCATCAAAATCATTCAAAATCACCCAAATCTATCGGTAAAGTCGGTGTTTATCGCCGTTTTCTATGTAAAAACAGTCTCTCGGGACTGGAGGGTCCAAAAAGGGCCTGCCGAAGGCCCGCCAGTACGGTCGCTCTGATTGGTCGACGATCCTGGTATCTGAGAAAACAGCCAATCAGCGACGCCGTACTGGCGGGCCTTCGGTAGGGCCTTTTTGGACCCTCCAACCCCAAAATTTGAACCGTCAATAACTCGATTTTCCGACTTTTTTCGAAAAATCTGAAGCGAGCAAAAACTTGCAACTGTGTTGTAGGTATGTAAAAAGCAAATTCTATCAATGTGCTATATACCATGTAGGAGTTATGGAGGCTTTTCGTTGGAACTTTGAGCCCAATTTTCGGATATTTATAGTATTTGCACGCTATTGAGTGTTATACCAATAAGCGCGGCTCAATTTTTGCTTTCCAACGAGCCTACCCACAACCCTGTAGCTTAAAAAACAAGGAAATGCGAGCAGAGACAAATTTGAGGTGTTCGCCGAAAATCACAAAAATTTCACAAGTCCAAAAGGTTGCCCCCCCGCCTGGAGAGATGTCTTCGCGCAGGTCCGCGCTCATATAGAATTAAAGAAGGCTTTCTTAAATCGTTAAATCGCTTAAATATTTAAGCTAGAGTAGGTCAATCCCCTTTTTGATGAATTTTTGCACAAAATTGAAAATTTTGTTTCTGCTCGCATTTCTTCATTTTTGAAGCCAGAAAGCCGAGAGTAGGCTCGTTGGATAGGTCTTATTATGCCTCGACTGGCTATATAAAATTCATAAAGATCGAACGATATTCACTACCCGAAAAATGTGATTTTCGTAAAAACCAAGAAACAAAGTTTAGCCTAAGATCAGACGCTGATCCCAAAACTTTTGATGCCATCTGACGCGGCTTGACGAGACGGAGGTTAAGACATATTTTTCGGCCTTCTAGCTTAAAAGATAAAGAAATGAGAGCAAAAACAAGCCTGTGAAAGCGAATTCTGAGCCCGATCATCGGACTGCATTCTGATCCAATTAAATGTTATATGGACAAACGCGGCCTAGATTTGTCTTTCCAACGAGCCTACCCACAACCCTCTGGCTTAACGGGTAACGAAATACGGGCAGAACCAAGTTGACCAGCAAAAGCTCGGATCGCCCGAAAACCCCAATTTTCTCCTTTTCTCTCAAAATTTGAGTTTGTCATTCGAATGCGACCACGTTGTAGGTAGAGGAAAACGGCAATAGACTATTGGGACTATACAGTATATAGAGAGGGGAGGAGGAGGCATTACTACCAGCAGGTACGTCCCACACAGGCACCGACCTGAAATAGAGAGAATAGACGCGCACTGTGTTGTGCAGCCGTTTTCAATGATGACAAGGGTAGAAAATGTCGTAAACTCGCTTTTCAACACGATTCCATCGATTTCTCGCCAAACTCGCTACTGTGAGTTTCTTCTTTACGGTAGAATTAGTATGGGACCGGCGCGGACCAGGTCGGAGGAACACCGGGTGTCAACGCTCTCTCCGGTATGGATACGCACATGCCGTCACGGGATAGAGTCCCGTAGGTCCCTCCTCGACGCGTTATTCTCCTGCTGGAACCCAGGGCATTGAAACAAATACGACATAACGGGGTTCGAGCGCGAAAACATCGAGAGAAAGGAAGAAAATGCTGAGAATCAGCATTTTCTTCCTTTCTCTCGAGGTTTTCGCTGCAAAACTCGTCTATAATCGTTGTGGAGGATCTGTCTCGTAGCTCAGTCTCGTAGAAGGATGATTCCCGGTCATGTTGGTGTCTAGAATGTCCGTCTCCGCCGAGTATTGGCGGAGATAAGTGTGAACGTACCCTCGTTCTCAGCATTTTCTTCCTCTCTCTTCGATGTTTTCGCTGCAAAACGCATCGAAAATCGATGTGGAGAGGCTGGATCGCACCTCAGTCTCGTAGAGGGATGATTCCCGGTCATGTTGGTGTCTAGAATGTCCGTCTCCGCCGAATATTGGCGGAGATAAGTGTGAACGTACCCTCGTTCTCAGCATTTTCTTCCTTTTTCTTCGATGTTTTCGCTGCAAAACGCATCGAAAATCGATGTGGAGAGGCTGGGTCGCACCTCAGTCTCGTAGAGGGATGATTCCCGGTCATGTTGGTGTCTAGAACGTCCGTCTCCGCCGAGTATTGACGGAGATAAGTGTGAACGTAGCCCCGTTTTCGCCGGGTTCTAGCTGGACTCTCTGTTCGGAGCTGTATAACGCTACTATGCGCTTATACCAGCAGTGCGTTCGCTCTGCCCACATCCACCACCCGGTCAGGGTCACATCCGCCGTCACCCATGTCGTCCCGCGGCTCATCCGCCGGTGATACGGACCAGTATAACGGCTACTGGGGGCTTTCTGAAGCATTGGAGGTGACGTGAAACGGGCTTGAAACCAGCATTTTCTCCATTTCTCTCGATGTTTTCTCTGTCAGAATCACCTGAGCCCCATTTATACCAGCTTGAATTATGCCGGGGGTATGAGAGCATTGAAACAAATACGACATAATGGGTTTCGAGCACGGAAAACATCGAGAGAAAGGGAGAAAATGCTGAGAATCAGCATTTTCTTCCTTTCTCTTCGATGTTTTCGCTGCAAAACACATCGAAAATCGATGCGGAGAGGCTGGCTCACACATCAGTCTCGTAGAGGGCTGATTCCCGGTCATTTTGGTGTATAGAATGTCCGTCTCCGTCGGATATTGACGGAGATGGGTGTGAACGTACCCTCGTTCTCAGCATTTTCTTCCTTTTCCTTCGAGGTTTTCGCTGCAAAACACATCGAAAATCGATGCAGAGAGGCTGGCTGCCACCTCTGTCTCGTAGAGGGATGATTCCCGGTCATTTTGGTGTCTAGAACGTCCGTCTCCGTCGGGTATTAACGGAGATAAGTGTGAACGTTCCCCCGTTTTGGTCGGGTTCTGGCTGGACTCTCTGTTCGGAGCTGTATAACGCTACTATGCGCTTATACCAGCAGTGCATTCACTCTGCCCACATCCACCACCCGGTCACGGTCACATCCGCCGTCACCCAAGTCGTCCCTCGGCTCGTCCGCCGGTGATACGGACCAGTATAACGGCTACAGGGGCTTTCTGAAGCATTGGAGGTGACGTGAAACGGGCTTCAAACCAGCATTTTCTCCATTTCTCTCAATGTTTTCTCTGTCAAATCACCCAAGACCCTTTAGTTCCAGTGTGCATTAGGTCGGGGGCATGTCGCCTGATCACGATATAATGGGGAAATTTGATGTGCTGTGGGTACATGGCCTTAGCGATACTTACTCTACCGTTATACACGGGCCCAACAATAGGCCAACAGTGCGTGTGCTTTCTCGTGCACGCGATTCCTCGTCTCCTGGCCGAAATATCACGTTCCCCGCCACGGGCACACCGCCTGATTGTGGCTGAGGGATAGTTCTACGATGTAGACTACGATTCTCCGGCCCCTGGGTTCGAGAACCCACCAAATTTTGGGCTTTCCCTGTCCCGAGAGGCCCAAATTGGACCTCGGAAACCGCTTAAAATGGCCCTCAAAAGGCTATTTTTGATGCCAAAGCCGCAAACTAAACGCCAAATCGTAGAAACTACCCGTTGAAAGCGAACCCACAACACGGGGCTCGGATCCGAGTCCTTGGGAGAGAGCCTACAGCCGCTTTTCCCCGACCAAGAAACACAGGCGGGGGGGAGACCGGATATGCTTTCGCGCTGGTCGGCGCTCATATAGAATTATATAGCGAACATTTCTTAAATATTTAAGGGATGGGCTTCCCCCCCGCCTTGTCTACGTACAGGTCCGCAATGCACTAGCCTTTTCTCCAGTTAGAATCATATAGCCATAGCTCTCGGCCTCCGTTCATCATTCTACATAGAACAGCGAGATGACTGACACCGCAACAGCTCCCACACCAAAGCCCAAGAAGGCTGCCAGCAAGCCCAAGAAGCCCTCGGCTCACCCCAAATACAGCGAAATGGTTGCCGCTGCTATCGGCAGCCTCAAGGAGAGGGGAGGCTCTTCCAGACAGGCCATCTTGAAGTACATTCTCAAGAACTACAACGTAGGGAAAGAGGAGAAGAGTGTAAACGCCCACTTGAAATTGGCGCTGAAGGCAGGAGTCAAGAAAGGCAGCCTCAAGCAGGCCAAGGGTACCGGCGCAGCCGGCTCCTTCAGGCTCGGCGAAGTCAAGAAAGCACCCAAGAAGGCCGCCAAGAAGGCACCTAAACCGGCTGCAGCCAAGAAGAAGCCAGCAGCGAAAAAACCCGCCGCAGCAGCCAAGAAGGCCACCAAAAAGGCAGGCACCCCGAAAAAGAAGAAGGTCGCCGCCAAGAAGGCAACGCCCAAGAAGAAGCCAGCAGCAGCCAAGAAGAAGGCAACGCCCAAGAAGAAGCCCGCAGCGAAGAAAGCAGCCGCCAAGAAGCCAGCAGCGAAGAAAGCCCCTGCCAAAAAGTAGATTTTGCCTCGTTCCGAACTAGGCAAAACGCCCCAAAAAGGTCCTTTTCAGGACCATCCTACGCCCAGAAAGGCATTCCTGTGCGAGATTTTCTCTGTCCGATTACCTAGGAAACCCCGTAGAGACGAGACCCATTAGGCCCATTAAAAACCTACAACATAGGTGTACTAGGTCATGAAACGCGTACGAGCACCCTTCCATTTTCACCTGGCAAACAGTCTTGATGGGGCCCTAAAATAGACATTTTCACCGAAACGAGTATAAACCGCATATATTTCCACCTTTAAGGCATAAAAGTAGCCAAAACCCATCAAATGCATGCAAAATCACACAATTCTATCAAGAAACGGGGTATTTATCGCCGTTTTCTATGTAAAAACAGTCTCTCAGGACTGGAGGGTCCAAAAAGGGCCTGCCGAAGGCTCGCCAGTACGGCCGCTCTGATTGGTCGACGATCCTGGTATCTGAGAAAACAGCCAATCAGCGACGCCGTACTGGCGGGCCTTCGGCAGGGCCTTTTTGGACCCTCTCAGCCCCAAATTTGAATCGTCAAATACTCGATTTTCCGACTTTTTTCGAAAAATCTGAAGCGAGCAAAAACTTGCAACTGTGTTGTAGGTAAGAAAAAACAAAAATTTAATCATGAGCTATTAACTATATGGGAGTTATGAAGGGTTTTCTTGGGAACTTTGAGCCCGATTTTCGGATATTTATAGAATTTGCACGCTATTGAGTGTTATACCGATAAGCGCGGCCCAATTTTTGCTTTCCAACGAGCCTACCCACAACCCTGTAGCTTAAAAAACAAGGAAATGCGAGCAGAGACAAATTTGAGGTGTTCGCCGAAAATCACAAAAATTTCACAAGTCCAAAAGGTTCCCCCCCGCCTGGAGAGATGTCTTCGCGCAGGTCCGCGCCCATATAGAATTAAAGAAGGCTTTCTTAAATCGTTAAATCGCTTAAATATTTAAGGAAAAGTAGGTCAATCCCCTTTTTGGTGAATTTTTGCACAAAATTGGAAATTTTGTTTCTGCTCGCATTTCTTCATTTTTGAAGCCAGAAAGCTGGGAGTAGGCTCGCTGGAAAGGTCGAATCATGCTGCGTCTGCCTATATAAAATTCATAAAGATCAAACAATATTCACTACCCGAAAAATGCGATTTCCGTAAAAACCAAGAAACAAAGTTCAGCCTAAGATCGGACGCTGATCCCAAAACTTTTGATACCATCGTACGCGGCTTGACAAGGCGGAGGTTAAGACATATTTTTCAGCCTTCTAGCTCAAAGGATAAAGAAATGAGAACAAAATCAAATTTGGGTAGTTAGAGGGTCGAAAAAGGCCCTGCCGAAGGCCCGCCAGTACGGCTTCGCTGATTGGTCGAGAGACCCGACTGCCGGAATGAACCGAGGCCTCTGATTGGCTGAATCGCGATCGCCTTTAAATCGCTCTTTGCATATAATATGTGTTGAAATAGGGGTTTCTGCACAGTCAAACAGCTATGGCAAGAACAAAGCAGACCGCTCGTAAATCCACCGGAGGAAAGGCTCCACGAAAACAGTTGGCCACCAAGGCAGCCCGTAAGAGCGCCCCAGCCACTGGCGGAGTGAAGAAGCCCCACAGATACAGGCCCGGTACCGTCGCCCTCCGTGAGATCAGACGTTACCAGAAGAGCACAGAGCTTCTGATCAGAAAATTGCCGTTCCAGCGTCTCGTGCGTGAAATCGCCCAGGACTTCAAGACCGATCTCCGTTTCCAGAGCTCTGCCGTGATGGCCCTCCAGGAAGCTAGCGAGGCCTACTTGGTCGGACTCTTCGAGGACACCAACCTGTGTGCCATCCACGCTAAACGAGTCACCATCATGCCCAAGGACATCCAGCTCGCCCGAAGAATCCGAGGTGAACGTGCTTAGGCTTGTCGGGACAGTCAGAACCCCCTCAAAACGGCCCTTCTAAGGGCCACAACTATACACGAAGGTTACCTTACACGAACAATTGTCGCAATCCATCGCCCTAACGTATACTAACAGCCGAAACCCAAATCAAGCACCCGCCCCAATGTCCAAAAAGCCTTTTTAGGGTCCACCGTACATCGGCAGCAACCTTTCAATTTAATATATATCAATCAGACCACCTACACAAAATAGTAGAGACCAGTATAAGACCGATTCGAACCCACAACATAGGTCTGCTAGGTCATAGAAAGCGTTCAAACACCCGTCCATGTTCAGTTCGCCAATAGCATTTCAGGGCGGGGGGGGGGGGTGGAAAGGCGGGGGGGGGGGACGTGTCTACGTACAGGTCCGCGCTCATATAGAATTAAAGAAGGATTCGTTAAATCGGATTTAACTATTTAAGAAAGGCGAGGGGGGGGACGTGTCTACGTGCAGGTCCGCGCTCATATAGAATAAAGAAGGACTGCTTAAATCGGATTTAATTATTTAAGGTCCCATTGCGGACCTGTACGTAGACACTTTGACCTACTGACCTACTGACCTAATTAAAAGTTGCAGAAAATTAATTAGGTCAGTAGGTTAGTAGGTCAAATGCTTCCGCGCTGGTCCGCGCTCGACCTTAAATAATTAAATCGGATTTAAGAAAGTCTTCTTTAATTCTATATGAGCGCGGACCTGCGCGAACACAAAAAAGAATTATAGTGGCCAGCGACCAGATTTCTATTATAAGTAAAGGCAGAACAGCATTTCGGCATTCAGTCGTATTCTAACATAGTAGAAACAATGTCTGGACGTGGTAAAGGTGGTAAGGGTCTAGGAAAGGGGGGCGCTAAGCGTCACAGGAAAGTCCTTCGAGACAACATCCAGGGTATTACCAAGCCGGCTATCCGTCGACTTGCCCGCCGAGGTGGTGTGAAGAGAATTTCTGGTCTCATCTACGAAGAGACACGAGGTGTACTCAAAGTGTTCTTGGAAAACGTCATCAGAGATGCCGTCACCTACACCGAGCACGCCAAGAGGAAGACCGTCACAGCCATGGACGTCGTCTACGCCCTCAAAAGACAAGGCAGAACCCTCTACGGATTCGGTGGTTAAGCTCCAGAGCTCAAGACCCGACAGAAAACGGCCCTTCTCAGGGCCACAACACGGCTAGATAGTGTTCTTTGAGTCGAAAATTGTCATTTTTGTACCCCCATAAATCCCCATTAAAGGCATCCCAATCCCGTATTTCTCGGTTAGATCACCAAGGAAAACCCGTAGACCCATCGATCAGACCGATTAGAGCCCACAGCCAAGGCAGGTTGAGCCCAGAATCGCGAGCAAACCCCCGCCCATTTTCACCTGATCAACGAACTGAGTGCCAAATCGCCATTTTCGGACCCCCATAAATACCAATGGAACAGTTTTTTCTGACGTTCCCCTATTATATCTGTTAGGAAAATATTCAGAGACAAGGAATAAGTCAATTTCAATCGTCAGAGAAGGTTGGTTAGGCAAAAAAACGCAATCCAGGACCCGCCCAAGTGCAATTTGCACAGAATCTCATCGGACCCCAAAATCGGCTATTTACACCGAAAATGGTCTTTTTCGCCGATATTTCGACATTTTTTGGATAAATGTATGGAAATCCGAACAAATGCATGCAAAATCATCCAATTCTATCGTGAAACAACGAAATTATAGGCGAAAAAACGCTTTTCGGGCCTGGAGGGTCCAAAAAGGGCCTGCCGAAGGCCCGCCAGTACGGCCGCTCTGATTGGTCGACGATTCCTATCATCTGAAATACAGCCAATCAGCGATGTCGTACTGGCGGGGCTTCGGCAGGGCCTTTTTGGACCCTCAAACCCCCAAATTTGAATCGTCAAATACTCGATTTTCCGACTTTTTTTCGAAAAATCTGAAGCGAGCAAAAACTTGTAACTGTGTTGTAGGTATGTAAAAAGAAAAATTTATCCATGTGCTATATACCGTATAGGAGTTATGAAGGCTTTTCGTGGGAATTTTGAGCCCAATTTTCGGATATTTATAGTATTTGCAGGCTGTTGAGTGTTATTTCAATAAGCGCGGCTCAATTTTTGCTTTCCAACGAGCCTACCCACAACCCTGTAGCTTAAAAAACAAGGAAATGCGAGCAGAGACAAATTTGAGGTGCTCGCCGAAAATCTCAAAAATTTCCCAAGTCCACAAGGTTGCCCCCCCGCCCGAGAGGTGTCTTCGCGCAGGTCCGCGCTCATATAGAAATAAAGAAGGGCTTTCTTAAATCGTTAAATCGCTTAAATATTTAAGGAAAGTAGGTCAATCCCCCTTTTTGCGATATAAATACCGAGCGAGAGCAGGCGTCCACACTTTAGTTATTGAGCTGCCAGAGGAAGGATCATGCCACCCAAAGTTGGATCGAAAGGCGCAAAGAAAGCCGTGAGCAAGGCGAAAGCCCAGCGCTCTGGCGACAAGAAAAGGAAGAGGAGGAGGAAGGAATCCTACGCTATCTACATTTACAAAGTCCTGAAGCAGGTGCACCCCGACACTGGTATCTCGAGCAAGGCCATGTCCATCATGAACAGCTTCGTGAACGATATCTTTGAGAGAATCGCCGCCGAGGCTTCACGACTGGCCCACTACAACAAGCGCTCCACCATCACCAGCAGAGAGGTCCAGACCGCCGTCAGACTGCTCTTGCCCGGTGAGCTGGCCAAGCACGCCGTCAGCGAAGGCACAAAGGCTGTCACCAAGTACACCAGCAGCAAGTAGAAAGCGACGTCCCGTCCCCCCAAAACGGCCCTTATCAGGGCCACAACACCGCTAGATAGTGTTCCGAGAGTCGAAAACTGCCATTTTCAGATCCCCCAAACCCGTCCGCCATTTCCCGGTCAGATCACATAGAAAAAACCTCAGACCCCTAGATCAGACCCATTCGAACCCGCAGCGAAGGTCTGTTTGACCTAGAATCACGGTCAAGCACCCGTCCAGATTCAATTTACACATAGCCTCTACAGGGCACGAAATGGGGATATTTCGACGAAAAAGGTCTTTCAAGCCCATATTTCGACCCTTTACCGATAAGGGTAGTTAAAACCCATCAAATGCGTGCAAAATCATCCAATTCTATCGTCAAACAATGAAAATATAGGCGAAAAAGGGCTTTTCGGGACTGGAGGGTCCAAAAAGGGCCTGCCGAAGGCCCGCCAGTACGGCCCCTCTGATTGGTCAACAATTCTTGTTATTTGAAATACAGCCCTGAAATACAGCCAATCAGCGATGCCGTACTGGCGGGCCTTCGGTAGGGCCTTTTTGGACCCTCCCACCACCAAAACTTGAATCGCCAAAAACTCGATTTTTCGACTTTTTTTGAAAAATCTGAAGCGAGCAAAAACTTTCAACTGTGTTGTAGGTAAGAAAAAACAAAAATTTAATGATGAGCTATTTACTATATGGGAGTTATGGAGGCTTTTCTTGGGGACTTTGAGCCCGATTTTCGGATATTTATAGTATTTACATGCTGTTGAGTGTTATTTTGATAAGCGCGGCTCAATTTCTGCTTTCCAACGAGCCTACCCACAACCCTGTAGCTTAAAAATTGAGAAAATGCGAGCAGAAACAAATTTCGAGTGCTCGCCCAAAATCTCAAAAATTTCATAAGTCCGTAAAGTAGGTCAATCCCCTTTTTGGTGAATTTTTGCACAAAAATGAAAATTTTGTTTCTGCTCGCATTTCTTTATTTTTGAAGCCAGAAAGCTGGGAGTAGGCTCGTTGGAAAGGTCTAATCATGCCGCATCTGCCTATATAAGATTCATAAAGATCGAACAATATCCAATACCCGAAAAATGCGATTTACGTAAAAACCAAGAAACAAAGTTTAGCCCAAGATCAGACGCCGATCCCAAAACTTTTGATACCATCTTACGCAGTTTGACGAGACGGAGGTTAAGACATATTTTTCAGCCTTCTATCTCAAAAAATGAAGAAATGAGAGGAAAATCAAATTTGGATGGTCAGAGGGTCCAAAAAGGCCCTGCCGAAGCAACGCCAGTACGGCCGCTCTGATTGGTCGACAATTCCTACTATCTGAAATACAGCCAATCAGCGACGCCGTACTGGCGGGCCTTCGGCAGGGCCTTTTTGGACCCTGTCAGCCCCAAATTTGAATCGTCAAATACTCGATTTTCAGACTTTTTTTGAAAAATCTGAAGCGAGCAAAAACTTGCAACTGTGTTGTAGGTAAGAAAAAACAAAAATTTAATGATGAGCTATTTACTATATGGGAGTTATGGAGGCTTTTCTTGGGGACTTTGAGCCCGATTTTCGGATATTTATAGTATTTACATGCTGTTGAGTGTTATTTTGATAAGCGCGGCTCAATTTTTGCTTTCCAACGAGCCTACCCACAACCTTGTAGCTTAAAAAACAAGGAAATGCGAGCAGAGACAAATTTGAGGTGTTCGCCGAAAATCACCCAAATCTCTCAACTCTGACATGTTGCCCCCCCCCCCCCGCCCGGAAGTGTCTTCGCGCAGGTCCGCGCTGACCTATCCACTTTTGGGACTATAAAAGCCAAGCTCGGCTAATTTTTTCTCATTCTAACAGCGACTCTCGCACAGTTCACATCGAACGAAAATCATGTCTGGACGTGGTAAAGGTGGTAAAGTGAAGGGGAAGGCCAAGAGCCGATCGACCCGGGCCGGATTACAGTTCCCAGTGGGCAGAATCCACCGACTCTTGAGAAAAGGCAACTACGCCGAGCGTGTCGGAGCCGGTGCACCCGTTTACCTGGCCGCCGTGCTCGAATACCTGGCCGCCGAAGTGTTGGAATTGGCAGGAAACGCAGCCCGTGACAACAAGAAGAGCAGAATCATTCCCCGTCATCTGCAGCTGGCCATCAGGAACGACGAGGAGTTGAACAAGCTCCTGTCCGGAGTTACCATCGCCCAGGGTGGTGTGCTCCCCAACATCCAGGCTGTACTTCTGCCCAAGAAGACCGCCAAGGCAGCCAAGTAAGCCTTTCTGGTTACAAAACTAGAGACAAACGGCCCTTCTCAGGGCCACCATTTCACTAGAAAATCGTTTCCCCGAGCTCGAATTGTCTGTTATAATCAAGAAAAGTATAGTCCCAGCATGAAAAGGTCCCCATTCCGTTGTGTCATTGTCCCAAGAAACGCGATCAACGTCCGTCCGATATCACAAAGTGCCATTTTCAGGTCCCCCGTACCCCGGCAATAGCCTTTTAATTCAATATCGCTAATATTTCCAGCTTTTAGGCATAACATTATCGAAAACCCATCAAATGCATGCATAATCTCACAATTCTATATGGAAACGTGGTATTTATCGCCGTTTTCTGTGTAAGAACAGCCTCTCGGGCCTGGAGGGTCCAAAAAGGGCCTGCCGAAGGCCCGCCAGTACGGCGGCTGTGATTGGTCGACGATCCTGGTATCTGAGAAAACAGCCAATCAGCGACGCCGTACTGGCGGGCCTTCGGCATGGCCTTTTTGGACCCTCCAACCCCAAATCTTGAACCGTCAAAAACTCGATTTTCATACTTTTTTCGAAAAATCTGAAGCGAGCAAAAACTTGCAACTGTGTTGTAGGTATGTAAAAATCAAATTTTATCCATGTGCTATATACCATATAGGAGTTATGAAGGGTTTTCTTGGGAAGTTTGAGCCCAATTTTCGGATATTTATAGTATTCACACGCTAATGATTGTTATACCGATAAGCGCGGCTCAATTTTTGCTTTCCAACGAGCCTACCCACAGCCATGTAGCTTAGAAAATAAGAAAATGCGAGCAGAGACAAATTTTGGGTGATCGCCCAAAATCTCCAAAATCTTCCAACTCTGAAAGGTTCCCCCCCCCCCGCCTGGAGAGGTGTCTTCGCGCAGGTCCGCGCTCATATAGAATTAAAGAAGGCTTTCTTAAATCGTTAAATATTTAAGGAAAAGTAGGTCAATCCCCTTTTTTTGCACAAAAATGAAAATTTTGTTTCTGCTCGTATTTCATCAATTTTAATGGTAGAAAGATAGGAGTAGGCTCGTTGGAAAGGTCTAATTATGGCGCGTCTGCTGGTATAAAAATCGTCAAGATCGCACTATATTCACTACCCGAAAAATGCGATTTTCGTGAAAACCAAGAAACAAAGTTTAGCCTAAGATCAGACGCTGATCCCAGAAATTTTGATACCATCGTACGCAGCTCAACGAGACGGAGGTTAAGACATAATTTTCAGCTTTCTAGCTCAAAAGATAAAGAAATGAGAGCAAAAAGAAATTTGTGTTTCTTTTTTGGCATTTCCCGCTTTTTCTGACCATTCATGGAAGAGGAGATCCGTGATTGGTCCTTTTGTCTCTGTATATAATCCATTATCAGGCAGTGATTACTGTTCAGTGTGGAAGTGGACGTGGTGACGGGTAGATGGTTCTAGCCTAGCATGAAACTGCATGAAAGTATATTCTTTGAGCGAAAATTGTTTAGAAACCGGCCTAGACGGGCTGTTGAGATGCTTTAGAGCTACGAGAGGGGGACGTATCGCCGATTTTCGAGCGAATAAAAAAAAATATATATCACGCGCGCGCGCGCGCACGCACGCGCGCGCCGTGGAGTGGAGTTGGAGTTGGAGGTTGGAGTTGGAGATGGAGATGGAGATCAAGAAAAGGGGCTATGCCCGACCTTGTATCTGATCTGTGATATAGTATATGCTAGACTAGACATTTATTCGACACCGCCCAGGCAGACTGAACTTGTGCTACAAGAATAGGATGTAACAAACATCAGTTTTCAGGGTAGTCAGAGAACAGTATACAGCCCAGAACAAGCCCAGTCACAATGCAATAAAGGCATTTTTTTTTTTTTTTTTTTTTTTTTTAATCTCCGCATTCCCGGTCATATTTCCACATGTTACGGGTAAAGGTAGCAAAACCCCATCAAAATCATTCAAAATCACCCAAATCTATCGGTAAAGTCGGTGTTTATCGCCGTTTTCTATGTAAAAACAGTCTCTCGGGACTGGAGGGTCCAAAAAGGGCCTGCCGAAGGCCCGCCAGTACGGTCGCTCTGATTGGTCGACGATCCTGGTATCTGAGAAAACAGCCAATCAGCGACGCCGTACTGGCGGGCCTTCGGTAGGGCCTTTTTGGACCCTCCAACCCCAAAATTTGAACCGTCAATAACTCGATTTTCCGACTTTTTTCGAAAAATCTGAAGCGAGCAAAAACTTGCAACTGTGTTGTAGGTATGTAAAAAGCAAATTCTATCAATGTGCTATATACCATGTAGGAGTTATGGAGGCTTTTCGTTGGAACTTTGAGCCCAATTTTCGGATATTTATAGTATTTGCACGCTATTGAGTGTTATACCAATAAGCGCGGCTCAATTTTTGCTTTCCAACGAGCCTACCCACAACCCTGTAGCTTAAAAAACAAGGAAATGCGAGCAGAGACAAATTTGAGGTGTTCGCCGAAAATCACAAAAATTTCACAAGTCCAAAAGGTTGCCCCCCCGCCTGGAGAGATGTCTTCGCGCAGGTCCGCGCTCATATAGAATTAAAGAAGGCTTTCTTAAATCGTTAAATCGCTTAAATATTTAAGCTAGAGTAGGTCAATCCCCTTTTTGATGAATTTTTGCACAAAATTGAAAATTTTGTTTCTGCTCGCATTTCTTCATTTTTGAAGCCAGAAAGCCGAGAGTAGGCTCGTTGGATAGGTCTTATTATGCCTCGACTGGCTATAAAAATTCATAAAGATCGAACGATATTCACTACCCGAAAAATGTGATTTTCGTAAAAACCAAGAAACAAAGTTTAGCCTAAGATCAGACGCTGATCCCAAAACTTTTGATGCCATCTGACGCGGCTTGACGAGACGGAGGTTAAGACATATTTTTCGGCCTTCTAGCTTAAAAGATAAAGAAATGAGAGCAAAAACAAGCCTGTGAAAGCGAATTCTGAGCCCGATCATCGGACTGCATTCTGATCCAATTAAATGTTATATGGACAAACGCGGCCTAGATTTGTCTTTCCAACGAGCCTACCCACAACCCTCTGGCTTAACGGGTAACGAAATACGGGCAGAACCAAGTTGACCAGCAAAAGCTCGGATCGCCCGAAAACCCCAATTTTCTCCTTTTCTCTCAAAATTTGAGTTTGTCATTCGAATGCGACCACGTTGTAGGTAGAGGAAAACGGCAATAGACTATTGGGACTATACAGTATATATAGAGGGGGGAGGAGGCATTACTACCAGCAGGTACGTCCCACACAGGCACCGACCTGAAATAGAGAGAATATACGGGCACTGTGTTGTGCAGCCGTTTTCAATGATGACAAGGGTAGAAAATGTCGTAAACTCGCTTTTCAACACGATTCCATCGATTTCTCGCCAAACTCGCTACCGTGAGTTTGTTCTTTACGTTAGAATTAGTATGGGACCGGCGCGGACCAGGTCGGAGGAACACCGGGTGTCAACGCTCTCTCCGGTATGGATACGCACATGCCGTCACGGGATAGAGTCCCGTAGGTCCCTCCTCGACGCGTTATTCTCCTGCTGGAACCCAGGGCATTGAAACAAACACGACATAACGGGGTTCGAGCGCGAAAACATCGAGAGAAAGGAAGAAAATGCTGAGAATCAGCATTTTCTTCCTTTCTCTCGATGTTCTCGCTGCAAAACTCGTCTATAACCGTTGTGGAGGATCTGTCTCGTAGCTCAGTCTCGTAGAGGGATGATTCCCGGTCATTTTGGTATCTAGAACGTCCGTCTCCGCCGAATATTGGCGGAGATAAGTGTGAACGTATCCTCGTTCTCAGCATTTTCTTCCTTTTTCTTCGAGGTTTTCGCTGCAAAACGCATCGAAAATCGATGCGGAGAGGCTGGGTCGCACCTCAGTCTCGTAGAGGGATGATTCCCGGTCATGTTGGTGTCTAGAATGTCCGTCTCCGCCGAATATTGGCGGAGATAAGTGTGAACGTACCCTCGTTCTCAGCATTTTCTTCCTTTTTCTTCGAGGTTTTCGCTGCAAAACGCATCGAAAATCGATGTGGAGAGGCTGGGTCGCACCTCAGTCTCGTAGAGGGATGATTCCCGGTCATGTTGGTGTCTAGAACGTCCGTCTCCGCCGAGTATTGACGGAGATAAGTGTGAACGTAGCCCCGTTTTCGCCGGGTTCTAGCTGGACTCTCTGTTCGGAGCTGTATAACGCTACTATGCGCTTATACCAGCAGTGCGTTCGCTCTGCCCACATCCACCACCCGGTCAGGGTCACATCCGCCGTCACCCATGTCGTCCCTCGGCTCGTCCGCCGGTGATACGGACCAGTATAACGGCTACTGGGGCTTTCTGAAGCATTGGAGGTGACGTGAAACGGGCTTGAAACCAGCATTTTCTCCATTTCTCTCGATGTTTTCTCTGTCAGAATCGCCTGAGCCCCATTTATACCAGCTTGAGTTATGCCGGGGGTATGAGAGCATTGAAACAAATACGACATAATGGGTTTCGAGCACGGAAAACATCGAGAGAAAGGGAGAAAATGCTGAGAATCAGCATTTTCTTCCTTTCTCTTCGATGTTTTCGCTGCAAAACACATCGAAAATCGATGTGGAGAGACTGGCTCGCACCTCAGTCTCGTAGAGGGATGATTCCCGGTCATTTTGGTGTCTAGAATGTCCGTCTCCGTCGGATATTGACGGAGATGAGTGTGAACGTACCCCCGTTCTCAGCATTTTCTTCCTTTTCCTTCGAGGTTTTCGCTGCAAAACACATCGAAAATCGATGCAGAGAGGCTGGCTGCCACCTCAGTCTCGTAGAGGGATGATTCCCGGTCATTTTGGTGTATAGAACGTCCGTCTCCGTCGGATATTGACGGAGATAAGTATGAACGTTCCCCCGTTCTGGTGGGGGTTCTGGCTGGACTCTCTGTTCGGAGCTGTATAACGCTACTATGCGCTTATACCAGCAGTGCGTTCACTCTGCCCACATCCACCACCCGGTCAGGGTCACATCCGCCGTCACCCACGTCGTCCCTCGGCTCGTCCGCCGGTGATACGGACCAGTATAAGGGCTACAGGGGCTTTCTGAAGCATTGGAGGTGACGTGAAACGGGCTTCAAACCAGCATTTTCTCCATTTCTCTCAATGTTTTCTCTGTCAAATCACCCAAGACCCTTTAGTTCCAGTGTGCATTAGGTCGGGGGCATGTCGCCTGATCACGATATAATGGGGAAATTTGATGTGCTGTGGGTACATGGCCTTAGCGATACTTACTCTACCGTTATACACGGGCCCAACAATAGGCCAACAGTGCGTGTGCTTTCTCGTGCACGCGATTCCTCGTCTCCTGGCCGAAATATCACGTTCCCCGCCACGGGCACACCGCCTGATTGTGGCTGAGGGATAGTTCTACGATGTAGACTACGATTCTCCGGCCCCCGGGTTCGAGAACCCACCAAATTTTGGGCTTTCCCTGTCCCGAGAGGCCCAAATTGGACCTCGGAAACCGCTTAAAATGGCCCTCAAAAGGCTATTTTTGATGCCAAAGCCGCAAACTAAACGCCAAATCGTAGAAACTACCCGTTGAAAGCGAACCCACAACACGGGGCTCGGATCCGAGTCCTTGGGAGAGAGCCTACAGCCGCTTTTCCCCGACCAAGAAACACAGGCGGGGGGGAGACCGGATATGCTTTCGCGCTGGTCGGCGCTCATATAGAATTATATAGCGAACATTTCTTAAATATTTAAGGGATGGGCTTCCCCCCCGCCTTGTCTACGTACAGGTCCGCAATGCACTAGCCTTTTCTCCAGTTAGAATCATATAGCCGTAGCTCTCGGCCTCCGTTCATCATTCTACATAGAACAGCGAGATGACTGACACCGCAACAGCTCCCACACCAAAGCCCAAGAAGGCTGCCAGCAAGCCCAAGAAGCCCTCGGCTCACCCCAAATACAGCGAAATGGTTGCCGCTGCTATCGGCAGCCTCAAGGAGAGGGGAGGCTCTTCCAGACAGGCCATCTTGAAGTACATTCTCAAGAACTACAACGTAGGGAAAGAGGAGAAGAGCGTAAACGCCCACTTGAAGTTGAAGGCAGGAGTCAAGAAAGGCAGCCTCAAGCAGGCCAAGGGTACCGGCGCAGCCGGCTCCTTCAGGCTCGGCGAAGTCAAGAAAGCACCCAAGAAGGCCGCCAAGAAGGCACCTAAACCGGCTGCAGCCAAGAAGAAGCCAGCAGCGAAAAAACCGGCCGCAGCAGCCAAGAAGGCCACCAAAAAGGCAGGCACCCCGAAAAAGAAGAAGGTCGCCGCCAAGAAGGCAACGCCCAAGAAGAAGCCAGCAGCAGCCAAGAAGAAGGCAACGCCCAAGAAGAAGCCCGCAGCGAAGAAAGCAGCCGCCAAGAAGCCAGCAGCGAAGAAAGCCCCTGCCAAAAAGTAGATTTTGCCTCGTTCCGAACTAGGCAAAACGCGCCCAAAAAGGTCCTTTTCAGGACCATCCTACGCCCAGAAAGGCATTCCTGTGCGAGATTTTCTCTGTCCGATTACCTAGGAAACCCCGTAGAGACGAGGCCCATTAAAACCTACAACATAGGTGTACTAGGTCATGAAACGCGTACGAGCACCCTTCCATTTTCACCTGGCAAACAGCCTTGATGGGGCCCTAAAATAGACATTTCCACCGAAACGAGTATAAACCGCATATATTTCCACCTTTAAGGCATAAAAGTAGCCAAAACCCATCAAATGCATGCAAAATCACACAATTCTATCAAGAAACGGGGTATTTATCGCCGTTTTCTATGTAAAAACAGTCTCTCGGGACTGGAGGGTCCAAAAAGGGCCTGCCGAAGGCTCGCCAGTACGGCCGCTCTGATTGGTCGACGATCCTAGTATCTGAGAAAACAGCCAATCAGCGACGCCGTACTGGCGGGCCTTCGGCAGGGCCTTTTTGGACCCTCTCAGCCCCAAATTTGAATCGTCAATTACTCGATTTTCCGACCTTTTTCTAAAAATCTGAAGCGAGCAAAAACTTGCAACTGTGTTGTAGGTAAGAAAAAACAAAAATTTAATCATGAGCTATTAACTATATGGGAGTTATGAAGGGTTTTCTTGGGAACTTTGAGCCCAATTTTCGGATATTTATAGTATTTGCATGCTATTGAGTGTTATACCGCTAAGCGCGGCTCAATTTTTGCTTTCCAACGAGCCTACCCACAACCTTGTAGCTTAAAAAACAAGGAAATGCGAGCAGAGACAAATTTGAGGTGTTCGCCGAAAATCACAAAAATTTCAAAAGTCCAAAAGGTTCCCCCCCGCCTGGAGAGGTGTCTTCGCGCAGGTCCGCGCTCATATAGAATTAAAGAAGGCTTTCTTAAATCGTTAAATCGCTTTTAGAAATATTTAAGGAATAGTAGGTCAATCCCCTTTTTGGTGAATTTTTGCACAAAATTGAAAATTTTGTTTCTGCTCGCATTTCTTCATTTTTGAAGCCAGAAAGCTGGGAGTAGGCTCGTTGGAAAGGTCTAATCATGCTGCGTCTGCCTATATAACATCCATAAAGATCAAACAATATTCACTTCCCGAAAAATGCGATTTCCTTAAAAACCAAGAAACAAAGTTTTGCCTAAGATCAGACGCTGATCCCAAAACTTTTGATGCCATCGTACGCGACTTGACGAGACGGAGGTTAAGACATAATTTTCAGCCTTCTAGCTCAAAGGATAAAGAAATGAGAGCAAAATCAAATTTGGATGGTTAGAGGGTCCAAAAAGGCCCTGCCGAAGGCCCGCCAGTACGGCTTCGCTGATTGGTCGAGAGACCCGACTGCCGGAATGAACCGAGGCCTCTGATTGGCTGAATCTCGATCGCCTTTAAATCGCTCTTTGCATATAATATGTGTTGAAATAGGGGTTTCTGCACAGTCAAACAGCTATGGCAAGAACAAAGCAGACCGCTCGTAAATCCACCGGAGGAAAGGCTCCACGAAAACAGTTGGCCACCAAGGCAGCCCGTAAGAGCGCCCCAGCCACTGGCGGAGTGAAGAAGCCCCACAGATACAGGCCCGGTACCGTCGCCCTCCGTGAGATCAGACGTTACCAGAAGAGCACAGAGCTTCTGATCAGAAAATTGCCCTTCCAGCGTCTCGTGCGTGAAATCGCCCAGGACTTCAAGACCGATCTCCGTTTCCAGAGCTCTGCCGTGATGGCCCTCCAGGAAGCTAGCGAGGCCTACTTGGTCGGACTCTTCGAGGACACCAACCTGTGTGCCATCCACGCAAAACGAGTCACCATCATGCCCAAGGACATCCAGCTCGCCCGAAGAATCCGAGGTGAACGTGCTTAGGCTTGTCGGGACAGTCAGAACCCCCTCAAAACGGCCCTTCTCAGGGCCACAACTAAACACGAAGGTTACCTTACACGAACAATTGTCGCAATCCATCGCCCTAACGTATACTAACAGCCGAAACTCAAATCAAGCACCCGCCCCAATGTCCAAAAAGCCTTTTTAGGGTCCATCGTACATCGGCAGCAACCTTTCAATTTAATATATATCAATCAGACCACCTACACAAAATAGTAGAGACCAGTATAAGACCGATTCGAACCCACAACATAGGTCTGCTAGGTCATAGAAAGCGTTCAAACACCCGTCCACGTTCAGTTCGCCAATAGCATTTCAGGGCGGGGGTGGGGGGGTGGAAAGGCGGGGGGGCGTGTCTACGTACAGGTCCGCGCTCATATAGAATTAAAGAAGAATTCGTTAAATCTGATTTAACTATTTAAGAAAGGCGAGGGGGGGGGACGTGTCTACGTACAGGTCCGCGCTCATATAGAATAAAGAAGGACTGCTTAAATCGGATTTAATTATTTAAGGGCCCATTGCGGACCTGTACGTAGACACTTTGACCTACTGACCTACTGACCTAATTAAAAGTTGCAGGAAATTAAATAGGTCAGTAGGTCAGTAGGTCAAATGCTTCCGCGCTGGTCCGCGCTCGACCTTAAATAATTAAATCGGATTTAAGAAAGTCTTCTTTAATTCTATATGAGCGCGGACCTGCGCGAACACAAAAAATAATTATAGTGGCCAGCGAGCAGATTTCTATTATAAGTAAAGGCAGAACAGTATTTCGGCATTCAGTCGTATTCTAACATAGTAGAAACAATGTCTGGACGTGGTAAAGGCGGTAAGGGTCTAGGAAAGGGGGGCGCTAAGCGTCACAGGAAAGTCCTTCGAGACAACATCCAGGGTATTACCAAGCCGGCTATCCGTCGACTTGCCCGCCGAGGTGGTGTGAAGAGAATTTCTGGTCTCATCTACGAAGAGACACGAGGTGTACTCAAAGTGTTCTTGGAAAACGTCATCAGAGATGCCGTCACCTACACCGAGCACGCCAAGAGGAAGACCGTCACAGCCATGGACGTCGTCTACGCCCTCAAAAGACAAGGCAGAACCCTCTACGGATTCGGTGGTTAAGCTCCAGAGCTCAAGACCCGACAGAAAACGGCCCTTCTCAGGGCCACAACACGGCTAGATAGTGTTCTTTGAGTCGAAAATTGTCATTTTTGTACCCCCATAAATCCCCATTAAAAGCATCCCAATCCCGTATTTCCCGGTTGGATCACCAAGAAAAACCCGTAGACCCATCGATCAGACCGATTAGAGCCCACAGCCAAGGCAGGTTGAGCCCAGAATCGCGAGCAAACCCCCGCCCATTTTCACCTGATCAACGAACTGAGGGCCAAATCGCCATTTTCGGACCCCCATAAATACCAATGGAACAATTTTTTCCGACGTTCCCCTATTAGATCTGTTAGGAAAATATTCAGAGACAAGGAATAAATCAATTTCAATCGTCAGAGAAGGTTGGTTAGGCAAAAAAACGAAATCCAGGACCCGCCCAAGTGCAATTTGCACAGAATCTCGTCGGACCCCAAAATCGGCTATTTACACCGAAAATGGTCTTTTTCGCCGATATTTCGACATTTTTTGGATAAATGTATGGAAATCCAAACAAATGCATGCAAAACCATCCAATTCTATCGTGAAACAACGAAATTATAGGCGAAAAAACGCTTTTCGGGCCTGGAGGGTCCAAAAAGGGCCTGCCGAAGCCCCGCCAGTACAGCCGTTCTGATTGGTCGACGATTCCTATCATCTAAAATACAGCCAATCAGCGATGTCGTACTGGCGGGGCTTCGGCAGGGCCTTTTTGGACCCTCCAACCCCCAAATTTGAATCGTCAATTACTCGATTTTTCGACTTTTTTTCGAAAAATCTGAAGCGAGCAAAAACTTGCAACTGTGTTGTAGGTATGTAAAAACAAAAATTTATCCATGTGCTATATACCGTATAGGAGTTATGAAGGCTTTTCGTGGGAACTTTGAGCCCGATTTTCGGATATTTATAGTATTTGCACGCTGTTGAGTGTTATTTCAATAAGCGCGGATTAATTTTTGCTTTCCAACGAGCCTACACACAACCCTGTAGCTTAAAAAACAAGGAAATGCGAGCAGAGACAAATTTGAGGTGCTCGCCCAAAACCTCAAAAATTTCCCAAGTCCACAAGGTTGCCCCCCCGCCTGAGAGGTGTCTTCGCGCAGGTCCGCGCTCATATAGAAATAAAGAAGGCTTTCTTAAATCGTTAAATCGCTTAAATATTTAAGGAAAGTAGGTCAATCCCCCTTTTTGCGATATAAATACCGAGCGAGAGCAGGCGTCCACACTTTAGCTATTGAGCTGCTAGAGGAAGGATCATGCCACCCAAAGTTGGAACGAAAGGCGCAAAGAAAGCCGTGAGCAAGGCGAAAGCCCAGCGCTCTGGCGACAAGAAAAGGAAGAGGAGGAGGAAGGAATCCTACGCTATCTACATTTACAAAGTCCTGAAGCAGGTGCACCCCGACACTGGTATCTCGAGCAAGGCCATGTCCATCATGAACAGCTTCGTGAACGATATCTTTGAGAGAATCGCCGCCGAGGCTTCACGACTGGCCCACTACAACAAGCGCTCCACCATCACCAGCAGAGAGGTCCAGACCGCCGTCAGACTGCTCTTGCCCGGTGAGCTGGCCAAGCACGCCGTCAGCGAAGGCACAAAGGCTGTCACCAAGTACACCAGCAGCAAGTAGAAAGCGACGTCCCGTCCCCCCCAAAACGGCCCTTATCAGGGCCACAACACCGCTAGATAGTGTTCCGAGAGTCGAAAATTGCCATTTTCAGACCCCCCATAAATCCCCCAAACCCGTCCCCGTCCGCCATTTCCCGGTCAGATCACATAGAAAAAACCTCAGACCCCTAGATCATGCCCATTCGAACCCGCAGCGAAGGTCTGTTTGACCTAGAAGCACGATCAAGCACCCGTCCAGATTCAATTTACACATAGCCTCTACAGGACCAGAAATTGGGATATTTCGACGAAAAAGGTCTTTCTCGCCCATATTTCGACCCTTTACTGATAAGGGTAGTTAAAACCCATCAAATGCGTGCAAAATCATCAAATTACATCGTCAAACAATGAAAATATGGGCGAAAAAGGCTTTTCGGGACTGGAGGGTCCAAAAAGGGCCTGCCGAAGCCCCGCCAGTACGGCCGCTCTGATTGGTCGACAATTCATACTATCTGAAATACAGCCAATCAGCGTCGCCGTACTGGCGGGGCTTCGGCAGGGCCTTTTTGGACCCTCTCAGCCCCAAATTTGAATCGTCAATTACTCGATTTTTCGACTTTTTTTGAAAATTCTGAAGCGAGCAAAAACTTGCAACTGTGTTGTAGGTAAGAAAAAACAAAAATTTGATGATGAGCGATATAGCGTATAGGCGTTATGAAGGGTTTTCTTGGGAACTTTGAACCCGATTTTCGGATATTTATAGTATTCGCACGCTATTGAGTATTATACCGTTAAACGCGGCCTAATTTTTGCTTTCCAACGAGCCTACCCACAACCTTGTAGCTTAAAAAACAAGGAAATACGAGCAGAGACAAATTTGAGGTGTTCGCCGAAAATCACCAAAATCTCTCAACTCTGAAATGTTGCCCCCCCGCCCGGAAGTGTCTTCGCGCAGGTCCGCGCTGACCTATCCACTTTTGGGACTATAAAAGCCAAGCTCGGCTCATTTTTTTGTCAGTAATGAATTGGCTGATGCGGTAGCAAAGCGAGCTCTGACGTGCTCTGCGGTTGATAAAGTTCCCCTGGCAAAAACAGAAGTTTATTCTATTGTCCGGGAACGCATTAAGGACAAATGGCAACTGGGGCTGCGCTCGCGACTCACGGGCCAGCCATATTTAGGTAAGGGGGTTAGCTACAAGCCGCCACACACCTATTCATCCAACTATAGGGTGGATAGGTGTGTGACCAGACTGCGGCTTGGCTACAGCCTCCTGCCGGGGAGCGTAGGGCACTACATTCAAAAAATCAACCCCAACTGCGATAAATGTGGTGTCCGTTTCACCGCCGAGCATTTTCTGCTGGACTGCGCCGGTCTCAGGGAAGCAAGGAAGAGATTGTCCGACAGTATCATCAAACACGGGGTGCAGCTGACCCTTGTTGGTCTTTTGTACCCTGAAAAGCCGGTTCAGAAATATGTCTTCCAAGCTTTGGAGGCATATATTCTGGACTGTGAGATGTCGGACAAAATCTAACTTTATTCCTTTTTTACAATTATTTTTTAACAGTTAGGGGGCATCCTTTAATTTTTTTCTCCTTTTCTCGTAAATACTTTTGAATATAAGTTATTGTAAATAATCTATTAGTTGTTGTATTAGACTGGTAGCTATAATTAATTGTTATTGCTGAATATAACTATATGTTAGTTGTTATATTCAATTTTTCGCTGCCTTTATAGCTACTTTGAAATATATGTACTGGGTTGCCCCCGAGCTGTGTCTTGCTGTGTTCGAGTCTGGTATCTCAAGTTTGATGGGGGTCCTGATCGTTTCTTTCCTTTTTTTCTCGTTGTTTTCCTCTTTTTATTAATTGTACATAATGTTGATGTTATCGAGAGAGGTTGGCTGGTCCAACTTAGCTCGACTGTTGGTGCTGAGTACCGTCGGGATTCGATAGCCAGGTCAGTTCTGGGCTAATCTGATTAGCCTGGATAATAGATCTTTTACTTAATATTTTTTACGGTGTTGGGATGTCGGGGCTTCGGGTTCTGTTTCAGCCTCGACGCTCCGTCAGAACAATAGCTGATGCCTTTTAGGGCCTATTTACAATTGTCAATGTTTAAACATAATATTTACCCCTTTTTTTATTATAGGGCTCTTGTGCCGTGACATGTTCCGGGTCCCAGGGAAAGAACAGGCATCCCAGGAGAAACGGTCAAGGGCCTCTCCTGCGCGATGTCGTCCTGGGACCCAGCACACCAGCTCTGGGATCGATGGGTCTCGGGGCGTGACTGTTGCTTATTTTTGTCTGTTATGCGTATCCCGCGGGCACCGGGGGTCCCTTCTCCGGGGCTTGGGCGCATGATCGACAGATTTGGCGTTATGCACGAATCTGCTTGAATGCCCGAACCCCGGGGAGGGGGACTCTAGTGGTCGTGGGGGGCAGGCGCGCCTCTTGTTGGGACCCATCGACCCCTTTCTTATCCCATTTTTACCCGTTAGGGACCCGATGTGCAGGGCGCACTGGTTATGAGAGTTTTTGTATGTGTGTGTGCGTCCTTACGCATCACCAGGGGACGTGGCTTCAAAGGGGCTTAGCCTCTAAGCGCCCCCTGGGGGATGCGGCCTTTGCGCCCTGTACACCGGGCAGGACCGACTGTCGGATCCCGATGGTGCGCCGTCTTAGACAGGCACCAAGTAATGTCCTTTCCCGATCAGGACCCCCATGTTCCTGCCGGACCCGTGTCTCGTTGAATAATAATAATAAGAATTAAGTTACAAAATATAATTATAAAATACGTTGTACGGGTGGTACTGTGATGTCAGAACAGCAATGGCTCAAATAACAATATTTTGTTATTTGAAATCTGCTTTGGTCGTGGAGGTGGGAACTACATTTAGCGAGTTCTTGTCCCCACGACTGAAGCAGAACTAGCTACATTGTTTACATACAAAAACATCATGTATGTCAATTTAAAGTAAGAGTTGAAAAGCTTTAGTTAAGTTAATGGTTGTCTGCTTCGGTCGTGGAGGTGGTAACTACGCTTGTGAGTTCCTGCCCCCACGATTGAAGCGGATATATATAATAGAAGTGTTTTTTTTTCTATAGGGCAGGCTGCTTTGGTCCTGAGTGCGGAGGCTCCAATAGGGGGCTTTTACACTCAGGACTGAAGCAGACTTATTATCATATAGAAAATAATTATAGTGAATATAAACAGTGTTTATATAATAAACAATATGATACATACATACAAATGTGATTATAAGTTAAAAAGTGAATGTCTACATATAATAAGACATTATATAAAATACTTGTAAACTGAAACATAGTTAAACTACAGCGGAGTAAAATTGCAGTCGTTAGGATAGGATTACCATTGCCGGTTGCCTCTCTTAACTTGTATATAGATATTTTTCATATTTTAGTTTTCATTTTTTAGTAGCTCGGGGAGGCGATTAGCCACATAATTTGAGTCAAGTATTAGTTTTTTTTTATAATTGTAGTTTTAGTTAATATATAGTTTTTAAACAAAGTAGAGGGAACGTAAGCAATGAGGATATTTTAAACAGTAGTTATTCTAATTTATAGTTATCGCTCACATACTAGCCACAGAAAATATTAGCTGCTCGCCACATGGCTTATGCCGATGGCGAGGGTAAATAAACAAACATATATATATTTTTTTGTCATTTTAACAGCGAATCTCGTACAGTTCACGTCGAACGTAAATCATGTCTGGACGTGGTAAAGGTGGCAAAGTGAAGGGGAAGGCCAAGAGCCGATCGACCCGGGCCGGATTACAGTTCCCAGTGGGCAGAATCCACCGACTCTTGAGAAAAGGCAACTACGCCGAGCGTGTCGGAGCCGGTGCACCCGTTTATCTGGCCGCCGTGCTCGAATACCTGGCCGCCGAAGTGTTGGAATTGGCAGGAAACGCAGCCCGTGACAACAAGAAGAGCAGAATCATTCTCCGTCATCTGCAGCTGGCCATCAGGAACGACGAGGAGTTGAACAAGCTCTTGTCCGGAGTTACCATCGCCCAGGGTGGTGTGCTCCCCAACATCCAGGCTGTACTTCTGCCCAAGAAGACCGCCAAGGCAGCCAAGTAAGCCTTCTGGTTACAAAACTAGAGACAAACGGCCCTTCTCAGGGCCACCATTTCACTAGAAAATCGTTTCCCCGAGCTCGAATTGTCTGTTATAATCAAGAAAAGTATAGTCCCAGCATGAAAAGGCCGCCATTCCGTTGTGTCATTGTCCCAAGAAACGCGATCAACGACCGTCCGATGTCACAAAGTGCCATTTTCAGGTCCCCCGTACCCCGGCAATAGCCTTCTAATTCGATATTTAATATCAATCGCTAATATTTCCAGCTTTTAGCCATAAAAGTAGCGAAAACCCATCAAATGCATGCATAATCACACAATTCTATATGGAAACGTGGTATTTATCGCCGTTTTCTGTGTAAGAACAGCCTCTCGGGACTGGAGGGTCCAAAAAGGGCCTGCCGAAGGCCCGCCAGTACGGCCGCTATGATTGGTCGACGATCCTGGTATCTGAAAGAACAGCCAATCAGCGACGCCGTACTGGCGGGCCTTCGGCAGGGCCTTTTTGGACCCTCCAACCCCAAATCTTGAACCGTCAAAAACTCGATTTTCATACTTTTTTGGAAAAATCTGAAGCGAGCAAAAACTTGCAACTGTGTTGTAGGTATGTAAAAAACAAATTTTATCCATGTGCTATATACCATATAGGAGTTATGAAGGGTTTTCTTGGGAACTTTGAGCCCAATTTTCGGATATTTATAGTATTCACACGCTAATGAATGTTATACCGATAAGCGCGGCTTAATTTTTGCTTTCCAACGAGCCTACCCACAGCCCTGTAGCTTAAAAAATAAGAAAATGCGAGCAGAGACAAATTTGGGGTGATCGCCCAAAATCTCCAAAATCTTCCGACTCTTAAAGGTTCCCCCCCCCCCCCCCCCCCCCGCCTGGAGAGGTGTCTTCGCGCAGGTCCGCGCTCATATAGAATTAAAGAAGGGTTTCTTAAATCGCTAAATATTTAAGGAAAAGCAGGTCAATCCCCTTTTTTTGCACAAAAATGAAAATTTTGTTTCTACTCGCATTTCATCAGTTTTAATGGTAGAAAGCTAAGAGTAGGCTCGTTGGAAAGGTCTCATTATGGCGCGTCTGCTGGTATAAAAATCACCAAGATCGCACTATATTCACTACCCGAAAAATGCGATTTTCGTGAAAACCAAGAAACAAAGTTTAGCCTAAGATCAGACGCCGATCCCAGAAATTTTGATACCATCGTACGCAGCTCAACGAGACGGAGGTTAAGACATAATTTTCAGCCTTCTAGCTCAAAAGATAAAGAAATGAGAGCAAAAAGAAATTTGTGTTTCTTTTTTGGCATTTCCCGCTTTTTCTGACCATTCATGGAAGAGGAGATCCGTGATTGGTCCTTTTGTCTCTGTATATAATCCATTGTCGGGCTGTGAATACTGTTCAGTGTGGAAGTGGACGTGGTGACGGGTAGATGGTTCTAGCCTAGCATGTAACTGCATGAAAGTATATTCCTTGAGCGAAAATTGTTTAGAAACCGGCCTAGACGGGCTGTGGAGATGCTTTAGAGCTGCGAGAGGGGGACGTATCGCCGATTTTCGAGCGAATAAAAAAATATTTATATCACGCGCGCGCGCGCACGCACGCGCGCGTCGTGGAGTGGAGTTGGAGTTGGAGGTTGGAGATGGAGATGGAGATCAAGAAAAGGGGCTATGCCCGACCTTGCATCTGGTCTGTGATATAGTATATGCTAGACTAGACATTTATTCCACACCGCCCAGGCAGTCTGAACTTGTACTGGAAGAATAGGATGTAACAAACATCAGTTTTCAGGGTAGTCAGAGAACAGTATACAGCCCAGAACAAGCCCAGTCACAATGCAATAAAGGCAAATTTTTTTTATCTCCGCATTCCCGGTCATATGTCCACATGTTACGGGTAAAGGTAGCAAAACCCCATCAAAATCATTCAAAATCACCCAAATCTATCGGTAAAGTCGGTGTTTATCGCCGTTTTCTATGTAAAAACAGTCTCTCGGGACTGGAGGGTCCAAAAAGGGCCTGCCGAACGCCCGCCAGTACGGCCGCTCTGATTGGTCGACAATTGCTATTATCTGAAATACAGCCAATCAGCGACGCCGTACTGGCGGGCCTTCGGTAGGGCCTTTTTGGACCCTCCAACCCCAAAATTTGAACCGTCAATAACTCGATTTTCCGACTTTTTTCGAAAAATCTGAAGCGAGCAAAAACTTGCAACTTTGTTGTAGGTATGTAAAAACCAAAATTTATCCATGTGCTATATACCATATAGGAGTTATGAAGGCTTTTCGTGGGAACTTTGAGCCCGATTTTCGGATATTTATAGTATTCGCACGCTGTTGAGTGTCATTTCAATAAGCGCGGCTCAATTTTTGCTTTCCAACGAGCCTACCCACAACCCTGTAGCTTGAAAAACGAGGAAATGCGAGCAGAGACAAATTTGAGGTGCTCGCCCAAAATCACAGAAATTTTACAAGTCCAAAAGGTTGCCCCCCCCCGCCTGGAGAGATGTCTTCGCGCAGGTCCGCGCTCATATAGAAATAAAGAAGGCTTTCTTAAATCGTTAAATCGCTTAAATATTTAAGCTAGAGTAGGTCAATCCCCTTTTTGATGAATTTTTGCACAAAATTGAAAATTTTGTTTCTGCTCGCATTTCTTCATTTTTGAAGCCAGAAAGCCGAGAGTAGGCTCGTTGGATAGAACTTATTATGCCTCGTCTGCCTATATAAAATTCATAAAGATCGAACAATATTCACTACCCGAAAAATGTGATTTTCGTAAAAACCAAGAAACAAAGTTTAGCCTAAGATCAGACGCTGATCCCAAAACTTTTGATGCCATCTCACGAGGCTTGACGAGACGGAGGTTAAGACATATTTTTCAGCCTTCTAGCTCAAAAGATAAAGAAATGAGAGCAAAAACAAGTTTGTGAAAGCGAATTCTGAGCCCGATCATCGGACTGCATTCTGATCCAATTAAATGTTATATGGACAAACGCGGCCTAGATTTGTCTTTCCAACGAGCCTACCCACAACCCTCTGGCTTAACGGGTAACGAAATACGGGCAGAACCAAGTTGACCAGCAAAAGCTCGGATCGCCCGAAAACCCCAATTTTCTCCTTTTCTCTCAAAATTTGAGTTTGTCATTCGAATGCGACCACGTTGTAGGTAGAGGAAAACGGCAATAGACTATTGGGACTATACAGTATATAGAGAGGGGAGGAGGAGGCATTACTACCAGCAGGTACGTCCCACACAGGCACCGACCTGAAATAGAGAGAATAAACGCACACTGTGTTGTGCAGCCGTTTTCAATGATGACAAGGGTAGAAAATGTCGTAAACTCGCTTTTCAACACGATTCCATCGATTTCTCGCCAAACTCGCTACTGTGAGTTTCTTCTTTACGGTAGAATTAGTATGGGACCGGCGCGGACCAGGTCGGAGGAACACCGGGTGTCAACGCTCTCTCCGGTATGGATACGCACATGCCGTCACGGGATAGAGTCCCGTAGGTCCCTCCTCGACGCGTTATTCTCCTGCTGGAACCCAGGGCATTGAAACAAATACGACATAACGGGGTTCGAGCGCGAAAACATCGAGAGAAAGGAAGAAAATGCTGAGAATCAGCATTTTCTTCCTTTCTCTCGAGGTTTTCGCTGCAAAACTCGTCTATAATCGTTGTGGAGGATCTGTCTCGTAGCTCAGTCTCGTAGAAGGATGATTCCCGGTCATGTTGGTGTCTAGAATGTCCGTCTCCGCCGAGTATTGGCGGAGATAAGTGTGAACGTACCCTCGTTCTCAGCATTTTCTTCCTCTCTCTTCGATGTTTTCGCTGCAAAACACATCGAAAATCGATGTGGAGAGGCTGGATCGCACCTCAGTCTCGTAGAGGGATGGTTCCCGGTCATTTTGGTGTATAGAATGTCCGTCTCTGTCGGATATTGACGGAGATGAGTGTGAACGTACCCCCGTTCTCAGCATTTTCTTCCTTTTCCTTCGAGGTTTTCGCTGCAAAACACATCGAAAATCGATGCAGAGAGGCTGGCTGCCACCTCTGTCTCGTAGAGGGATGATTCCCGGTCATTTTGGTGTCTAGAACGTCCGTCTCCGTCGGGTATTAACGGAGATAAGTGTGAACGTTCCCCCGTTTTGGTCGGGTTCTGGCTGGACTCTCTGTTCGGAGCTGTATAACGCTACTATGCGCTTATACCAGCAGTGCATTCACTCTGCCCACATCCACCACCCGGTCACGGTCACATCCGCCGTCACCCACGTCGTCCCTCGGCTCGTCCGCCGGTGATACGGACCAGTATAACGGCTACAGGGGCTTTCTGAAGCATTGGAGGTGACGTGAAACGGGCTTGAAACCAGCATTTTCTCCATTTCTCTCAATGTTTTCTCTGTCAAATCACCCAAGACCCTTTAGTTCCAGTGTGCATTAGGTCGGGGGCATGTCGCCTGATCACGATATAATGGGGAAATTTGATGTGCTGTGGGTACATGGCCTTAGCGATACTTACTCTACCGTTATACACGGGCCCAACAATAGGCCAACAGTGCGTGTGCTTTCTCGTGCACGCGATTCCTCGTCTCCTGGCCGAAATATCACGTTCCCCGCCACGGGCACACCGCCTGATTGTGGCTGAGGGATAGTTCTACGATGTAGACTACGATTCTCCGGCCCCTGGGTTCGAGAACCCACCAAATTTTGGGCTTTCCCTGTCCCGAGAGGCCCAAATTGGACCTCGGAAACCGCTTAAAATGGCCCTCAAAAGGCTATTTTTGATGCCAAAGCCGCAAACTAAACGCCAAATCGTAGAAACTACCCGTTGAAAGCGAACCCACAACACGGGGCTCGGATCCGAGTCCTTGGGAGAGAGCCTACAGCCGCTTTTCCCCGACCAAGAAACACAGGCGGGGGGGAGACCGGATATGCTTTCGCGCTGGTCGGCGCTCATATAGAATTATATAGCGAACATTTCTTAAATATTTAAGGGATGGGCTTCCCCCCCGCCTTGTCTACGTACAGGTCCGCAATGCACTAGCCTTTTCTCCAGTTAGAATCATATAGCCATAGCTCTCGGCCTCCGTTCATCATTCTACATAGAACAGCGAGATGACTGACACCGCAACAGCTCCCACACCAAAGCCCAAGAAGGCTGCCAGCAAGCCCAAGAAGCCCTCGGCTCACCCCAAATACAGCGAAATGGTTGCCGCTGCTATCGGCAGCCTCAAGGAGAGGGGAGGCTCTTCCAGACAGGCCATCTTGAAGTACATTCTCAAGAACTACAACGTAGGGAAAGAGGAGAAGAGTGTAAACGCCCACTTGAAATTGGCGCTGAAGGCTGGAGTCAAGAAAGGCAGCCTCAAGCAGGCCAAGGGTACCGGCGCAGCCGGCTCCTTCAGGCTCGGCGAAGTCAAGAAAGCACCCAAGAAGGCCGCCAAGAAGGCACCTAAACCGGCTGCAGCCAAGAAGAAGCCAGCAGCGAAAAAAACCGCCGCAGCAGCCAAGAAGGCCACCAAAAAGGCAGGCACCCCGAAAAAGAAGAAGGTCGCCGCCAAGAAGGCAACGCCCAAGAAGAAGCCAGCAGCAGCCAAGAAGAAGGCAACGCCCAAGAAGAAGCCCGCAGCGAAGAAAGCAGCCGCCAAGAAGCCAGCAGCGAAGAAAGCCCCTGCCAAAAAGTAGATTTTGCCTCGTTCCGAACTCGGCAAAACGCCCCAAAAAGGTCCTTTTCAGGACCATCCTACGCCCAGAAAGGCATTCCTGTGCGAGATTTTCTCTGTCCGATTACCTAGGAAACCCCGTAGAGACGAGGCCCATTAAAACCTACAACATAGGTGTACTAGGTCATGAAACGCGTACGAGCACCCTTCCATTTTCACCTGGCAAACAGGGCCCTAAAATAGACATTTTCACCGAAACGAGTATAAACCGCATATATTTCCACCTTTAAGGCATAAAAGTAGCCAAAACCCATCAAATGCATGCAAAATCACACAATTCTATCAAGAAACGGGGTATTTATCGCCGTTTTCTATGTAAAAACAGTCTCTCAGGACTGGAGGGTCCAAAAAGGGCCTGCCGAAGGCCCGCCAGTACGGCGGCTCTGATTGGTCGACGATCCTGGTATCTGAGAAAACAGCCAATCAGCGACGCCGTACTGGCGGGCCTTCGGCAGGGCCTTTTTGGACCCTCTCAGCCCCAAATTTGAATCGTCAATTACTCGATTTTCCGACTTTTTTCGAAAAATCTGAAGCGAGCAAAAACTTGCAACTGTGTTGTAGGTAAGAAAAAACAAAAATTTAATCATGAGCTATTAACTATATGGGAGTTATGAAGGGTTTTCTTGGGAACTTTGAGCCCGATTTTCGGATATTTATAGTATTCACACGCTATTGAGTGTTATACCGATAGCCAGAAAGCTGGGAGTAGGCGCGGCCTAATTTTTGCTTTCCAACGAGCCTACCCACAACCCTGTAGCTTAAAAAACAAGGAAATGCGAGCAGAGACAAATTTGAGGTGTTCGCCGAAAATCACAAAAATTTCACAAGTCCAAAAGGTTCCCCCCCGCCCGGAGAGGTGTCTTCGCGCAGGTCCGCGCCCATATAGAATTAAAGAAGGCTTTCTTAAATCGTTAAATCGCTTAAATATTTAAGGAAAAGTAGGTCAATCCCCTTTTTGGTGAATTTTTGCACAAAATTGGAAATTTTGTTTCTGCTCGCATTTCTTCATTTCTGAAGCCAGAAAGCTGGGAGTAGGCTCGTTGGAAAGGTCGAATCATGCTGCGTCTACCTATATAAAATTCATAAAGATCAAACAATATTCACTACCCGAAAAATGCGATTTTCGTAAAAACCAAGAAACAAAGTTTAGCCTAAGATCGGACGCTGATCCCAAAACTTTTGATACCATCGTACGCGGCTTGACAAGGCGGAGGTTAAGACATATTTTTCAGCCTTCTAGCTCAAAGGATAAAGAAATGAGAAAAAAATCAAATTTGGGTGGTTAGAGGGTCCAAAAAGGCCCTGCCGAAGGCCCGCCAGTACGGCTTCGCTGATTGGTCGAGAGACCCGACTGCCGGAATGAACCGAGGCCTCTGATTGGCTGAATCGCGATCGCCTTTAAATCGCTCTTTGCATATAATATGTGTTGAAATAGGGGTTTCTGCACAGTCAAACAGCTATGGCAAGAACAAAGCAGACCGCTCGTAAATCCACCGGAGGAAAGGCTCCACGAAAACAGTTGGCCACCAAGGCAGCCCGTAAGAGCGCCCCAGCCACTGGCGGAGTGAAGAAGCCCCACAGATACAGGCCCGGTACCGTCGCCCTCCGTGAGATCAGACGTTACCAGAAGAGCACAGAGCTTCTGATCAGAAAATTGCCGTTCCAGCGTCTCGTGCGTGAAATCGCCCAGGACTTCAAGACCGATCTCCGTTTCCAGAGCTCTGCCGTGATGGCCCTCCAGGAAGCTAGCGAGGCCTACTTGGTCGGACTCTTCGAGGACACCAACCTGTGTGCCATCCACGCTAAACGAGTCACCATCATGCCCAAGGACATCCAGCTCGCCCGAAGAATCCGAGGTGAACGTGCTTAGGCTTGTCGGGACAGTCAGAACCCCCTCAAAACGGCCCTTCTCAGGGCCACAACTAAACACGAAGGTTACCTTACACGAACAATTGTCGCAATCCATCGCCCTAACGTATACTAACAGCTGAAACCCAAATCAAGCACCCGCCCCAATGTCCAAAAAGCCTTTTTAGGGTCCACCGTACATCGGCAGCAACCTTTCAATTTAATATATATCAATCAGACCACCTACACAAAATAGTAGAGACCAGTATAAGACCGATTCGAACCCACAACATAGGTCTGCTAGGTCATAGAAAGCGTTCAAACACCCGTCCATGTTCAGTTCGCCAATAGCATTTCAGGGCGGGGGGGGGGGTGGAAAGGCGGGGGGGGGACGTGTCTACGTACAGGTCCGCGCTCATATAGAATTAAAGAAGGATTCGTTAAATCGGATTTAACTATTTAAGAAAGGCGAGGGGGGGGACGTGTCTACGTGCAGGTCCGCGCTCATATAGAATAAAGAAGGACTGCTTAAATCGGATTTAATTATTTAAGGTCCCATTGCGGACCTGTACGTAGACACTTTGACCTACTGACCTACTGACCTAATTAAAAGTTGCAGAAAATTAATTAGGTCAGTAGGTCAAATGCTTCCGCGCTGGTCCGCGCTCGACCTTAAATAATTAAATCGGATTTAAGAAAGTCTTCTTTAATTCTATATGAGCGCGGACCTGCGCGAACACAAAAAAGAATTATAGTGGCCAGCGACCAGATTTCTATTATAAGTAAAGGCAGAACAGTATTTCGGTTGGGGCGTCCGTGGCCGAGTGGTTAGAGTCGCTGACTTAAGATCACTTGCCCCTCACCTCTGTGGGTTCGAATCCCGCCAGGGACGTATGAACTTTCATGTGAGGAAGCTATCCAGCTGGCTTGCGGAACGTCGGTGGTTCTACCCAGGTGCTCACTTGGGGTCTTCCTCCACCATTCAAAGCTGGAAACAGGTCAAAAGAAGGGATTTCCTTCCTGGGCACGCCCAGTCTACTACTCGGTCATATGGGCAACCGGCAACCGAGGATAAATAACCTAAAAACACACACAGTATTTCGGCATTCAGTCGTATTCTAACATAGTAGAAACAATGTCTGGACGTGGTAAAGGCGGTAAGGGTCTAGGAAAGGGGGGCGCTAAGCGTCACAGGAAAGTCCTTCGAGACAACATCCAGGGTATTACCAAGCCGGCTATCCGTCGACTTGCCCGCCGAGGTGGTGTGAAGAGAATTTCTGGTCTCATCTACGAAGAGACACGAGGTGTACTCAAAGTGTTCTTGGAAAACGTCATCAGAGATGCCGTCACCTACACCGAGCACGCCAAGAGGAAGACCGTCACAGCCATGGACGTCGTCTACGCCCTCAAAAGACAAGGCAGAACCCTCTACGGATTCGGTGGTTAAGCTCCAGAGCTCAAGACCCGACAGAAAACGGCCCTTCTCAGGGCCACAACACGGCTAGATAGTGTTCTTTGAGTCGAAAATTGTCATTTTTGTACCCCCATAAATCCCCATTAAAGGCATCCCAATCCCGTATTTCTCGGTTAGATCACCAAGGAAAACCCGTAGACCCATCGATCAGACCGATTAGAGCCCACAGCCAAGGCAGGTTGAGCCCAGAATCGCGAGCAAACCCCCGCCCATTTTCACCTGATCAACGAACTGAGTGCCAAATCGCCATTTTCGGACCCCCATAAATACCAATGGAACAGTTTTTTCTGACGTTCCCCTATTATATCTGTTAGGAAAATATTCAGAGACAAGGAATAAGTCAATTTCAATCGTCAGAGAAGGTTGGTTAGGCAAAAAAACGCAATCCAGGACCCGCCCAAGTGCAATTTGCACAGAATCTCATCGGACCCCAAAATCGGCTATTTACACCGAAAATGGTCTTTTTCGCCGATATTTCGACATTTTTTGGATAAATGTATGGAAATCCGAACAAATGCATGCAAAATCATCCAATTCTATCGTGAAACAACGAAATTATAGGCGAAAAAACGCTTTTCGGGCCTGGAGGGTCCAAAAAGGGCCTGCCGAAGGCCCGCCAGTACGGCCGCTCTGATTGGTCGACGATTCCTATCATCTGAAATACAGCCAATCAGCGATGTCGTACTGGCGGGGCTTCGGCAGGGCCTTTTTGGACCCTCAAACCCCCAAATTTGAATCGTCAAATACTCGATTTTCCGACTTTTTTTCGAAAAATCTGAAGCGAGCAAAAACTTGTAACTGTGTTGTAGGTATGTAAAAAGAAAAATTTATCCATGTGCTATATACCGTATAGGAGTTATGAAGGCTTTTCGTGGGAATTTTGAGCCCAATTTTCGGATATTTATAGTATTTGCAGGCTGTTGAGTGTTATTTCAATAAGCGCGGCTCAATTTTTGCTTTCCAACGAGCCTACCCACAACCCTGTAGCTTAAAAAACAAGGAAATGCGAGCAGAGACAAATTTGAGGTGCTCGCCGAAAATCTCAAAAATTTCCCAAGTCCACAAGGTTGCCCCCCCGCCTGGAGAGGTGTCTTCGCGCAGGTCCGCGCTCATATAGAAATAAAGAAGGGCTTTCTTAAATCGTTAAATCGCTTAAATATTTAAGGAAAGTAGGTCAATCCCCCTTTTTGCGATATAAATACCGAGCGAGAGCAGGCGTCCACACTTTAGTTATTGAGCTGCCAGAGGAAGGATCATGCCACCCAAAGTTGGATCGAAAGGCGCAAAGAAAGCCGTGAGCAAGGCGAAAGCCCAGCGCTCTGGCGACAAGAAAAGGAAGAGGAGGAGGAAGGAATCCTACGCTATCTACATTTACAAAGTCCTGAAGCAGGTGCACCCCGACACTGGTATCTCGAGCAAGGCCATGTCCATCATGAACAGCTTCGTGAACGATATCTTTGAGAGAATCGCCGCCGAGGCTTCACGACTGGCCCACTACAACAAGCGCTCCACCATCACCAGCAGAGAGGTCCAGACCGCCGTCAGACTGCTCTTGCCCGGTGAGCTGGCCAAGCACGCCGTCAGCGAAGGCACAAAGGCTGTCACCAAGTACACCAGCAGCAAGTAGAAAGCGACGTCCCGTCCCCCCAAAACGGCCCTTATCAGGGCCACAACACCGCTAGATAGTGTTCCGAGAGTCGAAAACTGCCATTTTCAGATCCCCCAAACCCGTCCGCCATTTCCCGGTCAGATCACATAGAAAAAACCTCAGACCCCTAGATCAGACCCATTCGAACCCGCAGCGAAGGTCTGTTTGACCTAGAATCACGGTCAAGCACCCGTCCAGATTCAATTTACACATAGCCTCTACAGGGCACGAAATGGGGATATTTCGACGAAAGAGGTCTTTCAAGCCCATATTTCGACCCTTTACCGATAAGGGTAGTTAAAACCCATCAAATGCGTGCAAAATCATCCAATTCTATCGTCAAACAATGAAAATATAGGCGAAAAAAGGCTTTTCGGGAATGGAGGGTCCAAAAAGGGCCTGCCGAAGGCCCGCCAGTACGGCCCCTCTGATTGGTCAACAATTCTTGTTATTTGAAATACAGCCCTGAAATACAGCCAATCAGCGATGCCGTACTGGCGGGCCTTCGGTAGGGCCTTTTTGGACCCTCTCACCACCAAAACTTGAATCGCCAAAAACTCGATTTTTCGACTTTTTTTGAAAAATCTGAAGCGAGCAAAAACTTTCAACTGTGTTGTAGGTAAGAAAAAACAAAAATTTAATGATGAGCTATTTACTATATGGGAGTTATGGAGGCTTTTCTTGGGGACTTTGAGCCCGATTTTCGGATATTTATAGTATTTACATGCTGTTGAGCGCGGCTCAATTTCTGCTTTCCAACGAGCCTACCCACAACCCTGTAGCTTAAAAATTGAGAAAATGCGAGCAGAAACAAATTTCGAGTGCTCGCCCAAAATCTCAAAAATTTCACAAGTCCGTAAAGTAGGTCAATCCCCTTTTTGGTGAATTTTTGCACAAAAATGAAAATTTTGTTTCTGCTCGCATTTCTTTATTTTTGAAGCCAGAAAGCTGGGAGTAGGCTCGTTGGAAAGGTCTAATCATGCCGCATCTGCCTATATAAGATTCATAAAGATCGAACAATATCCAATACCCGAAAAATGCGATTTACGTAAAAACCAAGAAACAAAGTTTAGCCCAAGATCAGACGCCGATCCCAAAACTTTTGATACCATCTTACGCAGTTTGACGAGACGGAGGTTAAGACATATTTTTCAGCCTTCTATCTCAAAAGATGAAGAAATGAGAGGAAAATCAAATTTGGATGGTCAGAGGGTCCAAAAAGGCCCTGCCGAAGCAACGCCAGTACGGCCGCTCTGATTGGTCGACAATTCCTACTATCTGAAATACAGCCAATCAGCGACGCCGTACTGGCGGGCCTTCGGCAGGGCCTTTTTGGACCCTGTCAGCCCCAAATTTGAATCGTCAAATACTCGATTTTCAGACTTTTTTTGAAAAATCTGAAGCGAGCAAAAACTTGCAACTGTGTTGTAGGTAAGAAAAAACAAAAATTTAATGATGAGCTATTTACTATATGGGAGTTATGGAGGCTTTTCTTGGGGACTTTGAGCCCGATTTTCGGATATTTATAGTATTTACATGCTGTTGAGTGTTATTTTGATAAGCGCGGCTCAATTTTTGCTTTCCAACGAGCCTACCCACAACCTTGTAGCTTAAAAAACAAGGAAATGCGAGCAGAGACAAATTTGAGGTGTTCGCCGAAAATCACCCAAATCACTCAACTCTGACATGTTGCCCCCCCCCCCCCCCCCCGCCCGGAAGTGTCTTCGCGCAGGTCCGCGCTGACCTATCCACTTTTGGGACTATAAAAGCCAAGCTCGGCTAATTTTTTCTCATCATCATGACTTTTAACTTGACTCGCGTCGGGTAAACATCGCTTTATATAACGCTTAACGCGGATTTACTTTACTATATATATTTTACCCTTCGCTTTTAAACCTATATTTTAATGTGGCTTACGGAATCGATTTTATGATAACACCATGGAATGGTTTTGCCATTGATGTGTGGCAATTTGTCTCTGGTTGCGGACCGGTTGGCGTGGCTGTACTTGGCGGACCAGGACCTACAGGAGCTGCTGCGGGAGTCCAGGTATTTACCCGTAGTAGTTAGTGTTTTCTGTGGCCGCTAAGTACCGCTGTAGTTAGTTTCAATTTTTTGATAGTTTAAGATTAAGTTTAAGCAAAATTAATTTTCTCCATTTACATCAATGTTTTTCATTTCCATTTTCCTTTCTATCAATGTTTTCACAAAACCACGAATTGTGTTATCATTTATTTTACCATACTGCAGGCAGTCTGGTAACATATTCCATCTAAGTCATCCAATTAGTGTGATTAGTGTTATAAAATGTATATTTCTCTTTTTTCCCAAATGTTTAATTTCTATGCTGGAAAACTAACTTTTTCTTTTCTCACAACTATTGTGTGAAGGAAAAATTATTCTAAATTTACACACATTTGCCATTGCTGTTCTGTTTGGCAGATTTCTCTATCGGGAGATATCTGCTCTTTTGACAAATTTGCATTTTGTGCCGTCGGATCTGTGTCGACACTTGTCGAAAGCCAAAGCTCTGTGCCAGATAGACCTAGTCTACGCTGTCACAGAGATCAGATATTTATTGCAGTATCACCCGTTATTTAGTTGATACAATTGCACTGATAACTATTGCTATTTCTTCTTTTCCCCAAATGTTTTTCAATATGTGTGTATTTAGGGTTAATTTCTAGTACGACAGTGGGCTATATAAGTCGGTATTTTATCGATAAATATCGTCTGCTTTCGTGCTACACGATTTAATTTACCGTTTGTTATTCAGTGCAGTTGTATTGTGCAAGGTTTAAATCTACCTTTATCCTTATCGATATAGGTAGAACGTGTTATTTATATAGCTTACAGTGTGTTAACTTATGTAAAGCGTTTACCTTTACCTTTATACGATAATTGTGCGTCCGATTAACATAGACCCTTTATACATCTAAGTTATAAAGGACATTTCTATGTTAAACCTTTTCCAAACACTACGCGTTTGATTTAATTATATGTAATATATATTTATTACAGATATTGGTGGATTTTCGCCTTTTGCAGTTATTTGGTACAAGGTTCTTTCCTTTGTACTAATCATATACTATTGCCAAACAGAATATTGAATGTGCTTGATTAAATGTGTTATATATTTGTGAGTTTTGTGATTTTGCTTATTATTATTATTACCCTCAATAATTGATTAAACTGAAGGTCAAGCTCTTAGAGTGGCGACCCAGTTACTTTTCTTAGCATACCAATTATTCATTTGAGTTTAAACAGTTGCGTTAAATTGTGTTTAATTGTGTTTATACCACATCTTATATACTACTGATAATATAATAGTTATATATTGGAACTATGGCATCTGACCTAAGATTCCACGGAGAACCCATAATGCCTGGGCTTCGCCATCACTTGGCCAAAAATACTTGGCCCCATAAAGCCCTGGTGAGGCCCCGTGGCGATCCTCACGGATTCAGACGATTGTCATCCGTGAAGATCTCACGGGGTGTCACCCAGGCCCTTCAGGGTAAAGTCGGAAGGGTAGTTCCCCTTCGTAGTGGGACACTCCTGCTGGAGATGAAGTCCGCGGAGCTTATGCTCCAATTATTTAATGATAGTGGCCTTGTCATCTGTGGAGTAAGATGTATTGCTTACTCCCCGGATGACATGGTCACCGTAGATGGGGTCATAAGACAAATCCCTCTGGAGGAGGATTTAACAGAACTTACCTCCTCCATGCAAGCCGTAATGGAGGACCAGTCAAAGGCTCACATTATGAGATCCGTCCGTATCAAAAACAGAAATGGGTCTGATACGGAGGCCGTCAGGCTGACATTCTTTGGGAGTACACTCCCAAAGTATGTCAGCATTGACGGCTCCTGCTATCAGATCCCTGTGACGCCTTTTCAGCCGACCCCACTACGTTGCTACAAGTGCCAAGGTTTTGGGCACATCTCCAGCAGGTGTCCCAACTCAGACAAATGTGCCCGGTGTGCTGGCTCTCACAACACTCGGGACTGCAATTCGACATTTTTTAAATGTACGAATTGCGGTAACGACCACTCCGCCCGGTACCGTCTTTGTCCAATGTATAGCCGGGCGTCTGAGATCCAGAGGATCAAAGACAAATCCGGCTGTTCATGGGTTAAGGCGGAGGCCAAGTATAGGGAGACATTGGTGGGTGATAACCCCTACAACAACAACAACAACCAAAGCAATACCAATGTCTCCCAGAGTATACGCAATATCAACAACAACAACAACAACAATCTATACCATGGCGGAAGTGGTCGGGGTGCTACTTGCTCACCTATTTCCCAAATAGCTGGGTTTTCAACACAACCCAGCCCTTCCCCTGTCAGTGTTTCCCCGAATCTAAACCAAATAAATAGAATGCTTTACACTGACAGAACACCAGAGCATAACTCCAGGAACAGTCTAAATGTAAACTTAGATACTTCCTTTTCAAATACCGCCAACTCCACCTGGAGTTGGGGTCACTCGACGGCGTCGGAAAAGTCACCTCCCGCCACCCCCCAGCAGGTTAGGAGTAGCACTCCCAATATATCGGCTGGAGACTCTTCTTTAACGGAGGTTTCCAGCCCTGAAGTTACTGTAGATAAGGTGCCCCTTGTCTACAGTATTAAACGCAAATCTTCCACAGCGGTCACTGCAGTGCAAACCGATCCACTGGGTGTTGACGTAGCCCACACAGCCACCCAGACTTTGGAGGAGGAGTCAGAAGCTTCTGCCTCTCCTCCGGAGACTGCCCAGGAGCAGGAGTTTCTGGATGACTCAGCGGCTCCTGCCCTGGACAGGATTACAAGAACGGTGATGGGCTGCGTCACCACAAAAAGTTTTAAAGAGGCTAAGGACAAGTTGTCTCTCCTTAAAAACTGCCTCGCAAAATGTCTACATCAAGTTGGGACAGACTATCTGTCCCGTCACAAGGGTGGTGGCACTCAACCTAGTCCTGTAAATAGTAATGTTAATGTAGGTAAGAGTGCCACCCCCACTCCCAAATCTATGAATCGTGGATCTGGTTTGCCTACAGTGCCAGCTGTTCATACTCCAGCACACCGGGCCATCCCTAGTCCTTCTCCTTTAAGTAGTATACCAAAACCGGGTCCTGGCAGGACATTACCTTCTAAAACAGGGGTTCCTCGTGCTGCTGGGCTTGCGTCTCCGAGACGTCCTCGGTCGGAGCTCAGGCGCCACAGCACGGGGTCCCCCGGCAAACTACGTGGGTTTAGAAGCCCAAATAACTGGTATTGAGTTTTCTCAATATAAACAGCTCTAGTCCCTTTTTACAATCATTTTCAATATAATCAGTTTTAATGCTCGAAGCTTTAATGGATACAAGAAAACTGAAGTGCAGAAATTTTGTCATTCAAACCCATGCAATGTCATCTGCATACAAGAGTCTAGATTCAGCCAGTCTGAATTTAGAAATCTTGCGGGTTTTTCTCTGGAGTCTAAACCTTTTTCCAAAAACAACATAGTTTGTGGTGGCCTTGCAACATACTTGGCACATGGAACCAATTATAAATACCTGGCCGTAGACAACATCAGGGATGACCATGGGGTCGTCAAACTTGAAATTCAACTCTTTGAAATTTTTGATTCCATCCGACCGTTTGTACTGGTAAATTTATATTCGAGAGGGTGTGATCTCGAATCTCTTAAGAAACTAAGTGCACTCATTTCGGAAAAGAGTGCACTTACTGACTTCGTGATAACTGGTGACTTTAATGCACACCATTCCCTTTGGGATGCCAAGAGGTCAGACTCCCACGGTCATGCAGTCTTTCAATGGTTGGACGAACTAGATCTAGTCCTTCTGAACGATGGGAGTCCCACCAGGTTAGATCCAGGTAGAGGTATGCTCACCTGCATTGATCTAACATTCACGAACATAAGACTGTCCGCTAACATGTACCACCAAGTTATTGCAGACTCTTGGGGCTCAGACCATTTCCCAATCCTAATCAGTATCATCGATTCAAAAACAGATAATGTAGGGTCCCAACAAGAAAAATTTAAATATGAAAAAGCAGATTGGGAAAAATTTAAAACTCTTTGTGATGGTATATCCCTGGATGATGTCTACGATCAGGATATTGACCTTTATACTGAACAGATCGTTAGCAAATTTTTGTCTATTGCGAGAGACTCAATACCAGTAACCAAACCTTCTCCTAAAAACCGGGTATCAGTCCCGTGGTGGAATGACGAATGTGAAAATGCAGTAAAGGAGAGGAAAAGGTCACTTAACCAACTTAAAAGAAACCCCTGTGAAGTCAACCTGGTTAATTATAATGAAAAGGTCCTCTTGGCAAAGGACACGGTTTTGAAAGCCAAAACCGATAATTGGCAAGAATTCTGTGAATCTGCTATTATCGACCCTAAAAACTCTAAAGCTTTTTGGAACAAAATACACAGAATTCAAGGAAATCCATATGTACCCGTTCCAGTCTTGTCATCAAATGGTCAAAACTCGGTTACCCCCCTTGAAAAAGCCAACACCCTTGTAAAGCATTATGCTAAGGTTTCCAGTGAAACAAATATTGACCCAGAGGTCTTGGCCCATCAACAAAAATTTGAACAGGACCATTTTGATGAAATAAACTCTCCTGGCCCCAATACTAATGATCCCATAAATGTTGACTTCACACTCCAAGAACTTAAGGATGTCATAAGTAGCAGGAAGAATTCCACAGCGGGACTTGATAAACTTTCTTATCTAATGTTCAAGCATATGTCCGATTTAACTCTTTCTCTGTGGCTTGAATATTTTAATAAAATTTGGCGGGAGGGTACCTTTCCAACTGATTGGAAGCTCGCCTGCGTGATTCCATTACATAAGAAAAACAAAGACAAATCTGAAGCAAAATCTTATAGACCTATCAGCCTTACCTCTCATCCTGGAAAACTTTTAGAAGGCATGGTTAAGGCTCGACTTGAGAGACTGCTTGAATCTAAAAATGTCATCAACCCTTATCAATCTGGCTTCAGAAAGGGTCGTAGTACCATAGATCAATTGGTACGGCTACAGCAGGACGTTCTCAGTGCTATGAACACGGGACGTGCTGTTTTGGCCGTATTTCTTGATCTAGAAGCAGCATTCGATCTTGCGTGGCACTCTGGCATTCTTTATAAACTCAAATCCCATGGAGTCACCGGGCGATGCTTTCAGTACATTAGAGCCTTCCTCCTAGATCGCAAAATTACTGTTAAGGTGGGGGATACCCTCTCGGAAGCTGAACAGCTATCGAGGGGTACCCCCCAGGGCGCCATTTTATCCCCTTTACTTTTTTCTCTTCTAGTCAATGATCTCCCTGAAGCAACAAAGGGGACAGGGATGGTTATTAGTCAGTTCGCCGATGATTCCGGTGGCTGGCAGATGGGATCCAATGGTCAAATCCTGCGTAAAAAGGCACAAGCAGGACTGGATGCCATCTGGCGCTGGTCTAGAGAGTGGGGGTTCAAAATTTCAAAAACTAAATCTGTAGGGATTATTTTTGGTAATAGAAAATTTAATGACATAGACGTATATCTCGGTGGCACTAAAATTGAATTCCAAGAGACAGTAACATTTCTTGGCATGGTTTTGGACAAAAAGTTTTCGTTTCTGTCTCATATTGATTCTTTAACGGAAAGATGCCAAAGAGACTTGAACCTCATGAGAATGTTAAGGGGCACAAAATTTGGTGCAGACAAGAATTCGCTCCTTCTTCTCTATAAGTCTCTTATACGTCCAAAGTTAGACTATGGTGCCATAGTCTATGCCAACACTTTTAAATGTCATCTAGAGAAATTAGATAGGATACAGGGGAAGGCTCTTCGTATTGCGTTGGGTGCTCTCCGAAGTACTCCTCTAGTTTATCTTGAATTAGAAGCAGGCATTGAACCGCTAAACCTACGTAGACAAGAACAGACTTTGAGATATTGGGCTCGAATTGCAGGCAGACCTTGCAACCCTGTGAACGAACTCATCGGGAAAGGATACTACGCCAGGTCAAGATATTCCCAAGATCAGCGGCGTCTACCCTTCGGGGCGGAAGCCGCAGACCTGGTGGAGGAATTCGGTCTCGATGGGGTCAGTTTGGCAGACGCCGGGTCTCGCTTTGACGCGCCGTGGATCCTTTCCACCCCACAGGTCGACATATCCCTTAGTTCGAGGTTCTCCAAAAGTGATCAGTCTTCCCAAATTTTGACTATAACGACTGATCATTTAGCCTCGAACTACGCTGAGCACCTCAAAATTTATACCGATGGCAGCAAAGATGAAAATTCGGCAGTATCTGCAGCTATGGTTATACCCGACCTTAAGGTTAAACACTCAAGAAGACTCAGCGACAAGTTATCAATCTTCTCTGCAGAACTGACCGCCCTAAAATATGCATTAGAATGGATATTGATCAAATCACCACCAAGAGTTGCTATTTGTTCTGACTCGTTATCGTCCCTTCAGGCAATTTTGGCAAGGAAAAGCAACTCTAGACCTGATCTTGTAGAAAATATAATCTCCCTTAACGATCAGTGTCGGGTCAATGGTACCCAGGTTACTTTCGTGTGGTGTCCTGCACATGTCGGTCTTGTGGGTAATGAATTGGCTGATGCGGTGGCAAAGCGAGCTCTGACGTGCTCTGCGGTTGATAAAGTTCCCCTGGCAAAAACAGAAGTATATTCTATTGTCCGGCAACGAATTAAGGACAAATGGCAACTGGAGCTGCGCTCGCGACTCACGGGCCAGCCATATTTAGGTAAGGGGGTTAGCTACAAGCCGCCACACACCTATTCATCCAACTATAGGGTGGATAGGTGTGTGACCAGACTGCGGCTTGGCTACAGCCTCCTGCCGGGGAGCGTAGGGCACTACATTCAAAAAATCAACCCCAACTGCGATAAATGTGGTGTCCGTTTCACCGCCGAGCATTTTCTGCTGGACTGCGCCGGTCTCAGGGAAGCAAGGAAGAGATTGTCCGACAGTATCATCAAACACGGGGTGCAGCTGACCCTTGTTGGTCTGTTGTACCCTGAAAAGCCGGTTCAGAAATATGTCTTCCAGGCTTTGGAGGCATATATTCTGGACTGTGAGATGTCGGACAAGATCTAACTTGATTCTTTTTTACAATTATTTTTAACAGTAAGGGGGCATCCTTTAATTTTTTCTCGTAAATATTTTTGAATTTGTAAATAATGTGCTAGTTGTTGTAAACGACTAGTGGCTATATTTAATTGTTATTGTTGAATGTAATTATGTACTGGTTGATATATTCAATCCGTCGCCACTTTTATAGCCACTATAAATATATGTACGTGATTGCCCCCGAGCTGTGTCGTGCTGTGTTCGAGTCTGGTATCTCAAGCCTGATGGGGGTCCTGATCGTTTCTTTCTTTTTGTCTTTTTTCCTCCTTTTATTAATTGTACATAATGTTGATGTAGTCGAGAGAGGTTGGCTGGTCCAACTTAGCTCGACTGTTGGTGCTGAGTACCATCGGGATTTGATAGCCAGGTCAGTTCTGGGCTAATCTGATTAGCCTGGATAATAGATTTTTTATTTAATATTTTTTACGGTGTTGGGGCGTCGGGCGTCGGGTCCTGTCTCAGCCTCGATGCTCCGGCAAACCAATAGCTGATGCCTTTTAGGGCCCATTTACTCTTGTCAGTGTTTAGTTAAATATTTACCTTTTTCTTAGTAAAGGGCTCTTGTGCCGTGACATGTTCCGGGTCCCAGGGAAAGAACAGGCATCCCAGGAGAAACGGTCAAGGGCCACTCCTGCGCGATGTCGTCCTGGGACCCAGCACACCAGCTCTGGGATCGGTGGGTCTCGGGGCGCGACTGTTGCTTATTTTTGTCTGTTATGCTTATCCCGCGGGCACCGGGGGTCCCTTCTCCGGGGGTTGGGCGCATGATCGACAGATTCGGCGCTATGCACGAATCTGCTTGAATGTCCGAACCCCGGGGAGGGGGGCTCTGGTGGTCGTGGGGGGCAGGCGCGCCTCTTGTTGGGACTCATCGACCCCTTTCTTATCCCATTTTTACCCGTTAGGGACCCGATGTGCAGGGCGCACTGGTTATGAGAGTTTTTGTATGTGTGTGAGCGTCCGTACGCATCACCAGGGGACGTGGCTTCAAAGGGGCTTAGCCTCTAAGCGCCCCCTGGGGGATGCGGCCTTTGCGCCCTGTACACCGGGCAGGACCGACTGTCGGATCCCGATGGTGCGCCGTCATAGACAGGCACCATGCAATGTCCTTTCCCGATCAGGACCCCCATGTTCCTGCCGGACCCGTATCTCGTTGAATAATGATAATAAGAATTAAGTTACAAAACATGATTACAAAATACGTTGTACGGGTGGTACTGTGATGTCAGAACAGCAATGGCTCAAATAACAATATTTTGTTATTTGAAATCTGCTTTGGTCGTGGAGGTGGGAACTACATTTAGCGAGTTCTTGTCCCCACGACTGAAGCAGAACTAGCTACATTGTTTACATACAAAAACATCAGGTATGTCAATTTAAAGTAAGAGTTGAAAAGCTTTAGTTAAGTTAACGGTTGTCTGCTTCGGTCGTGGAGGTGGTAACTACGCCTGTTAGTTCCTGCCCCCACGATTGAAGCGGATATATATAATAGAAGTGTTTTTTTTTTCTATAGGGCAGGCTGCTTTGGTCCTGAGTGCGGAGGCTCCATTAGGGGGCTTTTACACTCAGGACTGAAGCAGACTTATTATCATATAGAAAATAATTATAGTGAATATAAACAGTGAATATATAATAAACAATATGTTACATATATACAAAGAGGTACTAAGTTAAAAAGTGAATGTCTATTATATAAGACATTATATTAAATACTTGTAAAATGAAATTTAGTTAATCTACAGCGGAGTAAAATTGCAGTCGTTAGGATAGGATTACCATTGCCGGTTGCCTCTCTTAACTTGTATATAGATATTTTTCATATTTTAGTTTTCATTTTTTAGTAGCTCGGGGAGGCGATTAGCCACATAATTTGAGTCAAGTCTTAGTTTTTTATAATTGTAGTTTTAGTTAATATATATTTTTTAAACAAAGTAGAGGGAACGTAAGCAATGAGGATATTTTAAAGAATAGTTACTCTAAAATATAGTTTTCTCTCATACTCTAGCCACAGAAAATATTAGCTGCTCGCCACATGGCTTATGCCGATGGCGAGGGTAAATAAACCAATTAGTTAGTTAGTTTTTTCTCATTCTAACAGCGACTCTCGCACAGTTCACATCGAACGAAAATCATGTCTGGACGTGGTAAAGGTGGTAAAGTGAAGGGGAAGGCCAAGAGCCGAGAGTAGGCTCGTTGGATAGGTCTTATTATGCCTCGACTGGCTATATAAAATTCATAAAGATCGAACGATATTCACTACCCGAAAAATGTGATTTTCGTAAAAACCAAGAAACAAAGTTTAGCCTAAGATCAGACGCTGATCCCAAAACTTTTGATGCCATCTGACGCGGCTTGACGAGACGGAGGTTAAGACATATTTTTCAGCCTTCTAGCTTAAAAGATAAAGAAATGAGAGCAAAAACAAGCCTGTGAAAGCGAATTCTGAGCCCGATCATCGGACTGCATTCTGATCCAATTAAATGTTATATGGACAAACGCGGCCTAGATTTGTCTTTCCAACGAGCCTACCCACAACCCTCTGGCTTAACGGGTAACGAAATACGGGCAGAACCAAGTTGACCAGCAAAAGCTCGGATCGCCCGAAAACCCCAATTTTCTCCTTTTCTCTCAAAATTTGAGTTTGTCATTCGAATGCGACCACGTTGTAGGTAGAGGAAAACGGCAATAGACTATTGGGACTATACAGTATATAGAGAGGGGAGGAGGAGGCATTACTACCAGCAGGTACGTCCCACACAGGCACCGACCTGAAATAGAGAGAATAAACGCACACTGTGTTGTGCAGCCGTTTTCAATGATGACAAGGGTAGAAAATGTCGTAAACTCGCTTTTCAACACGATTCCATCGATTTCTCGCCAAACTCGCTACTGTGAGTTTCTTCTTTACGGTAGAATTAGTATGGGACCGGCGCGGACCAGGTCGGAGGAACACCGGGTGTCAACGCTCTCTCCGGTATGGATACGCACATGCCGTCACGGGATAGAGTCCCGTAGGTCCCTCCTCGACGCGTTATTCTCCTGCTGGAACCCAGGGCATTGAAACAAATACGACATAACGGGGTTCGAGCGCGAAAACATCGAGAGAAAGGAAGAAAATGCTGAGAATCAGCATTTTCTTCCTTTCTCTCGAGGTTTTCGCTGCAAAACTCGTCTATAATCGTTGTGGAGGATCTGTCTCGTAGCTCAGTCTCGTAGAAGGATGATTCCCGGTCATGTTGGTGTCTAGAATGTCCGTCTCCGCCGAGTATTGGCGGAGATAAGTGTGAACGTACCCTCGTTCTCAGCATTTTCTTCCTTTCTCTTCGATGTTTTCGCTGCAAAACGCATCGAAAATCGATGTGGAGAGGCTGGATCGCACCTCAGTCTCGTAGAGGGATGATTCCCGGTCATGTTGGTGTCTAGAATGTCCGTCTCCGCCGAATATTGGCGGAGATAAGTGTGAACGTACCCTCGTTCTCAGCATTTTCTTCCTTTTTCTTCGATGTTTTCGCTGCAAAACGCATCGAAAATCGATGTGGAGAGGCTGGGTCGCACCTCAGTCTCGTAGAGGGATGATTCCCGGTCATGTTGGTGTCTAGAACGTCCGTCTCCGCCGAGTATTGACGGAGATAAGTGTGAACGTAGCCCCGTTTTCGCCGGGTTCTAGCTGGACTCTCTGTTCGGAGCTGTATAACGCTACTATGCGCTTATACCAGCAGTGCGTTCGCTCTGCCCACATCCACCACCCGGTCAGGGTCACATCCGCCGTCACCCATGTCGTCCCGCGGCTCATCCGCCGGTGATACGGACCAGTATAACGGCTACTGGGGCTTTCTGAAGCATTGGAGGTGACGTGAAACGGGCTTGAAACCAGCATTTTCTCCATTTCTCTCGATGTTTTCTCTGTCAGAATCACCTGAGCCCCATTTATACCAGCTTGAATTATGCCGGGGGTATGAGAGCATTGAAACAAATACGACATAATGGGTTTCGAGCACGGAAAACATCGAGAGAAAGGGAGAAAATGCTGAGAATCAGCATTTTCTTCCTTTCTCTTCGATGTTTTCGCTGCAAAACACATCGAAAATCGATGCGGAGAGGCTGGCTCACACATCAGTCTCGTAGAGGGCTGATTCCCGGTCATTTTGGTGTATAGAATGTCCGTCTCCGTCGGATATTGACGGAGATGGGTGTGAACGTACCCTCGTTCTCAGCATTTTCTTCCTTTTCCTTCGAGGTTTTCGCTGCAAAACACATCGAAAATCGATGCAGAGAGGCTGGCTGCCACCTCTGTCTCGTAGAGGGATGATTCCCGGTCATTTTGGTGTCTAGAACGTCCGTCTCCGTCGGGTATTAACGGAGATAAGTGTGAACGTTCCCCCGTTTTGGTCGGGTTCTGGCTGGACTCTCTGTTCGGAGCTGTATAACGCTACTATGCGCTTATACCAGCAGTGCATTCACTCTGCCCACATCCACCACCCGGTCACGGTCACATCCGCCGTCACCCAAGTCGTCCCTCGGCTCGTCCGCCGGTGATACGGACCAGTATAACGGCTACAGGGGCTTTCTGAAGCATTGGAGGTGACGTGAAACGGGCTTCAAACCAGCATTTTCTCCATTTCTCTCAATGTTTTCTCTGTCAAATCACCCAAGACCCTTTAGTTCCAGTGTGCATTAGGTCGGGGGCATGTCGCCTGATCACGATATAATGGGGAAATTTGATGTGCTGTGGGTACATGGCCTTAGCGATACTTACTCTACCGTTATACACGGGCCCAACAATAGGCCAACAGTGCGTGTGCTTTCTCGTGCACGCGATTCCTCGTCTCCTGGCCGAAATATCACGTTCCCCGCCACGGGCACACCGCCTGATTGTGGCTGAGGGATAGTTCTACGATGTAGACTACGATTCTCCGGCCCCTGGGTTCGAGAACCCACCAAATTTTGGGCTTTCCCTGTCCCGAGAGGCCCAAATTGGACCTCGGAAACCGCTTAAAATGGCCCTCAAAAGGCTATTTTTGATGCCAAAGCCGCAAACTAAACGCCAAATCGTAGAAACTACCCGTTGAAAGCGAACCCACAACACGGGGCTCGGATCCGAGTCCTTGGGAGAGAGCCTACAGCCGCTTTTCCCCGACCAAGAAACACAGGCGGGGGGGAGACCGGATATGCTTTCGCGCTGGTCGGCGCTCATATAGAATTATATAGCGAACATTTCTTAAATATTTAAGGGATGGGCTTCCCCCCCGCCTTGTCTACGTACAGGTCCGCAATGCACTAGCCTTTTCTCCAGTTAGAATCATATAGCCATAGCTCTCGGCCTCCGTTCATCATTCTACATAGAACAGCGAGATGACTGACACCGCAACAGCTCCCACACCAAAGCCCAAGAAGGCTGCCAGCAAGCCCAAGAAGCCCTCGGCTCACCCCAAATACAGCGAAATGGTTGCCGCTGCTATCGGCAGCCTCAAGGAGAGGGGAGGCTCTTCCAGACAGGCCATCTTGAAGTACATTCTCAAGAACTACAACGTAGGGAAAGAGGAGAAGAGTGTAAACGCCCACTTGAAATTGGCGCTGAAGGCAGGAGTCAAGAAAGGCAGCCTCAAGCAGGCCAAGGGTACCGGCGCAGCCGGCTCCTTCAGGCTCGGCGAAGTCAAGAAAGCACCCAAGAAGGCCGCCAAGAAGGCACCTAAACCGGCTGCAGCCAAGAAGAAGCCAGCAGCGAAAAAACCCGCCGCAGCAGCCAAGAAGGCCACCAAAAAGGCAGGCACCCCGAAAAAGAAGAAGGTCGCCGCCAAGAAGGCAACGCCCAAGAAGAAGCCAGCAGCAGCCAAGAAGAAGGCAACGCCCAAGAAGAAGCCCGCAGCGAAGAAAGCAGCCGCCAAGAAGCCAGCAGCGAAGAAAGCCCCTGCCAAAAAGTAGATTTTGCCTCGTTCCGAACTAGGCAAAACGCCCCAAAAAGGTCCTTTTCAGGACCATCCTACGCCCAGAAAGGCATTCCTGTGCGAGATTTTCTCTGTCCGATTACCTAGGAAACCCCGTAGAGACGAGACCCATTAGGCCCATTAAAAACCTACAACATAGGTGTACTAGGTCATGAAACGCGTACGAGCACCCTTCCATTTTCACCTGGCAAACAGTCTTGATGGGGCCCTAAAATAGACATTTTCACCGAAACGAGTATAAACCGCATATATTTCCACCTTTAAGGCATAAAAGTAGCCAAAACCCATCAAATGCATGCAAAATCACACAATTCTATCAAGAAACGGGGTATTTATCGCCGTTTTCTATGTAAAAACAGTCTCTCAGGACTGGAGGGTCCAAAAAGGGCCTGCCGAAGGCTCGCCAGTACGGCCGCTCTGATTGGTCGACGATCCTGGTATCTGAGAAAACAGCCAATCAGCGACGCCGTACTGGCGGGCCTTCGGCAGGGCCTTTTTGGACCCTCTCAGCCCCAAATTTGAATCGTCAAATACTCGATTTTCCGACTTTTTTCGAAAAATCTGAAGCGAGCAAAAACTTGCAACTGTGTTGTAGGTAAGAAAAAACAAAAATTTAATCATGAGCTATTAACTATATGGGAGTTATGAAGGGTTTTCTTGGGAACTTTGAGCCCGATTTTCGGATATTTATAGAATTTGCACGCTATTGAGTGTTATACCGATAAGCGCGGCCCAATTTTTGCTTTCCAACGAGCCTACCCACAACCCTGTAGCTTAAAAAACAAGGAAATGCGAGCAGAGACAAATTTGAGGTGTTCGCCGAAAATCACAAAAATTTCACAAGTCCAAAAGGTTCCCCCCCGCCTGGAGAGATGTCTTCGCGCAGGTCCGCGCCCATATAGAATTAAAGAAGGCTTTCTTAAATCGTTAAATCGCTTAAATATTTAAGGAAAAGTAGGTCAATCCCCTTTTTGGTGAATTTTTGCACAAAATTGGAAATTTTGTTTCTGCTCGCATTTCTTCATTTTTGAAGCCAGAAAGCTGGGAGTAGGCTCGCTGGAAAGGTCGAATCATGCTGCGTCTGCCTATATAAAATTCATAAAGATCAAACAATATTCACTACCCGAAAAATGCGATTTCCGTAAAAACCAAGAAACAAAGTTCAGCCTAAGATCGGACGCTGATCCCAAAACTTTTGATACCATCGTACGCGGCTTGACAAGGCGGAGGTTAAGACATATTTTTCAGCCTTCTAGCTCAAAGGATAAAGAAATGAGAACAAAATCAAATTTGGGTGGTTAGAGGGTCGAAAAAGGCCCTGCCGAAGGCCCGCCAGTACGGCTTCGCTGATTGGTCGAGAGACCCGACTGCCGGAATGAACCGAGGCCTCTGATTGGCTGAATCGCGATCGCCTTTAAATCGCTCTTTGCATATAATATGTGTTGAAATAGGGGTTTCTGCACAGTCAAACAGCTATGGCAAGAACAAAGCAGACCGCTCGTAAATCCACCGGAGGAAAGGCTCCACGAAAACAGTTGGCCACCAAGGCAGCCCGTAAGAGCGCCCCAGCCACTGGCGGAGTGAAGAAGCCCCACAGATACAGGCCCGGTACCGTCGCCCTCCGTGAGATCAGACGTTACCAGAAGAGCACAGAGCTTCTGATCAGAAAATTGCCGTTCCAGCGTCTCGTGCGTGAAATCGCCCAGGACTTCAAGACCGATCTCCGTTTCCAGAGCTCTGCCGTGATGGCCCTCCAGGAAGCTAGCGAGGCCTACTTGGTCGGACTCTTCGAGGACACCAACCTGTGTGCCATCCACGCTAAACGAGTCACCATCATGCCCAAGGACATCCAGCTCGCCCGAAGAATCCGAGGTGAACGTGCTTAGGCTTGTCGGGACAGTCAGAACCCCCTCAAAACGGCCCTTCTAAGGGCCACAACTATACACGAAGGTTACCTTACACGAACAATTGTCGCAATCCATCGCCCTAACGTATACTAACAGCCGAAACCCAAATCAAGCACCCGCCCCAATGTCCAAAAAGCCTTTTTAGGGTCCACCGTACATCGGCAGCAACCTTTCAATTTAATATATATCAATCAGACCACATACACAAAATAGTAGAGACCAGTATAAGACCGATTCGAACCCACAACATAGGTCTGCTAGGTCATAGAAAGCGTTCAAACACCCGTCCACGTTCAGTTCGCCAATAGCATTTCAGGGCGGGGGGGGGGTGGAAAGGCGAGGGGGGGGACGTGTCTACGTACAGGTCCGCGCTCATATAGAATTAAAGAAGGATTCGTTAAATCGGATTTAACTATTTAAGAAAGGCGAGGGGGGGGACGTGTCTACGTGCAGGTCCGCGCTCATATAGAATAAAGAAGGACTGCTTAAATCGGATTTAATTATTTAAGGTCCCATTGCGGACCTGTACGTAGACACTTTGACCTACTGACCTACTGACCTAATTAAAAGTTGCAGAAAATTAATTAGGTCAGTAAGTCAGTAGGTCAAATGCTTCCGCGCTGGTCCGCGCTCGACCTTAAATAATTAAATCGGATTTAAGAAAGTCTTCTTTAATTCTATATGAGCGCGGACCTGCGCGAACACAAAAAAGAATTATAGTGGCCAGCGACCAGATTTCTATTATAAGTAAAGGCAGAACAGTATTTCGGCATTCAGTCGTATTCTAACATAGTAGAAACAATGTCTGGACGTGGTAAAGGCGGTAAGGGTCTAGGAAAGGGGGGCGCTAAGCGTCACAGGAAAGTCCTTCGAGACAACATCCAGGGTATTACCAAGCCGGCTATCCGTCGACTTGCCCGCCGAGGTGGTGTGAAGAGAATTTCTGGTCTCATCTACGAAGAGACACGAGGTGTACTCAAAGTGTTCTTGGAAAACGTCATCAGAGATGCCGTCACCTACACCGAGCACGCCAAGAGGAAGACCGTCACAGCCATGGACGTCGTCTACGCCCTCAAAAGACAAGGCAGAACCCTCTACGGATTCGGTGGTTAAGCTCCAGAGCTCAAGACCCGACAGAAAACGGCCCTTCTCAGGGCCACAACACGGCTAGATAGTGTTCTTTGAGTCGAAAATTGTCATTTTTGTACCCCCATAAATCCCCATTAAAGGCATCCCAATCCCGTATTTCTCGGTTAGATCACCAAGGAAAACCCGTAGACCCATCGATCAGACCGATTAGAGCCCACAGCCAAGGCAGGTTGAGCCCAGAATCGCGAGCAAACCCCCGCCCATTTTCACCTGATCAACGAACTGAGTGCCAAATCGCCATTTTCGGACCCCCATAAATACCAATGGAACAGTTTTTTCTGACGTTCCCCTATTATATCTGTTAGGAAAATATTCAGAGACAAGGAATAAGTCAATTTCAATCGTCAGAGAAGGTTGGTTAGGCAAAAAAACGCAATCCAGGACCCGCCCAAGTGCAATTTGCACAGAATCTCATCGGACCCCAAAATCGGCTATTTACACCGAAAATGGTCTTTTTCGCCGATATTTCGACATTTTTTGGATAAATGTATGGAAATCCGAACAAATGCATGCAAAATCATCCAATTCTATCGTGAAACAACGAAATTATAGGCGAAAAAACGCTTTTCGGGCCTGGAGGGTCCAAAAAGGGCCTGCCGAAGGCCCGCCAGTACGGCCGCTCTGATTGGTCGACGATTCCTATCATCTGAAATACAGCCAATCAGCGATGTCGTACTGGCGGGGCTTCGACAGGGCCTTTTTGGACCCTCAAACCCCCAAATTTGAATCGTCAAATACTCGATTTTCCGACTTTTTTTCGAAAAATCTGAAGCGAGCAAAAACTTGTAACTGTGTTGTAGGTATGTAAAAAGAAAAATTTATCCATGTGCTATATACCGTATAGGAGTTATGAAGGCTTTTCGTGGGAATTTTGAGCCCAATTTTCGGATATTTATAGTATTTGCAGGCTGTTGAGTGTTATTTCAATAAGCGCGGCTCAATTTTTGCTTTCCAACGAGCCTACCCACAACCCTGTAGCTTAAAAAACAAGGAAATGCGAGCAGAGACAAATTTGAGGTGCTCGCCGAAAATCTCAAAAATTTCCCAAGTCCACAAGGTTGCCCCCCCGCCCGAGAGGTGTCTTCGCGCAGGTCCGCGCTCATATAGAAATAAAGAAGGGCTTTCTTAAATCGTTAAATCGCTTAAATATTTAAGGAAAGTAGGTCAATCCCCCTTTTTGCGATATAAATACCGAGCGAGAGCAGGCGTCCACACTTTAGTTATTGAGCTGCCAGAGGAAGGATCATGCCACCCAAAGTTGGATCGAAAGGCGCAAAGAAAGCCGTGAGCAAGGCGAAAGCCCAGCGCTCTGGCGACAAGAAAAGGAAGAGGAGGAGGAAGGAATCCTACGCTATCTACATTTACAAAGTCCTGAAGCAGGTGCACCCCGACACTGGTATCTCGAGCAAGGCCATGTCCATCATGAACAGCTTCGTGAACGATATCTTTGAGAGAATCGCCGCCGAGGCTTCACGACTGGCCCACTACAACAAGCGCTCCACCATCACCAGCAGAGAGGTCCAGACCGCCGTCAGACTGCTCTTGCCCGGTGAGCTGGCCAAGCACGCCGTCAGCGAAGGCACAAAGGCTGTCACCAAGTACACCAGCAGCAAGTAGAAAGCGACGTCCCGTCCCCCCAAAACGGCCCTTATCAGGGCCACAACACCGCTAGATAGTGTTCCGAGAGTCGAAAACTGCCATTTTCAGATCCCCCAAACCCGTCCGCCATTTCCCGGTCAGATCACATAGAAAAAACCTCAGACCCCTAGATCAGACCCATTCGAACCCGCAGCGAAGGTCTGTTTGACCTAGAATCACGGTCAAGCACCCGTCCAGATTCAATTTACACATAGCCTCTACAGGGCACGAAATGGGGATATTTCGACGAAAGAGGTCTTTCAAGCCCATATTTCGACCCTTTACCGATAAGGGTAGTTAAAACCCATCAAATGCGTGCAAAATCATCCAATTCTATCGTCAAACAATGAAAATATAGGCGAAAAAAGGCTTTTCGGGAATGGAGGGTCCAAAAAGGGCCTGCCGAAGGCCCGCCAGTACGGCCCCTCTGATTGGTCAACAATTCTTGTTATTTGAAATACAGCCCTGAAATACAGCCAATCAGCGATGCCGTACTGGCGGGCCTTCGGTAGGGCCTTTTTGGACCCTCTCACCACCAAAACTTGAATCGCCAAAAACTCGATTTTTCGACTTTTTTTGAAAAATCTGAAGCGAGCAAAAACTTTCAACTGTGTTGTAGGTAAGAAAAAACAAAAATTTAATGATGAGCTATTTACTATATGGGAGTTATGGAGGCTTTTCTTGGGGACTTTGAGCCCGATTTTCGGATATTTATAGTATTTACATGCTGTTGAGCGCGGCTCAATTTCTGCTTTCCAACGAGCCTACCCACAACCCTGTAGCTTAAAAATTGAGAAAATGCGAGCAGAAACAAATTTCGAGTGCTCGCCCAAAATCTCAAAAATTTCACAAGTCCGTAAAGTAGGTCAATCCCCTTTTTGGTGAATTTTTGCACAAAAATGAAAATTTTGTTTCTGCTCGCATTTCTTTATTTTTGAAGCCAGAAAGCTGGGAGTAGGCTCGTTGGAAAGGTCTAATCATGCCGCATCTGCCTATATAAGATTCATAAAGATCGAACAATATCCAATACCCGAAAAATGCGATTTACGTAAAAACCAAGAAACAAAGTTTAGCCCAAGATCAGACGCCGATCCCAAAACTTTTGATACCATCTTACGCAGTTTGACGAGACGGAGGTTAAGACATATTTTTCAGCCTTCTATCTCAAAAGATGAAGAAATGAGAGGAAAATCAAATTTGGATGGTCAGAGGGTCCAAAAAGGCCCTGCCGAAGCAACGCCAGTACGGCCGCTCTGATTGGTCGACAATTCCTACTATCTGAAATACAGCCAATCAGCGACGCCGTACTGGCGGGCCTTCGGCAGGGCCTTTTTGGACCCTGTCAGCCCCAAATTTGAATCGTCAAATACTCGATTTTCAGACTTTTTTTGAAAAATCTGAAGCGAGCAAAAACTTGCAACTGTGTTGTAGGTAAGAAAAAACAAAAATTTAATGATGAGCTATTTACTATATGGGAGTTATGGAGGCTTTTCTTGGGGACTTTGAGCCCGATTTTCGGATATTTATAGTATTTACATGCTGTTGAGTGTTATTTTGATAAGCGCGGCTCAATTTTTGCTTTCCAACGAGCCTACCCACAACCTTGTAGCTTAAAAAACAAGGAAATGCGAGCAGAGACAAATTTGAGGTGTTCGCCGAAAATCACCCAAATCTCTCAACTCTGACATGTTGCCCCCCCCCCCCCGCCCGGAAGTGTCTTCGCGCAGGTCCGCGCTGACCTATCCACTTTTGGGACTATAAAAGCCAAGCTCGGCTAATTTTTTCTCATTCTAACAGCGACTCTCGCACAGTTCACATCGAACGAAAATCATGTCTGGACGTGGTAAAGGTGGTAAAGTGAAGGGGAAGGCCAAGAGCCGATCGACCCGGGCCGGATTACAGTTCCCAGTGGGCAGAATCCACCGACTCTTGAGAAAAGGCAACTACGCCGAGCGTGTCGGAGCCGGTGCACCCGTTTACCTGGCCGCCGTGCTCGAATACCTGGCCGCCGAAGTGTTGGAATTGGCAGGAAACGCAGCCCGTGACAACAAGAAGAGCAGAATCATTCCCCGTCATCTGCAGCTGGCCATCAGGAACGACGAGGAGTTGAACAAGCTCCTGTCCGGAGTTACCATCGCCCAGGGTGGTGTGCTCCCCAACATCCAGGCTGTACTTCTGCCCAAGAAGACCGCCAAGGCAGCCAAGTAAGCCTTTCTGGTTACAAAACTAGAGACAAACGGCCCTTCTCAGGGCCACCATTTCACTAGAAAATCGTTTCCCCGAGCTCGAATTGTCTGTTATAATCAAGAAAAGTATAGTCCCAGCATGAAAAGGTCCCCATTCCGTTGTGTCATTGTCCCAAGAAACGCGATCAACGTCCGTCCGATATCACAAAGTGCCATTTTCAGGTCCCCCGTACCCCGGCAATAGCCTTTTAATTCAATATCGCTAATATTTCCAGCTTTTAGGCATAACATTATCGAAAACCCATCAAATGCATGCATAATCTCACAATTCTATATGGAAACGTGGTATTTATCGCCGTTTTCTGTGTAAGAACAGCCTCTCGGGCCTGGAGGGTCCAAAAAGGGCCTGCCGAAGGCCCGCCAGTACGGCGGCTGTGATTGGTCGACGATCCTGGTATCTGAGAAAACAGCCAATCAGCGACGCCGTACTGGCGGGCCTTCGGCATGGCCTTTTTGGACCCTCCAACCCCAAATCTTGAACCGTCAAAAACTCGATTTTCATACTTTTTTCGAAAAATCTGAAGCGAGCAAAAACTTGCAACTGTGTTGTAGGTATGTAAAAATCAAATTTTATCCATGTGCTATATACCATATAGGAGTTATGAAGGGTTTTCTTGGGAAGTTTGAGCCCAATTTTCGGATATTTATAGTATTCACACGCTAATGAGTGTTATACCGATAAGCGCGGCTCAATTTTTGCTTTCCAACGAGCCTACCCACAGCCATGTAGCTTAGAAAATAAGAAAATGCGAGCAGAGACAAATTTTGGGTGATCGCCCAAAATCTCCAAAATCTTCCAACTCTGAAAGGTTCCCCCCCGCCTGGAGAGGTGTCTTCGCGCAGGTCCGCGCTCATATAGAATTAAAGAAGGCTTTCTTAAATCGTTAAATATTTAAGGAAAAGTAGGTCAATCCCCTTTTTTTGCACAAAAATGAAAATTTTGTTTCTGCTCGTATTTCATCAATTTTAATGGTAGAAAGATAGGAGTAGGCTCGTTGGAAAGGTCTAATTATGGCGCGTCTGCTGGTATAAAAATCGTCAAGATCGCACTATATTCACTACCCGAAAAATGCGATTTTCGTGAAAACCAAGAAACAAAGTTTAGCCTAAGATCAGACGCTGATCCCAGAAATTTTGATACCATCGTACGCAGCTCAACGAGACGGAGGTTAAGACATAATTTTCAGCTTTCTAGCTCAAAAGATAAAGAAATGAGAGCAAAAAGAAATTTGTGTTTCTTTTTTGGCATTTCCCGCTTTTTCTGACCATTCATGGAAGAGGAGATCCGTGATTGGTCCTTTTGTCTCTGTATATAATCCATTATCAGGCAGTGATTACTGTTCAGTGTGGAAGTGGACGTGGTGACGGGTAGATGGTTCTAGCCTAGCATGAAACTGCATGAAAGTATATTCTTTGAGCGAAAATTGTTTAGAAACCGGCCTAGACGGGCTGTTGAGATGCTTTAGAGCTACGAGAGGGGGACGTATCGCCGATTTTCGAGCGAATAAAAAAAATATATATCACGCGCGCGCGCGCGCACGCACGCGCGCGCCGTGGAGTGGAGTTGGAGTTGGAGGTTGGAGTTGGAGATGGAGATGGAGATCAAGAAAAGGGGCTATGCCCGACCTTGTATCTGATCTGTGATATAGTATATGCTAGACTAGACATTTATTCGACACCGCCCAGGCAGACTGAACTTGTGCTACAAGAATAGGATGTAACAAACATCAGTTTTCAGGGTAGTCAGAGAACAGTATACAGCCCAGAACAAGCCCAGTCACAATGCAATAAAGGCATTTTTTTTTTTTTTTTTTTTTTTTTTTTTTATCTCCGCATTCCCGGTCATATTTCCACATGTTACGGGTAAAGGTAGCAAAACCCCATCAAAATCATTCAAAATCACCCAAATCTATCGGTAAAGTCGGTGTTTATCGCCGTTTTCTATGTAAAAACAGTCTCTCGGGACTGGAGGGTCCAAAAAGGGCCTGCCGAAGGCCCGCCAGTACGGTCGCTCTGATTGGTCGACGATCCTGGTATCTGAGAAAACAGCCAATCAGCGACGCCGTACTGGCGGGCCTTCGGTAGGGCCTTTTTGGACCCTCCAACCCCAAAATTTGAACCGTCAATAACTCGATTTTCCGACTTTTTTCGAAAAATCTGAAGCGAGCAAAAACTTGCAACTGTGTTGTAGGTATGTAAAAACCAAATTCTATCAATGTGCTATATACCATGTAGGAGTTATGGAGGCTTTTCGTTGGAACTTTGAGCCCAATTTTCGGATATTTATAGTATTTGCACGCTATTGAGTGTTATACCAATAAGCGCGGCTCAATTTTTGCTTTCCAACGAGCCTACCCACAACCCTGTAGCTTAAAAAACAAGGAAATGCGAGCAGAGACAAATTTGAGGTGTTCGCCGAAAATCACAAAAATTTCAAAAGGTTGCCCCCCCCCCCCCGCCTGGAGAGATGTCTTCGCGCAGGTCCGCGCTCATATAGAATTAAAGAAGGCTTTCTTAAATCGTTAAATCGCTTAAATATTTAAGCTAGAGTAGGTCAATCCCCTTTTTGATGAATTTTTGCACAAAATTGAAAATTTTGTTTCTGCTCGCATTTCTTCATTTTTGAAGCCAGAAAGCCGAGAGTAGGCTCGTTGGATAGGTCTTATTATGCCTCGACTGGCTATATAAAATTCATAAAGATCGAACGATATTCACTACCCGAAAAATGTGATTTTCGTAAAAACCAAGAAACAAAGTTTAGCCTAAGATCAGACGCTGATCCCAAAACTTTTGATGCCATCTGACGCGGCTTGACGAGACGGAGGTTAAGACATATTTTTCAGCCTTCTAGCTTAAAAGATAAAGAAATGAGAGCAAAAACAAGCCTGTGAAAGCGAATTCTGAGCCCGATCATCGGACTGCATTCTGATCCAATTAAATGTTATATGGACAAACGCGGCCTAGATTTGTCTTTCCAACGAGCCTACCCACAACCCTCTGGCTTAACGGGTAACGAAATACGGGCAGAAGCAAGTTGACCAGCAAAAGCTCGGATCGCCCGAAAACCCCAATTTTCTCCTTTTCTCTAAAAATTTGAGTTTGTCATTCGAATGCGACCACGTTGTAGGTAGAGGAAAACGGCAATAGACTATTGGGACTATACAGTATATATAGAGAGGGGGGGAGGAGGTATTACTACCAGCAGGTACGTCCCACACAGGCACCGACCTGAAATAGAGAGAATAAACGCGCACTGTGTTGTGCAGCCGTTTTCAATGATGACAAGGGTAGAAAATTTCGTAAACTCGCTTTTCAACACGATTCCATCGATTTCTCGCCAAACTCGCTACTGTGAGTTTGTTCTTTACGGTAGAATTAGTATGGGACCGGCGCGGACCAGGTCGGAGGAACACCGGGTGTCAACGCTCTCTCCGGTATGGATAAGCACATGCCGTCACGGGATAGAGTCCCATAGGTCCCTCCTCGACGCGTTATTCTCCTGCTGGAACCCAGGGCATTGAAACAAACACGACATAACGGGGTTCGAGCGCGAAAACATCGAGAGAAAGGAAGAAAATGCTGAGAATCAGCATTTTCTTCCTTTCTCTCGAGGTTTTCGCTGCAAAACTCGTCTATAATCGTTGTGGAGGATCTGTCTCGTAGCTCAGTCTCGTAGAGGGATGATTGCCGGTCATTTTGGTATCTAGAACGTCCGTCTCCGCCGAGTATTGGCGGAGATGAGTGTGAACGTATCCTCGTTCTCAGCATTTTCTTCCTTTTTCTTCGAGGTTTTCGCTGCAAAACGCATTGAAAATCGATGTGGAGAGGCTGGGTCGCACCTCAGTCTCGTAGAGGGATGATTCCCGGTCATGTTGGTGTCTAGAATGTCCGTTTCCGCCGAGTATTGACGGAGATAAGTGTGAACGTAGCCCCGTTTTCGCCGGGTTCTAGCTGGACTCTCTGTTCGGAGCTGTATAACGCTACTATGCGCTTATACCAGCAGTGCGTTCGCTCTGCCCACATCCACCACCCTGTCAGGGTCACATCCGCCGTCACCCATGTCGTCCCTCGGCTCGTCCGCCGGTGATACGGACCAGTATAACGGCTACTGGGGCTTTCTGAAGCATTGGAGGTGACGTGAAACGGGCTTGAAACCAGCATTTTCTCCATTTCTCTCTATGTTTTCTCTGTCAGAATCGCCTGAGCCCCATTTATACCAGCTTGAATTATGCCGGGGGTATGAGAGCATTGAAACAAATACGACATAATGGGTTTCGAGCACGGAAAACATCGAGAGAAAGGGAGAAAATGCTGAGAATCAGCATTTTCTTCCATTCTCTTCGATGTTTTCGCTGCAAAACACATCGAAAATCGATGCGGAGAGGCTGGCTCACACCTCAGTCTCGTAGAGGGATGATTCCCGGTCATTTTGGTGTATAGAATGTCCGTCTCCGTCGGATATTGACGGAGATGAGTGTGAACGTACCCCCGTTCTCAGCATTTTCTTCCTTTTCCTTCGAGGTTTTCGCTGCAAAACACATCGAAAATCGATGCGGAGAGGCTGGCTGCCACCTCTGTCTCGTAGAGGGATGATTCCCGTTCATTTTGGTGTATAGAACGTCCGTCTCCGTCGGATATTGACGGAGATAAGTGTGAACGTTCCCCCGTTTTGGTCGGGTTCTGGCTGGACTCTCTGTTCGGAGCTGTATAACGCTACTGTGCGCTTATACCAGCAGTGCATTCACTCTGCCCACATCCACCACCCGGTCACGGTCACATCCGCCGTCACCCATGTCGTCCCTCGGCTCGTCCGCCGGTGATACGGACCAGTATAACGGCTACAGGGGCTTTCTGAAGCATTGGAGGTGACGTGAAACGGGCTTGAAACCAGCATTTTCTCCATTTCTCTCGATGTTTTCTCTGTCAGAATCTTCTGAGCCCCATTTATACCAGCTCGAATTATGCCGGGGGTATGAGAGCATTGAAACAAATACGACATAATGGGTTTCGAGCACGGAAAACATCGAGAGAAAGGGAGGAAATGCTGAGAATCAGCATTTTCTTCCTTTCTCTTCGATGTTTTCGCTGCAAAACACATCGAAAATCGATGTGGAGAGGCTGGATCGCACCTCAGTCTCGTAGAGGGATGGTACCCGGTCATTTTGGTGTATAGCATGTCCGTCTCCGTTGGGTATTGGCGGAGATAAGTGTGAACGTTCCCCCGTTCTCAGCATTTTCTTCCTTTTCCTTCGAGGTTTTCGCTGTCAAACACATAGAAAATCGTTGTGGAGAGACTGGCTGCCACCTCAGTCTCGTAGAGGGATGATTCCCGGTCATTTGGTGTATAGAACGTCCGTCTCCGTCGGATATTGACGGAGATGAGTGTGAACGTTCCCCCGTTCTGGTGGGGTTCTGGCTGGACTCTCTGTTCGGAGCTGTATAACGCTACTATGCGCTTATACCAGCAGTGCGTTCACTCTGCCCTAATCTACCACCCAGTCACGGTCACATCCGCCGTCACCCACGTCGTCCCTCGGCTCGTCCGCCGGTGATACGGACCAGTATAACGGCTACATGGGGCTTTCTGAAGCATATCTATCTATCTATCTATCTATCTATCTATCTATCTATCTATCTATCTATCTATCTATCTATGTATGTATGTATGTATGTATCTATCTATCTATCTATCTATCTATCTATCTATCTATCTATCTATCTATCTATCTATCTATCTATCTATCTATCTATCTATCTATCTATCTATCTATCTATCTATCTATCTATCTATCTATCTATCTATCTATCTATCTATCTATCTATCTATCTATCTATCTATCTATCTATCTATCTATCTATCTATCTATCTATCTATCTATCTATCTATCTATCTATCTATCTATCTATCTATCTATCTATCTATCTATCTATCTATCTATCTATCTATCTATCTATCTATCTATCTATCTATCTATCTATCTATCTATCTATCTATCTATCTATCTATCTATCTATCTATCTATCTATCTATCTATCTATCTATCTATCTATCTATCTATCTATCTATCTATCTATCTATCTATCTATCTATCTATCTATCTATCTATCTATCTATCTATCTATCTATCTATCTATCTATCTATCTATCTATCTATCTATCTATCTATCTATCTATCTATCTATCTATCTATCTATCTATCTATCTATCTATCTATCTATCTATCTATCTATCTGTCTGTCTGTCTGTCTGTCTATCTGTCTATCTATCTATCTATCTGTGTGTGTATCTGATGGACAAAAGGAGAAAATGCTGCCTGGTTATCGGCATTTCCTTCTTTCGTCTCAAATTTTTCACAATCAATTTCCAATAGGGACGTCAAAACCAGGGCCCCGTATTACTAAACATCTTACGATCAAGTTTTTGTGTAAATTGTGTAACGAGACATCTGATTGCACGAGAAATCCGACTGAGCCAATCAGGGCTGTTGTTACAAGTAATTTTGCAAAAATCAAACGTACGACCGTTAGTTATATGGGCCTCAGGTCTTGTTTGTGAAACTTGAATCAAGAAAAAAGAACCTTTTTTACAAACAACTTCTCCTTTTCCCAAAATGTTTAAGACCATACAGCTCATACAGATTATGCAGGACAAAAAAAATGTTTCACTAGTTCTTAAGTCCATTCCCCCAAAACTATAAACGCTGGTCTTATTCGCCCTTTCCCAAACGGCCAAAAATATGGGCGATCCAATCTGACAACTGCTACAAACAAGAAAATGGGAGTTGATAAAGACTGAATTTTGTGTATGTTATAACACAGAAAATAATTCGACAAAAAAGGAAAATGCTATTTATCAGCATTTTCTTGTTTTGGCTCAATGCTTCCCCAAGTCTTTTCTACTACGGACATCAAACCAGGTCTTGTTTTGGAAAGGGTTAATTCGAAAATAGTTGCCTACGTCAAAATTATTGATAACGAAAGAGGAGATATATGTTTTCTTTAAACTTAGAAAAACATCAAGCAAAAGGCGAAAAGATTATTTTCAGCATTTTCTTCTTTTGCCTCAATATTTTCTTAAGCATTTTCTTTTAGGGACGTCAAAACCGGGTCATGTCTGGGAAGGGCTCAGTGGCAAAATTTTATACTTGTCCAACAAAATACAAAGATAATACAGATGAAAGGAATGCCGGAATAGGAGGAATAAGTGTATGTTGGTACTCAATATTATTTACCACAATGTTCCTTTCAACCGATTTACATATGAGGATGTCCTTTTACGCCCCAAAAAGATTAAAGCAATGACAAAACATTGTGGAAAGTGAAGAATTTGCTTGTGACAAGAAATTTCCTCATTTCCGACGATGTTTTTATACAGAGACCGAAAATGTGAAGTTTCTGGATCTTGAATTTGTCATCTGCAATACCTTTGAATTTGGTTCAGTCTAAAATTTAGCCATCTACTAATACATTAAAACCTTTTCAAAAACGACAATATTTTGGACTGATCAAATTTGAAAGCTTCTGCAGATGGAAAATATGTGGAAATAAATTTGCAATACAACATCTATATGTATAGAATGTAGCATAGAAAATACTGAGGTCAAAGGAGAGAAAAGTTGATTATCAGCATTTTCTTCTTTTGTCTCATTTTTTTTCCATGTCATATTCTATTAGACACATCAAAACCAGGTCTTGTTTTGGAATGGGTTAACCCTTTCCCAAACGACAAAATTTTAGGGTGCTCAAACTTGAAAGGTGCTGCAGACGAAAGAATTATTATTGAAAACCATTGGATATGTGTAAAATATAGCATAGAAAATATTGAGGCAAAAGGAGAGAAATTGCTGGTTATCAGCAGTTTCTTCTTTTGCCTCAATGTTTTCCCAATCCATTCAATTAGGGACGTCAAACCCAGGTCTTGTTTGGAAAAGGGTTAACTTAGGTATAGCTAAATGACCTGGCGGAGCATCCCAGCCTATTGGCTAGGGCTGCTCTGCCAGTTCAATTATCGTGTGCTATACCTGAAAACAAGATATGTATGGTATGGGATTTATGATAAATAATAAATACAATAATTTTTACCTACTTGTTGTGACTTCGCTTATTTGAGGCCATGGTTGTAAATGAACTATCCAAATTAATCCAAATAAATGAACTAAAGTAAACTACCAATGCTAACGTATGAAAGCAGAAAAACGACGTTGGCGTCATAATTATGATGCGCAAAATATGCGCATGGTTGAAATCCCGCGATCGTCATTAAAATGAATAAATATTTGAATTTTTACGCGGATCCAATGTATAATAGTACGCTTCCTTAAAATTTTGTTAAACAAAATAAAGATAAGTAGGCCTAGATTTGTAAAATATTGTCAGATTATCCCCCTCTGTTACGGAAACCATAGATAAATAGAACCGGATAGATAATCATAAAAAATCGTGGTTTCACAATAAAATTAAAAAAAGAAAACGTACACACAAGCTTATAATTTTGTATTAAAAAATCCCATAGTTTAGAATATAACATTGTCAGATTTTCCGTCTCTTTTTCATGGCATAATCTGCGTTTACGTTTGCAGACATATCAGTCGGGCGGGGATTTCATATACCTTAGAATGGTTAAGTGGTAGAATTTTACGTGGATTCGTGTTAGAAAACACAACCATGAAAATTGTAAAATAAAAAAAAAAGATAATAATATAACGTTGTCATATTGTCTCTCTCTTTCTTTCACCTGGAGAACGCACACAAATAAGTTTGGCCCTGGATTTCATTTAGGCCTATAAGCTTGTCGCTGAAAGTTGCCCCTGAATACTGAGGAAGAAGAAGAAGAAGAAGAAGAAGAAGAAGAAGAAGAAGAAGAAGAAGAAGAAGAAGAAGAAGAAGAAGAAGAAGAAGAAGAAGAAGAAGAAGAAGAAGAAGAAGAAGAAGAAGAAGAAGAAGAAGAAGAAGAAGAAGAAGAAGAAGAAGAAGAAGAAGAAGAAGAAGAAGAAGAAGAAGAAGAAGAAGAAGAAGAAAAAGAAGAAGAAGAAAAAGAAGAAGAAGAAGAAGAAGAAGAAGAAGAAGAAGAAGAAGAAGAAGAAGAAGAAGAAGAAGAAGAAGAAGAAGAAGAAGAAGAAGAAGAAGAAGAAGAAGAAGAAGAAGAAGAAGAAGAAGAAGAAGAAGAAAAAGAAGAAGAAGAAGAAGAAGAAGAAGAAGAAGAAGAAGAAGAAGAAGAAGAAGAAGAAGAAGAAGAAGAAGAAGAAGAAGAAGATAATTGGGTGTCAATTTAGTCTTTATGTTTATGCGCAATTTATGGTTGCAATTAGAATTTAAGATCAGAGTTCCTTTCCCAAATGGCATTTTTTAAGGGTGGTCAAATACGTTGCAGACGACAAAATGATGTTTGATACAGATTGGATTTGTGTACAAAATAGAATAGAAAATTTTGAGGCAAAATGAGAAAACCAGCATTATAAGCATTTTCTTCTTTTTCCTCAATGTTTTCCAAAACCATTTCTACTAAGGTCGTCAAATTCAGTGGAGAAGAAGAACGACAACAAGAACGATTCGACGATGATGACAACGATAAAGAAGAAGAATATGAAAAAGTTCTAATTAACAGCAATTATTTCTCTTCCCTTGAGATTTTCCACAACCATTCTCAGAAGGTCGTCAAATGGATTCCTTGTTTGGGAATGGTTTAAAGTCAGAGAAATGGGTTCTTACTCTATGGTCGCACTTAATATATATAATTAAGTCTAAACTTCTAACCGACGCCTTTAAATTTTGATCTATTTTTTTTTTTAAATATTTACAAAAATCTGATTAGTTAGAAAGCATTCGAAGGGCTGATCATTTGAATTGCACAAAAACTTTGAGTGACACAAATTTAAAACGACTTTAAGACATTACATGAAAGACAAGTCTTCTTTTTCCAAGACGCATGGTTATATGGACAAAAACTCAACAATAAGAACATGATTATCAGGCCCGTAGGAAGCAATGATATATGGGGATGGGCTCGAACCCATGTGTCTGAAAATTGGCGGGGCTAAACTGGATTTTTACTTCTTTGGTCGTTAGTAGCTTTGTATTCATGTGCTGTTTAATAGATCACTTACTCCAAGATTATTATATGTAATAGTTCGTCCTTTCTGTTTCAAATTATATTCAGATCCGTCATTTATTAATTACTAGTTAGTTTTATTATCATATTTATTGAATATTTTATGATGTCGTTGTTGTCGTTTAGTCATATGATTCCCCGTCGTATGAATTCATGCAAACATAAAAATGATCGTGCAATGTCCGATATTTGGTTCTCATACATGTAAATGACGCAATAGATAATCATCATGGATTATTTGAAATCAAGTATGGTTAGATAACGAAAATTCGCCTGTTATTGTTTACATACATGAACACTTCAAAGTTGAATTTAAACATAGATCTAGGCCATCTTTAACGTGAAAGACAGGATTTAATATTCTCTCCTAATACAATAAGCTTTTTACGCCGTATCCAGGTATGGAGAAAAAAAGGCGTATAAAAATTGTCAGAAAACTTTTCATTTATATTCATTTCGCTATTTCTTTTTAACATGAACAAAAACGGCGAAATATTCTAGACTGTTCCAATTTGATAGGAGTTATAATTTGCATGTAGAGCAGAAAAAGGAGTATGTTATAGCATAGGAAAAAATGTTTAGGGAAAAGAAGGAAATGAAGGTCATCAGTATTTACTTCTTTTGCTCCAATATTCTTGAAAATCTCTTCAATTCGGCACGTGAGATACAGGTATTGTTTAAGAAAATTTAGTAAAAACCAATACGCTGTTGTAATTGGTTTGCTATGCACCGCCCCTTTACGCCACTGATTGGCTGAAAGTATTTCAAAATGTTATTTGCTCCGCCTATATATATTTCCAACGGCGATCATTGTATAAACACACATGTAAGCCACACCCAAGGCGTAATTTCAGAGATAGTGTGATATTTGATAGGAATGCAATATTTCACAATTATATTAAAATGATTTCTTGAAAACAAATAACCGAATGGGCCGATTTACCTATAACCAAACGCCATTTTTTTACCTGTTCAAATTCAAAATTGCTGATTGCAACAATTTCAAGTGAAGGGGACTTTGTTGGGCTATTCTTTTGGTTAGAAATGTTTTGGAAAATGAAGAGCTTTTACAAGCATTTCTTCATTTTCCACAATATTTTCCAAAGCATTTTTCTTGTGAAGCGTCCAAAAACATCATTGTATAGGAATGGGTTGCAGGGGCGGATCCAGGAATTTTTTTCGGGGAGGGGGGGTCCACGCCCAAGATTTTTTCCCATGGGTCCAAGCTCAAATTATGGCTTTAATGCAATAAATATGTAACGTTACACTAAATTTAAATTTCAAATATTTAAAGGGAAATGAATTATGAATAACCGTTTACCGAACAAAAAACAACATGTCTGTTTGAGTTTGAAAGACAATATAGATCAAAAATAAAAAGTTGAAAATGCATATGTTTGAACACGAAAAGTATTGTAGAATAATTTTCTTCTTGCACAATATTGTTTTCTCAAGCCTGTTGGAATCGGAGATGTGGTTAATTCACGATACATAAAAACCTTGAGTTATAGTCTTTTATTAAAACGTTGTTTAACCAAACTTAAATTGAGACTATGGATAATTAATGATTTGACCTTAGGGGCCCGACGGCAGAAAAGCGGTAAGCAACATAGCGATAGGCCATTGGTCCGAAAACGTCGTAACTACACCTTGTCAAAGCTATGGTTACGACATTTTTTAACGGAGCGGAGTTGTAGCTTACAACAGGGGCCCAAAATATACATGTTTATTGAAAATGTTATTCTCTCATAATTTTAAATATAGGACAAATTTTCCATATTCACTATGGTAGATCTAGACTGGTGTATTTTAACCCTTTCCCAACTAGACAAATTTCAGGGTTGTCAAATTCAAAATCTGATAGAGACCACAAAATGGATGTTAAAAAGATATGATAGAGATAGAGATGTGTACTGAATAGCATAGAAAATATTGAGGCGAAAGGAGAAAAGACAGATCATTAGCTTTTACTTCTTTTGCCTCAATGTTTGCCAAAGCCTTACTGTAAGGGACGTCAAAACCAGGTCTTGATTAGGAGGGTAACCGGACAAAATCCCCTTAGTAGAATTTTTAGGGCGGACAAAATCACCTCGGTAGAATTTCTAGGGCGGACAAAATCCCCTCGTCAGTATTAATAGGGCAGACAAAATCCCCTAAATGATAATGTAAATGCGTACAAAACCCCTTAATCGCTTTTAAATATATATATTCAGATAATCAATCTATTCAAAAGAAGAAAATGAAAATATTGTAACCAATCTGTTCTCTTGTTAGCTTCATTTCTTCCGTGCTATATTATAAATGAGTCTTGTATGCTTAGACTTTCATTTAGTCATATGCGGCGGCTTTCACACATAAAGGTTTGTCGTTTGGGAATGATTCAAACAGCCATTTACGATTCCTTTTTTGGTAGACAAAGGAGAAATTGCTGTTGAGCAATATTTGACGCTTGATGTAGTATCTGTTGTATGTCAAAAATATTGTCTTTAGGCCTACTATAATCAATCAGTAGATGACTTCCAACTACTGAGGGGATTTTGTCCGCCCTGGGAATTCTATTGAGGGGATTTTGTCCGCCCTGGGAATTCTATTGAGGGGATTTTGTCCGCCCTTGCAATATCATTGAGGGGATTTTACCGCCTGTGCATTTTCTTTGAGAGGATTTTGTCCGCCCTTGAAATTCTATCGAGGGGATATTGTCCGCCTATGCAAAAAATGACTGAGGGGATTTTGTCCTACATTCGTTTAGGAGAGGATTAATTCGTTCCAAATACTTTTGTGTCACGGCCAAACTTTGACATTAAGAAAGTTATTTAGAGAAAAGAAGAAAACGATGATAACAGAATAAATCTATGTCATTATTTTCTTGTCATTACATACATTTTATAGTTCCATATGGAAATAACTTTGTCGTCTGTAGAACCCGTTAAATTGAACTAGTATTTCGGTGGTCTCATAATTTTAAGACTTAACATCCTTGGCAGAAATGAAAACGTCGAGACAAAATAATTCTGAAGTCTTTATTCGTATATTATAGGGTCTTTGGTCCATCATTATATTTACAGAATACAAACGAGAGTAACCAAAAATACACAAATTCTGTCTCCTTACCTTCTATCTATATGAGAAAAACTACTAAAAATGTTTAACCTTCACGTTCCGTGCATTTTATCTGGTCAAAATCAATAGAGTGTAAACTGAGAAATTAAACAAAATATACCTTGCAGCGGACGATTTTTTCGGTGTTAATGCTTCCCAAAAGTCACATGGGTTATCCACCGTGTGCTGCAGTCTACAGAATAAAAATATTGATAAAGAAACGGTTGGTCTATTTTTTGTCTTAGAAGAAAATAACGAGACAAAATGAGAAAAGGCTGATTATTAGCCACTTTCTCCATTTGCCTCAACGTTTTTCAAGCCTTATTTCTATTAAGAACGTCAGAACCAGATATCAATCCTTTTGTCGTCAGCAACTTCTTTCAATTTGGATGACACTAAATTTTCGCCGTTTGGAAAAGGGTTAAGAAAGTATTAGTTGTCTGTCTGTAAATCCTTTATTCATATGACAAATTTTAAAACTCTTCACCGAACATGACCGGGTTGTCATTTTCCCAATAGCAAAGGCTTGGGAATACATTGAGGCAAAGGAAAATGCTAAAAAAAAACCAGCACTTTCTTAATTTGCCTTATAGGGATCTATTTTTTTTTTTCAAGTTAACTGTGGCGTAATTTCTGACAAACAATAGTATAAAGGAAAAACGATAATTTGATCATTTGTTTATTTGCATTGACCTGTCCATTGTTATTGAAAACAGCTCACTGGTTTCGATTTTAGAAAGTATTCGTTTATTATAAAGGATGGGTTGCAATAAGGGGTCAAAAAATAGATTTTCTTTAAATTTTGTGGATTGATAGGGTTACATAATATCTTTAATTTGTATGTGTAAAAAATCTGGTTTCGGCTTATTTTCCGAGATATGGGTAAATCAGGTGGGTGGGGTAAGATGGACTGAAACACAGTAGGGGTAATTCTATGTCACTTATCTTTCTTATTTTTAGCCCCAGATGCGTGAAAATTTGTATGCGTGTCTTGTGATATATGCTTTAAACATTTATGGGCTTTTATTAGATATTCCATTTATATCTTTTTCGTAATATTCATTCTTCTTTCTTTCGTCAAATTTCGCTATCTTTTAACGACCAACTTTACCAAACTATATCCACACGTTGTATTTGAATTACGATTTTTATGAAACTTTACAGATGTATTATCCAGAAATTAATATAACTTTGTGTGAAATTTGAAAGAAAAGCGTTGGCCCGTTGTTGAGATATTTGACCTTGACCTTCAAAATAACATCAAATTCGGGAATGTCCGTTAAGACTACGCATTGTTGGGAAAATGGTTAGGGTTGAATGGCATGTGACATCCCATTCATAAAAGAATGCATTTCACACATAAATTGGGTTTTTATTGTATGATTTTACCGTTAAAATTGATATAATCAATATAATAAACTTGGTCACCTCTCAGAGTTACCCGGTCATTTCATCTAATGAAATCATTGATAGACAGATATTTGTTTAAGGCCTGTCATTTAACATTATTTTCTTTTTGTTGATATTATATAATGTTATATTAATATTTAGCTTAAGTTAATTAATTGTAAGCACATTTGGTCATTTAGTAAAATTATTCACAATACGTCTTCTCTATAACCACATAAGAAATACAATCTGAAAATGATTAGTTTTCTCCTAGCAAATTGATGATTCTTGCCCATCATGAGATGAGTGAATGAATATAAACTCTTGGACAATTCAAGTTGTATATAAAGCTTTGGTAGTTCTAGCAATCTTAACATAATGCTAATATTTAATTTCACTCATCTGTGGTAGTAATATTAATCACAGCGCTTTCCGCGTAGACATGTTTCATGTGCAATATTTAGTTTGATAAGAAAACTGAGAAGTAAATATAAAAAGAATTTCTTTTCTTTCCCATTCTTCCGAATGGGTTGTACGATACAAAAAAGTAAATATTGCTACGAAACTCATTAGGAACAATAAAAAGAAACCACGTTTCCCATCCTTATGAATAAAATTGACGCTTTAACTATCACATTTTGACATTTCCCGAGTTTTGAAGTCATTTTGAAGGTCAAGGTCAAATATCTCAACAACGGGCCAACGCTTTTCTTTCAAATTGCACACAAAGTTACATTAATATCTTGACAATATATCTGTAAAGTTTCATAGAAATCAGGTTTCAAATAAAACGTGTGGAGATAATTTGGTAAAGTTGGTCGTTAAAAAATAGCGAAATTCTTCGAAAGAAAGAAGAATGAGTATTACGGAAAAGATATACATGGAATATCAAATATAAGCCGATAAATGTTTAACGCATATATCACAAAACATGCATACAAATTTTCACGCATCTTGGGCTAACAATAAGAAAGATATGCGACTTAGAATTACCCCTACTGTGTTTCAGTCCATCTTACCCCACCCACTTTATTTACCAATATCTCAAAAAATAAGCCGAAACCAGATTTTTTACACATACAAATTAAAGATATTATGTAACCCTATCAATCCACGAAATTTAAAGAAAATCTATTTTTTGACCCCTTATTGCAACCCATCCTTTATACAAACGCCAATGTGCAAGTCTGTCATAGTGCAGTGGAAAGACGTGGGACTTCTACTCGAACGGACCATGTTCGATTCCACTTCAAGACATGCAAAATATGTATTTTACAAGAATTTCCGTTTCTTTTTCTTTTTTTCATTCCTTTGTTTAATGTTTGAAGTTTAACCTTTTTACAGATATCAATTATGTAGATATTCCCAATTTTAAGGTTATACAAGAAATGTGCTTGTGAAATTGAATAAGAAAAGGAGAAATATTTGGGGAAATAGAAGTGCTCGCTTTTTCATGCTTTTCTCTTGATGATTTCTGTGTGAAATGTCAAATTCAAACAATTGTGGCAAAATTAAATGACACATCTTCATATACCAGATCAACTTTGTTTGCATATTTTTCATTTTCTCCAAACATTTGTTGATATATGAAAAATATATGATTTGTGATTTTTGTTGGAAGACCGTTTAAAATAAAACATAATATTATGCCTATAATCGCATATTATGTTCGTCGACCATAATGAAAAATAAAAAAGAAACAACTTTATTATCTTTGTGTGCAATAAAAAAGAAAAAGAAATGAAACAAAATAAAGCCGACTGTGAGTTTCGAACCCATACCAAAAGACAAATTGAGTTTCATGTCTTTGACCGCTACCATTTGACCACGTTGACTTCATACCTTGCGTGACAAAAAGTATTTTTATACCCAATTAACATTAAATCAATCACCCATATCGGATAATTTACCTGGATTCCCGTACTTGACATCGACTCACCCGAGTCAGTGTAAAAATTATCGTTTTCAGTTTATAGTCCATATGTGTTGTTATAAAGTCTTGTAACTACAGCTTGATTCAAGCCGTAGTTACGGGATTTTACAACAACACCGAAGGTTTTTCGAAACATAACTGTTAGCCCGATCTAATTTTAGCATAAAATTATTCGCTACTATTTTCTGTGATATATTCTGCATAAATCTTTATTTATACCCGTTTTGTCGTCTTTGTCACCTTTCTAATCCGAAAAGTCGTAATAGACTGGTCTATTACTGAGAGCAGAGGTGGTGTGTGGTGAGATACTTTTGTTTACCGACTACCCCGGAAGTACCAACATGTCTCGAGGCAACGAAATGCCGTTGACCCTTTTTGGAGCTAGTTTCTCCGTTTACCACCCGTGTATTTGTACGAAAATCTAATGCATGAAATGAAATTTGGTTTAATGAAGCATTGTCCAATGCAAATTTCAGTTTAATTCCGTAAATCCATTATTTAAAAAAACCAGATAAGCTATTCAGACGGACTAACAGAAAATTGCCTTGACAATTGACAAAAAATCCATTGCGAAAATCAAAGTAAATAATGAAAATTAAATATAGGAATTTAATCGTATATTAATTTCAATCTTCATTCTATCAACACGACTAAATTTGGTATCTTCGATGATTCAAACATCAAGAGACTCGGTAAATTCTTAAACTGCGATCTCCTTGTTCATGGCTCCACTACTCTCGTACATCATCAGCGGCGGATCCAGGATTTCTTTAAGGGGGAGGGGTCGGATATATGCAAAAGGGGGTGTTTTTCTAGTATTACACAAGTTTGACTGAGTTTCTGTATGAAAATGAAATAATAAGGCTACAGAAGGAGGTTCGTTTGAACCTGGATCCGCCACTGATCAGTGAGGTATACGATTCGAACCCACCACTAATTCCCTGAAAAACAGAATGAGAGCGGAGAAAGCAGACTGTGTATTTTTCTGTTCATCGGCAGCAAAGACATCAGTCCAGTGTCTGAACCAGAACAGATAATGAAGAGAAAACATCTTTCCCAACACCCGTTTTGATGTCTGAAGCTTCTTTCAAATTGGAAAAGCCTAATTAGTTTCTGTTGGGAAATTATTATAATGTATTATACACGGTGAATAACCCACGTGTCTTTTGGGAAGCATTTACACCGAAAAATCGCCTGTTTCAAGTATGTTTTGCATACTTTCCTCGATATCTTCAAGCATTTTTTTTTAAAAAAAATGGATGCTTTCGCTGCAATGTTTGGAGAAACTATGGGATTCGGTGCAGGATGAGTTAGGTTCGGGAATGGCCCTCTCAAAGGCAAAAATGGTACAGTTTATGTAGTCAAAATCCGTAATGTTTAAGCTGAGAAATAGAACAAAACATACTTGAAGCAGAAGATTTCTCGGCGTGATCGCTTCCCAAAATCACGTGGGTTACCCACCGTGATATATTTTCGCCCATGCTCATTTACCATTTCCCAAACAAGACATGTTTTTGACACCCCTCATTGTGAAAACATTGAGACAGAAGAGAGAAACGCTGGGAGGGCCTACATGTAGCTCCAGCATTTCTCTTTTTGTCTCAATATTGTCTGTGTTCTACTTTACACAAAGCCAGTCTTTATCAGCGTCCATTTTGTCATCTGTTGGAGCTTTCAATCTGGTCCAACCTAATATGCGGTCATTTCGGAAAGTGTTATAATGCCCCGTCATGTCCTTCAATGCTATATATAAGAGAACTATCCGAAATACACTTAACTTCCTACAAAACAAAACTATAGCACACAATATTGAGAAAATGAGTATGCGTTTTTTTCCCACGTATTTCTATCAGATATGTAGAAAAAAAGGTTCAGCTGGGGAAGGGTGAAGTGGGTTGCAATTTTTACGAGAGTGAAAAGTGTGTTTCGTTTTTTGTTTTTTTTTGAAGAAGAGAAAATCGTAATCAATAAACGGTTAACCTGTTCCCAATCATAACAAATTTCGAATGGGTGATCATCTTGTTAGTTGTTGCAGACGGAAAAATTGGCTTTAACTAATAAATAGTTATGGACATCAGGCTCGTAGGAAGCAATTATAAATTGGGGAAGGGGCTCAAGCCCTTGTCAAGGCCAGTGTCTGACTGCCGCGGATCCAGGATTTCTGTGAGGGGGTTCGAATCTACGAATAGGGGAATTCGTTTTCCTAGTATAACACAAATTTGACTGAATTCCTGCATGAAAATAAGATAATTTGGCTACAGAGGGGGGGGGGGGGGGGTCGTTTGAACCCCCGAACCTCCTCTGGACCCGCCACTGTCTGAATATTGGAGGGCTAAATTGGATGGATTTTCCCCTGAATTTTCAGTGTAAAAAGCGAATATTCGGAGTGCTTGGCGAACTTTAGCCCCACTGTACCTACGGGCATGGCATGGACGTTACATCACACAAAATATTGCGGCAAAAGGAGTAAAGACATTTTCCAAAGCCTGATATATAAGATGCGTGCAAAGATATGCGTTTCAGTTTTAATGAAGACATGAAATTGACATTGCTGCAGACGACATGCACGAAAAATTTTTTAGATAAAGTTAAAGAATAAAATAGAGAAAATACATGTATGTACATTATTACATTATTTTTCCTGCATACCACAAAATTGACATTATTCTACGCATTTGTCTTGTAGCACAGAAAATAATGGGTCCGAAAAAAAAGAGATCATCATCCGATCTAGATTTAAACATTTTCCAAAGCATTTTTTTAAAATGCAACTTACATCCTTTGTTAGGAAAAGTATCAAATGCGTGTCGGTGTTTAACGAATTCAATCAATTTAATAGTTTTTGTTCCACCTAAAAATTCGCTTTATCGCTGTATTTTGAATGGACATGCGCTTTATCGCTGTATATTGAATGCACGTGCGTCGTCATTTTTTCTCCGCAATTTTTGGAGCCTTGTTTTGAGAATGTCGATTCGTAACTATTTTCAATCACTTGCCTCCGGAAGTTAATCCGAGTCTTCTCTGATGAAAATTCGCTCTTTGATATTTGGATGTCGCTATTTACATTAGAGCACTGTCCCATTCAAAAAAAAAAAAAAGAAAATTCCGAGACAGCGACATGACGTGTGTCGGAATTTTCTTTTGCTTTTGAATGGGGCAGCGCTCTTTTGTAAATAGCGACATCCAAATATCAACGAGCGAATTTTCATCAGAGAAGACTTGGATTACCGGCAGTGTTCTGCGGGTATGGACTAAAACATAAATGAAAAGAGTCTATATACATGTATACATTTACAAAGGTACTTTACTCCTGCTGAAAAAAATATTTACTCAAATTACTGCCCTTCTCGTTAAAATCTAACATGACCGATCCACATTTACAGAGTGTGATAGTGTGGTAAATTAGATTATGGGGAGCGACGTAGGAAAAGCGACTTAATCGATAAAATGACGTAATCGAGTAAATGACGTCAATTCAAAGTGCGCGATTTTCAAACACGGAAATAAAGTGGATATAAACGAGCCGCGCTCTGTGAAAAACTGCATCTTTGACATCGTGATAATCATTATTGGAAAACACCGATAAAAACTGGCGAAATGCAAAATTCGAAAAATTTAGCCATTTTCTAATACTTTCAGTGTACTTGTGTCGGTGGGTTTATTCAACTTTCCGAACGAAAAGCAGAAACATAAAACAGCAAGTTTCACGAGTTTGTCCACCATAAACGAAAAAAAGTGGAACATAAGATTTGTTTTTCTTCCTTATGTTAATCTTAGGCTATGCTTAGAGACACGATTTGTATCGTTAAATCTTATAAATTTATTGGCCATCGTTTGTGTATTTTATGCCATAGATCTACTCCAACCCACGCCGATGAGAAAAACTCGGAAACCGAACTTTACCGAACATTCAAAAATCACTAAATATTTGCACAATCTGAACTATTTTGTTTGAGGAAAATGTGAAAATTATTGAAAATATATTAGAAGGTGAAATCGGGCAGTTTTATCTCCGTAAATGAACAATTTATTTCCTATATTGCAAATGTATTTGGTTTAAGTAAATAATTATTCAGTAATTATAGCGATGGCGCGGTGGTCTAGTGGGTTAAGTCGTTGACTTCAAGTACAACATATAATGGTTTTAGTGGTCGCGACTTCGTGGTCGCGACTTCGAGCCCACCGTACACCAATTTTTTTCAAATGAATTTTATTTTCTCCTTTTGTTGGTGATATCCAGATTAATTATTAAAAGCCACCATAAATTTTCCCTCTCAAAACAACATTTGATATCACATCAAATGTGAAAAACAATATCACTCTAGATCACGAAGATAAATATAGATCTAGATATATCAAAGTTTGTTGTTTAGATTTTTTCCTTGGTCAAAAAAGTCTTACAAATTACACGAAATGAGTGTTACAAAATATCTCAGCTAATAGATGTCATTCCTACCAAAATGTATACATGATGCATGTAGTCGGCTACAGGTATAGACCCTGAGCTAGAAACATGTTTGCTCCCCCCCCCCCCCCCCCCCCCCGGAGGGAATTTTGTAGACATGTTTTTTCTTAAAGTACATTATCTTACAAATATTTTGAGCGTTGTTTGCACTCTGGCCGTTGGGGCTTTTGGCTGTAACCCTTATCTAAAACCCTTAACCCTATCATTTTTTTCATAAAAAAATACATTACTTATTTGGTCATATTTTCATCAAATATTGACCTAGAGATGTCAAAGTGGTATCAAATGAAAGCTTTTGACTTGCTCTTTATTTTGTAGTTATTTCATGCAAATTAGCTCATTTGCATATGCATGAATATTAATGATTTCCCTTAAAATGTGCATTTTTGGGCGAAAATTTGATAAATAACTTCTAAAAAAAGGCATTTCTGTCCAAGGGGAATTTTGTAAACATGGTTTATCTTAAAGTACATTTTATTAGAAATATTTTGAGCCTTGTTTGCACTCTGGCGGTTGGGGCTTTTCGCCGTAACCCTTATCCAAGCCCTTAACCCTACCAAATTGTTCATTTAAATTTTGAAAATGAATTTGGTCATATCTTGATTGAATATTGACACACAGGTGTCAGAATGGTATCAAATGAAAGCTTATGACTTGCTCTTTCATTTTCAGTTATGTTATGCAAATTAGCTCATTTGCATATTCATGAATATTAATGATTTTCCCTAAAATTGCGATTTTCGACAAAAATGTGGTAAATACTTTCCAAAATGAGGCATTTTTGTGCAGGGGAATTATGTAAACATAGCGAATCTTAAAGAAAATTATACAAGAGACATTTTGAGCGATGTTTGCACTTTGACCGTTGGGGCTTTTGGCCAAAACCCTTATCTGAACCCTTAACCCTATAAATTGTTCAATCATTTAAAAACGTTTTTGGTCATATCTTGGTTGAATATAGACCTACAGATGTTAGAATGGTATCAAATGAAAGGTTTTGACTCGCTCAATAATTTGCTATAAATTTTATGCAAATTAGCTTATTTGCATATTCATGAATATTAATGATTTTACTTAAAATTGTGACCTTTTTGCTAATATTTGGTAAATAGTTTAAAAAACATTGTGTTTCTGTTCTGGGGAATCATGTAAACATGGTTTATCTTAAAGATCATTTTATTAGAAACATTTTGAGAGATATTTGCACTCAGGCGCTTGGGGCCTTTGGTCATAATCCTTATCCAAACCCTTAACCCTATAAAATTGTTCACTCAATTTTCAAAACATGCTTGGTCATATCTTGATTGAATATTGACCTACTGATGTAAGAATGGTATCAAATGAAAGCTAATGACTTATTCTTTAATATGCAGATATTTTATGCAAATTAGCTCGTTTGCATAAGCATGCATATTAATGATTTGTCTAAAATTTTGATTGTTTTGCAAGTTTTTTTTTATTTTAAATACGTACCAAAAGGTCCGATTGTTTCTTTCTCGTGAGTTTTCAACCATTTAATATCCATGTTCACTCTTTTAACAACATCTAAGCCTTGTTTGAAATTTTGTTTGGAAGTAACAGTAATTTTAAAGTGTGCAGCCCATTATATTTTGTTCCTATACATCTTATTTTCAATGTATATATTTAGTTTCCATTTGATCTTTTTAATCTTTATTGTTTTAAGTGCAAATAAGTTAAATTGATTTTTTTTATTGTATTGGTGTTCTTGCTTATATCTAGTTTAGTTGACAGAATGTTATTCTTTGTAAAACTGCTACATGAATACAAAATTGACGCAAAATAGGACTTTAAACATACAAATTTTATCATATGCCATAAAATGATACAAAATGGGGGACTTAATTCTAATACACATATAAAATTAATCATTCCAATTATTTTTTTAAGTTTTATGGATGAACAGAGATCCTGGAATGTAGACAAATTGCATACATATAGCAAAATAACATTGTTAAGCAATTATCAAGGCCTTACTTTTGCCATTCACATGGAGAAAACAGCATGGTTTTTCTCCATCTGGAGAGCCCTTCCTTATGTTTTCCTCATAGACAAGTAAATTTGTTGGCCTTAAGTGTATTTGATATGTGGCTGACAGATCAGGGACACTGGTGTTACCATTCCTTTATGCTCTATTAAGGCATTTTCAATTCAGATAAATTAAGCTTGGGGTGGCATATGTAAAACCTATGTATCAGATACATAAAATCAAGAGATGTACGCGATGTATGTAGCTAGAGTACAGACAATTACTGGTTGTGATCAAAAGATTATTGCAGATCAGAACAGATGTGAACTGATCCATACTACCGACAGCCCATGCTGAATGTATATTCATATTCTTCCACATCTACACATATTTCTTATATGTGCTTTCAGCATAGTACTACCTCACAATAAATTGAAAATAGTTCCCTTGTGATACACAATCTCTTTCAATATGGCATATGTTTTCCAGGATGGCATTCGATGGCCATAGATATCTTCAGTTCAATATTTTCCTGATATTCAAATGCTACAACTATGCTAACAGGTTTAGATCAGCATGTGAAATTCCATATTAAGACACTTACTTATTGCACTGTTCTAGATTAATTTGACCAAAAATGATTCACATCGCACTTGGTGGCAATCTTGGAATTACTCAAACTGTGGGAGTTGGGCAAGTTTATCATGATGGAAACCGACATAGATCAATTACTAAACATAATGTTCAGGGTTACTATGTACATAACATAACATGATTACTATATAACATATAGCACTGTCAAATGGAATACATTTTATGGATTTTCCACAATAAATGTGTTTTTGTCCCAAACATTTAAGAATCAATAGTATTTATGAATATGTAAATGAGCAAATCGACATGAAGTAATTGCAAATATACAAGCAATTCACTAGCTTTCATTTGATACCATTTTGACGTTTGTAGATCAATATTTAATCAAGATATGACCAAAAACGTTTTGAAAATTTGAATAAACAATTTGATAGGGTTGAGGGTTTAGATAAGGGGTTTGGGTAAAAGACCAAAATGCCACAATTTGAACATTGCTTAAAATGTTATTCATGTAATGTTCTTTAAGATAAATTATGTTTACATAATGCATTTGAACAGAAACACCTTGTTTTTGATAGTATTTAACACATTTTCGCTGAAAAATCACAATTTTCAAGAAATTCATTAATATATATGGCAATGCAACTGAACTAATATGCATGAAAAATAATAGCATATGGAAGAACCAGGCATAAGCTTTCATTTGATACCATTCTGATATCAGTAGGTCAATACATAATCAAGATATGACCAAAAACGTTTTGAAAATTTGAATGAACAATTTGATGAGGTTAAGGGTTTAGATAAGGGTCACCGCCAAAAGCCCCCATCGCCAGAGTGCAACATTGCTCAAAATGTTTCTTATAAACTGTTCTTTAATTTAAACCATGTTTACATGATTTACCCTGAGAAGAAACACAATGTTTTTGAAAGTGTTTACCAAATATTTGGAAAAAAAGTCACAGTTTTAAGTAATGTCATTAATATTCATAAATATGCAAATGAGCTAATTTACATAAAATTTATAGCACATTATTAAGCAAGTCATAAGCTTTCATTTGATACCATTCTAACATCTGTAGGTCTATATTCAACCAAGATATGACCAAAAACATTTTGAAATGAATGAACAACTTTATAGGGTTAAGGGTTTAGATAAGGGATTTGGCCAAAAGCCGAAATGGCCAAAGTGCAAACATCGCTCAAAATGTTTCTTATACAATTTTCTTGAAGATTTACTTTGTTTACATAATTCCCCTACACAAAAATGCTCTGTTTTGGAAAGTATTTACCACATTTTTGTCGAAAATCGCAATTTTAGGGAAAATCATTAATATTCATGAATATGCAAATGAGCTAATTTGCATAACATAACTGTAAATGAAAGAGCAAGTCATAAGCTTTCATTTGATACCATTCTGACACCTGTGTGTCAATATTCAATCGAGATATGACCAAATTCATTTTCAAAATTTAAATGAACAATTTGGTAGGGTTAAGGGTTTGGATAAGGGTTACGACGAAAAGCCCCAACCGCCAGAGTGCAAACAAGGCTCAAAATGTTTCTAATAAAATGTACTTTAAGATAAACCATGTTTACAAAATTCCCCCCTGGACAGAAACGCCTTCATTTGGAAAGTATTAACCAAATTTTCATCAAAAATTAGCAATTTTAAGGAAAATCATTAATATTCATGCATATGCAAATGCGCTAATTTGCATAAAATTACTACAAATTGAAGAGCAAGTCATAAGCTTTCATTTGATACCATTTTGACACATGAAGATTAAAATTCAATCAAGATATGACCAAATAATTGTCTGTATATTTAAATGAAAAATTTGAAAGGGTTAAGGGTTTTAGATAAGGGTTACAGCCAAAAGCCCAAACGACCAAAGTGCAAACAACGCTCATCTTGTAGCATTTGTTATAAGCTTTCAGAAAATCATACCCTTCAAAATTCCCTCTGGGGGGAGCAGGGGTTATTGGTGGCTCAAGGTCTAGTAGGCTGTAGTCCTAGATTTGTCAGTAGGCCTATTAAAAACGATTCATGTAAAATCATGACTCAAAAATCAGGTTTCCCGAATCGTTTTTGCACTCTTAGCTTAAAGTTAATTCTGATAACATTTTTGAGAGCATCAGTAAAGTATTGACCACTGCCAAAACAGCACAAAACTCGGATGGATACAGATCGGCAAAGAGATTATTTGGCTTTCATTCACTTGTAAGATATTGTCGATCGACCATGGTATTTTCCACGTAGCCAAATTTGTGAAAAGGATCCAAATTTTGGGAAAATCTTTATCGAATAAACGACAAAAAAGAAAATCGTGTATAACTGGTAGGCCTACAGGCCTAAATATCATTGTTCTGGACTCCTTGTAGCCTACATATCCCAGACTTAGTATAAATGTCCTGCTTCTAGTTTTCTGACTCATCCCAGAGTTCATTCCATCATTATTTTGTTGGTCTAAAAAATGTGGCCCCAGTTTCTCGAAAAAACTTAAGTACGTTCTCATGCTCAAATCCTAGCACCGTGCTCAAATCGCACGAAATCAACGGGAACTTCAATCGAATACCCTTCAACGTTGGAGAGTAGGCCTATTCCTGTTGAGCATGTTCTCATGAGTAGACCTATGTACTGAAGTTTTTTCTAGAAACCGGGGACTGGTCTCTCATGTCTGTTATCATAGATCATCTAAATGACGTATTTTCTACAGTTGGTCAAGTGTTTTTCTTGATTAGGGATGTTTTTTGAATTTGGAAATAGCGGACTTTTGGGATAAACAAATATTCATAATAACACAAAACTTCCATTTAAAAACTGTATGCCTATTATTTCCACAGCTGTAAATAACTACTAGTAACTGACCAAACGATTTTTCTACCCATGTGAGCGGGGACTGGATAACGTTTTTTTTGACCCACATCTAATTGATGATATCGTTGCGGTTGTTGTTGTTTTTGTTGAATTTCGCCAACATTTCATGATATCATTGACCTCCGACAAAGACATCCTTATAATGTCATCTGCATATCTATCCAATGTTTCACTGGTGGACCATCGACTGTCCCAATCAATCAATCAATAGGGAACGATTTTATCAAGTAAGCAGTCCCCTACTTAAAACACACCTGTATTTCGTCGATTGAATTCTAAAACCTCGTAACTTCAGCTTGGTTTTTCGTAACTACAGCTTGGGTTCAGCTGTAGTTACAAGAAATTACATCGATGAATTATCAATTTAAACCCGGTTTGTTTTAGCACGAAGTTCATCACGTCGCGGATTGTGCATGATGGGATGGATAACGAATACGGTAAAAATTGCCTCACTTCAGGTAAGAAATTGTGCAATAATTTTCTTGTTTCTGCGTCAATTTGCAAGCGGTGTGTTGCATGTACCCTGCATTACTGAGCTCTTTCTTCATATATATGGCTTGTTTGTAGAATCTTTGTACTTTGTCCAAAAATTGATCCCAACCGATCAGAAAAACGACAAAAAATCCAGGTCATTTTTCTAGTCGGTTGAGATCGATTTTTTTAGAAAAGTACAAGGAGTTTCCCGATAAGTAATACCTCTGAGAAAATGGCTCAGTAAGACGGAGTACATGCAACAAACTGCATGAAAATTGACGCTAAAATAAGAAAGTTATTGCACAAATGCTTACCTGAAACGTGGTTGATTTGGCCGTAGTCGTTACCATTTCGCTTTCTGGTCGGTTGGGACAATCTTTTGGAAAAAGTACCACGAGTTATCTACTATGCCATACATCCGATGAAAGAGCTCGGTAAGGCGGGGTACATGCAACAAACCTTTTGAAAATTGACGCACAGATAAGGAAGTTATTGCAAAAAATCTTACCAGAATCGAGATTATTTTGTCCGTATTCGTTATCCATCCAATCATGCACAATCCCCACCGTGTTCATGCATATAAGAAAAATCACTGGTGGTGAACTAAAACAATTTTCGATACAGCAAGGTATAGATATTTTGCGTTTAAATGTGAGTTTATAGGGTTTTTTTTAATGACAATGAACTTGTTCTAAAAACAGACCGAGTTTACCGTTTTGCATTGACAAACTGTCGGTGTTGTTATAAAGTCTCGTAACTACGGCTTTGATAAAACCGTAGCTACAATATTTTATAACAACACCAACGGAATACATTGATCGCGAAAAAACGGTCCTCGCTTTGGCGGAGTTCACCAAAAGTGAAAATGGTATGTTTAGGAAATCCTCCAGCTGGACTTTTGGCTTACCTGTTATTGATCAATCGAACAACATGCCAACGGGCCATGTTCTGGTGCTTTAAAGGGGGACATGCTAGATTGACGAATACACAAACTGTCGTCTGGTGAAATGTTTATCATGAATTTGTCATCTTGAATGGGCAGATCATTTTTGCCCAGCCAAAATTCGCGCCAAGTTTATTCGATCCTTTGTATCTTTTTACTTACCCGCAACTTTCATAACTAGTAATATTTATAGGAAACTGGTCATCGATTAAAAAAGGGGAAAACCAGGTACCAACGCCAAAATGCTTTTCCACTATTGATTCCTAGATAATGCGAAAGACCGCTAATATATTATAGCAAGTTTCAGTACTTCAGGTTTTCGTCAGAGAAGCCCGGCATTGTGACAACACGACGCTCCAAGAACAATACAGAGACAGAAATACAGATCTTTAAAAACCCAGAATTCCACTTCAACTCAAAGACCGTCCACGCTGGACTGAGCCAGACAAGAAAACAATTCTTCGAAAAGACATTACGTACATATGTGCGGGAGCCTAATAAAGCCTACTATTAACAATTTACCAAAGACAATCTCGTTTTGATAGCGATTGAAACAGCTTTGAAAATATATGTAGAAAAGATGAAAATACTTAAATGTCCCGCATTTTCTCCTTTTCTCCAAATGTTTTCTTTGGTACATATATCTTATACTCTTGCTTGGCTATTGAACTATTCGTTCTTTCATATGTAACATCTGTGCTTTTTGGAACATTCTTAAAACTTTGTTGGTGTACAAATAATCAAATTTCCAAAGATATTTTCCAAGATTGAAATATTTGGCGCCAATTTGTGGTACAACGATTATAACGCGTTCTGTAAATGATCCTTAAGAGTCCGATACTTATCGAAAACCCATGATATCTGTGTATTAGGCAATGAATCTGTTGTTTTACATAAGTACAGACAGAAGGTTAACATATACTGAGCACAACAATATAGGGATATCGGAATTGGTTTAATATTTTACCACGAAATTTCCAAAATTTACTAAAATTTCTTCAATAAACTTGTTCCTTAACATCTTAAAGAACAAAAATTCAAAAGGTTTTCGGTCGCACTGTTAAATACTGGTTAATCCTCGGGCGTATGTAGCAGGACCGACTGTTTCGAAAATCGCATAATAGTGTCAATACTGCATATACGACTTGTAGGGTCCAAATCTGTGTTTCTTGAGATTATCCCTGTATTTGGATGCCTGCATGTTTAAAGTGGTCCTGAAAGATCCCAGTATGTTGATGCCGGTTATTTTCAATCAGTAAACTTAAAACCGTTAAAAATTGCGAAGGAACGGAATAACGCACCAATCGTTTGCTTGGTCAATGCAACCCCACAATTACACGCTTTATGACACAGCAATCTTCAATACAACATTAGTTTGGTCAACTGCTAGCTCGATCTTTCCTACATCTGCCAGTGTTGGCGGTCGGTTAGACGACACCGTTGAACCGTCTTTTCACAGCTAAGGACTTGTTTGCGAATATGAACTGTTTAGTTTTCATCAAGAAATGCGGAAATCGCATGTGTATGCTCAAAATTGGCCCAATTGTGATTTTTCAATGCTAACCCCTCTTTAGTGTATATGCCTATGTTATGAAATCAACGACCTGTTACTGCACAATATTTTCACACAAAGCAAAAGTAATAATAGTTTTATCAAAAAAAGTATAACAGCTTCCAATAACCTCAAAATTTTAATTTCTATTTATCATTGAGTTTCATTATCCCTATATTGTTGTGCTTAGTATATATTTGATATGATTAAATGCTGAATGAACATGTATCTTGTTATAATTTCTGATATTCTTTAGTTTCTATGCAGTTGCTATGGTAAAATAAAGTGTTGAGTGCCAATCAAAGTCGTATTTCAAGCACTACACATTTGCTGTTTTCCGTATGGTTATGATTGGTCACCTATATATATGAACTGAAAATTAATACCTTTTCAAAAATAATTTCATACCAAATTTTCAACAAACACTCTGATTTTGCGCGCCAAATGACGTTAGAGGTGACGTTCTTTAATCACGCGTAGCAACGTCAATACACACCCTAGCGTTGAAAAAAATACATTTTCTGAATCGGGATTTAATCTTTCATTTGAAACAACTGAAAACCAAAAATCGAAAATTTTGACCGTAAGGTCGCTTTTCCCACGTCGCTCCCCAAATATATTTTCATATATATATATTTGGATTTTTATTAGGACGGAATTAAATTGGAACTTTACGCGTACGATATTAAGCCTTCCACTCTCACGGTGGATAGCCCACGTGACTCTCGGGAACGCGCATTTGAGAGGGCTATCCCCGTTTGTGACTCTTGCTGCTCCGAATTCCGTGGTTTCTTCAAACACTCGAGCTAAAGTTGTCTTCGGTCCATGTGAACGCTTCCCACTTAGGTTTTGCACTTACACACACTTTGGCTCGAATGTTTGAAGAAACCACTGGATTTGAAGCAGAGTGAGCGTAGAGCCGGGAATAGCCCTCTCAAAGGCGCGTTCCGTGCATTTTATCTCATCAAAATAAATAGGGTATAACTCTAACGCGCTATTGTAAACATTTTTGGGAAAAACCAATACTTACCTGTAGGAGGGGCAGATTAATGATCAATTATCTATGTGTTTTAAGTGATTAATTTGAATTGTCGTCAACATATTAACCATGTCTGCAATGGTCTATTGGATACATTAGTGGCTTTTACATCTCTGTCATATGTGGCGGTATGCAGGTGGTGGTTCGAGGCTAGGGGCGAGCTTAATGTTTTTAATGGTTACTTTCGAATTAATGTATAGTTTTATGCATATTTAGCTTATTGCTTGTCTCATTACAATACTTCAAATGATTATCATTTGTTATCATTATTCTAGCTTTATAAGGCCTTTTCTCTCTTTTTTATTCTTTTTATTTTTTCTTCGTCTATTTTAGTAGTGATTATTTATTTGACATCATTTCATTTTTGTAACTTACAATTTTTCATCATTTTTCAAAACGTTTTCACAAATAAACCAAATGCACCAAATGAGCATGTGTCCCGTGCACGATCTTTTAAAAAAAGTTTCTCAGAATAAGAAAAAGATATCGGTATACAGAGGATTCGAACCCGGATCGCAAGATTGACGGTCGTTGAACTTTCAGTCAGTCGATATTTCCACCACTTCTTGCGTTGGGCGAATTAAAACATTATATAAGTTATGCAATGATCCCCTGGGCTACGGTCTATTGCGTTTCGAGGTGACCAATCTGTTTACAATAATAAAGCGAGCCCGATAATCGTCACAATATCGAGTTTTATCTATATAAGCTGAGAAATTAAACAAAACATACCTTGAAGCGGACGATTTTTTTCGGTGTTATCGCCTCCCAAAAGTCACGTGGGTTACCCACCGTGACTCTTGATTTTCGTCGGTATAAAAGCAAACCTGGTATGTCGATTCTTGTGATTTCCAAAGTACAAACTTTGTGCCCAGTTAAAGACAATTCTTGCAGGTTTTGAGATATTTTTACTGATCAGTATTAATGACAAATCATCTGTGAATAGTATGTCCAAATTTCAAGTAAAACATTTCAGTTTTGGATAAGTTATTACACCTTTTTCCCTCCCCTTTTAGAATTTTCAAAAAAAAAAACAAAAACAAAAAAAAAAAAAAAAAAAAAAAAAAAAAAAAAAACAAAACACGAAATACGAGGTTTTGCATTTACAACGACGTTTTATTACTATGTACGGGATAAAAGAGAGATCATCATCCTATGAATTACAACGTGAAAACTACCCAAAGTGTGAATGGCAATGAATTTTGTGCTAATATAGACTCAGTTTACTACTATGTATTACAGATTTAATTTTACATGGCGTAGCTTTAGCTTTAATACGAGGTTTTGCATTTACAACGACGTTTTATTACTATGTACGGGATAAAAGAGAGATCATCATCCTATGAATTACAACGTGAAAACTACCCAAAGTGTGAATGGCAATGAATTTTGTGCTAATATAGACTCAGTTTACTACTATGTATTACAGATTTAATTTTACATGGCGTAGCTTTAGATTTTATTATCATAAATTACATGCCTGTCTCTTTCGAAAATAACAAATTAGTAGTATTTTCTTGTATACCTGTTATGTCTGTGTACTATGATACAAGTCTTTTAAAAATGTTACGCTATTTGCGAAATATTAGTACATGTTTTAGTAAAGGTCAGTGTCAGGTCAAATGAAATCCGTAATATTGATAAACTGTCGGTGTTGTTATAAAATCTCATAACTACGCCTTGAATCAAGCCGTAGCTACTAGATTTTGTAACAACTCCTACAATACCGTTTTATCTTTGGCTTTAAACATATAGACACAGCTTCCCGCAAAATGCCAAAGTGTTCTTTTTAATCTCATTTACGGAAGAGTATCGAGATTGAAGCCGCTTGTGTAAAAGAAAATAAGAAAAAAAAAACCGTTGAGCACGGTGCTCAGTTGAACATGTACTTAAGTTTTTTTTTTCGTGAAACGCACTTTAGGCGACATTCTCAGTTGAGCAAATTTACATGCTCAATTCAAAGTTGAGCATGTTATTTGAGATCATACTTAAGGTTTACTTAAGGTAACGTTTTAGCCATACGAAATGCATCAAATAACACACACTTATAAAAACACTTTACATAAGTTGATTCACCATGCCGGATTTCACAATTATGCTTCAAGAAGAAAATGATTTACAAATATTATTTTACTCTTTACTCATATGCAATGGAGGTAACTTTGAATGGTTTTGTCAAGAATATTTCCGTAATTATGCATTATTTCAAAATTCTAAACCTTACAAAATGCTTATGTTTGTTGTTGGAATCGAAATGTAACGCAGTTTGCGAATTATGTGCTTTTTTCAAATTTCGCCTCTGGCTCTTTGGTGCTTTTGAGGGGTTGGATACCTTAAGTATTTTCGAGAAACCGGGGCCTTGTTTGGATGCGTCTAACAGAAAACATTGCGGACAAATGAAAAAAAGCTTGTTACAAGCAAATTCTAGCTGCGATATCGTAGCCACAAACTTGATGATGGGTATTGGTTTGTGGCTTCGAGTCCACTCTATTCCTTCTTGTGCAGTAAGACAAAAGAGTGGAAAACACATTTTCTTCCATAAATTTTTGAATATTAACATATCTAATCAGATGTGTATCCCATAAAAAGATATTCCATGGCACAAACTTAGTTAATAAGTATCAACAAGAATTGTTATCAATTATTTCTTCCAACGGAAGATTCAAGTCTCAGTAGAATAAAATGGGTGGGTACTCCGCTTCAAAATTGAATTGAACTTTATTTGAAAGTGATTTCAACATAAAACTATGCTGGATTGACAGAAAAATAGTTAACCTGTTGTCAGGTAACATTCTTACTTCATTCCATAGCTTTATTTTGAAGTTTGACTATGCTTAACTTGCTGGAATGAATCATATGCCTTATATAGTGTTCTGAAAGTCTACGTCTGTCCGTAGATGGTAAACGATTCTTGTGAAAAAACGGAGATACGGATTTTTTATCGTAATCAAAATTCAAATTCTCTTTTACTGCGTCGGTAACAATAATTAGGGGTTTGGTTGCTTCAAAACAAAGTTAATCGTATACGGGAACATCTCGGCTTTTAAATCATACACATTGCAGCAGCGTCCGAGTGCGCATCTGAATTAACCAGGCACCATTTCATAGCGAAGAAATAGATTTAATACCTATTTAACGTAACCAAAATTACAATTTCTCCTTTTACTGCATCGCTACACCTAATTATGAGTTTGCTTGTTTAGCAAAAAGGTTGTTGAGGACTATTTAGGGTTACCGGTATTTTACTCCGTGTAAACTCGTCTAGCGATCGTATTTCGCGAAAATAAGGAATAAAATTCTACGAATTTCGAGATTAATTACAGAGCTAATAGAAAATATGGTTAAGTCGTGCGTCCGTATGACCGTCTTGGTACAATTAACTAAAAGGTCGTGACTGGGACATTTTTCAGCTGCCGAGGTAAACACCAGAATTGAAATGCATTTCGATGCAGATTGAATCATACTCGAGAAAGGCCCTCTAAAACCCGCGTACGCGTACTTGATCCCGTCAAGATCTGTAGAGTATAAGCTGGGGTGTGAAAGATTCCAAAAAATCAAGTGGGTTACCAACCGTGGATTTGCAAGTTCATATTGAATATAAGAAATACAAATTTTACTTTTCTAATTATAGAACTGCGCAATGAGTTTAATTGCTCGATCTGCACGTGCATCTTGACAGTATAAAATGACAACTTCGGTGTTCTATTTTTAGAACAGCTAATTTAACTATCGGCGTCAGTTGCACGATCTGCACGTGCATCACGATAAAATAATGGTTTTCTGAAACATACATGCATTAAGTTTCTTAAAATAGATGAGCAAGCCTAATGGCAATGAATTTTGTAATGTCCAGCAAGATTAACCCGGGACATCTGCATATGTATACCTCACGATAAATGACCTGGCAGAGCAGTCAATGCTAATCGAATGGAGTGCTCTGCCAGGTCAATTCTCGTCCGCTATAATGACCTCACTTCGGCATTGTTTTGTTAAGACGCTCAACTAACGGACTTTGCGCACGAAAATTAAGTTGTCCCGGGTTAATCTTGCTGGACAATACTACAGTTGGCGCCACATCGTATGGCTCGTGTTTATATTTGTTCGGTGTTCAATGGCAATGAATTTTGTGCTAAAAATAGAATTGGTTAGCTGTTATGTTTTTTTAACCCGTCGGTGTTGTTTTAAAATCTCGTAAGTACGGTTTGAATCAAGTCGTAGTTACGAGGTTTTTGTAAAAACACCCACGAAATACTACTTGTTTGTCCGAAATTACGTCAGTGTTTACTTGATAAAATCAGTCCCTAATACATTTGAACAAAATATAAACATGTGCCATACGATGTGGCACCAACTTTAGAATAGATTGGGTTTACCGTTTTGATATTGATAGACCGTAAGCATTGTTACAAAGTCTGGTATTGTCCAGCAAGGTTAACCTGGGACAACTTAATTTTCGTGCGCTAAGTCCGTTAGTTGAGCGTCTTAACAAAACAAAGCCGAAGTGGGGTCATTACATATGCAGATGTCCCGGGTTAATCTTGCTGGACAATAACTACCTCTTGAATCAAGCCGTAGTTGCGAGATTTTACAACAACAGAGGGATAAGAAATGATGTTGAGAATGGCAATGAATTTTGTGCTAAAAATAGAATAGGTTAACAGTTATGTTTTGATAACCCGTTGGTGTTGTTATAAAATCTCGTAACGATGGCTTGAATCAAGCCGTAGTTACGAGGTTTTATAAAAATACCCACGAAATATTATTTGTTTGTCCGAAATTACGTCACTGTTTACTTGATAAAATCGTTCCCTATTTATGTTTATTGGGGTTTGACGCCGTTTTCAACTGCAAGGGTCATATCGCGGCGGCTAGAGCACCTACCTTTGAATTCCTGTTATTTCTCAAACCAGTACTACCACAACACCCTTACCCAGCCTCCAGCTGCTTTCCCACTTAGGTTAACGATTTCAAACCCATTGGTGGTTGACAATTTTGTCAGAAAGGGTATTAGCCGCGGCCGATTATCGAACCCGGGACCTCTTGAATGAGAGGCAGATGCGCTACAAACTGCGGTAAGGCCGCGGCTTAATATTGAGAGTAATAGCAATGAATGTTGCGCAAGAAATAGACTGACTTAGCCGTTATGTATTGATATAGTTCCTGTACTGTCTTCAATGACGATGACGCACACACGCCAGGATAGGACCCGATTTAACGTTAAAGAAATGAAACACCATCTAAGGATCGTCAGCCATTTAATCAACAACTCAAGGGACATCAATCTTACATAACCGATACATTATCTTTTTAAGACTACACGAGTTGTTTCCCTTATACTATAATGTAATACACAACAATCCCTTTTCTTCTTCTTCCTTTTAAAGTTGCTATAGCTGTCACGATTGAAGTTTTTCTGTTACCGAGTTCTTATTATCTGATGATATGAACAAAGCGTATTCCAACTGCATAAAACCAATAAAACCAGTGAAAGAATGGTACATTGGTACATTTTCCCTTTCTTGCAATGTATGTCAGTATGTCATGTTTACAATGTCAAGGGCGAGTCGAGATTATCCGAGTCCTGAGCGGTTATTAGCGAGCGTCTACGGAATCTATTTTTAAATCGAGTGGAATGACGTCAGAGAATAAACAGTAAAAACTTAAAAATGTGAGATGTCTCTTTAAAAGGTACCTTTTGGGAAGTGTGTAGCAACCCTAAACAGTCTGCGAGGAAAGCACAGACTGATCAGGATCAGAAATGTTGACACTAAGTTGATACTCTGGATTTATATGTTTTTCCTATCACACTATATATTATTATCTAAATACGGATATCGTAGGCGCTTGCTAATGTGACCTGTCTCTCGAAATATGGTCTTCTGTTGACTTCATAGAAGCATGCTTTTAGCATGACGTGTCAAGCAGAATCTGACCCTTTCCCAATTAAAACCTTGTTTTGATGTCACCATTAGAAGGGATTGAGAACACATTGAGGTAATAGGAGAAATCTTGATAACCAGCAATTCCCCCAGTTGCTTAGATATTTTCTCAGTTTTATTTAATTCAACAAATCCTATATTAACGTGCATAGTTTGTCGTGTTTAAAACTTTCAAAATAGAATATCAAACTTATTGTCGTTTGGGAAAGAGTGAGGCATGACTATTAAAATAACTTCAATTGGTTAACCCTTTCCCATACAAGACCTGCTTTGGACTTCCTTTTTGCAAAAAACACAAGCAACATTGAGACAAAATAAAGGAATGCTAATTGTTCGCAGTCTCTCCTATTACCTAAATGTTTTCTATGGTATATCGTAAATAATTCACATTTCCAATGTCATTGGTTATGCAGTCTTCAAACGATTTTAATTGAGAAGAGTTTTATTTTCTGTAATTTAGGGAAAGAGTTGAACATTTATTCGTAACCAGGCACGTGCAGAAATCCCGTGAAAATCGGAATGTTTCAAATTTTTTACCCGTCGCACTAAAGAGGAACTTCTGCAAAGTATAAAATTATAGACAATATCCAGCCTGTGCAGACTGACAAGATTCGAGACTCATAACTCGTAGGTAATTTTCTGGGCCTCGAATAATTTCTCTATCTTACTATGTGTTCATTTTCTAAATGCAACATCTAGTTTACGTCTGCTTAGTGTGAGTCGTTTCTCGAAATTGTGTTTTATGAACTTCCCGTAAATTCCCTTTTAGCGTGACGTGTCACTTTTATTAGATACCTTTGTATCACATGATCGCCCGACTATAAACGAATATTTACGGCTTTTGCAGGTACCCGAAATATGTAATATATAAAATTATATATAGACACAATTGTAAACACCCAGCAAACTTTTGAGCGCCGGCGAAAGTTAGAATGTCAATATACATGCGCTTATTGTGGGTAAACAGCGCATGGTTACTCGCTTGAAATACGGTGTTTCTGCATCTTTTTGCTCATACTTTAATACTGTAAACCCTTTTTTGGCAAATTGGCAGGTTTTTTGACAGCTATTATGACTTTAAAAGAATGAAAATCTCAAAACTTTACCTTGCTTTTACAAGATTATCTGTTGTTTCTATAGAGTAAATATGTTGATATAAACCGACATTAGTTCAAACGTAAAAACTCAACTATAGTCAATATAATCATTTATACTTTTCATGTGTACTAAACAAATAAACATTTGTATCTGTATAAAAATAGGTCTGATCTTAATCTTCAAAAATGGTGTGACCAATCAATTGTATATCTATTCATTGTTTACACCATTTCTTGCAAAATTTCAAACTATCGGCCCTAAGACGTCATTTATCCTTTTCCATCATGCACGGTTATCTATTTTGATATACTTTCAGTTCTTCAAAATCTTTAAAGGGGGAATAACACTTAACATCTTGCAAATTTTCCGAGAACTTCGTACAAATAAATAAATATATATTATTAAAATATGGTCTTTAAATTGCATATATGCCAAATCTTAGCTTTCTACCTTGTGTATTGGCTTAGATGTCGACGGATTTAAAACCCGATGATTTTTTGTCGGGGGGATAAAAATTATAATAATAAAACATATGGGGTTTTAAGTCCATCAACATCCTAGCCAATACACAAGATAGAAAGCTAAGATTTGGCATAGATGCAATTTAAAGGCCATATTTTCATAATATATATTTATTTTTTGCACGAAGTTCTCTGAAAATTTGTAAGATGTTAAGTGTTATTCCCCCTTTAAATCTGACTGGCTTCTGTTTTGTTCTTACTGGTCTCGAATCCTGTTTTTGGATCTTCTCTTTCTTCTTCCTGATCTGTATCTCTATCAATCTCCGCCAAAAGAATTTTCATGACATCTTTTTTCACCATTTCTCATATTTTCATCACTTTTCATCACATTTTCATCACTAGTCTTTTTCATGCTTCAAACCAATTTTCAGTATTTCTCTCATTATATTTTCTGAAATGGATGACATTTCCTTATACTTAACGCCTTCTCTTGATTCTAAGAGAGCACTATTTTTATTTTCTCTTTAACTACCATTGGTTCTGAATGAAAATTTGGTGATAGCTTATTTTCACGATTTCTTTTCATTAGCACTTGATCATCTTCTTCAGTTTCCTAATTCTTTTCCCAATAATATTCATATTGTGAATGTTGAAATAACATGTTATTATCAATTGAAAAATAAAATAAAAATGTATGGTCAGCGATCTTGTTTGAATCTTATAGGCATTCGTATCACATACCCCTACAGCGAAAAAGGCACAATTTCTTGCACCTGTCCAAGGTCACTAAAATGATTAAAAATGCTGTATAATCATTGTTTAGTCCCTAAAACGGATTTAAAGTAACGTCTTACATTTAATAAAAACAGAAACCCCAAAATATGTGATTTTATAAACGCACAAATTTATAAAACATCATGCTCACGTCTTCAGTTCGATCAACGAAGGTGAAGTTTTTATGACAAAATTTGCATATTTTTGGAAATATTTCAAGTTCTTCATAATACAATTTAATAAAACTCCATCATTGTATTAAGCAACATGTTCTGGTAATAATTCAAAAAGAAGATGTATAGGTCAGCGCACTTATTAGTGAATTACAGCAATTTTTGTCAGCTTCACACGAATATAATGACGCAAAACAGTGGTAACTGCGTACACACTTACAACTGTCTTGCTCTAAATAATCGATTTTCATTTTAAGGAAATCAGTTTCGCATGATAGATAAGCTTTACCATCGAAAATGGTAAATTGTAATGACGTGTTATATTATTGAAAATATGGTAGCGAAACATATATGGTACGTAACGTTTAATTTTCTACAATAATGACCGAGTGTTCCGAAAAACTGGAGCATTCCCCCTTAATATTCCACCAATTCGGGTAATTTTGTACGGATTTTTCTTCCGAACAAACTTTCAGCCGGACTGACTCCTGTCGTGGAATGACCTGTTGAACGATACATGAGTAAGTATGTCTGCAGTTCTTCCTTCTAATTTTTGTGTTCGAATTGTGCTATTTTTAGTCGTTTCAAGATTGAACGATTTTGTCGTTCCACCTCACCGTTCGCGTTCGGATATGTCGGACCCCCATCTCCTTCATAATACTGTCGCATCATTTACTCTTTTTCTTAAAAAAAATCGATCCCTATAATTCCGTATTTAAAATGACTCTTAATCTGTTCATGTACAACATAGGCTTTTTGATAAACTTTAAATATCCTGATTTTGACATGATTGGATTTTCAACTGAAACGGATTGGTCCCTTTGCAGGTCCTACCAATGGTTGGATGATCGTAAACTGGACGAGGAGTTGGAGGCTCCGACAAATTTTGGGATATTTACTGGTAAAAGAAACCAAATGATTCAATGGTTATGTGCTACAGTCGCTACTTTAAAGCAATGATGATTGAAAGAGACGAAAACTGCTTGAAGCAGAGAAGATGGATAACGCCAATGATTTGCTGTGTGTGAAGGTTCTTTTAAATGACACACGATAAAAAATATTGACGACCAATCAAAATATTGGGTGGTCGTCAATGACACATTTATCTGGTGTTGTTTAAAAAATCGACTGAATCCGGAAAATATTTGGTCCCTCCCCCACACTTTCTTCTCTACTTCAAACCTTTTTCCAAATCAGACATAACTTACACCACGGTGGGGATTGTGCATGCTGGGATGGATAACGAATATGGAGTATACGGACAAAATTTGCCTCGCTTCAGGTAAGAAATTGTGCAATAATTTTCTTATTTCTGCTCCAATTTTCAAGCGGTTTGTTGCATGTACCCCGCATTAGTGAGCTCTTTCCTCGGATATATGACTTGTTTGTAGAACCTTTGTACTTTGTCCAAAAATTGATCCCAACCGACTAGAAAAACGACAAAAAATTCAGGCCCTTTTTCTAGTCGGTTGGGATCGGTTTTTGAGAAAACTACAGGGAAGTTCCAGATAAATAATACGTCTGAGAAAAGGGATCCGTAAGACGGAGTACATGCAACAAACCGCATGAAAATTGACGCAGAAACAAGAAAGTTATTGCACAAATTCTTACCTGAAGCGTGGTTAATTTGGCCGTAGTCGTTACCATTTCGCTTTCCGGTCGGTTGGGACAATATTTCGGATAAAGTATCATGAGTTATCTAATATGTCATACATCCGATGAAAGAGCTCGATAAGGCGGGGTACATGCAGCAAACCGCTTGAAAATTGATACAGAAATAACAGAGTTATTGCAAAATGTCTTACCTGAAGCGAGGCGAGTTGGCATCAAATTTTGTGCAAAAAATAGACTGAGTTTACCGTTATGTTTTGATAAACCGTCGGTGTTGTTATAACATCTACAGTTGTCGCCACATCGTATGGCACAATGTTTATGTTTTGTTCAAATGTAATTGAACGTTAAAGAAAACATAAACACGTGCCATACGATGTGGCGACAACTGTAGTAACTACGGTTTGATTCAAGCCGTATAACTCATCGGCTATAAAGTGTAGTTGTATACAAACACTTTACTCCTTGTTGTTGATAAATGGCCCAACACAAACACTTCCTCTTTTGGGAATAAAATAATTAGGTCATTAATTCGCTCGTATAGCTTACGATAAATGGTTTGGTAAATGTTAAAACTATGTATTTGGTTTTTAGTGTTTGTATACAACTCTACTTTTATAACCGATACATTATACTATAGTACCAGCCGAAAATAACAGTGACGTAGGCTAATGTTTACTACTTGACAACCAATCAACTCTGTCCGTATTTGTAACGGTGCAAATCAGACGAATTGATTGGTTTTGCAGCAGTAAACATCAGCCTACGTCACTGTCAATTTCGGCTGGGACTATTGTAGTTACGAGATTTTATAACAACACTAACGAAATACTATTTATTTGTCCGAAATTACGTCACTGTTTACTTGATAAAATCGTTCTCTATTGTCGGTAGTCGTTATCCATCCCATCATGCACAATCCCCACCGTGTTACACGGTGGGTAACCCATGTGACTTTTGGAAAGCGTCCACACGGAAAAATCGTCCGCTTCAAGGAAAGTTGTGTTTAATTTCTCAGCTTATACTACATTGATTTTGATGAGATAAAGTGCACGGAACGCGCCTTTGAGGGGGCTATTCCCGGCTATAATTCACTCCAAATCCATCGGTTTCTTCAAACACTCGAGCCAAAGCGTTTGTAAAAAGTTAGAAGCGTTCACATGCACTGAAGAAAACTTTCGCTTGAATGTTTGAAGACGATTTTTTCGGTGTTAACGCTTCCCAAAAGTCACGTGGGTTATCCACCGTGTAACTTAGTGTATTGAATATTATTGAAATTGTTGTGCCACGTGCTTTCCCGTCGTTTCAAAAAATAGGATTCAATCAATCAACGCTGCATAAACGCACGTAGATTTCTAGCATGTGACATTTTAGAATTTTGTTGGAATTCGAAATAATGGCAATAGATTTTGTGCTAAAAATAGACTTGGTTTACCGGTATATTTTGTTGTAAGAAATATCGTAACTATGGCTTGGTTCAAATTTCAAATTTTATAACAACACCTAGGAAATACCATTGTTTGTCCGAAATCACGTCGAGGTTAAGTGGATCAGTCTTTGGTCGACATGAGTATGTCAAAATAACGTTTTTTTTAAAAACTCTTTATTCAAACAAGACCTAATATTGACGTTCCTCAAATAACAGTCATGGGAAAACATTGAGACAAAAGAAGAAAATGCTGATGACCAGCATTTTCTCCTTTTGTCTCAATTTATATTCATGATATCAGGTTCACAAATCCTGTCATTTTCAATATCCAATTTGTCATCGGCGGCAGCTTAGTATTTCGACCAGCCTTAATTATTGCCGTTTGCATCTGGACTAATTATAATGATATTTCTAGATTCGCCTTTATCCACTGGTGGTGAACTCGGCTAAAGCGAGGGACGTTTTTCGCAACAACAAGGTATAGATATTTTGCGATTAATTGTGAATTTAAAGATCAATTTTCCTATTGATAATGAACTTGATCTAAAAATAGACCGGGTTTACCGTTTTGTATTGACAAACCGTCTGTGTTGTTATTAAATCTCCTTACTACGGCGTTATCGAAGCCGTTGTTACGAGATGTTATAACACCACCGACGGTATACATTGTTTGCGAAAAAACGTCCATCGCTTTGGCCGAGTTCACCACCAGTGATATCGTTGAAAATATGAAATGAAAAACAGAGTAACGCAAGTCAGAATCCTATATAAAGGTTGAGTTGGTGTATCGGGGTTTAACGCCGTTTTCAGCCGCTATGGTCATATCACGCGGCTTAAACATCTAACCGTGGATTCCTGATATTTCTCTCGCCAGTATCCCCACAATATCAACAATATTTGGATGTCTTTAATTACTTTATAGAATGAACAGTCCGTCAATGTGTTATTTATTCAGTTTTCACAAAACCCTATGCTATTTGTACTAATTGGAATTGTTTTATGGACGCCAAAAACACATGTTTTCAAATCGAAACAACAGCTGAGGACTGTTTTCGTTATGGACAAAGGGTGTGTGTGTGGGGGGGGGGGAGAGGGGGGGGGGGGGACTGGGAGGCGGTCAAATCTTGGGTCAAATTGCTCGTACATCGTCCGTTTAAAACCAGACCCTCGTATCTCATTATTTTCGATTTTTTCAGTAGAAGGAAAAAAACGTTCGCAAATTTTTAATGAACGGTATTTTAAGGTGGTATTTCACTATGGTTAGCTCTGATATGATTCTTAATCAGTGATATATCATTTTTATCATTGTACATTACCTCAAGGGAGATTTAGTCAATTTTGCTTTTAGAATGAAATACGGCTCTAAAATTTGCATTTTCCCAATAGCGAAAACATCTCTTCTCGAGATAAGAGATTCTGGTTTTGGTGCACACATACAATTTGTTACATTTCAAGACAGTAAGACTATCGCATATTGAGATACACGGTTATGGCTTTTGGGTGTTATTGATATTTTCAAACAAATATTGTACCAGAACATTGTATCTTGCTGTACTAGGGTATGGTTTTCATGAAATGGATCGAAGTTGTAAAATATAAAATAGGAAAAGCATTGCATATAGCTGTAAGATACTCTGGTTTTAAGTAAAACAAAACGCAAGACTAACTTTTATATTGCCACACACTCTTATATATCTATGCATTCATATGGTATTTCTAAACTATGTAAAAGGTAACAAGAAAATGAGTCACAATAGAGTATAGATCTACATTTAACATCATCTGGTACACAAAATAGTCCTTTATAATCACCCAGCACAGAAATAAAGTATAGTATCTATATTCGATATAAAACCATCTAACCCATTTCTTAGTCAATGTCAGTGTTATTTTCACTTTCTTCCACGTCTGGCTCTGGGAGCCTTTCTTTAACGTTCTGGCTGGATGGCAGTCCCTTGTAAAACTCATGGAATTCCGTGGGAATAACACTTCGTTTGCACAAATGAACTAAGTCCTTCTTTGCACATGAAATTTGCGTTTTGTTTTGTTAAGGGACGAATGTGTATCAATACTCTTTTTGCTTGATAAAATTCTCTCTCTGTGAAAATCTGTATCGTAGTCAAGGTCATATTTGTAAAGGCACATTTTTGGTTCTATTTTACGAATCTCATCCACCTCATGCTGGCCCAACTAACCTTTTCCAACACTCTGCTTTGCTAATTTTCGACCTTTTAAATCTCATCGATTTTATGTCTTTAAGTCTTTGACGTCATAATATTTCAGGGAAATGACGTTGTAGGGAATTTTCCTTCTCGACATTGTAATCACAGTTTCCCATTGACTAGGCACGAAGATCATTGTTTTTGCGTTTGCGAATTCAATAGCAGAGCGAATTTCATCTGAGCGTGTCCACCTTCAATGAATTGTGATCGATTATCTTAAGATGTGAAATTGCTGACAAGGAGTATAAAAGGGTTGTAGCCACGGTCTGATTTCGATTTTGTACATACATCTGAATACAGTATAACATGTTTCATCTCTGTATCAAGGCTAGCAAGATATAGATTCAATGAATTTGAAGTTCCATTTGATTCACTTTTACCGTCTGTTTCCGACCATAGATAACATGAAGCACGTTTGTCACCTGCATTGTACACCTACAAGTTGTGACAGCAAAGTTTTCTCATACATCACACTTACCAATGAACATGGAGTGTAAAGAACCGACTGTAGATCGAATGTTCATGTATGTACTTTTGGATTTTCCCTTGCCAGTGTGTTATCGTTATGTTTTTGTTCTCGGGTGACAATCTTCCTTTTTGGTGAATGCTATACTCTTCTTTTGTTGCTTCGTCAAGAGTTTCGTCTGATTTTGCGTTTGTTTTATCTGTCTCAAACATTACACTGATCCTTTTTTTGGTACATGAAAGGACAGATTGTATTCTTCATTAAAGACTCGTCAGTAAATAGGTTCCTTAACTTGTTCCGTCTGTTTTATTGACATTGGGATACATATTCTTCATACATCCTCTTGATATTCAGGTTTGCAGCAAGATAATGCCTGCTTATGGACTTTCTTGTGCATTGAGACTCAGCAGACGGAAAAGAATTGGTGTGATTCCTTACTTCAGTAAGTTTAAGATCACTGGTTTTGTTAGGTTAGGATAATCATTCTTTATTCAAGATGTTATCTAGTCGGCATTTTTTCCGTTATCAGATTGTTTCTGATAATTTCCTATTGGTAACTTATCTGTTTTTGCTTACCAATTTCTTGCTAATCTCTGGCGGTCTCATGATCGGTCAAGTTGAAGTAGTGGCACGCTGGTCACATGAAATATCTGGTGGTTTTGATTTCACTTTAGATACGGAATCAGTCAACATCTTTCTCAGTGCATCATCGCTTTCCTTCTGAGCCAGATGAATTAAGCTCTTTAGAATTTGGGTTATATGTTTCATCCTCGGAATTAGATGCGTGTCTTTGTTCAGTTAATCGATTAACAAGAGCGCAAAGAGGTAATCATCATCATCAACATCAGAACTTGAATCCTACATGTTATTGTGTCACTTTGTTCCCGAATGGGAGTTTTGTTCAGGAATATCAACATCAACTGCATCGTTTATATTTTCAGTCTCTAAAACATCATCACAAAGCAGAGTATCCATTCCCTCATTGTCATTTGTTTTTGATAATAATATATCAATTTCTTCATTTTTTTCTAAAATATTATGAAAGCCATACACATTTTCCATATCTTTTGATTAATTTCTTTAGTGTATTTTAAATCATCTTCCTTTCCAAGCATTGCTGTAAGTCATGCTCAAGTCGCACATGCCTTTTCCATTGAGATATTTTGTCGTTGTTTATACTCTCAGCATCATTGGTAGACAGTGAAACGGTTGGTTGTACCTCAAGGGTGTTCTGTTTAATTTGCGTTGCTATTTTAACAAGATCACCGTCTTCTTCCTCAGACCACATCTACAAATTAAACAGCTTAAACTCACATGTTTCTAAAACCAATAACAAACATGTATTAGATTAAGGAAATAGCTTCTTATTGTGCAAGTTTTGTTGACACTACTATAGCTTCTGGTTGGCGATTTCCAACAGATATGAAACAAACTGCTTTAGTACATGTAATTTTTAAATCTTGTAATTTATCAGTTAAGAATATTATGGATATTGTTGTAAGATTTATATGGCTCCTTATAAGAACCCTACCCCCCCCCCCCCCCCAAAAAAAAAAAAAAAAAAAAAAAAAAAAAAAAAAAAAAAAAAAAAAAAAAAAAAGAGAGAGAAGGAAAAATGCTTTGCTACATGTTATTATTATATAAATAATAAGGAAATACCAAATTAAAAGTATTATGTACATTAGATTTACCGTAAAATTATGGACCCCCTTTTGGAAAATGTATACCAAATTTCTTTTTCTGCAAAGTTATGTTTTAACTATAAATGCATAATTGTTCACTAAATGACTGTAAAATGTAAATTTACTAGTCATTGAAAACATTTCATAAATTGTTTACATGCAATGACCCTATGTCGGCAATATTAGTTGAAAATTCAGCTGTCATTTCATGGAGAAGGTCATGAAAATAAATTGATGTCATGCTACATCAGTGCTCTGATACATTGTTATCAACACCAATTAGCTGTCTGCGGTGAAATATCCCGAACAAAAACATATTATTTACAGATACAATTGACTGGTTTGGAGAAAATCTAGTTTCAATCACAGTATATGAAAAAAACTAAAGTCACCTATAGCTAAATGATATAGTATGGTCTGGACCATTTAAGATTATAACTCAAACAAGCATATATTATCGCTAGATGCAATGTTCTGGCATGACATAGACGGGGAATAAATGTTTGACATGTGAAAACCATAACAGTGTATCACTATATGATACAATCTGGCTGGACATTTCCTTGAAAGAATCATGAATTCGTAAAAACAATAATGCTGTATTCAAAGTTGCCATCATTTGGCAGAACAATTTGTTGCTAAAACTGAAAAAAATAAACGTAACTGAAAATACAATCTTCTTTTCCTAGAACTTGTGCTCAATCTTAGATACGCGGTTTGATCTTTGTTCAATATCTTAAAAGTATTTAAGATAGAGGGCTGAAATTTCGAGTAGATACGGATCTAAGCATTATTCACCAAATAAAGCAAAAAAAGATTTTTTGAAAAAAATACGAGATACTATGGTCTGGTTTTCAATAGACGACATATAAATCAGTCTTTTTTTGCATTAAATATCAACCCATTTTGTTGCGGAATCGTGGATTGTACGAACCAAATTATAAGAAAGATTCATAAGAACATTTTCAGAAAAAAATATCATGGTTGTTTTCCTTATCATTACCCAATTTAAATAAAACAATATTTTTTTTTTCTTTTCTAAGTTTGATCAAATGTAAGAAATACTGCCGATGAAGCTGGCATTAATCGGTAACGATGATAATGCGAAGCAGCAGCTTATTCAAGTTATAGCTATCGAGCTTTCGAGCGGAACCAACTATAATTCTTAAATTACAAGTATAGCGGACGAGAATTGACCTGACAGAGCATTCCATTCGATTAACATGGGCTGCTCTGCCAGGTCATTTATCGTGAGGTATAAAATGGTGAAGGATTGTTTGAAGGGGAATAACTTGATGTTATTCCAAACTTAGATATATGGAGTTGTTTCTTTTGATAAGGGCAATAGCTTAGTTATATCGTTTATCGTGTTTTAATTCTTTTTTTTTGTTTTCCATTAATGTTTTTTTTTATATTTTTCTCTTTTCATCATTTGTATACCTCACGATAATCGACCTGGCAGAGCAGCCCTAGCCAATAGGCTTGGATGCTCTGCTAGGTCATTTCTAGTGTATATGATAATGATAAATCTTAAGGAAAACACTGAAGAAACAGAAGAAAATATTTCTAATTACCATAATTTATTCTCCATTCCATTTCAAAAGCATTTGAAACATGATGAAGATCGTCTGAGGTTTTGTGAAATAGCAGTGAATTTTGTGCTAGAAGTAGACTTGGGATCACAGTTATTTTTTGATAACCCGTCGGTGTTGTTGTAAAATCTCGTAACTACGGCTTGGATCAAGCCGTAGTTACGAGATTTCACAACAACAACAACAAAAACGACAAACTATTTGTTTGTCCGAAATTACGTCACGATAAACCAGATAAACACTATCGGTCATCAGGTTTATTCACCGAATTATTAAAAAAGTTATAATTCTACTTCAGAAATGGATTTCTAAAGAAACACAGTCTAAAACCCCACAACATTTGATCCACGTTCCCATTTTCAACTCGATCGCCTGAATTCCCCGATCAAACCCGATTAAAGTCGATCAAATGTATTTACACGACTTCTTCTTTATTTCTTGTCGATTAATTCCCGATCATTTTGGCCGACCACGCTCGATCGTCCCGATCACTCTTGCAGGCCAAGCTCGATCAGTACTCGATCGCTTGATCGAGCTTGATCGAGTTAATTTGATCGGCAATGGGAACGCGCCTCTACAAAAATACAACGACCTGTGAATGGTCAAACGTCAGCGAGTCTAAATAGTAATGAATTTTGTGCTACAAATAGATTGGGTTTAAAATTTTGTATTGATAAACTGTCGATGTTGTTATAAAATCTCGAAACTACGTCTTGAATTAAGCCGTAGTTACGAGAATTTATAACAGCACCTACGAAATAATAATGTTTGTCCGAAATTACGTCACTGTTTACATGATAAAACTGATCCCTATTGACGGGGGTTGGTTTATGGGAGTTTAACGCTGTTTTCAACTTCTATGGTAATATAGCGGCGACAGGAGCACCTTACTATGGATTCCTGTCGTTTCTCATACCAGTACTACCACAAAAACCTTACCGAGCCTCCAGTTGCTCCCCCACATAGGTTCACGATATCAAACCATTGATGGGTGACATTTTTGTCAGAAAATATTGACGGGGAAAGAGTAGTATCAGGTGACTTCAGTTTTGGATCTAGATAGCTTCGATTTCCGTGATTTATTACTTCACGCTCCCAATGAAAAGCGCTTTGTAAATATTGAGACAGAAGAAATAAAATCCATGCATCATAGAAGAGTGACTGTGTGTACAGCATTTTTTTTTTATAAATAGTCGTGAAATTGTTACAAACGACACCGGTATTTCAGCTTTTCTCGCACAGTTTTATTACATTTTCCTTTCTTTTCAAGTAGTCAAATAGGGAACGATATTTTCAAGTAAACAGTGACGTAATTTCGGACAAACAATAGTATTTCGTAGGTGCTTTTATGAAATCTCGTAACATCGGCTTGATTCAGGCTGTAGTTACGAAATTTTACGACAACACCGACGGGCTATCCAATTTTCAGGACAAGGCCTTTAGCGCCCCCCTCCCCCCATTGATATGAAATTGCTTCCTACGGGCCTGCGAAACATGCTTCTCTCCCAATTTACATGTATTAGAGTATACAGTAACCTTTCGTCACGGCTCATGATTCGATGTCGAATAATAGCAAAATGTCCGACCATAGATTATGTACAAGGGTTCAAAAATATTTGATCTATTGTCAGGAAAAAGACCCTTATGATGTTTTAAACCATCATGCATCCGGCGTGTCAGACTTCCTGATCCATACTACACTTTTACAGTAATGACAATATATTTTGTGCTAAAAATAGACTAGATTGCCGTTATTTTTTTATAAACCGTAAGTGTTGTAATAAAGTCTCGTAACTACGGTTTGATTCAAGCCTAGCATGTTCGTATTTTGTTTTAATATTTTCTCAACTCAAATTTCTAAATAATTACGAAGCATGTTTGAAGTTAAATAGTTTGTTTCTTACATTGTAAACAAAAAACGACATCGATCCCGAAACCCAGTTTTGTGTTTCGTTTCGGCAAAGCTGGGCTGCGTTCAGTAAGACAAAACGTTAGCCGTTTCATTCGGAAAACTCGACCAATTCTGTCAATTTTGTATCAAAGAAGTTGCGACTGTTGCTAACGTTAGCTTACGTTTTGTCTTACTGAACGCAGGGCTGGTTGATAAAGGGACAAGAAAACCTGGTGAAATGCAACATGACAATAACACTGAATTCTGTGCTAAAAATAGACTGGACTTGCCGGTATGTATTGATAATCCGTCGTGTGTTGTTATCAAACCTCGTAACTACGGCTTGCATCAATCTGTAGTTACGAGATTTTATAACAACACATACAAAATACTATTGTTTGTCCGAAAATTACGTCACGGATAACTGGAAACAATCGTTCGCTATCCGATATTTATCCAAAATAGGTATTTACGAGCTCAGCAACCTTTCAGACATAACATATGTAGCAATACTCTCCTACGTAGAAGAGTATTCGATTGAAGTTCATGTGGATTGCCTGCGATTTGAGCACGGTGCACAGATTTGAGCATGGGAACGTACTTAAGATTTTTTCGAGAAACCGGGGCCTGGTTTATCGTTTTGTATTGACAAACTGTCGGTGTTGTTATAAAATCTCGTAACTACGGCTTCGATAAAGCCGTAGTTACGATATTTTATAACATCACTGACGGAATACATTGTATTCGCGAAAAAAACGTCTGACGCTTTGGCCAAGTTCCCCACCAGTGATTTCTTTAAAAGAAGATGTCAAAGCAGGCCATTTTTTATGTTCGGGAGAGGTTTAATTAAATTACATGTATTTGGTTTGACAGATAAATAGGCCTAAAGAAGAACGACTGCACAATAATATGTGACAATTTTATCAAGTAGCTAATGACGTAATTTCGGACAAACAATAGCTTTTCGTAGGCGTTGTTATAAAATCTCGTAACTACGGCTTGATTAAAAAAACACCGACTGGTTTTCAATACATAACGATAATCCAGTCTTTTTAGCACAGTTATAATAGTTTCACAATTAAACGAGAATAGATACGGTTTTCTTGTTGTAATAGTACGTAGGTAAAGGTAGTAGTTCTATCTTAAGGTAGAAGAAGACCCATAATGAGCACCAAAGAGCCAGAGGAGAAATTTTAAAAATGCCAGTAATTCCTATACTGTGTTATATTTTCATTGCAAATATAAACATTAGCATTTTGTACGGTTTAGAATTTTGAATTAATGGATACTTATGAAACTATTTGACAGAAATGTTCAAAATTACCTCCCTTGCATATGAATATAGAGTAACATTATATTTGTAAATCATTTTCTTCTTGAAGCATAGTCTTGAAATCCGACAAGGTGAATCAACTTATGTGAAGTGTATTTACAAGTGTGTGTAATTTGATGCATTTCGTATGGCTAGAAAGTGGTGTTTTTCATTATGGGTCTACTACCTTAAAATAAACCAAAACAACCGTAAAGCATATTCGTTTAATTTTGCACGTATTATAATCGCCATTATCAAGTTATCAAATACTCATAGTATAAGCATATCGTCGTTGTAAATGCAAAACCTCGCATCTCGGTTTTTTTTTTTAAATTTCAAAGGGGAGGGAAAAACGTGTAATGGCTTTTCTCAAACTAAAATGTTTTACTTTAAATTTTGACATACTGTTCACAAATAATGTGTCATTAATACTGATCAGTATAAATATCTCAAAACCTGCGAGAATTGTCTAAACTGGGCACACAATTTTGTTCTTTGAAAATCGCAGGAATCGACATACGAGGTTTTGCATTTACACCGACGATATTACGATAGCGATTTCTGAATTCCACCGATTATCGACATCTTAAGCTTTCGTGCACGATATTTTGACTCATAGGGATTACCCTTTTGATATCTTGCGAGATTAATGTAACAACACTCCTCATTGGTCAATTATTTGTATTTTATAAGTATTGTGCCCTTTTCAGCCAAACAAATATGAGATTTCACTACAGATAGATAATCTTTATTACCTCCATAATGGAGAGAATTTGGTTACAAAACATGAGTTAACATAGAACATACATTATATATCATATATAATGAAACATGAATCTAATGATTACATACAAATGTCTAACTGTATTTGGATTATTTACATTTGAGCTAGGATCTGGAAAAACGTCCCTTAAGGCTTTTGAGCCCAACATAGATCCAGATCAGCCTGTGCATACGCACAGTCTGATCAGGATCCATGTTGTTCTCTAATAGCTTCTTTGTGACCTGTATTAAGTTAGAGAAAGCAGCATGGGTGCATGTTGGACTCCATTTAACAACAGGCTGATCTTGAAACTCAATTTTGAAAAATGCTATAAGAAACGTTTTTCCAGATCCGTGCTCATTTATAAGTACATAGTTATAATTGATGGGTGGGTTGGGGCATGAGCGTATGGTGAATGGGTAGGTAAATGAATGAATGAATGAAGGAATGAATGAAAGATGAATGAACTAGAAATCTATCACTGAAGGTGATAAAAATACCCCCGCCAGCAACTTTGTTCGGACAAGCGTTTTTGTTGATTCAGGAGCCATACTCAGTAATTGTCAATCCAATTTTCTTGAAATTTGGTCCAATCAGGGGTCATAACTCAGAAAGTATCGGTCTGATTTCCATGAATTTTGCATCCTGCATATATACAGGTCCTAATGCATACCTGTGCAAGGGCGGATCCAGGATTTTTTTCCAGGGGGGGGGGTCAAAGCCCAAATGATGGGCTTTTGATAAGAAGTTATATAGTCAAAATTCAATTTTCAGCCAATTCCAGGGGGGGGGGGTCATGACCCCCTGACCCCACCCCTAGACCCGCCCTTGCCTGTGCCAAGTATGAAGCAAATCGTTCAGTAACTGTATGGGGGAATTGTCGGGACAAGCATTTTTGTCAAATCAGGGGCCATAACTCAGAAAGTGTCGGTCTGATTTTCGTGAAATGTGCATCTTGCACATGTACAGAAGTTAATGCACACATGTGCCAAGTATGAAGCAAATCGGACAGTAACTGTAGGAGGAGTTGGCCGGACAAGCATTTTTGGGTCAAATCAGGGGCCATAACTCATAAATTATTGGTCCGATTTCCGTGAAATTTAGGTCTTGCACATCTACAGGTCACAATGAACACTTGTGCCAAGTATGAACTAAATCGGTCCACAAGTGTAGGAGGAGTTATCCGGACAAGTATTTTTTGGTCAAATCAGGGGCCATAACTCAGAAATTATCAGTGCGATTTTCGTGAAACTTGCGTCTTGCACATCTACAGGTCCTAATGCACACCTGTGCCAATGATGAAGCAAATCAGACAGTAACTGTAGGAGTTGGCCGGACAAGCATTTTTGGGTCAAATCAGGGCCATAACTCAAAAAGTATAGGTCCGATTTCTGTGAAATTTGCGTCTTGCACATCTACAGGTCACATTAAAGACTTGTGCCAAGTATGAACTAAATCGGTCCACAAGCGTAGGAGGAGTTATCCGGACAAGTATTTTTTGGTCAAATCAGGGGCCATAACTCAACAAGAGTTGTCACTGTAAGATGACAATGCCCCCGACACCGCTTTGATTTTAAATTATGGTCAATCTATGTTCAAGGTCAAGGTCATCCAGTTGTCAAGGTCACCAAAGTATGTGCCTACAGAAAGGTAATGTACCAAGGAATGTTGTGGTAAAGTATGAAGCGAATATGTTAAGTAATAAGGAAGTTATGGCCAATGTTAAAGTTTTTGGACGGAATGACGGACAGACGGACAAGTCAAATTTATGATGCCTCCCTATCGGGGGCATAAAAAGTATCGGTCCGATTTTCCTGAAATTTGTATCCTGCACATCTACAGGTCACAATGAACACTTGTGCCAAGTATGAACCTAATCAGTCAACAAGTGTAGGAGGAGTTGTCTGGACAAGCATTTTTGGGTCAAATCAGGGGCCATAGCTCAAAAAGTATCGGTCCGATTTCTGTGAAATTTGCGTCTTGCACATCTACAGGTCACAATGAACATTTGTGCTAGGTATGAACTAAATCGGTCCACAAGTGTAAGAGGAGTTATCCGGACAAGCGTTTTTGGACAAAAAAGGGGCCATAACTCAAAAAGTATTGGTCTGATTTTCGTGAAATTTAGGTCTTGCACATCTACAGGTCACAATGAACACTTGTGCCAAGTATGAACTAAATCGGTCAACAAGTGTAGGAGGAGTTGTCCGGACAAAGTTTTGGAGACAGACCAACCATCCAACCATCCAACCAACCACTGGACCGACAGGTTGATTCCAGTATACCCCCTCCAAACTTCGTTTGCGGGGGTATAATGAATGAATGAGTGAGTGAATGAATGAATAATGGATTGTGGAATTTCCTTAGCGAAACGAAAATCAAGGAATTTATCATGGCAAAAAACAAATAGCGGTCGATGGATCTATCATGGAATAGATTCATGGATCGATATCTAGGTGTATGTACAATAATGTATTGTAATTATCTCATCATAGACGATAGCCAGTAACTATCCTTCGTTAACCCCTTCCCAAACAAGACCGGGTTCTGACGCATCCTATGGGAAAAGCATAGGACAACATTTAAGCAAAAGAAGAAAATGTTGATAATCCGCACTTTCTCCCTTCCTCCAAACATTTTCTGTTCTATAATTAGCACAGATCCGGTCTCTATCAATAAACTGTGGTTAATCGAAATCAAAGGACAGTTGGCCATCGGTATGACTGTTTTAGGAGCGTATTTGAGATTGAACTATAATGTTAATTTTTTTACATTTCCCTAATATCGACACCCTCCCTCCCATTTATCGACACCCCATTTATTTTTTTTTTAAAAAGGTAGAACTATGCTTTTTTGAGTGAACCATTTTCCACATAAGATCGGGTTTTGATATCCCAAGAGTAAATGACTGTCGAAAACATCGAGAGAATAGAAGGAATTGCAGAACCAGCAATTTCTCCTTTCCTTTTCACTAAATATTTCCATGTGATTTTATTCCCTTCTTCCGCCTGTGACATCAATTATTTTCTCGTCTGCATCGCTTTTCAATTCGAGTAGGTCCTACTCTAAAATTGCGTTTTTGGAAAGGGTTTAACACTGATTATAATTGTAAACAAAAACCAATTAATGCAAAGTTGAAAAAACACAAGCCTTTGTGAGAAAAACGCAAATAGACCGAGATGGGAAAAATATGATGAAATCACCATGCGAAAAGAAGAAATCTTAAGATCGTTTAAGCGATGTTTTACAAGATCCATAAATATTAATAACAAACAACCAAAGGCGTCTACGCGATAACCTTTCTTCGACTAAAACACCGTGGTCGGCAAAACAAAAACGAAAAAAAATATCTTGAAAGTTTTGTATTTGTAAATTAAAAGTAAATGTCTCACCTTGTCACTGACGTTTTCTTTTATCCAAAACCAATTCAATTAAAACTTTAAATGAAACGCATGAAAATTGAACATGAGCACATCTAGAATTATAATATCAACTGGTCCAAGAGAATATATTGTGTACGTATGGAGGAAAGTTTTGAATAGTAGGTAGTATCGGCTTTGTTTGATGTTTGAAGTTTCCCACAGACCGGCAGTGGTATGACGATTATAATGACGTCATTTTGTTCCGACAAAGAAATGTAAAATCAGCACGCGGATAACTGTCAATCAAGCATGTCAATCACGGGGTGGGCGGAGACTGGAGATCTGTTCCAACCAATCAATTAAACGGTTGTCTTTACCTTTTAACTCCTCGGGCTAACAGACGTCAAATCATTCTGATAGACATTTTCACTGTATGGAAACTACTGTATTATAAATTTATATTGACCCCGGAATGACCTACCTCATTTAAATAGTTGCTCATTTCAAAACAGGTAAATCAGGTTGAACACATAATTATCGAATAATGTTATGTTGAATTTTTATAATGTACCATACAGTTTCACCAATCTGGTTAGCTCAATGGGTTGCGAGTTGGCCCTGAAACCTAACGGACCCAGGTTCGAGTCCCAAGCAAAATCATTTCTTTTACCTATTCGACGGACTTCTATTTTACCTTTCCTGTGTATATTACCCTATTGGAACCATAAAAATCATTATTTGTTATGCTTTTGCCCAATAAAGTAAGCACAATTCATGAATATTGACTTGGATATTGTCAGTGATAGATAGACGTGTAAAGAACCTCCATAGACGACCAATGTCACAAAAAAGCCACAATCCTTTGGACCAAGAGCAAGAGAAATAATTTTGAATGTACCAAGATAGGCCTAATATGTGAAGTAGCAGCAGAACTACAACAGAAACCTATCTTCCGCCTATGTAGATCAAACGTTGTCCAGAAGGCTCTGGGGTCAGTAAAATCATGACCTATCATAAAATAAAGAAGGATCTCGATCGACAAAGGCTTCTTCATGCAATCAACGAGGGAATAGGAGATGAACGGAATTGTAAATTGAAGAAAAAAATAATAAAATAAAAAAAATGATAATAATATAATATGTGCACAATGGTTCAGTGGTGATTCGAACCTCAGACATCTTATTTCTTAACCAATGACTCTACCAGTTGAGCTATCGAGCAGTCGACAAAGATTGTGCACTTTTAGAGTAGAGAATCTCGTGCAAGCTATCTAAAAAATCCCGACATACCTTTTAGCGGATAAACTCGTCCAAGTAAGTATGCAACTGAAGCAGGTCATTCCGCGGTCAAATTAAAAAAACCCAATAAAATTGTCTAAGAGTTGCCTAATTATTTACTCTCTTAATCGAACGATGTTAATTTCGACTGCATCACATTTACTTAACCCTTTCCCAAATAGCAAAATATCTGGGTGGTGCAATCGATATGAGTTCTGTGCCAAAAGGAGGCCTGGTTTACTGTTTTGAATTTCGAATTATCCGATATCAGCATGACTGGTATAAACTGCACATAAAGTTTAACGATGTCAAACCATATCAAATATAACGAAAATGTTGTTTTGTTGGAAAAATGTTAAAACATCAATATGAAAACATGTAGATCTATATCGTTTATACTTTACGATAAATGACCTGGCAATAGCAATTCAATAAAACAGCATACGAGATGGATATAGATTATATCAGCACTACAATGTCAAAATAATGACTCTTAATGAATATTTATCAAGTATCTAGTACAATTAAATGAAACAAGACTCAGATTAGCAGTCAGCAGCTGAAAGTATTCCTCTTTCTATCTTACGGGTAAAGGACATTAAAAAGACCCATGCCAGATTTTCAGGAATCAGAACAACATGGGGATGGTCAGAATTTGCTTTGTTGTGTAGTGCATTGCTTTTATTGACCCAAAAGGAAAGCCATTTTAGAGCTGGAACTAAATTTTTCACTATCAAGGTTCAGTGTCACATAAATGTTACTATAAATATAAAGTGCGGTTAGCTAATTATATATACTTGATTTAGAAGAACTAAATGAACTTCATTTGAATTTTCCTTGTGCAGAAATTATCTAGCTATCCAGGTTGACCATTCAATACGATATTTCATAAACATTTTTCCTATCGTTTTGTATGTCCGACAACCTAGCATGGATCTCTTTAAGGATAATTACGAAACTGCCGTCATTGCAATGCTTACACCTGGAAGCCTAACGAGAACATTCATATACATAAAATGTAATTTGGAACAGAATATTCAATTCTGTGAATACATATCAATATCATCAGTCTAGAATCTAGATGTTCTGATGTGTGGTTATGAAGGTGTCCAAGAGTAACCATGAACATGTTAGTATCGTATATTCGTTTATGTATATGCCTTCAATAGGGACAACAGAGGATCTGGTCTTTGAGTTTGATTAATTTTGTGACCCAATAAATTTTGATTGTATTCAATAGGCCCTATATCTCTTATTATGCAAATTATTTATTGCATGTGACATTTTGTTACGAGTAAATAGTAGAAAATAAAGATACCACAATTGTTGATCCATCCTTCACAATCCCATCATGATAACATAACTTTGTTTATTGATCGACGACTGTAATACGTATTTGAGTAGACACAGAGAAACTTTTGGTTTAAAAAAGTGGAAATCTTTGGACCTGTGGTTGTTCTAACTCCACAACAATATACCTGACAAAAATCTGGACAATGTTTTACTTATTACATGGCTAAAACTATTCCTAGTAAATCGTGCATCTTTCATTTGTATCTATATCAAAGAAATCATTGAATCTTTCCCAAACAAGACCTCGTTTTGACGTCCCTAGGAGAAAATGCTTGGGAAAACATTGATGCAAAAGGAGAACATTCTGATTATCAGCATTTTCTTTTGCCTCAATATTTTCTAGGCTTTATTGTACACAAATCTAATCACCCATTTGTCGTTTTAACTTTTAAACCAACTGAGATGAAATTTAAACACATATACTTTGAAGAATTTTCTGGAACAAAAACGCTGCTGTTTGGATAAGGGTGCATTCGACAGGGTGGGGTCACGTTGAGCGGGGAAACTTTTGACAATTTGCAAAGATGTGACTTATGAATCGCCTTTAAAGCAATCATATTTTGTATTTTGACTTCAACAATTGTCCAAAATGCTTGTTACCTATGAGCGGACATTTTTCTCAGCAAACGTAACATCATCGGCTGACATTTGGAGTCATTGATTTGCTTACATAGCAAATATGGTGCTAGGGCAATGGTATTCAATAATGATTTGAGTGTAATTTGGAAAATCAAAATCAGAGACGATCTTTATGATTATGAACACGCACAGCTAATACTTCTATGAGAAAAAACAAGCATTTGTGAGTGGTATAACGCATTTATAAATTATTTAACCTATGGCGTTTCTGACTTTTATATATCTGGACGTCCCAACATGACGTCGGCGAAATCGTTCATGACTTGCCAATTGTGTCCCAGAAACTATCTATAGAATTCCCCAAGTACAGTTCAGACGCTTCTTTGAGAAAAAAATGCATATGTTGGAAATGTGGTATACCGTGCAGTGGCAAATATATCGAAAAGATGTAAATATTAGATGTGTAAGACAGACTTTCCTGACTTATCCATCTCAGACCTAGGTTACGCTGCTCAATATGACCCTATGTTGCCATAACAACTATAGAATGCGCCTTAATGCATAAACTTAGTTTTTGTATCCTATAATATCATCACAGTTAGTACATAAATGAAACAAATATGACATAATTCCGGATACTTTATAATCAGCCCTCCTACATACCAAAATTAATGAGCTTTGTATGTTCAATACTTTTGGAGAAAATGCCAATGTTAAGTTTTGAACAGACAGACGGACGAACGGACAAGAGTAAAACAATATGCCTCCGATCGCTCGATACAAGGGCATAAAAATATATGGACCCATATATATTTTCTGTATAAACATAAATTCAGTATATTCCTAAATTTGTAAGCACTAAACTGACCAGTAACTGAATCTACCATCACCAGTATGCCATGTATGGACCAAGGATGACAGCAATAATTTAGTTCCTGTAAGAATGCGTAAAGATCCTGCACCTCTAGCTTTGCTTGACATCACACAATGCTTGTGTTAAACTGACTGCCACATGCGAAGGTGTAAGTGTCAAATAGAAGATCTTTTATGCACTGATGCATGTGTTTGTGAGTCAGAACTGTGTTTTTAGACTTGAGAATCTTGATGCATCAAACAGTGATAAGGATGAGTATATATGGCATGAGTTGAGTGTATTGAAGTGTTTAGTATAGGGTAGCTGTGGACTTTACAAGTCTGGTTATTGCATCATGTGTCTTGTTGTTATTGTAGTTGTTGTTGATGATGGTGATGATGAGGATGAGGATAGTGTTGTATATAAAGACACAAATATTACTTATATTTAGTAAAGTATTCATTATACATAAAATGAACAAAACAATGAGTTTATGCATTACCTCTGCTTTACGCAACTATCATGCAGAAGACATTTCGATCGTCGTTTGACAAAAAAACTCTATAAAATGGTCTTACTTTCTAAAATGCACATCACTGGCTATCTCTCACAAATTTATATATAATTCAGCCTAATCTTGAAAAAAAAAAGATGTCTTTGTGAAACACGAATGCCCCTGAAAAGGCCAATGATACGTTTTTACGTTTTTAAGCTTTTAAATAAATGGTTAATGAGGTTTGTGTGTGAACTCCCTTTGGAGAAAAGGCCAATGTTACGTTTTCATGTTCATTAGTTTAAATGTTAAGTTTTCATGGTAAGGGTTGACAAGGATTAATGGAAGACATTGGGGAAAGTCATATTGCATGGAACAGATAGATATCATTGAAAGAAGGTTACATACCAAATTTGGGATTTGTGTGTGGAATACTTTTGGAGTAAAGGCCAATGATAAGTTTTCATGTTAAGTTTCGGACTGACGGACAGACAGAAAGATGGATGGATGGACGGACGGACGGAATGGCAAAACAATATGCCATCGATCTATCGATGCGGGGGCATAAAAACGACTAATTCGTGGTCTTATCTCTTTCTATGTTAGAATTTCGCTATATAAACATTTAAAGGGGCCATCTTGAATTTTGTTGGCCATTTTGAACAAAAGGAGAAAGATAATTTAAAAAAAAAAAGATATTTCGGTATCTCTAATAAGTATGTAATACTAGAGATATTGTTTTATTCACTTAAACTGTAAACTGTGTTTCCTGTGTATGAGCTATTTGGTTCAAGTGCTAAATTCCTTTCCCTTTGGCTCTATAAAAGCAATGCACTACCCAAAAAACTCTGACCGTCCCCATGTTGTTCTGATTTCTATAAAATATGGCACGGGCCTGGGGAATATTTTCAGCTGCCGATTACTGTTATATAGATACTTGATAAATATTCGTTTTAAGAGTCATAGTTTTGACATTGTGGTGTTGATATAATCTGTATCCATCTAACATGCTGTTTCATTGAATTGTTATTTTGGCTCTTAAAATTCAAATTAATTTTCAGGAATATACATTGAAAGCTTTACAAATCCCTTCAAATATGATTTCAAAACAATAAATTCTAATAAACATCACATTTATGTGTAAGATATATTGTTACATCAATGTTTGACCGTTTTGTAATTTTAGGGAAAATTTACCCCACCCACTTTTACCTATGACTACAAGCCTAAGCTAAAGACTAATTCTGTGAAGAAATACATATAAGTCAAAAACAGGTTTGTGGGCAATTTTTAAGTATGATTTCAACCACAAAAACACACCTTTGGTATTTTAAAAACTTTTTTTTTCACTTGTAGAAAAAACTTATTTTAGTGATTTTTAGCCAATTTTTGCTATATTTATGAATATTCAAAAATATTGAAAATCAAGAAATTGTATATTATTCATGTAAGTCAAAGTGCAAGTCATTAGCTTCATTTTGATACCAAAATAATTGTTTTAGCTTAATAAATGAGTAAGTTATGGGGTATTTTAGGAGGTATGTATGAGAAGTGCACCGAATGACCTTTGACCTTGATTTAAAAAAATCCTACCACTTTTAAGCATGTCATCCACCCTTAACCAAAGCATGGGACCCTAATGTATTGAAAAATACCACTCAAAATTTTATAGGTCACCGGTTGCAAGAACTTTTAATTTAACCCCCTTTGTAAAAGCTGGCTCCTAGACAGTTAATAGCTTCCGATCATAAGTCGAATGGCGAAGATGAATTTTCTAAAACAATATTATGTAGTGCGTCAAATATGAACGGAATCGGTACAAAAGGGAACGATTGTTTTTTTCTTTAGTAAACCGATATTTCGGAAAAAAAAACATAGTAATTCTTGGGCGTTGTTAAAAATCCCGTAATTTCGGCTTGACTCAAGATTTTATATAAACCTTAACGGCTTATCTAGACATAACGGTAAACACAATCTATTTTTAGAACACAATCCATTGCCTTTTTAGAACAGTAAACGCGTCGTATTTTACAGCGCTCGATTTGCACGTGAATCTTGATTAAAGAAATGCAAACGTAGTTGTTCTATTTTTAGATTTGCCCGCCGAAGTATCGACTGCAGCTGCACGATTTGCACGTGCAACTTGAAAGTGAAAAATGCAAACCTAGTGTTCTATTTTTAGAACAGTGTCTCGATGAATCGACTTTCATTTGCATGATCTGCACGTGCATCACGATAAAATTACGGTAAGATCAAACATACATGCATGAAATTTCTAAAAATAGATAAGCGAGCTTGCTAAGTCAAATTCAACACAGGACGACTGAAGCTACTGTAAATGCCGTTAGAATGGGAATTTGATAATTGTTGCAGACGACAAAATAATTGGTGCTTTAAATTTTTATAGAAAGGGATTCATGTTACAGCATATGATATTTTGATGGAAAGGGAGAAATTGCTTATTATTAACCGAAAGTTGTTGCAGACGACAAAATGTTTTCATAAATAGAAAGTGTTTATGTTATAGCATAAAATAAATTGAGTGAAACGATGGAACTGCATAATTATTACCAACAATTCCTCCTTTTCTTTCAATGTTTCCCAATCTAGTTTTGGGACGTCCTATATACAACATTTTCGACGCAATTATGTGTCATTTGAAACAGGAATTGTCTAGAATAGGGAACGATTTTGTCCAGCTAGCCGTGACGTAATTTCGGACAAACAAAAGCATTTCCTTGGTGTTGTTTAATTGATTCAAGCCGTAGATGCGATGTTTTATAAAAACACCGACGGTTTGTCAAAACATAACGATAAACCCAGTCTATTTTCAGCACAACATTTATTGCAATTGATTCAATTCATTGGGGTTTTACGCTGTTTTTACCTGCTATGGTCATATCACAGCGGATGGAGCACCTATCCATGGATTCCTGTTGCTTCTCATACCAATACTACCACAACAACCTAACCGAGCCTCCAGCTGCTCTCCAACATAGATTAACGATTATCAAACCATTCGAGAGTGACATTTTGTCAAGAAGGATATTTGCCGCGGCCGGGTATCGAACCCGGAACCTCTCGAGTGACAGACATAACTCAAGCTCATTAATGAGTACATTTTTGTCTGTCCCTTCTAATCTGTCAACTTTTATTACTCTTTCCCAACAGGAATCATTTTTATCAAATTCATCGACATTGTTATAAAATGTCGTAACTAGAACCTCAGTCAAGCTGTAGTTGCGGAATTTTAGAAAAACTCCGACGGAATACTATTGTTTATCCGTAATCACGTAGAAGTGACAAAATTTCGGAAAAACAATAGCATTTTTTCACTGTAAATCCAAAATGACACAACTTAAGCTTGATTGCTACTGTAGTTACGAGATTTTTAACAACACTGTCGATTTATTATAACGTAACTGTAAAACCCAGTCTATTTCTAGCACAACATACATCACCATTGAATCCAACACTGGTGGTGAACTCGGCCAAAGCGAGGGACGTTTTTTCGCGATCAATGTATTCCGTCAGTGTTGTTATAAAAAATCGTAACTACGGCTTTATCGAAGCCGTAGTTACGAGATTTTACAACAACACCGACAGTTTGTCAAAACAAAACGGTAAACCCGGTCTGTTTTGAGAACAAGTTCATTGTCATTAGGAAAAAAATCTATAAAGTCACATTTAAACGCAAAATATCTATACCTTGTTGTAGCGAAAATTGTTTTAGTTCACCACCAGTGATAAAAGACATAGCCTCACCTGCGCAATATCTTGTACGCTATTACAAAGACACGTACAAATCGACACGGTGGATAATCGCGCGATACAATATTTTCAGAAAATCTTTGAATAATTTTGTTAATATGCGACCGATTTGAATTCGGTTTCAAGCAGAGAATGTGGACAGACGTCACGCATTTGATGGACGTGGTTAATTTATGAAAATTCAATTGCTAAAACAATGAAGATAAACCAACATTTTTCAATTGATTATTCACAAATCTAACACGTCCAGCTTATTCCCGCACGTTTCAATTACTGAGCGAAAAACTTTAATTTATAATTTTTTTAAAATAATTCTCAATTCTAATATTTTATATCTCACAGAAGCACTTTTAGTAAATAAACTAATCTAAATTGTGTGTTTTTTTTTGCATAAAAAATACATTAATTTGATTACTTTTCTTATAAAAGGAGTTAAGCTGTGTATTGCTTAGTTTTCTTAATTAGAAATATAAAGGGAATTAATAGATTGGTAGATTTTTACCTATGTATAACAACAAATTGATCTAGATCTATAGGCCTACATGTCGGTAGATGAAGTAGCAATTGGGTCTTTTCGTAATTCCGGTAATACAGAGTTGTCGTTCCTGCGGGACGGTATGTTTACTTCAATTTGCCTGTTTGACAAGCGGCAACTTTAATATTTTCGTAAATTCAATGGGTAATTAAATGAAAATGATTTTTATTGTAACTTATTTATGGAATCTAATAATACCTCTGCACCTTCCAACATTTTTAAACCGTTCGGAGATCTATAACAAAAGAAATCTCCCATAATCCGGTGATAGGTTATCATTGAAAATATTGTTCCCCGTGGCGTGCCTCAAATCAGGCGAGTGTCGATTTGTGACGTCATGACTTTGCGTTGCTTACTCTAGTCATATGACGTCATAGAAATAAAAACAGGGGCAACTTTGGGGAAAAAAGATACATGTATATACATGTACGCTGTGAGCGAGTTTTTCCAAACGAATAAAATATTTTGTAACTGTTTGTAAGAACATTCCGCTCCACACGGTTTTCCACTGTCGGAAAACGATTAATATCGGAAATAGAATAAGTGAATGTAGTGTAGATTGTAGAATATGAAAAAGATCTAGATCTATTGAGGGAAAAGCAAAGTCGGCATGTTTTTCTTTTCTCTCAAAACTTTGCTATTTCGTTCAACTAGATCTATGTAATTCGATCATTGTTTGTTCGTTAAAGCTTCCCCAAACAAGACCTGATTTTAATTAATAGAAAATGCTTTGGGAAACATTTTGGCAAATTGTAAGGACCCAAATGTAAGAGCACCATGATAACCAGCTTTTTCTCCTTCTGTCTCAATAGACTAGATCTACTTTGATATGTAAGCGTTTAGTGTGTTGGACTATATTGCGATAGGATTTCTCTTTCTTCTCTCCGCTGAGGTTCCTTTGTTGGAATCATCCAACGATCTACGCGTTTCGGCTAATACTGTCTCTCAGACTCGGGTATGCCTAGGCCAGATACGATGTTTGGTTCTAATTCTTGCGACTTATTACACGAATCCAAGCTCTTCTTGCATTTGCCTCTTTCGATATAGTTTGTGCAGTTAAAAATTTCCAATTTTATCCGCAAAATTATGGTATTTATGAATACAGTAGCGGTTCTTTCCCACAGATAGCGCTTGTTTACATTGACACCGGAAGACGGTATACCGTCCCGCATGAACGACAACTCTGTAACGACGGAATTACGAAAATCCGGAATGTCATAAAGAAGCATGCATGTCCTGGCGGATATTCCCTTCCACGATATAAAGGCAAAGGAGAAAATAGGCCTACTGTTCATCAGCATTTCTTCTTTTGTCTCAATGCATTCCCATGTATTTCATATTGTATTCTGTTGTAAGGTGATTTTTGCAAGATTAGGCTAGATCTAGATCCTATATGAATTTCATTTGTAAATAATTTAGATATACATGTATCTAGATCTACACAAGTCTGTATGTATTTGCAGATAAAGTTCCATGTCTTTCCTTCCGGTCCCACCGAGCCCGATTTGATCCCGATTTCGGAAGGAAATCGAGTTACTTCGGGAGAATCGTAAGTCATCCTGATTGAAATCGACAGCAAATCAAGATGTAAAATAAATCAGGAAAAAATAGCAACATGCGAAAATCCCCCCCCCATTTTGAAAATCGTGGTGCACCTCGTACTAAATCGTAGTTGTCCGGGTTAGCAAATCGTGGTTTATCGGCAACAGATTTTGCCTATTTGGCCATACAAACTTCGGCGATGAACAACGAATAACGGCGATGTACTACGAATACTACCGATTCTCGCGAATGAAATACGGCGACGGAACAAACTGGTCTTATAAGAAAATGCATTCCATCCGAGGATGAAAGGGAAAAAATCGGCTGAAAGTGACATTTCACAATTATTTTTACATAAATTTTACTTTTATTCTATCTGAAAGAGCATCTTTTCTTATGAAAATTCATAAAATTTCAAGTAAAAATATTGAACCGTTTACGAGATATATATATTTTGTGCTAAATTTAAACAAATTGTTGTGGACAGCAGTTCAGATTTATATAGAATTTGTCATTTCTGTCTCAACTTTAAAGGCGTATTAAATTTTTCGCTTATAAATAACAACTTAAAAAAAACTGATAGCATTTCTACGCATTAGAATAAACAATCTTTGCACCAAGACATACTTTTGAAAAATGAAATAAATGTGAAATGTCACTTTAAAATTCGTAGTTAATATGGGTGACAATGCGCTCTCCCGAGGCACTACGATTATTTTGAAAATTGGACTCAGTGTGACCGGGTGTGTCTCTTATCTAGGCTGATAAGGTGGAATGCCCATAATGTGGCCATTTTTAGATTAATAAAACATCGGAGTTTTTTCGACCAGCGTCGTTAGGTTTTCGAACCTATTCGGGCATGATTGTAAACATACGACTGTTGAAAGTTCCACTACCGAATGTTTTCGATGTCGCCTGAATGATTCCGATTTCGCGCAAATGTCATCAGGGGTGGACTACCTTAAACTTTTTTAAAAGGCAAAAGTTTGGCCAGTCTACAAATCTATTGATGAGAGAGGATAATAGCTTTTCCTGATTCAGAATATCTTTCATAATTCTTCAAATTCTATGTTGTTGTTGCTCATTTGAATTCTCTTCTCAAAAAGATTCAATGTGACTGTGTACCAAAAAGAGAGGGTTTGATTTGAAATAAATTTAAAATCCTTTTACCCTATCTTATCTTATGATTGCTGTGAAATGAGATGTCTAGATGTTAAAGTGACATTTCAGAATTATTTTCACATAAATTTTACTATTATTCTATCTGAAAGAGCATGATTTCTTATGAAAATTCTGAAAATTTCAAGCCAAAGTACTGAACCGTTTACGAGAAACATATTTTTGTGCTAAAATTAAACAAATTGTTGTGGACAACAGTTCAGATTAATATAGAATTTGTCATTTCTGTCTCAACTTTGAATGTGTATTTTTCGCTTATAAATAACAACTACAAAAAACTGATATCACTTCTACTCATTAGAATAAACGATCTTTACATCAAGACATACAGTACTTTTAAAAAATGAAATAAATGTGAAATGTCACTTTAAAGGGACCCATGCTAGGTTGTCGGACATGAAAAAATTAAAATATATAATCAGATAATAACGTATGAAATTGTCAACCAACATACCCAGATTATAATCTGTCCTAGAAAATTTCAAATTAAGTCTATTTAGTCCTAAATCAAGTCTGTATGTAAATACACTACCCATACTTTATATATTTATAGTTAGAAACAAGACCTTGATAAATAATGGAAAAACTTGATTCCAGTGCTAGAATCGCTTTCTTTTTGGTCCTAAATAATGCAATCCACCACACAACAATGCAAACTCTTACTGTCCCAATGTTGCTCTCATCCCTGAAGAACCTAGCATGTCGTCGGTGTAAATGCAAAACCTCGTATGTCGATTCTTGCAATTTTTAAAGTACAAACTTTTGTGCCCAGTCAAAACAATTCTCGCGCGTTTTGAGATATTTGTACTGATCAGTATTAATGATACATTATTTGTGAACAATATGTCCAAATTTCAAGTAAAACATTTCAGTTTGGGAAAAGTAATTACACTTTTTTCCCTCCCCTTTAAAATTTTCCAAAACCGACATACGAGGTTTTGCATTTACAACGACGATGTGTCCCTTTAACAAACTTGTAAAAACACAACTTATAAAACTGCATGAGAAACCATTGACAGAAAGGACGGACAGAAAAATGTTGAATATGGAACGGTTTTATCCAATTTACCGTGATTTAATTTCGTACAAAAATAGAATTGATTTTTGGTAAATGTTGTAATAAAAATCTCGTAACTACGTCTTTGCTCAAGCCGTAGTTACGAGATTTAATAACAACACCGACGGTTTATCAAAACATAACGGTAAAGTCTATTCTTAGCTCAAAATTCATTGCTGTTAGTCGATGAGCCTATTCTACTTATGTAATGCAGTCAAATTAATAAATTCCTCTGATTTTGAGTTTTGAAAAGCGCGATCCTCGCTTATCTAATTTTAGAAATTTCATGCGTGTATGTTTGATCTAACAGTAATTTTATCGTGATGCACGTGCAGATCGTGGAACTAGAGCCGATCTTTGTGGCACTGTTCTAAAAATAGAACTGCTAGGTTTACATTTTGTAGTCAAGATGCACGTGCATATCGTGCAACTGAAGTCAGTCGTTCGACGCGCAGTTCTAAAAATAGAAATTCTACGCTTGCCTTTCTATAAACAAGATTGACGTTCAAATCAAACGTTGCAAAATACGTCCAATGTTCTTGTTGAAAATGGCAATGAATTGTGTGCTAAAAATAGACTGGGTTTACCATTATGTATAGATAATCGTCGATATTTTTATAAACTCTAATGAATACGGCTTGAAGCAAGCCTAGGTTAAGAGACTTTATAACAACGAGTAAGAAATACTTTTGTATTTTTCCTAAAGATATCGTGGCTAAATATATGAAATCGCTCCCTATTAGACTGATTACGCTAAAATGTGGCGCACTAAATAGTGTTGATTTAGAAAACTCATTTTCGCCATCAGACTTTTGATCCGGATCTTCATTATTAAAGTGACATTTCACATTTATTTCATTTTTTAAAAGTATGTCTTGATGCAAAGATTGTTTATTCTAATGCGTAGAAATGCTATCAATTTTTTGAAGTTGTTATTTATAAGCGAAAGATATGCCTTCCAAGTTGAGACAGAAATGACAAATTCTATATAAATCTGAACTGTTGTCCACAACAATTTGTTTAATTTTAGCATAAAAATATATATTTCTCGTAAACGGTTCCATTATTTTGGCTTCAAATCTTCAGAATTTTCATAAGAAAACATGGGGCCTGTTTCATCAAAACATCTAAGACGTATTTTTGACTTACCAATGTCTTAAATATCGCTTATAACAACAATCGCATAACATAGGTCTTGATAAATTGACGATACACGTTTCTTACCCTTAACTTGTCGTAAGTCGTCGGTAAGTCAAAAATGCGTCTTAAATTTTTTGATGAAACAGGTCCCAGCTCCTTTAGATAGAATAAGAGTAAAATTTATGTAAAAATAATTCTGAAATGTCACTTTAACTATGATCGCATGATTACGATATACAAACTGTTTATTATTGTTAATTTTATAATTTCCCCACAGAACAAAATTTTCGTTTAATTTAATAGCTATGATTTTGATATCATTAACCTCACTGATGGTGAACCAAAGCGGTGGACTTTTTTTCGCGAATACTGTACATGTATTCCGTCGGTGTTGTTTTAAAATCTCGTAACTACGGCTTAGATAAAGCCGTAGTTACGAGATTTGCTCAGCCGTGGTTACGAGATTTTACAACAACACCGACGGTTTGTCAATACATAACAGTCAACCCGGTCTATTTTTAGACCAAATTCATTGCAATTAGAGTTAAACATCTTTAAACTCGCATTTAAACGCAAAATATCTATACCTAATTGTAGCGAAAAACGTCCCTCGCTCTGGCCGAGTTCATCGCCAAAGAACCTATGTGGGTGATCTGCTGGAGGCTCGGTAAGGACTCGTAACTGGTATGAAAAACAACAGGAATCCTTGGTTAGGTGCTAAAGGCACATAGATGTGACTAAAGTGGTTGAAAACTTAAATCCCAATAAATTAAATCGTTTAAAGTGGTATTTCAGAATTTTTCGTCATAAATTTTACTTTATTTTTTATCTGAAAGAGCATATTTCCTTATGAAAATTCTGAAAATTTCAAGCCAAAATATTGCGCCGTTTAGGAGAAATTTATATTTTTGTGTTGAAATTGAACAAATTGTTGTGGACAACAGTTCGGATTTATATGCAATTTATCGATTATGTCTCAGCCTTAAAGGGCGACGGTAACAGATTGTCTAATTGCAAAAAATGAATTTTTTTGAAAAAATATGCAAAACTTTTGTGTTGACCACCTCGGGATGGTTAATAATATGCTATTCAGACAGAGAATGAGCCGAAATTACAAGACAGATAGCTGAATTTAGGGAGAATCCAAGCCTAAATTCAACCCCATCACTGATGGGGTTAGAATTATTTTCAAATTGTTGCGCATGCGCATACAGCGCGGACCATGATTCAAACGAGATTCATACTTAAATTTCAATATGACGTCATCATGTATGTTGTGACGTCATTTAAGAAAGTCGCATGTCCTACTGTTTTGACCTACTTTCGACATCGCATCATGAATTTGGTATCAAATTGCGAAAAAATGAGTCGTTGCTTCAATAGTTTCTCGTAATCATTTAATCAGGTCATATAAAGCTTAAAAAAGTGTACATTTCGTTTGTATTTGACAATTTTTGGGTCCAAATCTGGGAAATAGTAGCTTTAAATGCGTGTTTCTCTCTTTTTTTGCCAACAACTTAAAAAACTAATAGTATTTATACTCATTAGAATAACCAATCTTGGCATCAAGACATACTTTAAAAAAATGAAATTGGAATGAAATGTCCCTTTAACGGCAAAGACTTGTGAGCTAAATATAGACTTGCTTATCGTTATGTTTATAAAACCATCGGTGTTTGTATAGAATCTCGTAGCTACGGCTTGACTCAAGCCGTCTTTACGAGATTTTATAACAACACCCACGAAATATTGTTTGTCCAAGAAAGCGTCACTGTTTAACCCCCTTCCCAAACAAAAACTGGTTTTGACCTCTCTATTAAAGATTGTTTGGGAAAAACACTGAGACAAAAGAAGAAGCTGCGGATAGCAAGCAGTTTCTTCTTTTGTCTCAATATTTTCTATGCCATATTTTATGCAAATCCTATCTTTGATAGCACCAATTTTGTCATTTGTGGCAGTTTTTGAAGAGGATCATCATCCGAAAAATTTGCCGCTTGGGAAAGGGTTAAACATCCCTTTTTGGCAATATCGATAGCTTAAAGTAGATCGGTTTATACAAAATACATCCATCTTTACATTCAAATATCTAGAATAGCAATCAATATTGTTCTAAAATAGATTTAGTTCGCCGTGATATATTGATAAATCGAATGTGATGTTATCAAATTTCGTAACTATAGTTTTAGTCCAGTTGTAAAATTTAGCGACGTTTTGGCTTTACAGCGACGGTATTATATTGTTTGTCCGGAATGACGTCAATGTTTGCTTGAGAAAATTGATCCCTGTTGGAACAGTCTAAATTTCGCTGATTTTGAAAGAGTAATGCAAGTTGACAAACGGGTGAACAGAAAGAAGGCTTGATAGAAAGATAGACAGGCAAAACTTACTTATAGACAATGAAGGAAAGATACAGAAGCGGAAATAAAACTTGAGTTACACTGGTAGACGAGAAATACAGAGGAAATGATTCTTTATGTATATGGTGAGAGAAGTGGCTGATGGAGATTAACTAGACTGTTTTAGGCGGCTAGTATAATGTGCAAAGGGAAAAAAGAAACCATTATTTTCTTTGACACAAAAATGTGTCAAAGGGAGAGAGGCTTTACAACTGGTCGCACGTGCTCCTGCGTGCGGTCTGCGTCTAAAACGTACGTGTAGTCGTGCGATGCACGCACGTGCAACGTACGATATTTGTTGACGCAACCATGACGCAGACTTCACGCAGCAAAGAATTGACCGGGCAATTGTTATGGGACGCTCTTACAACCTGTCGTGCGTCTTTATAAATTTTTAGTCCTTTTACCACGAAGCTACCGCTAACCATTCTTTTGGTTTGTCCCAAATAAGTATTTTTATGGACGAGAACAACTCAGCTAAAAAGACATATGCCTTAAAGGGTTCTGCGAGTCTGCGTCTGTCAAAAAATGGCACACGATCATTGTGAAGAAAAAAAAAAACAAAAAAAAACAAACAAAAAAAAAAAAACACGGAGATACGGCTTTTTTATCGTAATCAAAATACAAAATTATCTTTTACTGCGTCGCCTACAATAATTAGGGGTTTGATTGCTTCAGAACAAAGGATTCCGTATACGGAAACATCTCAGCTTTAAAATCATATACATTGCGGCAGCGTCCGAGTGTGCATTTGAATTAACCAGGCACCATTTCATCGCGAAGAAAGATTTAATGCCTATTTAACGTAACAAAAATAACAATTTCTCCTTTTACTGCATCGCTACACCTAGTTATGGGTTTACTTTATTCTAAAAAATGTTGTTCGTGGATGAGAACATTACAGCTTTAAAATCATATCCATTTCACTAACATCCGGGTGATCTTCTGTCTGAAACACGCACGTCGTATTTCCTGAAAGTCTACGAATGTTGAGATTTAGTAGAGACAAAAAAAATATGGATAAGTCATTCATCCGTCTGTCCGTCTTGGTACAATCAACGCTTAAAGGTAGTAACTGGGACATTTTTCAGCGGCCGTGGTAAAAATCAAAATGGAAATGCATTCCCATGGCCTAGTCCTTAAGAATAAAAAAATGTATCCATGCGTTCTCTTTGTACGTGTAGGAAGAAAAAGTAAGTGTCTGTCTGTTCGTTTATATGGCTCCAGGGTATGCCAAAAGGTCGTAACGATGCTCGTTTGCTTTAAATAAAGTAGTTATACATTCCTTTAACAATTGGTTGAGAATGTATTAATATCAAACGTAGTAAAATTGTCTAAAAGGAGGGGTTTCCATAAGGCCATTTTCCTGGGACCTAAATTTTCCAATGAAATTGTTACCACAGATAGATACACAAAGGGGACGTGTTTTGCCGAAAAGTATGAATCGAACTGACCTTTGGTTTGGTGTATATTGTATATTGAAAGTGGGTGGGGTAATTCTTTTCAGGCGCTACCCAAGGTCCTTATAAATCAATGTTCTATCTAAATGTAAAGAATTGGCGATTTTTTTTAAAACATTATGTTTTGTATATGAGCCCATGTTAAGATGACATGAAATCCATTGGCTTGCTTATTATAAATATTAAAATATTTGGAATTTTATGTAATTTTTCAATTTTTTGTATATTTTCATCTCCCAACTTTGGATAAAACATCAACACGTTTTTATAAAGCGACATAATGGAATAATATTTTAGGTGAGAACTTGTTAATAAATTGTTATTGCAAAATTATGAGGAATTTTTGATAGCTAGTCGGGTAAATGAGTTACGGACCCTTAAATGCACAAAAACCCATGACAAATTGTGGAATAAATAACAAAATACATTTTTTCTGACTTTCTTTCGTGCAGAAAGGCAGAAATGTTTAATTTGCTTAAATTATAGCTGGCCTCAGCAAACAGTACTACAAATAAGCTTTTGCGATCAGTTTCGTCTGTTGTCCGTCCGTCTGTCTGTCTGCCAGTCCATAACATCAGGTTTACACTCTATAATCCACAAATATAATCCGATATTTACCAAACTTTGTCAAAATGTGTATGGTCATAAGCCCTTGTGTTGGATCAATTTTGGACGGAATTGCTGCAAAAAGTGCTGAGTTATGTGCCCTTGAATGTCAAAAAATGCTATTTTTGACAATTCTTGCATTCAAAAATTTTCAAATATTACCCAATCAAATGCAAAACCAAGTGAAAATGTTTGCATTTATAATATCTTGGGTGAGTAGACAGACAGACGGACAACAGACAAAACTGACCGCAATAGCTTATTTGTAGTACTATTTGCTGAGGTCAGCTATAATTTAAGCAAATTAAACATTTCTGCCTTTCTGCACGAAAGAAAGTCAGAAAAAATGTATTTTGTTATTTATTCCACAATTTGTCATGGGTTTTCGTGCATTCAAGGGCCCGTAACTCATTTACCCGACTAGTTATCAAAAATTCCTCATAATTTTGCAATAACGACTTATTAACAAGTTCTCACCTAAAATATTATTCCATTATGTCGCTTTATAAAAGCGTGTTGATGTTTTGTCCAAAGTTGGGAGATGAAAATATACAAAAAAATGAAAAAATACATAAAATTCCAAATATTTTAATATTTATAATAAGCAAGCCAATGGATTTAATGTCATCTTAACATGGGCTCATATACAAAACATAATGTTTTAAAAAAAATCGCCAATTATTTACATTTAGATAGAACATTGATTTATAAGGACCTTGGGTAGCGCCTGAAAAGAATTACCCCACCCACTTTCAATATACAATATATACCAAACCAAAGGTCCGTTCGATTCATACTTTTCGGCAAAACACGTCCCCTTTATGTATCTATCTGTGGTAAAAATTTCATTGGAAAATTTAGGTTCCAGGAAAAAGGCCTTATGGAAACCCCTCCTAATGCCTCCTTTGATTTACTTAAATTTGAATCTGGATCAACGTGTAAAATCATATAACAATGACACTATCGCTTGATTGTTTAAAGGAACCATGAATTTCGACGCAGAGTGAATCATACTCGAGAATAGTTCTCTCAAAACCGCGTACGCGTACTTTATCTCGTCAAAATCCGTAGAGTTTAACGTAGGTGCTATTGCAAAACTGCGTAACTCCAGCTTGATAAAAGCTGGAGTTACGAGGTTTTGCAATAGCATTGACGATAAGCTGAGTAGTTAAACAAAACATTCTTGAAGCGATGTGAATGCTTCCCAAAAATCACGTGGGTTACCCACCGTCGATTTGCATGTGCATCTTGATTATACGAAATGCAAATGTAGCTGTTCTAATTTTAGAACTGCGCGACGAACGATCGGGTTTAGTTGCACGATCTGCACGTGCATCACGATAGAAATATGGTTGCCTGAAACATACTTGCATTAAGTTTCTAAAAATAGATGAGCAAGCCTAATGGCAATGAATTTCATACTAAAAATAGACTGGGTTTATTGTTTCGTTTTTTGGTAAACCGTATGTGCCGTTTCAAAATCTGGTAACTACGGCTTGATTCAAGCCGTATTTGCGAGATTTTATAACAACACACACGAAATTATATTTTTGTCCGAAATTACGTCACGGTTACTTGATAAAATCAATCCATATTCTTTAAACTTTTACGGATTTCATTTGACCTGACACTGATCTTTATTATGCCCCCTTTCGAAGAAAATGGGGGTATATTGTTTTGCAAGTGTCGGTTGGACGGTATGTCGGTCGGAATGTCGGTCGGTAGGTCGGTTGGTCTGTCCGTAGACCAAACCATGTCCGGAGCATAACTCGAAAAGTATTAAATGTAGAATCATGGAACTTTACAGGTGGATAGATCTCATTATGGAGAGGTGCAGTGCACAAGAACCGTAACTCTGCCGATCAAATTTTTAGAGTTATTGCCTTTTATTGATTTCCAAACTTGATTCTTGTCCGGAACATAACTCAAAAAGTATGCTAGGTAGAATCATGAAACTTTACAGGTGGATATATCATTATGGGAAGGTGCAGTGCACAAGAACGATGGCCGCGTTTTACTAACATATATTTTTGCAAAAACCTTGTAACAACACATCTGATTGAACGAGAAATAATAACAGTAATTATTCGGCCAATCAGAGTTGTTGTTGTTTTTAAAATGTTCGTACAATAGTCCCAGCCGAAATTGACAGTGACGTAGGCTGATGTTTACTGCTGCAAAACCAAGCAATTAGTCTGATTTGCACCGTTACAAATACGAACAGAGTTGATTGGTTGTCAAATAGTAAACATTAGTCTACGTCACTGTAATTTTCGGCTGGGACTATTGTAAGTTTGATTGTAAAACGGGCCCCATAACCTTGCCGATCAAATTCTTGGAGTTATTGCCCTTTGTTGATTTTTACACTTTATTCTTAATCTTGCCTATATTTTATGTCTTTTTACACATACAGCCTTCATATCTCACACATAAATATCTCCTATCAACATCGTTCATATTTAATATTGGACCTTGTGACATTGACATTGGACTTTGACCTACTTTTAAAAAAAATAAACCGGGCATATTTCTCATGTCCTATTACACATACAGCCTTGTTATTTCACACATGGACACCTCCTACCAAGACCTTTCACAATTGACCATGACCTTGGACCTTGTGACCCTGTCCTTGGAGTTTGACCTACTTTCAATAAAATTAAACTGGGCCTATATCTCATGTGCTATTACACATACAGCCTTGATATTTCACACATACACACATCCTGCCAAGACCTTCTGCATTTGACCATGACCTTGGACCTTAGACTTTGACCTTCTTTGAAAAAAAACTTTAACCTAGCCGATATATCATGCCCTTTTACACATACAACCTAGATATTTGACACATGGACACCTACGACCAAGACCTTTCAAATTTGACCATGATCTTGTGACCTTTACCTTGGTGTTTGATCTACTTTTATAATACATTAACCTGGCCTATATTTCATGTCTTTTAACACATACATACAGCCTTTATTTTTCACACATGGTCACTTCCAACCAGGACATTTCACTTTTGACCATGACCTTGACCTTGGAATTTGACCTACTTTTAAAAAAGTTAAACTATGCCTATATCTCATGTCCTGTTACCTAAACAGTCTCGATATTATACACATGGACATCTCCTACCAAGACCTTTCACATTTGACCATGACCTTGGCCTGTGCGATCTTGATCTTTGATTTTTACATACTTTTAGAAATCTTTAACCTTTAGCCTTTAATCTTTAGCCTTTATCTTATGTCATATTACACCTACAGCCTTGATATTTCACACATAGACACCTCCTACCAAGACCTTTCACATTTGACCATGACCTTAAATATTGCAACCTTGACCTTGGAGTTTGACCTACTTTTAAAAAACTTAAACCATTCATATATATCATGTCATTTTACACCTACAGCCTTTATATTTCACACATGGATACCTCCAACCAAGACCTTTCACATTCGACTATGACCTTGGCATTTTGCCTAATTTTAAAAACTTTAACCTGGTCTATATTTCATTTTACTTTTACATATACAGCCTTGATATTTCACACATAGAGACCTTCTACCAAGAACTTTCATATTTGACCATGACCTTGGACATTGTTTACTTGGCCTTGGACTTTGACCTACATCAATTGTAGGCCCTTGAGGGGGCATATATGTTTTACAAACATCTCTTGTTCACAATGTGTTCATATTTTGCATCATATATTGTATATTCTGTGTTTATTCGGGAGACAGGGCGGAGCCTAGTAAACGGTTCATTACATTAAGATTGAGAAGAAACAGCCTTCTCGATGAGCGGTAAATCGTCGGTACTATTGCAATACATTTTAACTGCAGCACAAATCAACCTGTAGTTACGAGGTTTTAAAACAATACATTTTACAATTGCACAATCTTTGAATTTCGACATGTGTTCATGCTCGTGCCGCACGTTTTTCTCTAATATCAACCAAGATATCAAGTAGTCAACTCGTCGATTAACCTTTTTGGCTTAGCCACACACTGAAAGGTGAATAAAAACGGAGTAAAACATTCTTCAAAAAGACTTGTATCATATAGTACACATCTACAGATTTATAAAAAACATCACTGAATTGTTATTTTAAGAATAAGCACAAGCGTGAAATTTATAATAAAAAAAGCTAAAACTCCGCCATGAAAAATGGAATCAGTAACAATTTCGACTGCATCACACTAACCTTTTCAAAGCAGCAAAATATTTGGACGTTACAATAGCTGTGAATTTTGTGCTAAAATGAGACTTGGTTCACCGTTATGTATTGATAAACCGTCAGCGTTTCCATAAAATCTCGTAACAACGGCATGAACAGGCCGTAATTACGAGATTCTATAACAACATAACAGATTTCATGCTCTTCGTGTGAATAAACCGTCTCGAAGATATTATTAGGATACAACGTCAAAAGCAACTGTCAGTTTGTGTAACATAGTGGGGGAGCTTATCCCAAAATACTTCACTTAGTGATACAAGCACCAAATTTGGCACAAATATTCCTTAGAGTGTACTTTTTTTCAAAACAAATGGCATCCACGATGAAAACCCAAAATGGCGGCCATTTTTCCAAGATGGCCGTCATCTTTTGAAGTAAAAAAATCAGAAAAAATACTTCATTTCGAGATACAAACACCAAATTTGGCACAAATGTTCCCCAGAATATACTCTTTTCAAAACATATGATATCCACAATGAAAAATCATCATGGCTGTCGACGTCGCAATTTGAAGCGAGGGTGTAGTCACGCATTTTCGCAAAGCATCAACAGTAATGACGTCATCTACATGAAAATGTCAGCAAATTATTACCAAATCATGAGCTACACGAAGGTGTAACTTTGGTATCATTATTATTGCGAAGACCAGATCATCTATAGAATTTGTGAACGTTTGACATATCAAAATGTGACATGCTCCGGGTACCCTTACCACGCACTCCTTTTCATTCAATATTTCGTAGAAATATCATTGTTTTGATATTTATTGTATATTTAACAATGTTAAAGTGTTTGAATTACATGCTGTATAAATTTGAAATCAATCGGACGTCAGATTAAGAAAATATTTCAAAAGTCTCACTTTTTCTGGGACAACCCTCGTATGTGTACAAAATAGAATGGAAATTATTGAGTCAAAAGAAGGAAATGATGATAATCAGCATTTCTTATTTTGCCTCATTTTTTCTCAAACCTTTTCTATTAGGGACATCAAGACAAGGTCTTGTATGACAAGGGTTAAATACTGTAAGCTTCATACCATTTTTGGATATGTGTATGTATCAGTTTGTTGTTTTGTGTTCACAGCTTTTTGGTGCATTCAGCAAATTGGGATGGTGCCACAGCATTGACAGCACAAGGAGAATTGTTGACAACTTTAGGCAAGAGTATGACCATAAAGTTATTGAGTAGAGGGATAAACTAACAGCTGAAATAGGTTAATACAGATATTTCCCAAAATATTATAGCAGCCATACTGCATCATCCTTTTCCGTGTATTACATGCAGTTGATGTAATTATTTTCAGTTGTTGTTATCCCGAACAACAAAATTTAAAGGAGGTGAAAGCTAATGCAGAAAACAAATTGAATGTAAGTAAGGATACCATTTGTGTGAAAAATAGTTCAGAAAATATTGAGACAGAAGGAGAAACTGATGGTTATCAACAGTTTCTACTTTTGCTTCAATGTTTTTCCCAAATCCTTTTTTATTAGGGACGTCAAGAACCGGTCTTGTTCGGGAAAGGTTATACATAACCTGTTATCAAGTCTCCATTTTTAGCTCACAAAGTGCTTGTTGTTAACCTTGATTTTTACTGTTTGAAGGAAAAAGCCTTTTCAGGGAAGGGTTAAGACTAGCCTGGGTCCAGTCGTCAATATACAATTTGGTCAATAAGATAACGCATAAAAATCAATACCCGTTAGATATTGCGGCACCCGTTTTTGATCGTGTCGATATATATAGACCGAAGAAAGTAAAAATGATCAGTCTGGAACCCAGTCTTGGTTAAGACTTATCCAAATCAGTAACTTTTTGTCTGTCATCATTGCTTTCATGACATAATGTTACACAACAGTTGGAGAACTTGGCAGAACTGCCCTCACTGACTACTAGTACAATGTGGCTATTACATACTTGCAGCTGTGGTCAGGTTTTTTATCCCTAAAGATGACAGAATTGCTTAGCTGCAGGTGGCCTAGGCCAGTGGAATTTTACTAGCTCCAATTACCCTTTTCCTGACCATAATCCCTTTCCTTGTCTGATCTTGTTTAACTGTAGGGTCTTGTGTATCGATTAAAGTTATCAGGGGATGATTTGCAATACACCATAGTAAGACTACGAGGGTTGTTTGATAAATTCGCGGAATTATTCTATAATTCAAAATTGTGATTGGATATCAAAATTATAACTATTTCGCGATAAACCTTGTACCATTATCGGAAGTTGACAACCTTTTCTTCAAATCCCTAGTGTCCAAACTTGATCCAAGGTTCCAGCTTCCTAGCCGAAAACATTTGTCGACAAACCTGCTCCAAGCCAAATCAGATCAAATGTACGATGTTTTGGATACAAGTCTACAGACAGCCCCTAGTATCTGCTTGACAATAGACCTGTGGTCCAATCGCCAAATGAAAGGGTTCCTCGGCATTACTTGACACTTCATAGAAGACTGGACAAGGGAAACTGCCATGTTAGCGTGTAAGAGGTTCAAGGGGAGACACAGATTCGAATACCAAGATGCCATATCCAAGTACAACATTTCTGGGAAGATCCTATCCATAGTTACAGACAACGCCTCCAACATGACAAATGCATTTGACTTCTTACTGCCTGGGTTTACTACTGACGTAGAGGAAAGCCAGCCAGAACTAGATGAACAGGAGGAAGACATAGATCAAGAGAAGAGTCGGGAGACAGTATTGGAAGTCAGCCTTGGCCCTGAAGTACCTAACCATTCCAGCCAGTTCCGCTCCTGTTAAAAGACTTTTCTATAGACGGGAAGATTTTCCGTCCAGATGGATGTTCCATGACAGACTCAACCTTTGGGAAACTGATGATGATCAAGTGCAATTCTCACCTTGTGAATTAAAGTGTTATTAAAATGATCTGGTATCAATCAAATCAGTGCTGTGTGAAAATCAGTTGTTAAATGTGATCGACATCAGAAGATCAACCTGATGAATCCCCTCGTTTAAAGATCCGAAGTTAGTGTACTACAGAGAAATAGACCAATGTTATACATGCTTATCCTTCTGTCTAGTAATACGGACTAAATACGGGTAAAAAACATTAGAAAACCACTAGACTGCGTATGTTTGGAAGATGTTTTGCAGATTGAGTCTACTTTGTGAAATCAATTCGCCCCAGAATTTTCAGCATATCACAATTTTACTTTGCATCCATCTTACACACATAATCAAGATGTGTTTTTTCGACTTGGGTTCTATGGTTTTGCAGATATGGACCGATGAAATCTCACCCAAGCTTTTTATGAAGTGATTTGATAGGGGGCATTTAAAGTATTAATACAATTGTAATGTACATGAAGATAGTTAATTATTTAAAAATAATATTAGAAAATATGACATAGTTATAGAAATGTTCATACAGGACTGTGTTCATTGTCACTGCTATCCTGCAGGGTCATTCGCTACCAATATCGCCGAATAGCGACCCATAGGAAGACTGCCGATGTCGCCGATCAACGAATTTCAAACAAAAGCTTAATGAGTTCATTCAAGGTCACTGACACGGTCGTCTGATCAAACTGCCTAATAAATGTATGCTATTAGGCAAAACAATTTATGTACAATGGTTCCTGTTACAATAGATCTGGGGAAGTGTCCAATAGTTTATTATTGGAATCTTTTAAATGTTACATTTCCGGGGCTTAGAGGCAGGCGGTTCAATCAGCATCGGAGGATTATAGCGATCAAGCCATGCGTTTGAGGCTTTTGGCACTCCTAATTCGCCTCGACTGTAGGGAAATGCCGAAGAGTCAAACGGATGTTGAGAGGATAGTTGTGTCAGTTGCGAGGACAGTCTTGGTGTACAAATTATAATTTTGCACAGCAAGAATGGCATTAGGCCTGCACTGTTACCCTCTACTTTGGCAGAATGTGAATCTCTCGGTGCTGGAGGAATTGCCTCAATAAAGCCAACCCCTGCATCCATTCTTCAACTGATAAAAAAAAGCATACACTTACTTCTGGTGTAGATTCGATCCTCATGTCAGTATAAGAGGAAAGGGTAAAGGGGTACTTGGAGGAGTAAATTGTTAGTTTAAGTGATGAGCGACTCATCAGACTGCTTCAGTTCTGAAGAGCAGCTGATATGGTCGTTGTCCCTTCTTTGCATGTGTTTTTAAACTCATTGGAAGGTTTTTTGATGAGACTGATTGCCAATACTTGTATTGCGCAATTGCAGCTCAGCAGAAGCTATATTTCCAGGCAAGAGTTTTTTGACAACATGACAAGCTATGTCTCATGTGAGCAGGCAGGGATATTTGACAGTATTTGAGGTAATAGAAGCCCTTGTTAGAGACTCATGTTTTTTTTTTCAAAGATCATTTCCAAACAAGACATGAAGCGAGTTCTTTAAAGCAATATTTTTAAGATATCTTGAGATTTATCATGATGTTGTTAGATAGAGTATCTCATATGGCAAGACCCATAAGACACTTAACGGGAGGCACCATTACTCTATGAATGAATGCATGGAGTTTTAAGGCCCGTCTACAACTAAGGTCATATTGGGCGCACTCACGTTACCTCACTATAAGATGTATTAGGATATGTATTAGTTACATAAAGATCTAGAGGGGATGTGATACGATATTCTAAGCAAAATAACAAAACACCATAAATAATCTGACGTGAGCACGAAAGGACATGGGCTCCTCCCAGATCAGAGGACACCCATGCCAGAGTCCACCCGACCGGAAAATCATATGGAAAAGAAAAAGTTAATGCACCTCGTATCGAATAATCCGACGTGAGCACGAATGGATATACATGTATTGTATTGTGCGATAATCAGATTATGCTTTTCGTAGACGATTGTGAATCTTTGTGTACGCATTTGTGTATATAAAAGAGCTAACAAAGATAACATGGACATAAAACTTTCATTGGTCAATTTTATTTTCAGACTTCAACTGGCGGTGCAGTCAAAGAAGAAAAATGCCTTGGATACCATAGCGAAAAACGAGCTTAAATTGTTACAGTTATACAAGGTGTCATTACCGTGTATAGACACAACAACAATGGCGTATTCAATGAATGAGATCGACCCAATAGCCACAGAAATACTAATGAGGTACCACCCCGCTTGAAACATACGGAAAGGGAAATTGCCTCTACCGTGCAGTATCAAAGAGTCTGACAGGGTCTGAAGCCTTCCACAAATTCATCAGGTTTGCAGCAGCTCTGGGGTTAATATTTTCAAAGATCAATACGATCAAAATAGCAAGAATAAATTGTTTTAACATATTCTAGAACTATCACATGCAATATCAACAAATTAATTTATGGTGTAGTAAAGTAAGGTTCTTACACAGAACTCGCTCATATATATGCTATTGGTTCAGTTTTTTGTCAACCAATTAGATCTTATTATCCACCTTAATTCCACCCAGAACTCACATCAGAACCGTTCACGAGGACTGTTGTAGGAAGAGATGTAAGATTGAGTAATGCTAACATTTGTATCATGTGGTCGACATCGGCTCTAAATGAAAATGTAAACATATTTACACCTAACCATGTTTTGTCTATTGTTAGTAAGGATAACAGGCAAACTGTTTTATGGACATAAGCAAAGTTGTGCACCTTTTAACCAATTCAGACAAATGTTTTGAACGTATTCCAAGTGGAATAGGCCTAAAGGAAAACGTGTATTTCGTTGTTGACAATGAGCAAAATCAAACCCTTTCCGTAACAAACAAAAAATGAAAATGTTATAATTCTTAAAGGAATACACAATAGTTTCCTTCAGAAAGATTATACTTAGTGTACAATGTTTTTTTTAAAGAAACTACCAGAAAAAAAGAAGAAAATGTTGACCATATGCATTTACACATTAACACTCAATAAACTGCTTCATTTTTGTTTGTACAGACACGTGTGGAGAGTGTTATAGAAGATCATCCGGATTTGAGTGAAGAGGATGATGATGAGTCCGACCCCTTTTTAAAAGAAGGAAATGGGGATTACTTGACGGAAGCTAAGACAAACATTGCTGAACTGGATGAACCAAACTTTGAAGTTAATATGGTGAGTTACAATGCAAATGTCTTAACCACGTCATTTGTCTGCGTAATTTTAATTCCTTTTTATCAACTGCTTATTGTTTATATGACATATTACCAATAAAATATACTGACGGTGTATGATTAAACAAGATGTAAACCAAGTTGGTTTACATGTACTTTAATTATCAGTATATTATTCTTACCACAATGTCTATTTTTAACACTAAATTCACTGCTATTTCAAATACCACCAAAATGCCTGAACCCTTTTCCCAAACAAGACCTGGTTTTTACGCACCTAAAAGAAAAGGCTTGGGAAAACATTGAAACGAAAGAAGAAACTGTTGACAACCAGCAGTTTCTCCTTTTGTCTCAATATGTTCTATGCCATATTTTATACAAATTCTATCGTTTAATATCTGCCATTTAGTCATTTGTGGTGCTTTTTAAAGTAGATCACCCTAAAATTTGGACGTTTGGGAAAGGGTTAAACAGAATTATTAATGTCCACTGTATTTCAGTACAGTCTCATCAAAATCCATGTTGGTCTCAATATGGCTTAACGCTCTTTTATAAACTGACGTCCAAAAGAAACGCTCCAATGAAATTTGTCGTTATTTTCCTTATGCCTGCTACAATTTTAGTCAAATGTATACTGTATATCATCATTTTGACCGATAATTATGGCAAATAAAAAAGTGTGCGTTTTTATTCATCAATATATCCGTTTCCGGTGAATGGTCATGTTTTCTACGTGCGCTTCGTGAATGTTAATCACGTGATAAAATTGGTCATTTTTTACACAGTAGCATGTGTTAGTGGATAGGCAACCACGAATTTAAAAATTTTCTTGTGAAACATCCAAATTGAAGGATACCAAGACTAAATTCTGAAAAGGGAGCGCGAAATATGGCCATATTTAAATGCGACGAATGCACAAACAAGTCGCAAGACGGTTTAGCATATTGTGTTTCTCGATTCGGTGTTTTGATCGACGCGTTAGAATTCCGCAAACGTCTACCGATCGTCCACGTTCAACTAGACCTCATGTAACGCTGTAAAGCAAGATAATTCCCCACGTTTACGTCATGTACGTTTCAGGTTTGTTACGCTGGTATCGACGTTTTGTTGAGTAGTCGGTTACTATGGTGGCCAAATAAGTGTTTTTCTGGTAACTGTTGTCGTTGCAATTAACGTTTGAAATAGACACACTGCTTGGAGAGTAGAGCGAGTAAATAAGCCATTTTCGAATACGGGAAAGTGAAAAACAAGCCGCCTGACGTTTTGCATTGCACGATTAGGCATCTTGGTCGACACGTTAGAGTTACAAAAACATTTGCCAATCGGCCAAAGTCAGATAGACCTCGCGTAACGTCTGTTTGAAAGAAGCTGTCTTACGTTATTGTCATTTGAGTTTCAGGTTTGAAACGTTAAAATCGACGTCACGTTAAGTAGTCATTAATTGTGGTAACTAAATAAGCCGTTTTATGGTATCTTTTGTCGTCGCAAGTAAAGTTTGAACCATGCGCTACTGATTTTCAAATGGAAATTCTGATACCAATCTGTTTAAATGTGCAGTTTCTCTAAACTGTAACAATTTGATAATTTCTTTATCTTCATTTTTCAACAACAGATAATCAAATTTACAGATGGAAATATTTTTTTGTGATTTCAAATCAGATTTACTGAATAATCGGACATTTATTAGGACTGAGGCGTTTCTTTTGGACGTCAGTATATATGCAAACTTAAATTAATTCCTCTTTTACAGGACTGGTATTTAGGAGCCGATGGATTTCGGTATTAACAAACAGGAAGTTAACTACTATCGTGGCCAGGGCCATGGATCCCTCCCTCGCCGAACCAGTGGCCTGTCACGCTGTCCGGACTGTGGACCAATTATACCAACATACAGTGCAGACAGTTACAAGGATAGCTTTCGAGACGTCACTTAACCCTTACAAAAGGAAATACCCAGTACCTACAGCCACCGTCACGAGCGGGGATGATGGAGTAACAAACCAACATTATGCCATCCACTTCAACAGAAACAGAGCCTAACCCTGATATTGAAAATGATGATTTCAACCACAGCGACCCCGACTATGTTCCTCCCTCGTCTGAAAAGAAGACAAGGTTAAGTTGTAAGCCTTAACCCTTCCCGGACAAGTATTCAAGCTGAAACCGACATTAATAAGAAGATTTCGGACGAAACAAAGGCATAAATCAATACAGCTTATAAAAATGTCATTAAACAATACAGCGGATTATGGCAGTCGGAAAATAAATGCAAGCCAAAAATTAAATAAACCGTCTATCTATCTATCTATCTATCTATCTATCTACGAGGGTTGTTTGATAAATTCGCGGAATTTGTTTCTCATTTAATTATTTCATGTTCAAAAATAATGAAATTACATACGCGTATAGAAAATCATGTCAATAATTTTGGGGTATAACGACAATAAAATTTACCCACTCTAGAGCACCTTTTTCCGTCTCCATAGCAACCGATATACGTGATGTTGCCTTTGGTCAGTTTTGGAATAATTATGTACATGAAAATCGTGCTAAAGCACCATAACCGCAAGTCCCAGAACCATGAAAATTTAGCTTACGTTTGGTTGACGTTGTGTAGTCATTTTCTGAAAGTGTGGCGTCTCTTTTTTAAAGTTGACATATACACGGCGTTTTCAAGATCGTGTCGTAAGAAAATCGTCGAAGAAAATTAACGTCACCTGATCGCGCGCTGTCGTGACGTTTTGTGTTAATCAATACCCAATAAGGAGTCTGCATTGCGCAGGAAATTTCAAATTGCACCACCCTTAACCCTTTCCCACACATTGACACTTATGGACGCCCCATAAAAAAAAGGTTTTGGTAAACATTGTCCAAAATGAAGAAATTGCTTGTGACAAGCAATTTCTTCATTTCCCACAATGTTTTCTACCGAGAAAGACCAGAAAATGTTAAATATTGTTCAATGGAAATTGTCGTCTACAACATCTATGAGTTTGGACTTGGCAAAACTGTTGTCGTTTGGTAATAGGTTAACATGACTGTGTGTGAAAGGGCCAAGATTGTTAAATCTTCCCACGAGAAGGAATGGTGGCTGGCCAAGCAAATTAATTTTGTAATGAGTACATACTATTGTATTTCAGATGATGGTAAAGGAACTGCAAATAGGGCAACCAATGTAGGGAATGAGCACTGGTAAGTTCTGATGTGTGTGCTCACGGAAAGTGAAGTAGAAGGTCTCCAGAAAATGCTTAATGGCATTATGGCGAGGTACAGACATGCAGGCGTTCCTCCGCCAGCAGTTCTCTATACAGACAGAGATTGCTGTGGAAAAAAGCTATCCAAAGATATTTTGGGGACTGGTCAATTCTAAGAGTTAGGTATGTATATGAAAAACACTTATTAAGGCCAATCACACTATACCATGAGGCAAATATAACACTACTTCTGTGTGCACATGCCTGCTTTAAACCAGATTATTGTCCAGATGACATTTCCATAACGATACATGCTTTTAAAGGTATACAACCTATCATTAGCACCAAAGAGCCAGAGGCGAAATTTGAAAAGTGCCAGTAATTTCTATACTGTGTTACGTTTCCATTCCAAATACAAGCAAAAGCCTTTTGAACGGTTTAGAAAATAGAAAAATAGAATTAATGCATATGTATGGAAATGTAAGACTAATATGTTCAAAATTACATCCCTTTCACATGAATATAGAGTAGAATTGAAACTTGTAAATTATTTTCTTTTTGAAGCATTAACTTGAAATCCGGCACGGTGAATCAACTTATGTGAAAAGCATTTACAAGTGTGTGTAATTTGATGCATTTCATATGGCTAGAAAGTGGTGTTTTAGCGAGCTGGGACTTTATTTCCGGGGAGCTAATGTCACAGCCCTAGTGTCGCTTCAAAGTCGGCTCGAATCTTCAAAAACTTTAACCTGGTCTTTATCTCAGGCACTATTTGAGATACTGTAAAAGTCTATTTATTCGCTAGGACTTAATTTTCGCTAATTTTCGCGAGTATGCTATCTCGCGAATTCATCAATTTCGTGAATATATCAGTCTCAGAATGCCGGAGATTGCCGATGGTTCTTCGGAAATCGGAACATTCCGAAATTTTATATGTTCATAAACCCTTTCCCGAACGACAAAATTTTAGGGTGATTCACTTCAAAAACTGCCAAAAATGACAAAATGGAAGTTATTAAAGATAGGATTTGTGTAAAATATAGCACAGAAAATATTGAGACAAAAGGAGAAACTGCTGGTTATCAGCAGTTTCTTCTTTTGTTTCAATGTTTTCCCAAGCCTTTTCTATTAAGGACGTCAAAACCAGGTCTTGTTTGGGAAAGGGTTAAAACACTTCAAATCGGAAATTTTGATCTTTACCCACCTTTCAATGTATGAACAATGCAATTAACATCATAATGTTATGTTATTATGATGATATACATTGTACATGATTACAAATACAAAGTATAAATTTTACATGTGTTTTCCTAGAATATGGTCGTAAAAGGGTGACCTCTTTATCGTTTGTACAATTCAGAAGTACAGTACATTTAATGGAAAAATGAAGCAGTTACGTTCTTATGTTATTCACTTTTTGTCATACATGTAGGGACAATACATGTATTGTCCTTTTAACAGTTACATATGAAAAGGTGTGAAAACAATTAGAAAGAGAAGACAGGTGTGATAAACATTTTGTCTAACCATCGCTTGTGTATTTATCGGGGTTAAACGGACATGTACGGAATATAACGAAGCGAATATTTCCGGAAAACAACGGAAATACCCGAGCTTTACATCAAACACGCGCGAATTTATAAACTCGCGAATAAATCCCAGACAAAGAAATCGCGAAATGTTGAGCTCGCGAAAATAAAGACTTTTACAGTACAACCTTGATACTTCACACATGGATATATCCTGCCAAGATCTTTCATTTGGTACCATGACCTTTGAACTAATGACCTTGACATTGGAGTTTGATCTCCTTTTAAAAAAACTTTAACCTGGCCTATATCTCATGCACTATGACAGATAGAGCTTTGATATTGCACATATGGATACCTGATGCAATGACCTGGAGACCATGACCTTTGACCCAGTGACCTTCACACTTGACCTTGAACTCCTTTTTTGTGACAAACTGTCGTATTGGCGAGATATGTTGTCCGCGGAGAACTCTTGTTTTATGATTGGCCATATACCATAATTAATAAATTTCACCTAGTTAAGAAATGCAAGAGGAATCTGTACCGCAATTTTGTTACGCATACTTTTAGCTTACTGTAGTTCAAAGTTCCCGTCTAAAAGAGTTAATTGTGTGATGGCATATTTTGTAACTATGACTTTGTTGTTGACAAAAAATCATTTAATCTGAGGGTGATGACCTTTGTTCAAATGCTAGTTCTAATCTCTATCTTTAGTACAGAAAGAGCTGTTTGAAAGCCATCTTGATGGAATATTTAACACTCTTTCAGACTAGATGTGTGGCATTTCATGCGACGATTTCCAAATGGATGTACGACCGACAGACACCAGCTCTATGGCCCTTTCATGGCTCGCTTAAGCAGCGGTATCTTCAAAATTGATAAAGACGACTACGACCTTCTGAAGAAAGCCAAACGTCAGGAGCTGATGAAGCAGGGGATTAGCAGTCCATTAGATTATGATGTTGAGCGTAGCATTACTACCTACGAAATTGGTCGCCACTGTAGACGAGCTACGCATGGAACAGAGACAACCACATCACTTATAAGACAGTTGATATTATCTATGGACGGTGAAAAGGTAATATGCCCTTGCCTCAAAACTATTTTTATCTCCAAATTATAAGGGGTATATAGGAGTTGGCGCGTTGATCTGTGTATTGATCGTTCTTGCTTTAGCTCTTCAATATCAGCAATAGAGAAGACATTCGAAAGCATTCAAAATAAAGAAGAAATTTTGAAATTGTCATTTACATCACATTTTAATTTGGATCAGCCTTAAATTCTGCAAATTGATTTTTGGTTTATCAGGTTTTTAAACGCCATAAGGGTCATATCATATTATGTTTTTGCCCATCGTCTGTCCATCCGTTAGCAATTCCTTGTGCGCGCAACTCCTACAGTTTTTATCGTATTTTGATCAAACTTGCCAAAAAGAATTATTCCTGAATTATCTGCCCTTGAAATAAGAAAAAGGCTCATTTTATGGTGTTTGCAACTCCTCCTACAATTTCAACTGGAATTAGTGCAAACTTGACATAATGAATCTCCATAATGTCTAGTTGGGCACACCTTTCACAGAATTCAGATTAAGTCTTTTCGTTCTTGAATCATCTTCCGTGGAATGAAAAAATGCCCATTATCTTGTGACTGCAACTTGTACAGTTCAACTGCAATACGGTCAAACTTGCCATAAGAAATCTCCATTGTGTCCTCTTGTGCATGCCGCTATTAAAATTCAGATAACTCTTAGCATTCTTGAATTATCTTTCCTTGAATTTAAAAAAAATGCTAGTTTTACTGACAAGCCGCTCTCGGGCGTATATGCCCTGCTCCACGAAGCTCTTGTCCCATGTGCGCATCTTCTACAGATTCAACCTGAAAATGCGCAAACTGTGGGCGATCTCATGCCGAGCTGCAATTCTTTGGGAAGGGTGGTATGACAGTTGCCGAGTACGACAGAGACCTCTTCAGGCAGATGAAAGACTTCAACCAGACTATGTCGTTATAAACTTAGGTGGAAACGACATCACCAGCCTCTACTCACCGAAGAAGATCGCCGACGATATAAATGAGCTCATACAATCCTTATCATGTTGTGGTGTATATGTAATTTTCTGTGAAATCCAAGAAAGGGGGTCTTTCCCAAAAGACAATAATCTAGCAAAGCGGTCATTTAATTCGCAGAGACACAAAATTAATCATATAATGCATAGCAAAATTACAACATTGAAACTGAAGATGAGATTCCCTAGAGACTTTTGATTTTGAACACTTCAGTAATCCCGATCGTTAAGAGAGATTATTTTATTTTGTCAGAAGGTTCATCATGCCACGGAAAATGTCTTAAAAGGAAAAATAGCTTAGGATTTAAGTATTTATTTCCATATGATCTATGACTTGTTGTTTTACGGATTATGTCGATGATTTCCAACGTAAACCTCGTAACTGCTGCTTTTAAAACAAGCTGCAGTTACTATATACTACTTTTTCTTTGAGTTAAGGTTTTGACGTCCCTTTGACAATAGGCTTTAACAATACATTGAGGTGGCAAAAGATTGTGTCAAAAGGCCAGAATGTTGATTTTCAGCATTTTCGTATTTTGTCTCATAAATTTCTATGTTATATGGTTCATGTAGTTTGCAACAGTTTTCAATTTGGACCAAACCTAAATTTTGTCGTTTCGTTTGGGAAATGCTTTAAATTTGAAATTATACCATAACGAACAGTTTGGAAGGCATTCCAAGAAGTGTCGGTCGCATCTACCAGAGAAAGACGGACAAATGACTTCAACTGTCGGACGAACGACGATTGTTGCCCCCAAAACTCATGGGAAGAAAACTAGTCAAAACAAACGAAAAATAAATGCAAAAACGACTACGGTGAAAAAAAAAAAACAACAAAAAAAAAAAAAAAACAAAAAAAAAAAAAAAAAAACAGAACACTACATAACTCTTCTGTAACTTTGAAATGATTCATGCTCATACGCCGAGAAACTCTCCGTTGAGTGTCCTGTAATTGATTTTGCAGGAAGGTAATTACACGAATGGTTTCACTCGTGACTGTGAACAATGACTATGTACGTATGCAGTTAGTAGTGTTTTCATACGCCGAGAGGTTTACAGATAACTCTCACCAAGTTCAACTCGTACCAAATCCAACTGGTACCACTTTAGTCATTTCGTTCTAAATTTTAGTCAACTCGTATACCATCTAGAGTTGTCCGCGGACAACGTAGCTCGCCTATACGAGAGCTTGTCACAAAAACAGCATTTTTGTTAAAAGTAGGGGTCAAACTATAAGGTCAAGGTCACAAAGTCAAAGGGCATGGTCCCAAATGAAAGGTCTTATCAAGATGTATCTATGTATGAAATATCAAGGCTGTATCTCTAATAGTGCGTGAGATATAGGCCAGGTTAAAGTTTTTCAAAAGTAGGTCAAACTCCAAGTTCAAGGTCACAAGGTCAAAGTGTATGGTCCAAAATGAAAGGTCTTGTCAAGATGTATCTATGTATGAAATATTAAGGCTGTATCTAATAGTGCTTGAGATATAGACCAGGTTAAAGTCTATCAAGTGAAGACGGGACGGGATGGGACGCGACGCCGACACTAGGGCTGAATCAAATTGTCAAACAGCTAACCAACCCTTACGGTCCCGACCAGACGTCATGTAAAATGTAAACGACCGTTTTTTGAAAATACATGAGTTGTGTCTTAAAATCAAGGCATTACCAGAAGTGGTATTTTGTTATCTGATAAACACCAAATTCATCAGCAACTACACGTTCAGATGTCCCATTCAATAACATCACAATTGCTGCCAGGCATCATCTTTGGAAGTGTCGCGGTATGAAACAGGGTTTTTCCAAGCAAAAAACTGCATTTCATCGAGTTGACATTCATTTTCAAAATTTTAAAGAGTTTGATGTTAAGTTTGGACATGTGAATATTTGCATGTGGAAAATGTATACACGTCTATTTTGATGTTTTCTGATACGTTTGACTGATTCTACCGTTCAACAAAGATCAATATGAATATTCATTTCCTGTAATACCAGTAATAATTGGGATATATTAACATCAAAGAATAAAGTGTAATGCCAAAAAATAATCGTTGCGTCTTTCCTTTCCTTTAGTACATTTGCTTTGAGTGCTTGCCATGCTAATCTAGATTTTGTTCTGAAGTAACCCTCTTTCTAGGTCACCTGACCGAAGATCATGGTGACCTTTTGTGACTGTGTTTCTTCTGTCATCGTGCATTGAATTTTAGCATTTTGACTTTTTTGAAAACAATTGTACAGATTTCAACTAAAATTTGCAGGAAGCATCCCCCATGGGAATCCCATTCAGATTTGTACAAATCATAGAGTTATATCACCTTGTGGCCACATAAGGGGTCACTGAGGGGATAAATAGGCTACATCTTATAACGTCTTCTACTGATCCGGCTGTTGAATTGCATTCTTATTTGGTTTTAGTCTTTTGGGCAAGGACTACAAAGTTTATACAAGAAAATCTGTTTAACAAGAGTTGTCCGCGGACAACGACGCTCGCCTATACGGGAGCTTGTCACAAAAACAGCTATTCTTTTTATAAAAGTAGGTCAAACTCCAAGGTAAATGTCACAAGGTCAAGGGTCATGGTCCCAAATGAAAGGTCTTGGCAGAAGGTACCCACGTGTGAAAAATCAAGGCTCTATCAATAATGCATGAGATATAGGCCAGGTTAAAGTTTTCCAAAAGTAGGTCAAACTACAAGGTCAAGGTCACTAGTTCAAAGGTCATGGTCCCAAATGAAAGGTCTTGTCGAGATGTATCCATGTATGAAATATCAAGGCTGTATCTCTAATAGTGCCTGAGATATAACTGTAAATCCATGTTCTTTTCTGCTCATTTGATTCAGGTGACCGATAAGGCCCTCTGGGCCTCTTGTTATGTGAAGTTTACCTTTTCCTCTTAGGCAAACCTATAGGCTGTTCCAAATTGGAACATGTTTCAGACGTAAAAATGAATAAGATTAAACATGAAATTTAGGTACATGATACAGAATTTATTAGGATTTGAAGACTTCAATTACATTATACACTAGTACTACTAGTCATTTGTTTGATATACAGTCTTTGAAGTTTTGTGTCAGGATATTGATCATAGTCGTTTTATCTTAAATCTTGGCTGTTTTTCAGAAGAGTGTGTTGATGTTGAAGACAATTCCACTACAAAGAGTATCAACAGACAGAAGTGACATCGGAAGAAGAGGGAGAACTAAACATACTTTTTAAGAGTAATCTTGAACAATTGAATTGCGCAAACACCAAAGAAATTAAAAGAGCTAAAGGTCAGTGAAAAAGAAAAAGGATGTGTATACCAAAGAAAACTTGAAATCATCAAAAAAAAATGAGTAATATGATGATCAAAATCAAAAGGAAGAAGTAGCAAGCAGTCCATTGACCATATACCTCATAGCAACATTTTTTGGGGAATGCCCTTCAAATTTGTTCAAGACATGAAGTTGTCATTCATTACTTTTTTATTTCTTTCTTTCAATATACTTGTGAAGAATAAAGTATAATTATACCTTATCTGTAAATCCACATTTTTTTCTGCTCTTTTAATTCAGGTGACCAATAAGGTCTTCTGGGCCTCTTGCTAATTAAGGCTAAACCCAATATCTACTAGTGAGTAATCTGAGATAATTCGGGACATAAACATCCCGATTCTTTTTTAATTAGAAATGTACAGGAATCGGATAATTTAATGACAAGGAAAATAAGAGAACACAAATACAAGGCATGCGTGAAAAAATTTGTGGTAAATTACTGGGACATGTTCAGGACCATATAAATAGGAATCACAAGAACGAAAACGAGGTAAAATAGTATAGAGACATGTTAAGAAATAAGAATTAAAGAAAAGAAAGACATTCTAAGGATCAAAGGATCATATACGTAATACAAAAGTAATTACAGAGAAGGCAAAATGATTATCTCAATGAGACCACCAGACGAAGATTTCGACCACCCTTTTTACGGGACGTGCGTATCGTGCAAGCTGTGGCTCCAGTATTTACATGAAATCGTGCGCTTGGGAGGAAAAACCGATACCTGCAAACGATGTTGGAATCAGTAATGGACAAGAGGTTGCTGACTGAGGAAGTTTTCACAATTAGGAAGGGGTATGATATTGGGGTAGATGCCATGAACGATCAATTTACCTACAATTTAGGCGAGTTTTGGATAAAAAACTGTATCTACAATACGAAAAGAGCTTACTTGGCATTATAGTCCATTCGACGCTGCTATATGGTCTTTATGACAACCTTTCAATGTCGAGTTCAATGAAGTTTTATTTTTTCAATGCACTGTATAAGTGCTCTAGAGCAAATCTAGCTTTGTTGCCAGAATGGCAACCTTGGGGAACTCCCACAATCTGCAAATAGAATATTGTAATTTCACGAAAAATGTAAAAACCAATTGATAGGTTGATACGGTAGGATTCAACATAGTGACCTACTTTTTGATCTGAGATGACCCTTACTAAAATTTGTTCAAGTTAGATGTCTGATAGGAAATCAGCTACAGTGGCTAGAATTACTGTTTTGACCAAACTCTGGATTTAGAGTATATCTGATTGGAAATAAGCTACGCTAACTAGAATTGTAGGAAACAATAACTAACAACTCTTATTACTGTTCTGACCAAAATCATGATTCAGAGTATGATATCAAATAGGAAATATGATATTTTGGCTATAATTATGGTAGACAATAGCTAACAACTATTATTACTGTATTGGCCAAAATCTGGATGCAGAGTATGATATCGTATAGGAAAAAAGCTACTGTGGCAAGAAATTTAGTTAACAATAACTAACAAGTCTTATTACTGCATTGACCAAAATCTGGATTCAGAGTATGAGTATGATATCTAATAAGAAATCAGCTACTGTGGCTAGAATATAAATAGCAATAAAACAACTCTTATTATTGTTTTGACCCAAATGTAACAGTTTTACCAGAATCTGGATTTAGAGTATGATATATATCAAGAAATCAGCTAGTGTGGCTAGAATTTTAATAAAATAACTATCAACTCTTATTATCGTTTTGACCAAGATCTGGATTCATAGTATGATGTCTGATAGGAAATCAGCTGCGGTGGCTAGAATAATGGTACACTATAACTAACAACTTTTATTACTGTTTTGACCAAAATCTGGATTCAGAGTATGATATCTAATTGGAAATCAGCTACGCTGATTAGAACTGTAGTAATCAATAACTAACAACTCTTATTATTGATTGACCAAAAATCTGGATTCAGAGTATGACATCAGATAGAAAATCAACTACTTCGGCTAGAATTATGGTAAACCATGGCTTACAACTCTGCATATACAAAAGCCACAGATGTATTACGAAGTAATAGCTGATGATCCGGAGATGTATAACGAAGTAATAGCTGATGATCCGGAGATGTATTACGAAGTAATAGCTGATGATCTGGAGATGTATAACGAAGTAATAGCTGATGATCCAGCGATGTGTGAAGAAGTAATAGCCGATATTCCACAGGTGTGTAAAGAAGAAGTTGCTGATATTCCAGATCTCTATAGTTAGTGCGGACTTTTCCATATAGTTAAAACAAATGTTCAATTTTTGGTTAGAAATGAAGACGGATTTGATAAAAGCTGGTAGCTGTCACAACCCTAATACAAATCTTAAACTATTACAATTCAAACATGCACGCAACAGGGTCATTTGCTTCATTTTTGTAGATTGTACACATTTCTAGTTAGAAATGAAGTAGTCCCAAATATGAAATATTCTCTCTCACTCTCTCCAGTAAGTGGGGACATTTCCCAAGAATTGAAGACTATTAGTGAAAAAATACCAAGATTTGTAATATGGAATCATATCATATAAATAGGTCTAACCATGAGACACTGTGTATACATTGAAACTGATGCATGTACGACATATCTGAAGAGAACTTTACCATACGCGAGGTTTGAATTTAGATAGGAAATGCGAACAGGAACTTCACCAAGTTTGCTTTAGATTTCAATAAGCAGTGTCATCTAGGACAGTGTCAAATATGAAGTACTAGTATAAAGCAATTTTATACACGAAGTCATATTTGCCTTTATCCTATAAAATCAAATCTACTCTTTATTGAAAAAATTAGCCATTTCAGGAATCAGAAAAGTTTCTGTTCATATTGCCTGTATAGATCTAAACCTCTTTTTATAGCTCGACTAAGTACAAAGTGCTCAAGATGATCAATTGGTATCTATTTCTGTCCGTCGGCCGTATGTCTGTTAACAGTTTGGTGTTGACACTGTAGCATCAACAAATAAATGTCAATCTTGACCAAACTTGGTCAAAACATGTATGACTATACGTTCTCGGTTGATGTCGACTTTTGATTAGAAAGTCCGGAGTTATCTGCGCTTGAATGTAGAAATAGCTACTTTTGACATTGTTTGCACTCTAGCATCTACAAATACTGACTAATCAATAAAAAAGTAAGACACAATGTTGGTGATCATAAGATCATGGATGAGTTTGATTTCGTGTCTGATTTGACTAGAAAGTCTTACGTTAATTGCCGTTTTTGACTCTGTTCGACTTTGTTTAAACCATAGCATCTACAATTATCGACAAATCAAGACAAAACTTGACCACAAGGTAAGTGCCCATAAGATATTGGATGAGTTTGATTTTTGGTCTTGTCTGATCTGACCAGAAAGTCTGGGGTTATCAACCCTTGAACTTGACAAAATTGCCGTTTTTGACCCTGTTTACTCTCTAGCATCTACAATTATTGACCAATCAAGACAAAACTTTGACACAATTTTAAGGACCATAAGATGTCAAATGAATTCAATTTTCAGCTTGATCGGTTAAAAGAATCATGAGCAATATGCCGTTGAATTTGACAAAACGTCGTTTCGACTGTTTTTGACTTTGTTTACACTCTAGCATCTATAATTATTGACCAATGAAGACAACACTTGTACGTAATGTTGATGACCATTAGATTCGGGATGACTTTGAAATTCAGTGTGATCAAATGAGAAAGTCAAGAGTTATAGGCCCTTGAATTTGACAAAAGTGTTATCGACTGTTTTTCGACTATCTTTACACTCTGGCATTTACAATTATAAACCAATCAAGACTGATAAATAATGCTGGTGACCATAAGATCTTAGATGACTTTGAATTTCAGTCTGATTGGAAGAAAAGTTGTGAATTATATGCCCTTGAAGTTGACAAAATTGCTGTTTTCGACTTTGTTTGGTAACCAATCAAGACAAAAATTGGATCTTTGATACAGTGGTTAATTACCATAAGATCATGGAAGAATTTACCTATGAAGACGAAACACGGACATTATGTTTATGACCACAAGTTTGTTTTCAGTCTTAAAGTCACAAATATTTATGGATTCAAACATAACCGTGGCTCATATTATCTAGGTTCAGGTAAGCGATTAAAGACCATCAGTGTCCTCTTGATTTTACCCCAGCAAATAAAGTTTGAGAGGGACATACTGGGGTCTGTCGTTCGGTTGTTTGTCGGTTGGTCGGTCTGTGCCATATGTGTACCGGGGTTCTCACCCCCAAGGTCAATGTCACAAAATTAGCAAATGTGTTTAGTTGATTTCTTTGGAACCACTAGTTGGAATTCAATAATGTTTTGCAGCAGTGTGTACTTCAACATAATGGTGTGATACATATGCACCTGTGTTCCCACTCCCACGGTCAAAAATAAAATCCTTGCGTTTATCGCATTCTCAAAGCTGCCAGCGAGGAGAATAGCCTAGTACTTACGATTCACTTCTTATTCAAATTTATTTATCATATAAGGTACAGAAACATGATGGTACATGCACTGATGTTTCATAAGAAATTCATGATATAACTGAACTAGACAAAGTGTTGGAGGGATGTGACTTGTCTACAGAAGGTGCTGCAAAATAAAACAAAGGGACACATGAAGAAACAGTTAAAGACTGAGCATGACAGAGATTTCATTGATACAGTACACATGTCTCGACAGGGCTTGTTTCATGAAATGTGCTCTACTCATAAGAGACATTACTGATGCTTATAAAATGAGAGATGGTGATCGCATTCTGCTCTCAACCAAATTTCAGAAGCTGTTATCTCATGTTGGACACCACACAAAATACAAGTTTTGGTTGTTTAGGTTTATGGCATATTATTATTCTTTGTATTAACATAGAATTGTATATTAGTATTGGTGGGATTGTACTGCAATTATACAAGGGAATATAGGGCACAATATCCCAAATGAGTCACCGCACCCAAGTAAACTGAACCGAGAAACATCTTTGTTGCGCTCAGTCCAAATCCCGGATTTCAATGCAGGAGTCGTACTTCGAGCTGGGTTAAATGTTATGTAATAAGTGATATGTCATTTAATTAAAGTCCGAAATGAATATCTTTCTTTTTCGTATTGTTCATTTTACCTGTTTTTCAACATATGGATTCAAGAACGAGGCACTGGAGTCAACGATAGCGTCAATGTAGTCATGTGCGACCAGAGCCCATTTCTTGTGGGTCAACGATATAAAATATAAACTGGCCATTCTAAATGACTCCTGCTCTCTGATGGTATGTGAACAAAAATGATTGATTTCTCCACGAATGTTGATGTTTTCAATAAGATATTTAGATAATGTAAAAAAAGAGCCGTCGTGGACGAATTATGCTTCCCGAATAGTTGTTTGTAACAAAATAAAAACTTTATATACATACATTAAGCCTAATTTTCCCATGACGGATTTTGGTACACACATTATTGATACAATATAGTCAAGAACATCTTATTTACGACATAAGTGCAAAATGTCATTAAATTCTGCCCATTAGAGGTAGAGAAATTATTAAAAAAATACATTAAGGCCTCTGTTTTCATGACACAGTATCAAAGTAACAAACGGAGAAAATGTTCCTATGGCTTATCGCAGAGAGTTCACATGTGAAGTTTCATTGAATTAGGTCCCAAGGTTGCCGAAACGGACAGCTTGACGACTACCTGCTCCCACGAATTTTTTTCGGGGCATAAGAATGCATGATTTAGAGTAGCAAATTGAACACGTGGTTTGCTTCTCATAAGGACATGATTTAAATTGTTGTTATGTTATTGGTAGTGTAAATCACACCTGCAGAATTTTGGTGGTCTACTGGTTTGGCCGAGCAGAAGCTTTTTGCTTTTTGTTAAGCTATCGTTGGTCCTTTCACCCAAAAATACAATTCTTGACAAATTTAAAAAAAATGGGTGGCTGGTTTGGCACAAGGAGCTTTCCTAGAGGCATTCGCAATTTTGCCCATTTCTCATACCGAGGCACCAACAGTTTGAGCGAGAATCAAATTACGTTAACAACTTTGAAAGTCATTCATCTTAGTATCTCTCTTGAGAAGTTTCAAGGATATTGACCATTAACCATCTGAATAGGGAGACAAACATTCCTGAAGTTTTGGTTATTAATCCTTCTTTCAAATGCCACAGAAGCCAGAGGTTTATTTTATACCTAGAATCAAATTCTTTTAAAAGCTTTCCCCCCGAGGATCATTTCTGCAAGGTTTTAAGATGATTGACCAACTTGTCTGGGGGAAATATCTCGGATTAAAACAAAAATTGAGTCATCCATGTACAAATTATTAAATAAAATAACGCAAAGCCATAACACAATATTTGCTTAAGTTTTAAAAAACGCATTTTTCAATCAGCAGACCCCAGAGCCATATCTGAATATGGATGCGATATGCAGTCAAACCCATCAGAAGAAACACAGGCATTTGGTTCATCTTGTATGTTTTACAACACAGATACACCAACAGTCCAATTTCGGCAGAGATCCTTCTCTTTATCAATGGTTAGTTTTGTCTCATTAATGTTAAGTTTCATTTGCGCCCAGGCTATTAAGCTATTGTCAGGGCGATGTTTCAGTCCGTCCGTTTAATGGACCGCGAGAATAATGCGATCTGATTCGATTAGGCACCGCTGGAGCTGTATATTAGCAGCCAGCTTATGGAAATTGTATCAGTTGCGCTCGAGAATTTCAGAGTAAAGCCACGTTTTTCTTTGTTATATCAGGAATGTTATTACAGTAAATGGCTCGCGCAGTAAGTTATCATTCATTAGTTTAATCTTCTTTTTAGAATGTTGGGAAGCAAAAATGATTTAGTCTTTGTTAATGTATATTGGTTTACTTGTGTCTGTCTGTCCAGAAAGAAATTACTCATGAAATCAAAGACTGCGATTTTCTGCCATTATGATAGATGGGAATACAGACATAACCACCCACAACAATATTTCAGTGTGTGTGCGTTATGTCAAAGATGGAGAACCAGTTAATAAATATTTAGCTAATGTAGAATTAGACGATGGAAAAACACACACTATAGTGTCAGAACTTCAAAACCCTCTAATTAAACTGGGACTAGAATGAGATAGGTTGTTTATTGGCCACAGATGGAGCATACACAATGATGGGAAAAAGACTGGCGTGGATATTCAGGTCAACCCAATTTTTCTCCATTTGTGGTACAGACCCACTGCATAGCCAAAAGACAAAAGATTGAACTTAGCAGTTACAGATTCTATTAAAAATGACATAACTTTAGAAAATTTCAATGAAATATTTAGTGCTTTCTACCACATCATTAGTGGTTCTAGTAATAGAACTGAAATTAACAAAAAATCAAACTGCTACAGGAACCAAATTTGACAATTAAAGAACCCCAAAGTATACGATGACTTGGACTCAAAAATGCTGTGGATGCTATGTATGAAAACTATGGACCTGTGGCAGGAACATTGAGTTTCTTTGCTGCTGAAAAAATGCTACAGCATCTGGCCTATTGAAATATTTCTTGCAGTATAACACAACTATGCTTGTGGCATTCCTGATGGATGTACATAAAGACTTTGCCTTTTTAAGTCGAGAATTCCAGAAAGAATCCATTGATTTAGGTGAAATTAATCCTCTGATAGAAGCTTTTATGGGTAAATTGGATTTGCTAGAGTCTAAGGATGGTGCAGCATTGAATGGAATGAGACATTCTTTTAGGTGTTCATGATGCGAGCCATGACAGCATGAACCAGGACTTTGGTTCAGCTATCATTGTTCAAAACATGACCTTTGACTACCTGAGTAACATCAAACCCCAACAAGCTTATTGTGAGTGCTGTGCAGAATTGTTTCTTTCTTCATCAGAAGACTGGGATTTGATTAAGGATATGTACATCTCCCACTCAGTTCAGGTTGCAGTGAAACACATGGCTGCATTCCACTTCTTGAAAAACATTGATATGGATAAACATGAAAAGATTCCTCACCAAATTGGGAAAATTAAAGTAAGTCCACGACCTTTATTTTGTCTAAATCAACAGAAGTATGAAGATGTAGTTTAAATTATTGATAACTATGAGGATATACTCACAGAGTGCTATAAAGAAGCAGGAGAAGATATATAGAAAGTACATATTGGAGGAGACAAGCTGATCAGAGAAAGGTTTTCAAGTGCGAAACGTCTAAGAATCGGTGGAGTGAACAACAGACAGAAGTATCAACACCTCAGTCCAGCCACTTTTGAATATAATGATAACGCTAGGTAACATATCGCACGTGATATGTTACTTAGCGTTGTTATATGTTACCTAATGATAACGCTAGGTAACGTATCACACATAATATTACGCCTTGCCAATAAGTAAATTTGACAGTTCAATGGCCAATTATGGTTGAAGTCGGACCACGGAGGAAGAAGCTACAGATTTACATAAGTATTTTATTTCGATTTGTTATTGTCCTTTATTCAGCTGATGACGAAAATTGTCAAGTGCGAGTAGAAGCGCTTTCAAGATGATCTGGGGCAGAAACTACCCGACCTGACCGCCACACTTATACGCAAACTGGCCGTGACCACGTTGAGGGAGATGGGAGGGTCAAGGGAAGACCAAGAGACCTTGGCCCTCCACATGTCCCACAACGTGAGCACGGCGGATCGTTATTACAGTTAGGCCGATAAGAGACAAGAAAGGCACCGTGTGCTAGACTCGCTAACCACGGAGTACATGCAGGCGAGACCGAGTGGCGTGTATCCTTAGTACTTTCTTGTTTTGTCTCAATCTTTTATAATTTGCACTCTGGTCCAAAAACATGTGGTCTGCAGCCACTTTTAATTAAGGTTTCCCGGCGATCTCAAGGTGCAAACACTTTGCAACTCCACTATTTTCCGTGATGCCTATTTCGGACATTTCGGATACCGGCGAAGCTGTAATGTGTTAGTACCTAATGATCGGTGGAATACCTTAATCGTCTCTTATAATTTTTTGTGAAAATGTAATTGTAGTTTATATGTAATTGTAAATGTAATATTTTTTTATTCTTGTACTGAATACCTGGTTTTGTTGACGTCTGTAATTACGATGTGCTTAAGTAACATTCAATGTGATATTGTCGATTGTCAACTTATACCTCGTATCTGGAGGTATTTGTTGAAAAGCAGGAGTTGACTGATTGGTGTTTTACGTCCAATTCAATTGCTAAGGTCATATGGAGACGGGACCTTCCTTAACAGGAAATAACATAAAAATGATGCTTAATTTCTATAACTGGCAATGTAAAATCAAACGCCTGGCATCTTTTATGTCTGCACAATGCAATGACGATATCCAGTCTTCTACATAGGGTTCAAAGAAATATACAACTACAGGATTCTCCACTATCCTGGCACTTCTGTTGTACCAGTCATGATCACTTCAGATGCAATAGAAAATATTTTTTGTCAGCACTGTGGTAAATTCAAAGGACTAAACACAAATTCAACAGCTCTCTAGTACTGAAGAAATACAAATGGGGTTCTATAAGAACAATCAGCAGTTTAAAACAAGAGGGCCATGATGGCCCTAGATCGCTCACCTGAATTTTTTTGCCTTGTTGAAATAAATATTTTGACCTGTATAGCAGCAAATTAAGAATTTTGCAATAAGCCCCTTTTCCTTAGTTTCTCAAAAGAATGAAACAAAATTCAGCCTTTTCGAAAGTGTTTGCTCTTTTGCCCTTTTTAAGATGCCGCTGCACTAAGAGCTTTGTTATTTATCAAATTCTTATAACAACTTTCAAAGTCCTTCACCCAAAGATCATTCATGTGAAGTTTTAAGAATATTGGCCTACTACATGTAGTAAGCCAGAAGATTTTTAAAAGATTAGGCAATTTTCCCCTTTTGTCATGCCGCGGCAGTCAAAGGCATTGATGGAATCAAAATCTCTCAAAAACTTTGAAAGCCCTATACCCAATGATCATTATTGGGAAGTTTCAAGAAGATTGGCCAACTAGTTGAAGGCAGAAGATTTTTACAAGATTTGGCCATTTTCCCCTTTTCTCATGCCACCGCAGCCAAAGCCTTAGATGGAATCAAATTCTTTTGACAACTTTGAAAGCCCTTCATCCAAGGATAATTCATATTAAGTTACAAGAATATTTGCATACACGTTAGGCAGAAGAAGATTTTTAAATGATTTGGCTATTTTCCCCTTTTCTCATGCTGCGGCAGTCAAAGGCTTTGATGGAATCCAAGTCTCTCAAAAACCTTGAAAGCCCTTTACCAAAGGATCATTCATGGGAAGTTTCAAGAATATTGGCTTGCTAATTAGGCAGAAGAAGATTTTTAAAAGTTTTGGCTATTTTCCCATTTTCTCATGCCGCGGCAGCCTAAGCCTTTGATGGAATCAAATTCTTTTAACAACTTTGAAAGCGCTTTACTCACGGATCATTCATGTGAAGTTTCAAGAATATTGGCCAAATGGTTGGGCAGAAGAAAATTTTTAAAAGATTTGGCTATTTTCCGCTTTTCTCGTGCCGCGGCAGCCAAAGTCTTTGATGGAATCAAATTCTTTTCACAACTTTGAAAGCCCTTCACTAAGGATCATTCATGTGAAGTCTCAAGAATATTGGCTTACTGGTTAGGCAGAAGAAGATTTTTAAAAAGATTTGGCTGTTTTCCGCTTTTGTCGTGCCGCGGCAGCCAGAGTCTTTGATGGAATCAAATTCTTTTTACATCTTTGAAAGCCCTTTATCAAAGGATCATTCCTGCCAAGTTTCAAGAAGATTGGTTCACTGGTTTAGGAGGAGAAGATCTTTAAAGAAATTGTGGACGGACGACGGACAACGACCGATCACAATACCTCACAATACCTCACCTTGAGCACTTTGTGCTCAGGTGAGCTAAACAAGAGGGCCATTGGCCCTGAAGCGCTCACCTGAGACTAGAGTGCACACAAGGTTTTCCCAAGATTTGACCCCGTGACCTAGTTTTTGACCCCAAATGACCCAATTTTAATATTGTCAGAGAAATCATACAAACACACTTCCTGAGAAAAAATGAGTACATTTGGACAAAAAATATGGCCTCTAGAGTGCACACAAGGTTTTTCTAAGATTTGACCCCGTGACCTAGTTTTTGACCCCAGATGACCCAATTTCGAACTTGTCCGAGAAATCATCAAAACACTTCCTGAGAAAAAATGAGTACATTTGGACAAAAAAATGGCCTCTAGAGTGCACACAAGGTTTTTCTAAGATTTCACCCCGTGACCTAGTTTTTGACCCCAGATGACCCAATTTCACACTTGTCCGAGATTTCATCAAGTCACCATTTCAGACCAATTTTCAGGTTGATTGGGCAAAAAATGTGGCCTCTAGAGTGCACACATGGTTTTTCTAAAATTTTACCCCGTGACCTAGTTTTTGACCCCAGATGACCCAATTTCAAACTTGTCCGAGATTTCATCACGACAATCATTCTGAGCAAATTTCAGGTTGATTGGGCAAAAAATGTGGCCTCTAGAGTACACATAAGGTTTTTCTAAGATATGGCCCAGTGACCTAGTTTTTGACCCCAGATGACCCAATTTCGAACTTGTCCGAGATTTCATAAAGACAATCATTCTGAGCAAATTTCAGGTTGATTGGGCAAAAAATGTGGTCTCTAGAGTGCACACAAGCCAAAGGTTCACGCACGACGGACACAGCGGTATCACAATACCTCACCATGAGCACTATCGTGCTCAGGTGAGCTAAAAAGCAATGCTAAATCTGTAACTAAAATGATGGAAAATTTCGGCTTTTCTACAACTACAACAGTCCGAAAGTTCATCGTTGTTTTCATAGTTTTTAGAGCAGATGCTAAACCTGTCGACGTCAATTCTATTCATTTCTGATCTAACTTCTGACAAGTCCGGTCACAGAATGCAGCCTATTGCTATTTTATTGGTCGTGCAGGGGTCTTTCTCAATACTGGATGCATATGCATGGGTTAGATGTGGTGGATCTTGAGGTTATGTTAAGTCGTTGATTGATAACATAAAGTAAAAAAACAGCACAACATAAAAAAATAAGGCATAAAGCTTAAATAATTGTATCATCTTTTGAGGCCACCAAATGGAGGAAAGTTTTAGACGTTGACGAGGATGACAAAGAAAGACTAGAAAAGAAGAAGGCGGAAAATGCAAATTGATGATAAAGTGCGATCATTACTGAATGGCAAGTACATATATGTAACACAGAATACTGTTAACGTGGCTCATTTAACAGGAAAACCTGATTTTCAAACAAGATAACTAGGTGCAAGTTGTTTCCTGTTACACATACTTCTTAAGGTTAAGTTGTTAGCTGATATGCATTATAATAAACAAACTAAATTATCATTTTATTTTTCCAGAATGTGACCGTGATGTATGGCTTGCGATTACTACACGTGGAACGAAAAATAGAAGAGATGAAGGTTGATAGGAATTGTAATTGTTTATATCATATTACCGAAACATGTCTATTTTTTGAATCTCAGCCGGGAGGAATCATGATTTAGCCAATTGATTTACAGAGTCAGGCGGCGACAAAAAGACAACAGAGAGAACGGGGATCTCTTCAGCGAGGAGCCATACGAAAGGAGAAGCTATTCAACAATTAATGATCACATTCGGTTTCAGTATAGCTAATGCCGGTACATGTTTCACCTATTCCAGTCCGTACGTGTTTGTTAACAAGATATCCGTCAGTGTCCGTCGTCTCTGTATACCGCTCGACTTTGTCCCGTATACAGTCGTCATGATACGCCATCGTCCAGGCACATATACCTCACCCAATCTGTCGGCTGAATGTCCTCCGCAGTTTTCCACTTTTTTCAGTATATTGCGTGAAAACATTCGAGTTTTAAACTATTGTTACCCTAAATAATACTTTCTGTATAAATACTTTACATTTTAAGATGAGAATGATGCAGGGAAATTACTCCCGAGAAAGAAAGAAGGCTGAGAAGGAGGAGGTAGACCGAGACAGAGAGTGAGGATTGGTTGTGCAAGTATTCATCAGTCACTGTTTTCTATATTTGCAGCCTTTTATTGTTCATTTCATATTAAAGAAACTGGTCTGGTTTATGTCCATTAGAAATATTGAGCCTTTAGTGCAGTTGATTTTGGTAGGAGGTATGCGATTTGTACCTCCAAAAATAGAGTTCAAATCACAAGTGAATAAGTTTTCCTTAAAAGTCCGCTTACAGTTTCTCTACCTCTAATAAAGTCGGCTCACACATTTCTACCAGTAAGACTGGTTGAACTGTAACATGGAATATAAATGTTTATAGATTAAGACCACTTTCATTCACAACGTCAGGGGAGGAGTTTAAGATAGGGAAGGATGAAAGGAAAGAGGAGATGGCGGATAGGGAAGAGGATGAGGAAGAGACAGAGGAAGGGGATGAGAACGAGGAGGAAGAATGAATGAATAAATTAATGGAGAACGAGGAGGGCGTGGCTGCAAAACGAAAAAGGAGGGCGCGGCGAAGAAGGCAGTAGTAAGTTCTAAGTTGTTTAATCTTGAAGGCAATTTCCACTCTAGAAAGAAACGATCTAGTTCGGAAGGTGCCAGGTGTTATAAAGACTCACACCTTATCATCAATGTCTGTTGAATGGCTGATAATGATTCTGCGTAAGTATGCTCAATAATACCACAGTGATACCACAAGAACAAGGCTTGAACGCCCATCTCATTGCCTTGATCATAGACATGTGTAGGTATTTTCTGATCGTCTACCCTAAAGTTATAGATAAGTTGAATAGAATAGACCGGTTGAACTTGAACATGGAATATAGATATTCATAGATTAACACAATTTTCTTTCACAGCGTCAAAAACTGAATACAAACAGAGTAAAGATGATCGAATGCAAGAGAAAGAAGACAAGATGGAAGATTATACAGTTTTAAAATTATACATTAAAGCTCACTCGCATAGATATGTAATACCTTCTATTTCAGAAACTTGACAGGGTCGCTTGTGTCGTGAGCCTACGGCGTCACCTCCGTCAAGTCCACCAGTCGTCGCCGAAGAAGCAGGAGAAGCCAACGAGGATGTACGGCGGGGTGAAGATCTGTTCGGAGTGTGGTATACAGGACAAAGAATCTGTAAAACCAATATACCAGTAGCCATTTCCAATGATGTGCTCGAGCGCAAGGTCAATAGCCTTGAGCTCGTCAGAGAAAATAGACGAATTTTATCAGACAAACGACACTGATATTTACAGCCATCTAAAATGGCATCAGAAGCAACTTCTTCACTTTGGAACCATCAGTATAAATTTGTCAATGAAGCATATGCTTTTCTTGTACTTAAAGAAATTTATTTTAAATACTAAAGGATCAGTTTCAGACTTTTTGGTTGAAGCAAGATCATAAATAAAGGTGGGGCTTTTTAACATCCACAAAGGAACGTTTTGAACTTTATGTTCGGCCACGTCATCTAGATCAAAATCTAGAGAATTTACATCTGCTTTACAACGTAGACTAAAGGGGGGATTACTGATTCCTTTTTATCAAATTCCTCTTCATAAAGAGGTTCAAAAACATCAGATGTAGGATTATCTGGATTAGATTTTAATTTCAAATAGTAATCCATAGACAATTTCTTTCGACGTACGTTTAAAGATGGTTCGTTTGCTTCAGCATAGAGACTATTAATTGGCGATGTTTTAAATGCGCCCAAAGCAATACGTAAACCTTGATTGTGTATTGAATCAAATTTACGCAAGTAGGATTGACGGGCGGATCCATAAACAACACAACCATAGTCTAATCTACATCTCACAAGAGACCTATAAAGGCGTAATAAAACATGTTTCTACTCCCCAGTCCATACTTGAGACGACATTTAGAGCTTTCTTGCATTTGCTGCTCAAATATTCAATGTGCGGAATGAACGATAATTAAGGGTGAAAAGACCCAAAAACTTAAACTCTGGGACGACTGCAATTCTAATCCCGTCCAGAGTCAGTTGTGGATCGGAATGGAGTTTTCTGGAGATATATTTTTGTCCGCCGTCCGTATGTCCGTCCGTTCGTTAACAGTTTGGTGTTTACACTGTAGCATCTACAAATATAAGCCAATTTTGACCAAACTTAGAAGAATAAGGTCGTAAGTGGTACTTACGACCTTTTATGATGCATGCATTTTTGGAAAGGGCATTACAAGCTCTAAATATGGTGCAAATTTGAAAAGACATTTGAACTTGTCATGCTGACCAATTTTGTTGTAGAAAAAGGTCGTTTATTCTTTTTTCTTTTTGAAATAAAACTTGTTTTCATGTTTTCTCGAAACTATGTTTTTCACTTACGCCCTTCTTCTTTTAAGGCATCGTTTTGACTATAAGTTTTCGGTTGGTTTCGATTTAGGGCGGACTCGTAGGTACAAACCAATACCCATTAACAGGTTAGCGACTTCGATATCGCAGCTAGGTGGACATCTTATTTAATTTGATTGTATGGAGTTTAACGTCCCGCTCATTAGCTAAGGTTATTATGGAGACGAGACCCCGGTTTAAGGACAGATCCTCCATTTATTTCCCACGGTAAGATTTTTTTCATTTTTTCTGGACTGATATTTAAATATATAAGAAGTAAAAAAATGACTTAAAAACTATAGGTCACCAAGCGAATTAAAAAGTTATTGGATTTCAAGGGAGACTACTCTTGTCTAAAATTGCAAAAATGAGGTGTCACTTAAATACCCACAAAAAAGGTGTTCGAAATGACTAGCATTACATAAATAAGTCTTTATTGTGTTCAATATGTTTAATTCTGTATAAATGAGTATCAATTTTGGAAAATTTATTGATGATTTTGAAATTTTTAGTAAATCAGTCTTTCAAAAGTAGCTGAAATTGCTCTTTTTTCGCAACGTTTCTGATAATAAAAAATATTCCAGCGGTAAGAATTTTTTCTTTTTTGGTATAGACATAGTGCTTGGTCATACCTACAAAAACAAACAAAGAAAAATATATCAAACCAAGCGTTTTTCTTAGTTATAAGTAAAATTTGGTTTACTTTTTGCAGCTCTGTCCGAAATTGTTTCACTACTTTTATCCATTTTCTTCCTTATTACGAGCTTTAGATAATAAAAAGTGTCATCTTTTGTGTCCTTCTGAAGCGGACTAGCTCATAAAAACACCACTTTACTTTTGTTGCTCCGTTTCCTATCGCTAACGCCACATGTTGAACGCGTAACAGAAAGCGAAATGTACCATCCGAGTACTATTACACTTTAATTGATCAAACAGAGAAAATTGAAATAACCGAAAAGGGTCTTGTCATTTATCAACCAAACATTAACTAAATGTAAAAAATACATTTGCTGAAAAGGCCAATTACTGAAACAGCTTTATTTTCGTTATTTAGCATATGCGCAGTAAGTTGCGCAGTAACAACTGGAGGATCTGTCCTTAAAGTCTCATCCGAAATTGACTGGAGAAGCGGGGGATCGAAACAGCGATCCTTGTGATTCAAGTCCAGCGCGTTACCGCTGCACCACATCAACCCCCAGACCTTAATTAAAATGTAACAAAATACGTAGATCTATGACGATTCTCTGAAAAGTCAATTTTTGTCAATATTATCAATTAGAATGACTACGGTAGAAATGCAAAACAAAATTGCCGAGTTAACACATTATAGAATTGATGAAGTAAAGAGACTTTTTATAGCAAAACAGCAAGTCACAGATTAGAAATTAAGAGAAATGGATGGTGCACAAGTTGACCATGCACTATGATGATGATGCAATGTTTTTGTCTGATGTTAGCTTGATTCTGTTGAATGCCTAACAATACCTGAGATGACACGTACAAGTTGCCATTCAAAATGATTTAGCTGTATTTATCAAACTGTGAAGATATTGGTTTTACACTACTCAGCAAGTCATCCTTATTAGAATCCTTAACTTGTGTGAAGCAAAAAAGAGAACAAACCTTCATGGTCTGGATGTTTTACAAATGTCTCTTAGAGTTCTGAGGATAAGATTTTATCAACTGAACCGTATAAGATGACCAGAAATATAAGAGAGGCAAGAAAATACCTAAAATCCGATTTTTAATCCCATAAATTTGTATTGAAACGTTACTTATTCAACTTTAGGCCAAGTTCTTTACTAAGACTTGAATTTTATGGAAGGAGAAAAATAGTTAAAACAGTCCTTGTTGATACTTGTGACATATCGTCGCCTTATTCTTATAATGTTCTAACCCGACTTTTTACACTTTCGAGAAAATCGAGTTTGAAATTTCAACCTTTAATAACTTTTTTACTATGAATCTGATTTTAACAGAAATAAGATATGTGATACAAACATTTTTGTTCTCTATAATTCTATTAAAATTTTAATATTTTGTTGAATACAATTTTTGTTATTTCAATTTTTTGATTTTCAGATAGAACAGAAATGTAATATTTTTTTCATTTTTCTTAATATTATAATGTTGAATTCCAACATAGCCAATCAGATCTCGATAAAGATGCAGTTAGAACATTATAATTCAAAAAACATTGATGGTGGACAATCCGGGACGGAATAAATTCTTTTATTTCATTGGTTGTAATTCAGATAGAACATTCTAATAATTTCTTCATTTTCTCATGGAACACTTTAATACTCAAACTTTTGAATCACGTGACTTAAAAGAGCTAATATCATTGGATTGTATTCACTTAGAACATTATAATGTTGACAAAAAGGTGAAATTGGTACAGATAGAACATTGTTACTGGGAATCTATTGAACCAGACTCAATTTCAACAATATGTAAGCACCATCCGATAGAACATTCCAAGACGATTCCAACGGTACCAAAATCTCAATTTTCACAAAAAATGAGTTAGAACATTATAAGAATAAGGCGACGATATGTCTTAATGGGATTTAGAAAGAAACTGAAACTGTTTTGCACTTCTTTGTCTGACTCCAAAGTAGGAAGAGTACTAGAGGGCGGACTCGTAGCTACAAATAAATACCCATCATTAAGTTTTTTGGCAACGATATTGCAGCTAAAATTGAGTGAAATATACATTGTAATAACAAACACCCACTTCGTTTTAAAACCAATCTTGATTATGACGTCATGGATACGTCATTCAGGTAGATGTCGAACTTGCAGCGTTTTACCTACTTTTGATATAGATCTCTTTGTTCATATTACATATCTAATCCCTAATTAGCACCAAAGACTAAGCTGCGAAATTTGAAAAGTGCCAGTAATTCCTAAACTATGTTCCATTTCAAGTACAGAAATAAGCATTTTGACCGATTTTGAATTAATGCATACTTATGGAAGTATTTGATAAAAATCACCTACCTTGCATATTAACAGAGTAAAATAATATTTGGAAATTATTTTCTTCTTCGAGCATTATCTTAAAATCAGGTACGGTGAATTACCTTATTTGAAGTGTATTTACAAGTGTGTGTAATTTAATGCATTTCGTATGGCTAGAAAGTGGTGATTTTTTGGGGGTCTGTAAACCTTATTTGCCAATTTAATAATAAGCTATCACTTTATTTTACAGCTTGGTTAGCTGGGATTTCAGTCTTCTTATCATGATTATGGCATTTTTAGTATCACTTCAGCATTTCTTTCACGATTTTGATCAGTTGGGGTTTAACGCCTCTCAATCACTATGTTCATTTGGCAGAACCTGACTTGACCGTCCGAGCTATCATGAAAGGGGGACAGGTGCAAATAAGATATTCTTAGCATAATTACCTGCACGAGTTAACGTCTTGTTACAGTGCCTTTATTTTTCTTTGATGAGGATTTCATGCCGAGGAAATGGTAATGTGTGCAGCTGGTGGGGTTCAGAATCATTTTGGCCCATTAATTATGTTTGTCTGAGATTTCAAATTTTATACCACCAAATATTCTTGATGCAGAGGTCATCGTAATAGTCTTAGTACTTATTCTGACAATGGAGTTGTGAATGGATAATAATGTTCCCTGTATGATTTTGGTTAGTTGCAATAATGTAACCGAAACCTTTTAGAATTTTGATCTGGGTTTCGGTTAAAATTCCTTCCTATTCGTTGCAATGGAGTAGGTGCTGGAATAATTCATTCCAGCAAGTTTAGCATAGTCATACTCCAAAATAAAGCTATGGAAAGTAGTAAGAACCTGACAACAGGTTAACTATTTTTCTGTCAATCCAGCATAGTTTTATGTTGAAATCACTTTTAATTTACGTTCAATACAATTTTGAAGCGGAGTACCCACCCATTTTATTCTACTGAGACTTGAATTTTCTGTTGGAAGAAATAATTGATAACAATTCTTGTTGATACTTTCTAACTGAATTTGTGCCATGGAATATCTTTTTATGGGACACACATCTGATTAGATATGTTAGTTTTCAAAAATTTATGCAAGAAAATGTGTTGTCCACTATTTTGTCTTGCTCCACAAGAAGGAATATGGTGGCCACAAACCAATACCCATCATCAAGTTTGTGGCTACGATATCGCAGATAGATTTTTGAGTTTGAGTTTATTGGGGTTTTACGCCGTTTTCAACTACCAGGGTCATATCGCGGCGGCTGGAGCACCTAACCGTGGGTTCCTGGTATTTCTCGCACCAGTACAACCACAATATCCAAACCGAGCCTCCAGCTGCTCTCTCACATAGATGATTCACACCCATTGGTGAGAGACAAATGACTCTTGTCAAATGTCAGAATGGATACTGGCCGAGCCGGGGTTCGAACTCGAGACCCCTGGATTGACAGACTCCGACGTAACCGACTGAGCTATCCGGGCTCGGCACAGATAGATTTTAGTGAACTCGGAAATATAACAATCAATTTTACTAATTCCGTGCCGTCAGATACTATATTTGATAATTAGACCTATTCCTATAACCCTTTCCCAAACAAGACCTGATTTTGACGTCCCTAATAGAAAGGCTTGGGAAAACATTGAAATAAAAGAAGAAACTGCTGATAACCAGCAGTTTCTCCTTTTGTCTCAATATTTTCTGTGACATATTTTACACAAATCCTATCTTAAATAACATCCACTTTGTCATTTTTGACAGTCTTTGAGTACCCACGGCGCGTCAAATCGCGATCTGATGTCTGTCACACTGTGATTGTCGATCCGGGACTCCTCCACTAAGTTAAGGGTCAGAGCCCCAACAGGTATTGCAGGATCTTTGTACTTAGACTTAACATAACATCCCTGCCCGACAATTTCATTTACCGGATTGCTTCTAATGCGCGCCCAGTACTTCAATGTCTGCTTTTCAAGTCTCAGTTCCAGGGGTACGATCCCCGCCTCTATCTCCAATTTTACATGTGGATTTGTGGAGAGCGCTATGAGGACTATGCATAGGACCCTTTTTTGGATCGTATCTAATTTTCTTGATGTTGTTTTGCTGGCGCAAGAATAAACTACGGCACCATAGTCTATCTTTGGACATATTAAGGCCTTATAGAGAAGGAAAAAGGATTCCTTAATACTGCCAAATTTTGTATCTCTTAGCATTCTCATTAAATGCAAGTCCTTTTGGCATCGATTCGCAATATGTTTTACATGAGCCGATAACGTTTTTTTATACACAAAATCATGCCTAAAAATGATACTGTCTCTTCAAATTTAATTTTTGTGCCACCAAAATATACGTCCACTTGCATGGTTTGTTACCAAATATGATTGACCAAACGCAGGCTGTCAATCAAAACAATCGATAAGCCATTGGGCGATCAGACAATTGCCATACCCCCATTGTTTATCTTAAATTAATCAGTGCACGAAATATTGTATCGATCTATCGTCTGACAATCAAAACAATCGACATGTAAATGCCCCTATTGTTTGTCTTAGATTCTAAGTTGGGTGGAGCGATCTATCGATTGGCGTTTGGTCAATTCCTACTGTTTTTGTTTAAATATCTCGTAAGCAGTTCCGCATCCGAGAGAGCATCACCCACCTTAACTTAAATTTTTCGAATGCCCGTATATAGCGAAAGCATCGCCCGGTGATCCCGTGCTGTTTTAGTTTGTATAAAATACCAGAGTGCCACGCCAAATCAAATGCGGCCTCTAAATCCAGGAATACGGCTAGAACATTACGTCCTTTACGCTTAGCGCAAAGTACGTCATGTTGAAGTCGTACGGGTTACTCAAATGTGCAGCGACCCGATTGAAAGGGATTGGAGATATTTCTAGACTTTAACAAAGGTAAGTCATTCTGTCTTGGTCAGTAGAAGGACTTTTATTATATTTAGGTTTTTTAAGTCGGTCACAGTTATACAACTTGGTAGCATCATGATTATTACAAGTATTTGCTTTCACAGACACTGTGTTTTGACCTAGAACAACGCTGTTTAAAGTTCTTCTGTATTGAGGGTATTTGGGTAGACCTTGTAAGTAAACCTTGTCTTATTAAAAGTAATTTCTACGTCAGAGTTAATCAAGGGTTAAACTCTGCTTTCTTTTTCGTTGGAAGAAAAATTAACAAAGGTTTTTTGAAGCCAACAATACACACAATGAATATCCTCTTGGCACTGAGTGGACACCAATGTTTTAGTATCACCAAAGCACCCCCACTTTGTGAACTATGTGTTGATTTTTTTAACTTCACAGAGTCTGTCATCATTTATGGTTTAAATGCTTTTGGTTTTTTTGTTTTTTGTTTCTTTGTTTTTTTTTTGTTTTTTTTTTTTTTTTTTTTTTTTTTTTTTTGCTTTGCTTTGAAAGATTTCGATTAGTTTTGAAGTTTAAGACAATAATTTAATGAATCCTTCTAAAACAAATGCTTTGGGTCCAAGATACATTTGGTATCGTTGCATAAGGTGGAGCATATCACTATTAAGAATTTCCTCTGCAAGATGATTCCTCATTTTAGACTAATTAGATGGAAATAGATGTTCATTAGTAAATTTTCTATGCAATTGTCAGCATCAGTCCTATCCTAAAGAAAACGGTCAACAAACATTTGCCACTGGACTGTGTGCAGAAGATGTCGGTATGAGTAAATGAGTACTGCTTTTCTGCATCCAACTTTTGATACTTCCCGGCACTGGGTGGACATCAATGTTTTAGTATTACCAGAGTACTCCCACTCTGTGAACCATGTGTTGATTTTTTTTTTCATTTAACAGAGTATGTCGTCGGTTATGGTTTAAACTGGGGTTTTGCCTCGAAAAATTTCGATTAGTTTTAAAGTTTATGACAATAATTCAATTAAATCCTTCTAAATCACACCCTTCGGGTCCAAGATACATTTGGTATGCTCCATAAGGTGGAGCATATCACTATTAAGAATTTCCTCTGGAAGATGATTCCTCATTTTAGACTGTGTTTATGGAAATATATGTCCATTAGAAAATTTTCTATGCAATTGTCAGCATTAGTCCTATCCCAAAGAAAACAGCCAATAAACATTTGCCACTGGACTGCGTGCAAAGATGTCATTATTAGTAAATGAGTACTTCTTTTCTGTATCCCACTTTAAATGATGTTGTTTCTATTTTTTTATTACGTGTGAAATATCCACCATGAAAACCATGCATCCTAAACTGCATGGACAAAGTGATATAAATGATTCCTTATTTTGATGGATGTTGTCGTGCATAAAGGATCTGTTTGACTGTGCACACCATTCATACATGTACACAACAGAGAATCCAAAAGATTGAAGTTTATTAAAAGCTTCCCAAAATAATGTATATATTTCAGGGGCCTGAATACCATCAGTTACAAAGTGTGCAAAAGGAAACCTGAAGCCAGTTACGCCAAAAAAACATCTGTAAAGCATGTGTACCGATAATCCGATACCGGGGTATATTGATCTTTTTTCGTTTTGACCTCTATTAGGGGACCTTTTGTAGCTGTGATCCTGGCTACAGGGAATTCGCCCGCTGCCCTAGCCTAAAAGCACCCCTTAACACCCTTACACATCTGTATTTGGGATGCCAACTGGTACTCCCGGTAGTATACGGACCAAGGAGACTACACAGCGGGCACATTTCTCGCTATTTAGTGGTATTAGGGCACAGTCCGGGGTGTGTCCGACTTTCGAGACCGGCATTTCCTCAGGGGAAGTTTATAGAAGGGTACCAACAGCAGACAAAGCACGGAGCCTTGACCAGAAACCACTTTCGGTACATTCCATGGCTAAAAGACGGTTTGAAATAAAGGCAATTGATTTTACACTGCTTGGGACAGATTTTGGTAAAAATATCTTTTTTTCAAAGTACTACCTTAGCAATGAGTTTGAGTTTATTGGGGTTTTTCGCCGTTTTCAACTACCAGGGTCATATCGCGGCGGCTGGAGCACCTACCCATGGATTCCTGTTGTTTCTCAAACCAGTACTACCACAACAGCCTTAGCAATGACATTTTGGTGTTGTATTGGTGTTGCATATATAAAACATATGGACACGTGACTGAAAATCCGTTTTTTGGTACATTCCATGGCGAAAAGAAATTTTGAAATTCGGAAAATTCATTTTTACACCGTTTGGGAAACTGTTTTCAAAAAATTCTTTTTTTTCATGGCACTACCTTTGATACAGCAATTTTGTGTTGAATTCCTGTTACATACGTACACTATCAGGATTCTTGACAAGAAACCACTTTTCGGTACATTCCATGACTGGAAGACGGTTTGAAATAAAAGACGATTGATTTTACACCGCTTGGGACAGATTCTGGTAAAAAAATCTATTTTTCAAAGTACTACCTAGGCAATGGTATTTTGGTGTTGCGTTGATGTTACATACATACAACATATGGACACTTGACAAATAATTCACTTTTTGGTACGTACATTCCAGGGCTAAAAGAAATTTTGAATTTCTAAAAATTAATTTTTACACCGTTTGGGAAACATTTTTCCCAAAAATCGTACTATATATAAAGACGCACATGCTTCAAGAGCGCCTTAAAATATGTACGTTCAAAGCAGGAAAAAAGTATGAATCTCTTTCGAGGAAAGTACGCATTTTTTGTAAATTTTCTGGAATTTCAGTATATCGTTCCCTGCGTCACACGCACGCCTACCGTACGTGCTTCTGTCTTGCGTGCTCTTGACGTTCTAATAGACAAGGAATGGTTGTAGCAAAGAATTGTCCGGTCAATTCTTTGCTGCGTGAATTCTGTGTCGTGGTTGCGTCCACCAAAATTGTAAGTTGCATGTGCGTGCATTGCACTACTAAACGTACTTTTTATACGCAGAACATATGCAGACCGCACGGAGGAGCACGTATGGTCGGTTTTAAGAGAGGCTTTAAAAAAAACGTCAGATAAGGTGAAACTTGAGGTGTCACAGAATGTGACTTGATACCCCCACACAAGCTTTCACTACACCAAAGGGCAATAATTGTACAAAGTTTGAACTTGCTAACACTTACGGTTTACAAGATATGATCCAGGCAAAAATGCAATGGTACAAACAACAAAGGGCAAAAAGTGGGCGTGGCAGAGAAAATGTTATTTCACATGACACTTCCACGACAATGATATGTATAACGGTATTAAGTTTGAAGTTGCTAGCATTTATGGTTTAGAAGATATGTTCCCGACAAAAATGCAATGGTACAAACCACAAAGGGCAATAACCCCAAAAGTGGGCATGGCAGAGTAACAATTCTTGTACGTGACATATTGTGCAATGTATGATATCACTGTTTAATTCAGTATTTTCATTAGAGATATATCAAAGAGATATATAAGTGTACCAAGTTTGAAGTTGTTAGCACTTATGGTTTAGAAGATATGCTGAGGAGAAGTATTTTGTACACGGACAGACAGACATTCATACAGACATGTCGAATCCGGTATACCCCCCCCCCCCCCCAAAAAAAAAAAAAAAAAAAAAAAAACATTCGTTTTGTTGGTGTATAATGAACGAAAGTGGAGCATGTTCTTTTTTTTTTTAAATCACTGGATAGGCTTTAAGTTAATCAAATGATAATCTACCGTTATTTCTCAATAATCCACATAAAAGCGTTAAAAAGGTTTGTATCTTATCTCAGTATAAATACGGCAAACAGACTGATGTATGAAATGATAATTTTTAATACAGAATGAATTTTTCTGAATTGACCTTCATTTTCAGATCATCATACACATCATGCACCTAACCTTTTGCTTAGTAATTCACTTTACCTTTAAAACTTTTCGCAAATTAAAACTGCCTCTCTCGTAGCACCTAAACGCACGAGTCCATAAAGAATCGGCTCTCCTGTTCACTTTTATTTTTTGTGGTTCTGTCATTACCCCATCCTCCAGAAACGACAAGCGCCAGTTGGTCAGTGTTTCTTTTATGTCAGCATTTGGCCTGCAAAGATGTATAACAATATACAAACTTTTGAAAATGCAAATGATTTTTTTTTCTTAAAATAAAACAGAATAGACTGAGACCGCTGTTAATTTTGGTTTTTGTAAGATTAAGCTCTCAACTTATAGGGCCTGGCACCTGGATGAGTATGTCCCACATTACATAAACAATATACAAGCTGTTTCTATTATGGCAGATTTGACATTCACTGTACTAGATATATCATGCGGACGTTTTGAGGACATAAATATGGCGTCTTATTACAGATGTCTAGCATGATAGATGTCAAATCTTCCATTTTACAAACAGTCTGTCAATATACCTTGTTTCAAGGTCCAGTGGCTCGTCATCTTCGTCACTAGATTCATCAATTTCCATTAGGTCTTCACATGTTGCTGGTGTCGTATATCTGTGAATATAAAAACTGAACATAAACATAAATGTTTATACAGGTTATTCAACTCAATTGAAGACAAGAATGTGGACTAACATAATGCATTAGCATGGCAATAATTCGAGGCAGTTTATAGATCCTACTGCAATTGCATGACACCATTTTGATCTTTTCATCTTTTTTTAATAATTATAAATGCATATAATTGATTTAATTATGCACCACAAACTACTTTGTTTATGTTTTTACTTAGACCAATGGTTGATGTAACAGCCCCGAAAACCTTTTAAATGCCATTGCTTTAATTGATGGCCAGGGCTGTGACATATCTGAGGTATCCCTCTTTGGCATTACTGGCAATGCTTCCTGTAAAATTGCTACATTCTATGACAAAATTTATTCAAAAGTTGCATATCAAATTCAAAATGCTGCCAGCACTGCTAATTTGGCATCCCTGAATTAAAGCCCATATAGCTGTCAAAAAACCTGCCAATTTGCCAAAAAAGGGTTTACAGTATTAAAGTATGGCCAAAAAGATGCAGAAAGACCGTATTTCAAGCGAGTAACCATGCGCTGTTTACCCACAATAAGCGCATGTGTATTGACATTCTAACTTTCCATGCCGCTGAAAAGTTTGCTGGGTGTTTACAATTGTGTCTATATATATATTGTCCACCCAAATTAACCAGGGACAACTTAATTTTCCTGCGCTAAGTCCGTTAGTTGAGGGTCTTACCAAATCATTGCCGAAGTAGGGTCATTACATATGCAGATGTCCCGGGTTAATCTTGCTGGACAATATATTTATATATTATATATTTTGGGTACCTGAAAAAGCCGTAAATATTCGTTTATAGTCGGGTGATTATGTGATACAAAGGTATCTAATAAAATTGACATGTCATGCTAAAAGGGACCTTACTGGAAGTTCATAAAACAATATTTTGAGAAACGACTCGTACTAAGCATACGTAAACTAGATGTCGCATTTAGAAAATGAACACATAGTAAGATAGAGAAATTATTCAAGGTCCAGAAAATTACCTACGAGTTATGAGTCTCTAATCTTGTCAGTCTGCTTTGTCCACACAGGCTACATATTGTCTATACTTTTATACTTTGCAGAAGGTTCCTCTTTAGTGCGACGGTTAAAATTTTTTGAAACATTCCGATTTTCAGGGGTTTCAGCACGTGCCTGGTTACGAATAAATGTTCAACTCTTTCCCAAACTGACAAAAGATAAAACTCTTCTCAATTGAAATCGTTTGAAGATTGCATAACCAATGACATTGGAAATGTGAATTATTTACGATATGATATAGAAAATATTTAGGTAATAGGAGAGACTGCAAATAATTAGCATTCTTTTCTTTTGTCTCAATGTTTCCTGTGTTTTTGCAAAAAGGAAGTCCAACGCAGGTCTTGTATGGGAAAGGGTTAATCAGCTGAAGTTATTTTAAAAGTCATGCCTCAATCTTTCCAAACGGCAATAAGTTTGGTATTCTATTTTATAAGTTTTTTACACGACAAATTATGCATGTTAATATAGGACGTGTTGAATTAATTTAAATAAAACTGAGAAAATATCTAAGCAACTGGGTGAATTGCTTGTTATCAAGATTTTCTCCTATTACCTAAATGTGTTCTCAACCCCTTCTAATGATGACATCAAAACAAGGTTATAATTGGGAAAGGGTCAGTTAGATTCTGCTTGACACGTCGTGCTAAAATGTTGCTTCTATGAAGTTAACAGAAGACGATATTTCGAGAGACAGTTCACATTTAGCAAGCGCCAACGATATCTGTATTTAGATTATAATATATAGTGTGATAGGGAAAACATGTTAATCCAGAGTATCAACTTAGTGTCAACAGTTTCGATCCTGATCAGTCAGTGTTTTCCTCGCAGACTGTTTAGGGTTGCTACACACTTCCCAAAAGGTCCCTTTTAAAGAGACATCTCACATTTTTAAATTTTACTGTATATTCTCTGGCGTCATTCCACTCGATTTAAAAATATGTTCCGTAGAAGCTCACTTTTAACCGCTCAGGACTTGGATAGTTCTGACTCGCCCTTCACATTGTAAGCATGACATGAATGAATGGATGCTGTTTTACGGCGCACCAACAGCCAGGGTCATTCAGCGCACAGCAAATAGGTAAAGCATGTAAAGAATATCAAAAATAAACTTTCTGTGTAAAAATGTTAAACAAGGAAATGAAACTATGTACAATAAAGAATTAACCGTATATGAATATTAAAGATTATCCAATGTGAGGACGAAGGCACATGGGCTCCTCCCAGATCAGAGGGTACCCATGAACGAGTCCACTCGATTGGACAATCAAAGACCTCTCTACCATAAATTGAACTTTGCGATCTGCACCACAATCTGAGTGTGATACCGTTACTGACATACATTGCAAGAAAGGGAAAATGTTCCAATGTACCATTATTTCACTTGTCATGGCGTTGTGTCCGTCGTGCGTGCGTAAACTTTTCTTTAAAAATCTTCTACTCTCAAACCAGTATGCCAATTTTGTTCAAACTTGGCAGAAATGTTCCTTCGGTGGTGCTTCACTTAAAGGCATTTGATTGTTCCATAAATGTGGGCGTGGCATGGCGGGGCTTATCAGACTAAAAGAAATCACAAAATAATTCTTTAAAAATCAACCAGAGGGCCAATCTTAACCAAACTTCGCAGAAATGTACCTTGGGTGGACCTTTATCTAAATTGTCTGTAAAATTTTGATTGGTCCATAAATGTGGGCGTGGCAGGGCGCGGCTTTACAGACTAAAAGAAATCGCTAAATAAATCTTTAAAAATCAACTATAGGACCAATCTGGACCAAACATGGCTGAAATGAAACTTGGGGGCACCTTAATCTAAATTGATTGTAAAATTTTGATAATTAAAAATCAACCATTTTGCCAATTTAGATATTATTTGGCATAAATGTTCCTTTGTTGGAATTGTATCTAAATTTATTGAAAAATCATGTTTGGTCAATAAATGTGGGCGTGGCAGGGCGGGGTTTATCAGGTTTGGGAAATCACAATTTTTTTTAAACAAGAGCTGTCACTGTAAGATGACAATGCCCCCGACACCGCTTTGATTTTAAATTATGGCCAATCTATGTTCAAGGTCAAGGTCATCCAGGGGTCAAGGTCACCAAAGTATGTGCCTACAGAAAGATAATGTACCAAGGAATGTTGTGGTAAAGTATGAAGCGAATATGTTAAGTAATAAGGAAGTTATGGCCAATGTTAAAGTTTTTGGACGGAATGACGGACAGACGGACAGACAGACGGACGGACGGACAAGTCAAATTTATGATGCCTCCCTATCGGGGGCATAAAAATATTCTCTCCATAGTGTCAATTTTGATCAAACTTGGCATAGATGCTTCACTTAATTGCGAATAAAACTTGGATTGGTCAATTAATGTTGTTTAGGGCATAGCTTATCCGACTTGGAGAAATCATGAAATATTTTTTATAAAAATCAACCAATGGGTCAATTTAGTCCAAACTTTGCAAAAAATTTTTGATGGCCCCTTTACTGAAATGGCGCAAGAAAATTTATGTGGGTTTGCAAGGTTGGGTCTTATCAGACTTTGAGAAATCATTAAATAATTCTTTAAAATATCAACCGTTGGGCTAGGTAAGACCAAAATTAATAGAAATGTTCCTAAATTGTTCATGACATTTTGATTGCTCCTGGTAGGGCGGGGTTTATCGGACTTACAGATATTGCAAAATAATTCTTTTTAATCAACCATTGAGTCAATTTAGACCAAACTTTGTCAGAAAACAGGGTATGGCAATCGGGGTTTACAAGAGATCATTAGATAATTCTTTTAATCAATTAGCCAGTGGAGCGATTCAGGCCCTCTTGGGCCTCTTGTTTTATGGAATAGGCTTTGTTCATATCATTAGATGAGGTTACAGAAAAACTATTAAGCGTGACACCTAGTTGGGCTTTAAAAATATAAATATACTGCTATCCGAAATTTCTAATTATATAATTTGTTTTTTCTAGCTTAATGTTTTGAAGTATTCCTTTTTAGCTCCATTGGCCAGCGGGCTATTGTCATGGCGCTGTGTCCGGCATGCGTGCGTCCGTCCGGTCGTCAACTTTTTCTTTAAAAATCTTCTCCTCAGAAACTACTGGTGGATTTCAATCAAATTTCACAGAAATGATCCTGAGGTGTTCTCTATCAGATTCCTTCAATTAATTCTGTTAATTCCGCTGGATTAGAAAAAGCATCATTTTCAAACGGTTTCGATCGGAGAACCCAACGTCAGACAGAATATGTTTCCAACCGTAAAATGGAATTCAAACAACTAGTCTTGGTAATGTAAAATCCGCCCAAAACTTCATACATGTTCTTCAACAACACATATAGGCAATTCAAATGTACATAGTTTTATTACAATGTATGGTATCTTCTTTGATGCCCTTCAAAAACAACATAAACTAGAAATCTATCACTAAAGTTGATAAAATACCCCATCACTACTTTAGTCCAAACAAAGGACACACACCCACAAAATAAACAAGGTAGAGTTCTGATCCCTGTACACAACACTTCCCCTTAGTAAGATCTATCTACATGAATTTTCATGATCATAGCCGCTTTAGTTTCAAAGATATTTTTCGGTAAAGTATTTAGTACATGGTGGACGTACAGACAAGCTAATGCCAGCATACACCCTAAAACTAACGTTTTGCGGTGGTATGATAAAATATCAAAATAAAGATAGACAAATAAAAACAAAATGTTACCTTTAGGATATATTTAGTATCCTCTTGCCCACTTACATACTGCGTATAAGCCTAGCTTAAGCCGGGATTATACAGGGTAACGGGACAACTCACATGCTGAACCATAGGTTCCGCTAAGCCATAGCTATTTCTTATCCAAGCTTGTGTTGACTTGCACACATGTGAGCTGAGTTCAATTCATGGTTAAAAACCCGGGCTCAGCCAAACCTGGTACATAGCAGGTTTGGGTGAGCCAGATGTACATTAGTTACGATGATTGTCTTCAAAAATCACAGAAAAACATTACTTTTCATATGAATTTCATCAATATTAGTGAGTCTAACAAAACGTAATCAATTTTTGCATTAAATTGAAGATGATTTATAAAAGCAAAATTTTTGGTTGTATTCTGCAAATCAAAAATGAAGCCGAAAAAAGCCCTAGCTGTTTTAAATAACCCGTTCACAAACAAGACCTGGTTTTGACGTCCATAAAAGAAAAGGCTTGGGAAAACATTGAGATAAAAGAAGAAACCGCTTATTACCAGCAGTTTCTCACTTTGCCTCAATATTTTCTATGCTATACTTTACACAAATCCAATGGTTTTCAATCTTAATTTTGTCGTCTGCAATAACTTCCAAATTGGACCACTCTAAAATTTTGTCGCTTGGGAAAGGCTTAGATCTAAAACTAGTCAGGAAAAAGATAAATATTCGTTAATTTCTATTATGATAAATTAAAGAAAGATGTGCAATAAGGATGGTTGGGCTCTTTCTTTAAATACAAGAAAAGTTGAAGATAAAGAATATGAAAACAAGACAAAAAGAAAGCGATAAAGAGAATGCGAAGGAAGGGAAAAGGAGATGGACATGAAGGGAGGACTGGGGCCTACATTTCTACGGAAAGAGATAGAGAAAAAAGAGAAAACAGTGGCAAATAGAAATGGGGGGGGGGTAATACATGGATAAAAATAGATTGTTTTCTTTGCTGGCAATTAGATCGGCTTAAAACTAGAAAAACCGGTTTCGGCACGCGTGATAATATGAACCATAGCTCAAACTCGAGATCGTCAAAACCCGGGCTCAAAACCGTTAGAGCAAATGACCGTGAAGTCGGGATCACCTCGGGTTCAAGCCTAGCTTATCTGAAGTCGAGTTCGGTAGCGGTCTACGGATAAACCAAGGATCGAGTATGCAAGCGGGCATCTTTCTTTCCTTTGCTTTTTTTACACCCGTCGAAGACGGGATGTATTATGGTATCACCCGGTTGTCCGGCGTCCGGGCGGTGTCGACATTCCGTAGCATAACACTGTTATCTTAAATCCGATTTAATTTACGCTTGGCAATTATATTCTTCTCATCATAACGGAGTGCAGTGCACAAGAACCATAACTCTGCCTGGCCAATTTTTTCAGTTATTGCCCTTTGTTGTTTTTCATAAGCAGTGTAACGGGCGTATCTTATGACAGTTTGACACCTTGTTTAATCGTTGCCTATCTCCCGGTACATACTCATCAGCAAGTTGATTGAGTGCTGGACGTAAGAGAAGAAAAGTAAATTACCAGGCCCCGGTTTCTCTAAAAACAAACTTAAGTACGTTCTCAGACTCAAATTTGAGAACTATGCTCAAATCGCACGAAATCCACGTCAATTTCAATCGAATACAATTCAACGTTGGGGAGTATTACATTGAAGTTGAGCATGAACTCATGAATATATACTTTTTTCGAGAAACCAGGACTAGGTCTAAGTCTTATCTGGGAAAGAATTCACTTAATAACGAAGAGTTTTTAACGTACTGTAAGCGATATTTGAATCTAGGTCATCTTGTTGACCTAATTTAGTATTTCAAGTTCCACGTGGAATATGCAGTGACTTAGTAATTATGTAAACGAGAACATTCAATTATCCAATATATTTACAGATACAGTTATCTCATTTGTCTTAAATAAAGTAGTTGTATATTCACATAACAATTCGTTGTGAATATATCAATATGAAACGTAGTAAAAAAAATTATAATGTTTTTCTTAAATTTGAATCTGGGTCAACGTGTTTAATCATATAACAATGACATCCGGATTATACGAACATTATCGTTTGATGTAATTCTTTGTTGCACAACTCTTTACCATACAATGATGAATATAGATAATTGTTTAACTCTCTACCACATTCCGTTTATACATACGATATCATGTATGTAAATTATTCATTACAATGTTACTAAATGTGACGGCACTGTAAGCGTAAATGGTTAGGTTTCGAATCGCTCACTCGCTGTCTAACTTGACAAATGTCTTCAGAATCGCTCACAGTCCATTTTATAGTTTGTTAGCCCCTTTTCAGTTTCCCAAGTTGAATTTTCAGCTTAATTTATGCTTCGCATCGCGAGTTATATTCTGCTTTTATTCGGGAGACAGGGCGGAGCCTAGTAAACGGTTCATTACATTAAAGCTTGAGTAGAAAAAGAATTCTTACTAAGCGGTAAATCGTCAAGGACAACGATGACCATGAGATTGAGCAGGGCTTCACAAATTGCTAGGGAGTCGGTTGAGCAGGTAAACGAGCAGAAATCCACAAGTAGCCAACCGTCCTTCAACTGTACAACTTTGCTGATAGCCACAAACCTGATGGTGGGTATTGGTGGCTTTTAACAAGACCTATCTATCTATCTATCTATACATCCTGCATCACCCTCTTACGAGTATAACGTGCAGTTGCGCTGTCAGTGCCAAAGTAAAAGGGGGGAAAGAGATAAAAAGTGAAAGTGAAGCTGATAAAAGGATAAAAGTGTAAAAAGTAGTGTTAGTGCAGGGGAAGTGAAAAGTAAAGGAGGTTAAAAACAGTGTATTTACTTAAGGGGATAGATGGTTTATCTCACAGACTCCTTTTTCTGAAGGAGAGGAGATTTTCCAGTAATACTAGGTGGGAAGGGAGTCTGTTCCACAGTACAATCGATGCAGGGTAAAAGGAGTTTTGGTAGTAGGTAGATAGGGTGTGGATTTGTCTATATGAGAGGGGGTGCATGTGACGAGTAAATCACAAGGGCTTCTCAAAATATGAAGGTAATTCAATAGCAACATGGCCGTTTATAATTTTGTAGAACATGATCATACGAGCATCGATTCGTCTATTTGCTAGGGACCTCCAACCAAGCTCACTCAGTATATCAGAGACACTATCGTAAGGAGAATATTTACCTTTGACCCATCTGGCAGATATTCGCTGTACCATTTGATCCATTTCTATTTGATTTATGTTTGTTTTAGTGTGGGGGGACCAGATGGATGAGCAATACTCGACTTGTGGCCGTACCAGTGATCTATATGCCAGTTCTTTGACTTTTTCATTTTTGGTTCTGACATTCCTTTTGACGAATCCTAATATTCGGTTTGCTTTGGAGGTTATGCTGTTGATGTGCTCATTCCAGCTAAGGTCGTCAGAGATGGTGACACCAAGATACTTCGCAGAGTTCGTGGACTCGAGTACCTGGCCATGGAGGGTATACCGAGTATCAAGTGGTTTTTTGGCTCTAGTAATATGCAGTACCTGGCATTTACTCGGATTAAACTCCATGTCCCAGGCTCGTTCCCACGTCTGCAAAGTAGCCAGGTCAGCTTGGAGGGTGTCACCATCGTCCGAGGACCCAACTGTTAGGTAAACGGCCGTGTCGTCTGCGAATAACCTATATCAGACCCTTCAAAAGAACAAGAGGCGAAACTCTTTTGAATCCCCGCCTTCTATCTCCTCTTATGGGCCAGGTAAATTCTTTATGACTGTGTTCCCATTTATTCTTTGGATAGTATATGTATATCGTCGTTGTAAATGCAAAACCTCGTATCTCGTTTTTGGAAAATGTTAAAGGGCCAAATGAGATGGAAAAAAGTATAGTAATATTTCCCAAATTGAAATGTCTTACTTGAAATTTAGACATTGTTCACAAATAATTGTGTCAATAATACTGATCAGTAAAATTATCTCAAAACCTGTGAGAATCGTCTACACAGGACACACAAGTGTGTAAATCGCACCAATCGAGAAACGAGGTTTTGCATTTACACCGACGATATGTTACTGTCCGAATTTAACAAGTTTCCTGTACGACAAAAGATCTGGTTACCATTTAGCGTTGAGTAAACTACGTAAGACATCTTTCTTGATGGTGTTCGACTAGGTCGATATCAGACCTTTCAGAAGAGCAAGAGACGAGACTTCTTTAACTCCCCGCCCTCAATCTCCTCCGATGGGTCAGATAAATGCCTTGTGGCTGTTCCCACATACTCCTGGATAATAAAAATGTTGCTGCCGAATGTAACGGGTTTCCCCCTCTGACAAAAGAACTGGTATTCATTTAGTGTTGAGTAAACTACGTAAGACATCTTTCCTGGAGGTGGTCGACAAGGTCGGTGTGAGACCGTTCAAAAGACAAAGAGGCGAGTTTCCCTTGAAAACCCGCCTCCTATCTCCTCCGATGGGCCAGATAAATGCCTTGTGACTGTTCCCACATACTCTTGGATAATATACATATGTATGTTGCTTTCCGAATTTAACGGGTTTCCCCTACGGCAAAAGAACTGGTTTCCATTTAGTGTGGCGTCAATTAAGTACATCAAGCTCCTTAATGAATGTTGTTCGACACGGTCGATGTCAGACCCTTAAAAAGAGCAAGATGTGAGACTCCCTTTATTCCCCGACGCCAATTCCCTCCGATGGACCCGGTTTTCCCGGGGGTAAACACGTTCCCCGAACGACAAAAGATTTTTTTCTACTGATATTCATGTTTTTACTGTTTGGAAAAGGATAAACATGTCAATAACGATTTGTAAACAAAAGATTATAATAAACCATGTATACTGCGGGTAGCAGTGAGAAAAATAAACAACCTTTGATAGGTTGCTGGAAACAAAACAATTCCTTGGGAGGCAAAAAAAACTGCACCAAGTCGTTTCGTAATATGGATTGGTGAAGGTTCTGGGTATCTAAGGCTTACATTCAGACCACTTGCTAAATAAGTGAATAACTTAAAGGGACATTTCCTTCCAATTTCATTTTTTTAAAGTACATGTATGTCTTGATGCCAAGATTGGTTATTCTAATCTAATGAGTATAAATACTATCAGGTTTTTATGTTGTTGCCAATAAGCGAGAAACACGCACTTAAAGTTGAGACATAAACAATAAATTGCATATAAATCCGAACTGTTGTCCACAACAATTTGTTCAATTTTAATATAAAATTTTATATTTCTCGTAAACGGCGCAATATTTTGGCTTGAAATTTTCAGAATTTTCATAAGGAAATATGCTCTTTCAGATAAAAATAAAAGTAATATTTATGACAAAAAATTCTGAAATGTCACTTTAAAGTGAATAATATGCCACTAATTATAAGGATCAGACTAATGAAAACCAAGTATTGGTGACAAGTCACCAGAGTTGATAGGTGAACCATCGTCGTAAGAACAAAATTGTTTATAATATCGCAGACTGACTAGGGTCGATATTTTTCACACACCCGATAAGGTCCCTTTTAGCGCGACGGGTCACATATGTGTAATTTAAAGTGATTTTGCCTTTCACACACGAAAAAAGAACACTCGCAGCAACTTAATATTTGCACAGAAAAGAAACGTATTGTGCACATTAGGACACTTATCAATAGGTATTAATTCACTCAATTATCATACCAGGCTCACCAATATGGTATCACGCACAACCATACTGTTTGCAGAATCTAGAAACATTTGAGGGTAAACAAATGATTGTAAGATCGTATGCCTAAATTTTGGAATGTCAAGTCAATTAAATAACTAAACTAGAGCGGTACTGAGTGTTCGCAGAAAACACTGACTACTACGGGTAAATACCTCGACTCTCGCAGCAGCTCCTGTAAGCCCTGATCCGCCAAGCACAGCCACGCCAACCGGTCCGCAACCAGAGACGAATTGCCACATATCAATGGCTAAACCATTCCATGTTGTTATCATATAATCGTTTCATTCATGAAAAATTAATTTTAACTAAACTTAAACTATCAAAATATTAAAACTAACTACAGCGGTGCTTAGCGGCCAAAGAAAACACTAGCTACTACGGGTAAATACCTCGACTCTCGCAGCAGCTCCTGTAGATCCTGATCCGCCAAGTACAGCCATGCCAACCAGTCCGCAACCAGAGACGAGTTGCCACATATCAATGGCAAAACCATTCCATAAAATCGTTTGTAGAGCCACATAAAATAATCATTAAATAGCCAAGGGCCAAATGTAAAGTGTATTAGAAAGCGTAGTTTCGCGTTGAGCGTTGTAAAATATCGATGTTAACCCGATGCGAGTCAAGTAATAACGCCAATTATGAAAATGCAAAACATTGAGAAAATGATAATTAAAAGTAGAAGGGTAGACTGGTCACGATTTATTCAAACTATCAAAAAATTAGACAACTATCTACAGCGGTAATTAACGGCCACAGAAAATACTAGCTTCTCCCTAGTCATCGGCAAACTTACTAACGACCATCCTTGTCCCCTGTATTTCCTGATGAAGGTCATTCACTAACAGAGAAAAGAGCAGGGGAGATAATATGGCGCACCGGGGGTACCTCTCGTAAGCAATTCCGTTTCCGAGAGAGCATCCCCACCTTAACTTGAATTTTTCGATCCTTTATGTAGACGAAAGTATCGCCGGGTGATCTCGTGCTGTTGCAGTATATATATAAGATGCCAGAGTGCGGCCTCTTAGTCTAGGAATACGGCACTTCGACCCCTGCGCTCAGTTAGTCAATAGTGCTGCGGCTATTCCAAGGATTTAGGATATTTCTAGACTCTAACAAACGTTCTTAACGTTTTTTACAAAATCCTTTTAAGTATGTTACCTCTTGGGACGAGAGACTGATTTGTCTACGATTTTGGATCAGTCTGATCTTTGCCTTTTTTGTGCAGAGGGATCTCTCCACTTTTTCAAACTTTGTTTAAACAGTTTAACCATATATTTAGACTGGTCTCGCTCATGTTTTTAATCATAATGTAAGATAATCTGTCGAGCCCAGCGGCTGAGTTCTTTCTTCTCTGAATACAGTCTTAATGTTGTCCGGATTGAATTTTAAGGTCTGAACGGCTGTCTGATGGAACCGAGACGCGAGTCGCTAGCGAGGGTCCCAGACTGTGTCGCCGCGCTACACCCAACTTACGGGGCGAGGGTAAGCTCTTCAGTCGGAAGCGATGACGGTCGATTGATATATGTACTCGTTTTGGCGGGAGTGGCCCGCTGTGCCGGCTGTGCGGACTGGTCGGGGGTCGGGATGCCATTACTCTTTCTGGGTTTACCTTAGTATGATTGGGATAAAGATTCGATTACAGTAATACGTATATTGCTCTCACTAGGCATGGAATATCTAGAGACTAGACTGGTAAAATTTGCGATTCATATGTCTTTATTTATTGAGATCATACCGGTGTCCTGTCTCGAGATGGTCTGAGGACAGGGATCTTTGTTTTTAACGTACAGAGTTTGGCTATCTGCAGTAGCCCTCTCGACCACGGTCTGAGTATCGCCATCCCGGGACGTGACAACGGGGGGGCTCGGCACTCACCTCGTCTACCTGCGAGATGTCGGTGAATGTCGAACCCTCCTTGTTGTTAGGGGTAGAGCTGCCGGCCCCTTTGTTGTTGGTATTGGATGAGATTGGACTCGGATTTTGAGAGAGAGGACCCAGCATGTCATCCCCAGAGCTGTCTGAACTGGAGATGGTTAAGTAGGTGTCTATTGGGACATTCACTGGTGTTTTTTATGCTCCCCGAAAAAAATTCGGGGGAGCATATATTGGCCACGCTGTCCATCCGTCCGTCCACAGCCAGATCTCGGCTACCCTTGGACCAAATGCAATGAAACTTCAAATGTGAACTCTCTGAGATAATCCCTAGGAAACTATTCCTCCGTTTCTTGATTTGAGGTTGCGTCATGGGAAAAAGGGCCTTGATGTAAAAATTAGTTTTTATCTAATTTCTCTTCATCTAACGAGCAGAATTTAATGAAATTGTGTACTTATGTGATAAATGAGATGTTCTAGACCATATTCTACAAATAATGTGTGTACAAAAAATCTGTCATGGGAAAAGGGGGCTTAATTTATGATAGTTTTTTGTGACAAACACTTATTCGGGGAGAAAAATCCGTCTATGACGGCGGCTCTTGTTTTCTATTGGTTCCTCCTTTACCATGCTGGGATCCTGGACTTTGACCAGGCGTGTTGATGCTAGGACTTTCTTAGATTTTTTCAAACATTGTTGAAAAGGATAACCACAGAGTCAAACTGGCTTCAATCATGTTTTTAAACATAGGATAATCTGTCGAGCCCAGTGGCTGAGTTCTTCCTGCTCTGAATGCAGTCTTTTAGTTCTTGAAGTGTGAAGTCAAAACTAAGGGGGTTTTATTTTCTTCTAATGATGGAGAGTTTAGTAAATCAAACTTTTCCTGTTGAAATTATTTTGGTAGGCCAAGACTTAGGGGGTCAAAATTCGTTTCACTGGATACCTTCGCGTAATGCGTAACCAGGAAATTTGCCTTATCCTAGGGGGTGGTGCCGATTTTATTGTAAGAATTTAATAGCTTTGAAATTTTGTCCTTGAATTCTGTGTATTTTATTCCAAAATTCAGAACTACTTTTCTGGTCAATAATGCATGAGTTGCAGAATTCATCCCATTTTTATTGTTTGGCGTTCAAAATGGTTGATTTTTCTCATAGATAACCAGATTGGCTTCACACGGATTTCTTTTGACACGTTTGAGGGCTAATGTTCGTTCTTTGACTGTATCATTTCATTCGGAACCCCACCACGGGACCCGCCTCTTATTAGGAGGCATTTTCTTTGATAGGGGAATCTTTGACAGCCGCTAGAAATTTTTCTGAAATATTGCGGTTAAAGAAGTTAATGTCGTCATTATAGACGTCCGCCAGGGTACTCTCCTCACACATTTTTTTGAATTTTTCCCAATCTGCCTTATCAAAGATGAATTTGGCGGTCGGGCTGGGGGGTCTTTTTCTTCTGGGCCTCTTGTAGAGGGGCTTCTGTAGCAGCAACCCTGGCTGCGGGGCATTCGCTCGCTGCCCTAGCCCAAGAGCACCCCTTGGCATCCTTGTACATTTGGATCTGGGATGCCAATTGATACTCCCGGCAAAACACAGACCGTGGGGAATGAGATCCCCTTCAGTTTGCGCACTTACGGATGGAACGATCAGCGTCACACAACCGCGTATCGTGGGTACCCGCACAGCGGGCACATCTACCCTCATTTGGGCACCTGGCGGAGGTGTGCCCGAACTTTTGGCACCGGAAGCACCTGAGGGGCGGTTTGTAATATGGTGCTACCGGCAGGGACAGGACGGAGCCACTGACCGTCACCTCCCCCGGCAAGGTATTGCCGAAGAATGTGACGATCAGCGCCTCCGTTGGATCATCACGATGATAGATCCTCGAGGCGTGCATGACAGGGACCCTATTGTTATTGACCTCCGCCTCGAGGTTCTCGCTAAATCCCTGTGGATCCACATCCACAGGGATGTTACGGATGACTCCCTTAACCGTAACCATGTCATCTGGTGCGTACGCAAAGCACGGCTTACCGCAAATGACAAGGGAGTCTCGATTGAGTAGCTTAACGAACTGCTCCGCCGAGCACACCTCTACCAGGAGCCCGCCGTCTTTCAACGGCACGACTTTCTTAATAGTTTTGGACAAGGCCGATGTCAGGCCCCTCGAAAGGACAAGAGGTGAGATTCCCTTGAATCCCCGCCTCCTGTCCCCTCCGATGGGCCTGATAAAGGCCTTGTGTTCCCATATATTCTTAGACAGGATGTGTTGTTGTCCGGGGTTATTAGGTTCCCCGAACGACAAAAGATTTGTTTTGATTCTGTTGATCATCTTTAATTACACACACTTTTTCATACAAAATTCACTATTCAAATACGGTGTAAACAAACTTAAGGTGGTATGGCAGGCTACTGAACTACGGGCAGTAGTGAGAGAATAGATAAACATTGATTGGAGGGGAATAATCAACACAAAAATCCTTGAGTAACCCGGAATTACTTTCAAAAAACCTGCACCAAATCGTTCTGTATTTTTGACTGTTACAGGTTGTGGGTACTCAAGGTTTATAGTCAGACCACTTGTTAAATGAACAAGAGCAAATAAACAGACTACTAAAGAGGCCAGGCCAAAAAAAAACAAACATTAGTGACGAGTTAGGAGCTACTCTTAACTGGGTGGGTGGGGTAACCCTCGTCACTAATTGGTAAATGGCACAAAAACGATCCTCGCTAACTAAACTAATCAATCTATTTCCTGACTCTAGCACACAACTATGGCTGTTCCACAAGTGGACCAGCCCTACTACCCTGGTAAACCTTGTCAACCTTTGTTTGTTATTGTGGACAGTAGTAGCAGTTTCGGGACCCCCTCCCACATCCTGCCCAGCTATCCCCCCGGATTCGCCGGGTCCTTTTTATGCCAGGTGGTCAGGCAGGGAGGGGTCGGTTTACCCTCGGCTTTCGGCTACGCCATTCGCCGAGCAGCTACAAGTATCATCTATTAAATATACATTCTAACTAAGATACATTCGGACTATGTTGACAACTCTTTCTAATTTGCGTTCAACTGCGATTCAGTCGGGAGGTAGATACAGAACCACTCCAAGTGCATATGACACCATGTGCCCTTAGAACAGTCCTCCACCCACCCCCGATTGCACCCTGTGGTTTAAAAAGAATGCTAAAAATAAAAAATGATAAAAATAGAAAATTGGATCCTGTCCAGGCCGCAGCGACCCCCATCAAGGCCACTTAAAAATATGACATACATTATTTACAAATATCCCACAGGGTGCCCTACCGATACTAGCAGGGATCACTTTTATAGAATTTGAATTTACCCCACGATGCTTAACTTTGGTTACGGCCTATGCTACAAGTGGGCAAACTGAATATAATATACTAGGGTTAAAACTATGGTGGATTTCTAAAACTAAACTCCAATAGGGGATATATGTACAAATAAAACTATTAACACTACTGCCCGAAGCTACAAAATAACACAGAAGTTAAAGTGGAGGGGCACCTCCGCCCGATGGCAGGAGAACACGATCAACGCCAGCGCCGATCACCCCTCCAACCCCCGGCCAGAGGTGTCCCACCTATATATCACAGTATGCTGACTAGACGTTTAAAATATAAATGCAACATTGGAGAGGCCCACGCCGGTCAGTGTCGGGGGATGTTAAATACATCCCCCGACACCAACCGGCCCGGGTCTCCCCGTACAATGTCAAATACACAGTTCAAACGAATATTCAACTTGGTAGAGTGGCACAGGGCCCTGTAGGGTCGGGGAGTTCAGGCAAAGTCTGAACTTCACAACCCAATCCAGTCCCGGCCACTCCATACTATTAAACTCCTAAGCAAAAAAAGCCTAACTCATCAGCGAAAAATTAGTATCTTCTCAGTAAAGAACGGGGCATGCCAACACCCGGGCCCGGGAGCTCAAACAACTTAAGTAAGTTACACACACCCCGCAGTAGACAGGGCCGGACCGCCGCCAACCCCCGGAGCGACGTTAGCCGCCCAGGCACCGCTGGCCACTTTCATTTCCGCTCTAAGGAAATTCGCTCTAAGGAATTTTTGACCAACGCCACCCAAGCAACCCCCGTCACCCCAAGAGCCCGCGGCAGACCGGACCCGTGTCCCCCCACTGCAAGGATAAGAACATAATGCAAGGCTTCCGAGCTCCCGAATCCGAGTATCAACGGAAATCCCCGAAAAATGGCGGAAAATGAAATAGAACGTATGCAGTTATTATTATTTATATTATTATTATTTAATTAATAATCTTAAATATTTTTTAATCAACGTTTCAACGGATAGGAGAAGACAACGTGGACAGTATTAGTAGTTTCGGGACCCCCTCCCACATCCTGCCCAGCTATCCCCCCGGATTCGCCGGGTCCTTTTAGTGCCAGGTGGTCAGGCAGGGAGGGGGTCAGTTTACCCGCGGCTTTCGGCTACGCCATTCGCCGAGCAGGTACAAGTGTCATCTATTATATATACATTCTAACTAAGATACATTCGGACTATGTTGACAACTCTTTCTAATATGCGTTCGACTGCGATTCAGTCGGGAGGTGGATACAGAACCACTCCAAGTGCATATGACACCATGTGCCCTTGGAACAGTCCTCCACCCACCCCCCCCCCCCCGATTGCACCTTGTGGTTTAAAAAGAATGCTAAAAATAAAAAAATGATAAAAATAGAAAATTGGATCCTGTCCAGGCCGCAGCTACCCCAATTAGGGCCATTTAAAAATATGACATACATCATTTACAAATATCCGACAGGGTGCCCTAACGATACTAGCAGGGATCACTTTAATAAAGTTTGAATTTACCCCACGATATTTAAATTTGGTTACGGCCCATGCTACAAGTGGGCTAACTATATAAACTAGGGTTAAAACTATGGTGGATTTCTAAAACTAAACTCCAAAAGGGGATATATGTACAAATAAAACTATATACACTACTGCCCGAAACTACAAAATAACATAGGAGTTAAAGAGGAGGGCCACTCCGATCGAGGGCAGGAGAACACTGTCAGTGTCGATCGCCCCTCCCACCCCGGCTAGAGGTGTCCCACCTATAAATCACAGAATGCTGACTAAACGTTTAAAATATAAATGCAACATCGGAGAGGCCCGCGTCGGTCAGTGTCGGGGGATGTTAAATACATCCCCCGACACCAATCGGCCCGGGCCTCCCCGTACAATGCCAAATACACGGTTCAAACGAATTCTCGATTTGGTAGGGTGGCACAGGGCCCGGAGGGGTCGGGGATTTAAGGCAATGTCTGACCTTCACAACCACACCCAGCCCCGGCCACTCAATAATATTAAATTCCCAAACAAACATCGCCTAACTCGCCATCGAAAATTAAGGACCTTTAATATAAAACGGGACACACCCGGGCCCGATAGTTAGGCATATATGGCATATGATCCTTCACTTTTTCATGAAAGCACAAAATTTGGCACACATATAGCATTGACCCATACAAATAATTCCCTAGGTAGATCCCAAAATCTGACCGTCCTGACGGCCACCATATTGAATTCCATTATGGTCGCCCAATTTGACTTGTAAAGAGCAATCTCTCCCTTCTTACGGCATATATTGACTTACCTTTTGCGTCTACACCTATATTTGAAGTACCAGCGGATCAAATGAATTCATTCATTTGTGCGTTTGGAATGGTCATCCTTGAATTCAAAGATGGCCGCCACTAATTTATTTTCTGATTATATATTTTTTTAATTATAACTGATACAAATGGTATCTTAGTGACTTTCAAACACTTTTACAAGCTTTGTTTCAGTGAAATCATTTTTAATACATATCCATTGGTGAGAGACAAATGACTCATCAATTTTCAGAAAATGATAAAGGCTTTGCAAGGGTTCGAACCCACAGCCACTGTATTGATAGATATAGATGTTACCGACTGAGCTATCTAGGTTTAGCAGTACACTGTACTTGTTATATTATTACGTAAAATGTGACTTAGTCAGTCCTGTAAGAGGTATGCTTCATCTTCTATAAAAAAAAATCAATTGAATTTACTTTTTTATTATTTTGTTTGGTGGACATACCTTGAAACCAAAGACTGTTTGGGCATCTGAATTTAGACCATCGTTTGCCTTATGCTTTTTATACGCCCGTCGAAGACGGGACGTATTATGGGATCACCCGTGGCGTCCGGCGGCGTCCACTTCTTTGTCCGGAGCATAACTCTGTCATCTTAAGTCCGATTGACTTTAAACTTGGCAGTTTTATTCTTCTCATCATTACGGAGTGCAGTGCACAAGAACCATAACCAGAGTTTCCATTTACGACGTAAAAGTATCTGTATACGCATGAAAATTAGCTCGGACGCAAATTTTTTATACTCGTCGCGTCCATGGGACGCAAAATATAATGAAAGGCAAAAACAATGTATTTTCATAAATCTTACGCAGAAATGTCAGATAACTAGCGAAAACAATCCAAAATGTTTCAAAGTAAGACAGATTTGAAGCATTTTTAAGTCACCGGTTTTCCAAAGTTACGCCAACGTCTAACCGAAAAGTTGCAATTGTTGGGATTCCCGCTTTTTCGTCTGATACCCGAGCTGTCTAAAATATTGTTTGTGAGCAATTTGATAGCCGGAAACCAACCGTTACTTTCATTTTGTAAATAATAATGGCTTCTCAAACAAAGAAAAAGAAACACTCGCGGTCTTTTCAAAACCAGTGGCTTGCCGATCCGGCGTTCAAAGACTGGCTGATAAAAGCTGCTGCAGATCACAAAATTGGTGATAACTTATGTATAAAACTTGAGAATATCTCGGAAAACATTGAGGCAAATTGAAAAAATGCTTTTTATTAGCAGTTGTTTCTTTTGCTTAAATGTTTCCCCAAGCCACCTTAACTGGGAATATCAAAACTAGGTCTTGTTTGGGAAAGGGTTTTTAAGCCCGTTCAAGTACAACAATCAATTTGAAGATGATTTGTGGAAGTCAAAATTGGACTCAACTGAAAGTGGTTGGGACTCAACTTTTTCTACTGCACTTGGTCCAAGGGACTCAATATTTTATCATGTAAATGGAAACACTGCATAACTCTATCTGGCTTATTTTTGAGTTATTGCCCTTTGTTTTTTCATACTTGAATCTTGTCCGGAGTATATCTCTAAAAGTATAATAGTTAGGATCATGAAACTTTATGGGTGTATAGATCTCACCAAGGGGGAGTGTAGTGTACAAGAACCATAACTCTACCTGGCTTATTTTTTGAGTTATTGCCCTTTGTTGTTTTTCATACTTGAATCTTGTCCGGAGTATATCTCTAAAAGTATAATAGCTAGGATCATGAAACTCCATGGGTGTATAGATCTCATCAAGGGGGAGTGCAGTGCACAAGAACCATAACTCTACCTGGCTTATTTTTTGAGTTATTGCCCTTTGTTGTTTTTCATACTTGAATCTTGTCCGGAGTATATCTCTTAAAGTATAATAGCTAGGATCATGAAACTTCATGGGTGTATAGATCTCACCAAGGGGGAGTGCAGTGCAAAAGAACCATAACTCTACCTAACCAATTTTTTTGAGTTATTGCCCTTTGTTGTTTTTCATACTTGAATCTTGTCCGGAGTATATCTTTAAAAGTATAATAGCTAGGATCATGAAACTTCATGGGTGTATAGATCTCACCAAGGGGGAATGCAGTGCAAAAGAACCATAACTCTACCTAACCAATTTTTTGAGTTATTGCCCTTTGTTGTTTTCATACTAGAATCTTGTCCGGAGTATATCATCATACTATAATTTGAGCAATGTTTGTCCGTTTGTATGTTTGTCCGTTTGTTCCCCTACTCCTCCCAGGTCCTTGGGCCGATCTTCACCAAACTTGGAGGGAAGGTGGAGGGCGGCCCCGGGTATTAGCTTGAGGGGTTCATTTTTTGAAAGGTCAAGGTCATCGAGGTCAAAGGTCAAATTTATGTTTTAACGGGTATCGTTTTTACGGGTTACGGGACGGGATTGCTTACGGGTTACGGGACGGGATTAGGTGGAGGGAAGCCCCGGATAGGTCAAGGTCATCGAGGGGTCAAGGTCATCGAGGTCAAAGGTCAAATTTCGAGACGGGTAAAATTGCTAGTCTCTAAAAGTAAAATAGCTAGGATCATGAAACTTCATGGGTGTATAGATCTCATCAAAGGGGAGTGCAGTGCAAAAGAACCATAATTCTACCTGGCCTATTTTTTGAGTTATTGCCCTTTGTTATTTTTCATACTTCGTTTTTGTCCAGGACATATCTCAAAAAGTATAATAGGTAGGACCATGAAACTTTTACCAACCTGCTCCCTCTTTCGACATAAAGCAGTGTTACGGGCGTATCTTATGACAGTTTGACACCTTGTTTCAACTTCCGGAGCACCTCTGTTTTCTCAATAAATGTCATCTCGAGCGATTGTTGGTCAATCAGGTTATGCTCTATATCGACCCTCAATGCCAGGGTATCACTCATCTGGCTGTAGACTCGACAGTTTATAAACTTGCTGGACCACAGCCTGATGTTGATGAGATGGGTAAGCGCAGCCCTGGTGTGGTTCCCATCTATCTTCCCTTCCTGGCCTAAGTTTCCGATATTCCCGCTAGTTAGTTCGCATCCCAGCAGCTTTTCTTGTTTCCCATTGCTCTGGAACTGTTTGTAGTGAACCGTGGTAACTTGCTCTAAATGTACATCTAGTATTCTTCATTTTTTTGCTCGAGAAACCTTCGCGATATAGATGCCCGTTTCTGTTTAGGAAGAATTTCGTGTTTAAATTTTAATTATATTACTGTTAATACGGTTTCCTTGTAAATTATATACTAGAACAAAACAGAAACGCAACTTCCCTTTCAATTCCTTCTTACACAAAGACATCAAATCAGATTTCAACAAAAAATGATACATTTAAAGCAATAACATTTCACCTTGTAAAGTTCACAAAATCTTGTTAGTAGTTAATTCCATTAGTAAGAAAACACCCAGTTTACACTAGGCGTCAACACAATTTGACAAGAAAAAGTGTATGTATGTCGAAAAACACAATCTGTTTCGTTCAGTTTGGTCCGATATTCGAATGTTGTGAAGTCCTTAGGATTTATTAGCGGTCTCCGTTGCAGTCTTATACCTATCCCGTAGGTGGGTTAAACTGATGATACGGTCCTGCCTTGACGTCATATCTCTTGCACGTCCGCTTCGTGCTCGATCGGTTGTGGTTCCATTGAGAGCCAACAACGTATACAGTCGAAATGTGGCGATTTATTGCTCCATCAATGTCTTACGACAATAGTTTGCATTTTTCAACCTAACAACGTCCGTACTGCAGCCAGGCGCTGGTTTTGGCGTAGCCGTGCTATGCGTAGTGGTCATAAGAAGATTGTGAGCGCTTTGGCATCTTCTTTGCCCATGTTTTAGCTTGAATTTGATGAAAATTTGTTTTGATTTTCGTCATTCAGTAAACTTAGTTTTCTGTGTTTTTGTTTTCTACGTTTTTGGTTCCCGTTTGATTTCTGGAAGTTCAATGTCCACGGTCTGTGTTTTTGGAATTACGGATTCACTTGGTGTTTCTGTTTCAGGAATTGATTCCGGTATTTTCTGTTTCTTGGTGGGTTTAGGTTCTCCATCATCAAATTTTCTAGTTTTGTTATTCATCCTTTTAAAAAGAAGTTTGATAAAGAAATGAATGAGAATGTAGACATTAATGATTTGGTATAATAGGTTTGAGAAAATCAACAGTTTCTCTTTTTTTTCATCAACCCATTTCCAAAGAAGACAAGGGGTCCGTATTATCAACGATCGTACGACTAGCTTTTGCGTAATTACTTGAAACAGCAAACCTGATTGGTTCAATCTGATTTCTCGTGCAGATGTTTTATTACACAGTTTGCACAAAATCGTGGTCGTAAGATCGTTGATAATATGGGGCCCTGGTTTTATAACTTTACGGCCATTTTAATATTGGAAACACAGATACCTATCATCAAGTTTGCGGCTACGTTATTGCAGTTTTAAATAAAAAAAAAACACAATACAAAATAAAACAAATCCACTCAGCAAAGATAAACAGTCACTTCCAAAAAAGTCAAATGAAGAAACAAATCAACCTAAAATGTTGAGAAAACATTGTGTAAAATAAAGAAATTGCTTGTGACAAGCAATTGCTTCATTTCCCATGCTGTTTTTACCCTACGAGACAAATCAATATCATTCCGCTTGAAATTGATGTCTGCAACGTGTTTAAATTTGAATCAGGCTTGATTTTTGTTGTCAGATAGTGGATTAAACAACACTTTTTAACAATGTTTCAAATTAAGTAAATTTTCATATGATTGTCCATTTCCATGCGTCTTCATTATGTATGATTTTTAAAAGTTCCTCCTTAAATTCTTTGTATGTGTCATACTCAGTTGGAAGCTCGAGGACATTCCCACATGTGTGGGCAACAGGAGCCCGTGAGAGACCAATTGTCCCGTTGAAGATCAATTTAAACATTTGTGGCAGTGGATCCTGTTACCCACCTTACAAGTAATGTTAAGTCATCATGGGACAATTCCCTAATGACGTTAACAAGATACATTGAGATGATTCGCTCCAATGGTTGGAGATCAATTGTCTCGATAAAATCAAAAAATGACCTCGACAAGCTTATCGGGACAAACCTGATAGCTGTCAAACAGGCCATCCACATTGGCAGGATGGATTCTATCAAGCAATTGGTCTCGAAACATTGGAGAAATCCCTCTCCGTATTAACCTGTAAAATGATGCAGGTCTGTCCACCTGGGCAAGACTCACTACACATTCCCTAATGTTCCCTGGTGATGGAAGGCATGACATCCCATTAGCGCTGTAAAACAAAGTGAGTTTTCTGCTATCGCACTGCCTCCAGGTATCTCTTTCTAACACCCGCTGCAGCAACACAGAACTCGAGGTAGGCAGGAATCTGAGGTAGTCTCGCACAAGCAAGTCGTCAGGCCAGTTCTGGACATCCTAAAAATCGGCTAGTAAGGCACACCATGTGCTCCAATACTTTCCCCAAAGTTGGAAAAACATGGGAGCCTTTTGCTCGCCTGTTCGGAGGCTGAAACGGTACAAATATTTCATTACCATGCAAATGTACCGTCCCAGAACTGGCTGAACATGTCCCCCGTCATCCCACCCAGGTCCTCTCCGACTCTCCCTCCACCTCAACTCGTATAGGTTTTGTCAATTGGACCAACCCTTCACTGTACAGGGACAGTACGTTTGCCATCAGATCGTCCCTGTTGATGAACTTTTACTTTTCACCCTCAAGCATTCATCTAGTAAGGGTCATCTATCAATCAAGTGTAAACCACAATTCAGCTAAATCATTTTTGTAAAAATTAAATTACAAATATGAAGAAGAAAAATTGAGTATATACAATTTATATCCAAATGACTATAACTTTGTTAAAATCAATAATCTGTAACCAAAATGAAATATTTTCTAGATACTAAGCATATCTGTAAAGTCAGTTTCAAATCTATCCTTTAGTTTATGAGATATTTCTGTGAAGACACAAAAAAGCTTCAGAATGATAAATGACTTCTTTCTAAGAGCCATAACTCAGTCCCAAAAAAATCAATGGACCATTACCGAAATAGGATATGCAAATGTCTGACATATACTGACTTATTTTACCAAGTTTGAATGAAATCTCTCCAATGGTTTCTGAGAAATTGAATGGACGCAGTTTTTCATCAATGGGCTGTAACTTTTCAAAAATCAAAGGACCATAACCAAAATATGATATGCATATCTCTCTGTGGTAAGGATTATTACAAGTCGACACCTACATAACCCACAAACATAGTTTTATATAAATTAAGAGTTACTATAGTTGGAAAAAGGCAATAATTGTACTTAATTTCTTGATCCTAAGTCAATTGTTATGTGTTAAATCACTTACATAATACCCCATCTTATTTTGGAGGAAGGGTGTAGTTAGTTGCAAATAAAATAATTAACCAGCTGAATGGTCCATTAAATCTGAAAGACTTAATTGTTAAAGATACCCATAAACAATAAAAAAAACTTTGACAACAATAATTACACTTGTACAAATAAACTCTCATTGACTGGCCCTTACACTTTCAGTATTATTGGCAAAGATATTGACATAAAGTTTTTATCAATCTTCAAAATCATCAATGATCATGTTGCCCTTTAACATATCAATTGTTTTGTCAATTTTTATAATTGACAATGTCACTGATGAAGATGATTTTGACATTAAGTCACTATCTTTGTCAGTTATAGTGAAAGTGTATGGGCCACCTAACCCTTTCCCAAACAAGACCTGGTTTTGACGTCCCTAATAGAAAAGGCCTGTGAAAATATTAAAACAAAAGAAGAAACTACCCACAACCAGCACTTTCTCCTTCTGTCTCAATATTTTTCAGTCACATTTCACACAATTTATATCTTCAAAAAATCCATTTTTCATTTGTGACAGTTTTTGAAGTAGATCACCCTAAAATGTTTTGTATGGGAAAGGGTTAAGGAGAGTTTATTTGTGCAAGTGTCAAATATATTTCATTTTTTCTCAAGTATTTCTAATAATAAACTTAAATTTGATTGAACTCAAATGCCTCATTACTACAAATGACTGAAAGTAGATCATGTTTAAAATCTTCATATGTCTCATACTGTGTTGACAATTCTAATAAATGTCCACATGTATGGGCTATGTGCACTCGCTGCAGGCCGCTGGGTGCATTAAACATCAGATTAACGTGGGTCGGCTTAGATGTTGACCCTGTGAGCCACCTTAGGATGGAGGATAAGTTATTGCTTTCCATTTCTCAAACACAATTTGATAGGTGACTAACTATAATAAGTTCTGAGGGACTTAAGTCATTGTTATCTTCAAAGGAATCAATTATGTCAGCTAATTCACTGTGGGTACACTTTTGGGAGTTCAAAACACTTACGACTGTGTCCATTTTCTAGTTGTGCGGGAAGCATCCTCCTTGTATTGTTGCCAATGTTTTTCCTCATCAAGTGGATTGGCGAAAGTGTACTATCCACTAACTTGAACTGGGCAATGTTTTCCAGTGTTTCTCTCAGGTTTGTTTGGGTGGGTAACTTGGGTTGATACTAAAGAAACGAACAAGTCTCCTTTTTTCCGATTCTGTCCATTCTGAGGTCTGCAAGCATCTTGTCAAAAGGTTTGACTCTGCCTCAGGTAAAAAATCAATCAAATCCGACACCAGATGAGGTGATGGAAAATCTGCATCTTCATTAAACAGACAATATATAATCACACCACTCAAACCCATTGGAAACTCTTTTAGGAGAATGTACATGTGTGCAAGAATTTTCCCTAGGAGGGGAAATATTTCCTTAGAAACCACTCTCTTCCCTATAGGCATGAACGGTATTTTACAGTTATGTCCAATGAAATGCCTGGATATGGCAACAGCCCAGAAGGAGGTGAAGAATTCCTTTGTCAAACCACCTTGGTCAACACCCTGCTCACCAGAAAATCTAATCGATAGTGGTTTAGTCACATCAATCCTGTCATAAATCTCCATGGTCTCCTCAAATATACAGGATCTGCTCAGGACAATGATTTGAGATCCATCTGTATTTGAAAATGGAGAAAAAAAAAATAGTTAAGAATGGTTCTTAGTTTTTAACCATGATTATTGCATAAAATTTATAGTGAAATCTGTCCCAACATCGACACCCACAGATTTGGTTTATTGGGGTTTTACGCCATTTTTAACTACTAAGGTCATATCGTGGCGGCCTTTACCGAGCCTCCAGCTGCCCCCCACATAGGTTCTCGATATCAAACCATTGATGGGTGACATTTTGTCAGTGACCTTTTGAATGAGAGGCATATGAGCTACCAACTGCGCCATGGCCGCGGTCCAAACACACAAAGCAGCCAATCTGTGAAGAAAGGCCAGGTTAATTCCCCTGTGTAATTTTCTAATGTGTATTGTGGACAGCAGCCAATTCTGAAATGCAGCCAGAGGCCATGCTAAATTGATTACTATGTTAAAGTACCCTGTACAGCAGCCAGTCTTATAAGTTTCAATTCACACTTTTGAGAAATGTCAATGAAAATCTGCAACTGGATATTGCTTTCGCTCACTGGTAGTATTCTTTCATTGGATATAACATGTGCAGATTCGGTTAATTTGGAACAAGTTATTTACTTTGCTCATGAAAGAATCAATGCTAGACCAGCATTTTTATCTATTTATTTTGTTTCTATACATGGACATCATTTAAAGTTGACTTAAATTCTCAACTTAGTTCTCTAAGCTATTTGATTCATATATGAATAAATTATGGATTAATGAGTGCATTGACTTTTCACTTCCTTGTTAATTTAAGACTTAAAATCTTTCACAAATGCTAATTACTATGAACAGCAGCTAATCTGGGTACTTCAGTGAATTTCGCTTTCTTGGCATAATATAATATTCAAATATCAAAAGTTCATTACTTGAATCATCAAAACTGATGTGTGAATAGTTTCTGCAGCCAGTAGTGAATAGAATTTAAACTTGCTTTGAAATATCAAATTGATCTGATTTTTATGCCCCGATAGGGAGGCATCATAAATTTGACTTGTCCGTCCGTCCGTCCGTCCGTCTGTCTGTCCGTCCGTCCGTCCGTCATTCCGTCCAAAAGACCCCAGCTGTGGAGGGGGATTAGAAATATCCCGGCTGCCCTGTCCTGTAGCAAATGGTAAGACCCCAAGCAAAGGACAGTGTGTCTGTAACGGACCCGCTTGTTGGCCGTGAGTGGATACTCGTAAGCCGGAAAAGGGGATCCTGGTCAGTTGAGGGAAGCCCAGGGCTCTCCAGCTTCCCAACACGCTGGCTTTGGCCTCGGCTTCGGTGTAAACGGGAGCTTAGATGGGCCCGGTCTAAGCAAACGGCTGGTCGCTTTAGACGTGGACTTTTTTATTTTGCTTGTACCCGTATGCAATCTCGCCCCTCGTTTGTTAATTGTACAGGTTATACTATTTCTTGTATCAGTTAATGTTATTACAGTTGTGTCTTGTCCTCGTCTATATAGGCTCATGGGCTAATTGAGTTGGTTAAATGTCATGATCGACGTTGAAATGCATGGCTTGTCTTGGTTAAGAGATGAGTCACGTATGTCATTGTCGCGCCTGTTTATTTGATTGGCTTGAGTATACCATCTGGGTATCCCTGGCATGGGGAGCTGGAGATCCGCTCCATTATCCATGTCCCCTTGTTGGACTCCGTGGCGGGTTGGGGGACCCAGATGATGAATACCAAATTTTCAAATATGGAGAACCAAAAGTTTAAAAGGACGCGCTCAGATTATGATGATTCGGACTCGGACAATCGACCACGCAATTTGAATTTCCCAAGGTTTTTATTGATTGAATCTACAGATGAACAGAAATCGCTTACATCACTGTCACCTTTTGTAATAAACAAATGTATACTTTCTTACGCTGGTGAGCCAAAGTCAATAAAAAAGTTAAAGTCTGGTGCACTATTAGTAGAGGTTGACAAAAAGTCCCATTCAGACAATTTACTGCGACTTAAAAGTTTTTTTGACATCCCTGTTCACTGTTTTGAACACTCGACACTTAATTCGTCCAAAGGACTCATTCGCTGCCCTGATCTTCAGGGAGTGTCTGAGGAAGAGATAGTTACTGAACTAGCTTCACAACATGTCACGGCAGCCAGGCGGATTAATATCTTTAAAGGTGGACAGAAAAAACCTACAAACACAATTGTCTTGACCTTCAGTACAGCTTTGCTCCCTAAATCATTGAAAGTGGGATATCTCAAAGTAAATGTTGATATCTACATTCCTAACCCACTTCAATGTTATAAATGCTTCAAGTATGGACATCACGAGAAAAAATGTCAAGAGGAAGCGCTCTGTCGTCGTTGTGGGACTTCGGCTGAGTTTCACTCCTTCGACACGTGTGAGAACCCTGAAGAGTGTGTTAATTGCGGCGGTGCACACAGTTCAACCTCCCGTGTTTGTCCAAACTGGAAGCGGGAGAAGGAAATTGTAACAGTCAAGTGTAGGGAAGGCCTGTCCTTCTTTGAAGCACGTAAGATTGTCGAAAATCGCTCAAACATAACATCCTATGCCCAAGCATCTAAAGTTAAAGCTACAAGTAAAGATGACGGTGATTGTGAGAACTGTAAAGGTCTATTCAAAAAGCTTTGCATTTTGTTTCCTGAGAAGAGAGAGGAAATATCAAAGCTATTTCCTTCCTCTAATCTGGGACCACCTTCTCCTGAAACAGAGACCACTACTAAATCTGTAGAACCGAATACGCCTTTATGTGCAAAAACCAATGTTGACAATTCAGTCACGAAAGCCTCCAAGTCTGATAACAAAGCATCTACAAGTCACGTTGATAATACTTCGTCTAATCAAAATCGAAGGCAAAGACCTTCAAAACCGGTGATCACTGATCGCCAACCAAAAGGATCTCAAGATCCGATCCAACAGTATAACCGTTATCGGTCTCTCGATGAGGACATGATAACGGATGAATATGCAGATTCCAGAAATAAGCCAGGTAGTAATATTATCAAACTTAATAAAAAATGAATAAATCCAGACTTCCATTACTGTGTGTTATATTTTTAATTTTACTGTCCATCATGGCGAATACTATTATTCAATGGAATTGTCGCAGTATCAAATCTAATTTTGAAGAACTTAATTTATTAGTCTCCAAAGAAAAACCAGTAGCAGTTTGTTTACAAGAAACCTTTCTCAAAGATACGGATAAATTTACCTTTAAATATCATTCTTGTTATTTAAAGAATTTTACGGGAAGTGACAGAGCATCAGGTGGCGTAGGCATCATTGTGAATAACAATGTTCCTCATCGTCCTGTCCAGCTTGACACAACTTTGCAAACAGTAGCTGTTAGTGTTTCAATGAACAAAACTGTTACCCTTTGTTCGATTTATCTTCCTCCTAGTTCTCCTGTTGACATCAGGAAACTAGATCGTCTTGTTGAACAATTACCCAAGCCTTTTATTTTAATGGGAGATTTTAATTCTCACCATACCCTGTGGGGATGTTCAAACACAGACAATAAGGGCCATATTGTTGAAGATTTTATTTCAAGGCACGATCTTTCTCTTCTAAATGATAAATCCTCTACTTATCTACATCCTGCTACTGGTTCATATTCATCATTAGACTTAACAGTTTGCAGTCCTCAAATTTTTCCAGATTTTAACTGGAAAGTTGATGACGACCTGCATGGCAGTGACCATTTTCCGATTCTTATTTCGGAAATTGGGCCATCAGTTCAGGAGCGACCACAACGTTGGAAACTCCATAAAGCAAACTGGGACTTGTTCAAAACTGTTTGTGAACAGTCCATTACACCTCAAGCTTTTGAAGACTGTGAGAATCCTGCAGAATTATTTACTTCCTTGTTATATGCATCTGCAGAAAAGGCAATTCCAAGAACATCTAAAAACCCTAAACATCCAAAAAAGCCATGGTTTAATGATGATTGCAAGAAGGCTGTAGCAAAGCAAAAGTCGGTTCTTAGAGAGTTTGATCTAAGGCCGACTAAGGAAAATCTTATAAAGTTTAAACTTGCACGTGCGAGAGCACGGCGCACTATTAAACGCAGTAAACGTACGTCTTGGAGACAGTATGTATCTAGATTAAACTCTAGATCGTCTGTCAAAAAGACTTGGGATATGGTACGAAAAATTAGTGGCAAGAACTCTTCGCTCAGTGTTGGGCATCTGAATTCTGATAATGGCGTTGTGACATCTAAGCCTGACATCGCAAATGTTTTAGCAGATACTTTTGCCAAAAAATCCTCTTCTTCTAATTATTCGCCTGAATTTCAAAAACATCAAGAAAAAAAAGAAAAGGTTAATTTGAATTTTAAATCCAAAAATACAGAGCATTATAATAAAGAATTTACTCTTAAGGAGCTTAAAACAGCCCTTAAGAAATGCCATGACACTGCAGTTGGATGTGATGACATCCACTACCAGTTCTTGAAGCATTTACCACACCAATCCCTTCAGTGTTTACTTGATATCTTTAACAGTGTTTGGAAAACGGGAATACTTCCAGCCTCGTGGCGGGAAGCTATTGTCATTCCAGTACCCAAACCTGGTAAAGATTCTGATAATCCTTCAAATTACCGGCCTATAGCATTGACAAGTTGTGTTTGTAAAACCATGGAAAGAATGGTCAATGACCGTCTTGTATGGTTTCTTGAGAAAAACAAACTTATTACGTCGGCCCAAAGTGGCTTTCGTAAACAAAGAAGCACCCTCGATCATTTAGTTCGCTTCGAGACTTTTATACGAGAAGCTTTTATCAAGAAAGAACACGTTGTTTCAGTCTTTTTTGATTTAGAGAGTGCATATGATACCACATGGAAGTATGGAATCATGAATGACCTCCATGATTTCGGTATACGAGGTCGCCTTGCTTATTTCATTTCTGCGTTTTTGGATGAACGACAATTTAGAGTCAGGGTTGGAGATACACTCTCTGATCCTCATGAACAGGAAATGGGTGTGCCCCAGGGTAGTATTCTATCGGTTACACTTTTCAGTGTTAAAATCAACAATATTATAAAGGCTACTGGCCCTGGTATTGAATATTTCCTTTACGTTGATGACTTTTGTATTTGTTATCGTTCGAAACACATGCATACTATCGATCGACAGTTACAACAGGTTTTAAACAACCTTAGTAAATGGTCGAATGAAAATGGTTTTAAATTTTCTAAAACTAAGACAAAATGTATGCATTTCTGTAAATCCAGAAAACTCCATCCCGATCCAGAACTCACGTTGGACGGGATCCGAATCGAAGTTGTCCCAGAATTTAAGTTCCTGGGTCTTTTATTTGACTCTAAATTATCGTTCATTCCGCACATTGAATATTTGAGCAATAAATGTAAGAAAGCTCTAACTCTTTTACGTGTCGTCTCCAGTATGGACTGGGGAGCAGACAAAAAAGTTTTATTACGTCTTTATAGATCTCTTGTCAGATCTAAATTAGACTATGGCTGTGTTGTTTACGGATCCGCCCGTCAATCCTACTTGCGCAAGCTTGATTCTATTCATAATCAAGGTTTACGTATTGCGCTGGGCGCATTTAAAACATCGCCAATTAACAGTCTTTATGCGGAAGCAAATGAGCCATCTTTGAATTTACGTAGAAAGAAATTATCAATGGATTATTATTTAAAACTTAAGTCTAATCCAGATAATCCTACACATGACGTTGTATTTGAACCTCTTTATGAAGAGGAATTTAATAAGAAGGAATCAATTATACCTCCTTTCAGTTTACGTTGTAAGGCAGATGTAAATTCTTTAGATTTCGATCTAGATGACGTGGCGGAACATAAAGTTCCAAACGTACCTTTGTGGACGTGTAATAGTCCCACCTTTATTTATGATCTTGCTTCAACGAAAAAGTCGGAAACTGATCCTTTAGTATTTAAAAATAAATTCCTTGAAGTACAAGAAAAACACATGCTTCATTTACAAATTTATACCGATGGCTCTAAAAGCGAGGAAAAAGTTGCTTCTGCTGCCATTTTAGATGGCTTCAAATATCAGTATCGTTTGCCCGATAACTCGTCCATTTTCTCTGCCGAGCTCAAGGCTATTGACCTTGCGCTCGAGCACATCATTGAAAATGGCTATTGGCGCTACATTATTTTTACAGACTCTCTATCCTGTATGCAAGCGCTTGAGCACGAAAAAACGGACAACCCTAATATTGTGAAACTTCTTGAGAAGCTTTCTCGTTTATATGATTCTGATGAAGATACTGATATTGTCTTTTGCTGGCTTCCAAGCCATTGTGGTCTACGTGGCAACGAAGAGGCAGACAAAGCTGCCAAGGAGGCGTTGTCACTAGATGTTGTACCTTTTAAAGTTCCTTTTACTGATTTTAAACCTCTCATTCAAAATTTTATTCAAAATGTATGGCAAAATTGTTGGAGCGACGAGGCTAATCACCAAAATAAATTGTTTAGTATTAAACCTGCACTTGGTGAATGGCTGCCAGGTCTTCGATCTGACCGCCGCGAGGAGTTAGTTTTGGCACGACTGCGAATCGGGCACACACATTTGACCCATTCGCACCTATTAAAGAATGAGGAAAAACCTCAATGTATTCCTTGTAACGAGGCACTAACTGTTCAGCATCTACTCGTTGATTGTGTAGATTTAGCCATCATAAGAAACAGGCACTTTAACGTCGACAGTTTGAAAACATTGTTTGAATCTGTTAGGCCTGAATCAATTTTCAACTTTCTGAAAGAGTGTAATCTCTTTAAAAAGATTTAGCTGTGATATTTACTCTGTGATATTTTATATGTTCTATGGATTTTCCGGTCGGGTGGACTCGGACATGGGTGTTCTCTGATCTGGGAGGAGCCCATGTCTATTCGTGCTCACGTCGGATTATTCATGGTACATTGTTATACAATATTTCATATGATATTTTTAATCATTCATACTGCAGTTATTTTTAATATGCTATATGCCCTATGAATTTTCCGGTCGGGTGGACTCGGACATGGGTGACCTCTGATCTGGGAGGAGCCCATGTCCATTCGTGCTCACGTCGGATTATTCGGCGAGGGGCATTGTGTTTTTTCAAATGATTTTCCGGTCGGGTGGACTCGGACATGGGTGTTCTCTGATCTGGGAGAAGCCCATGTCCTTTCGTGCTCACGTCGGATTATTCATGATATATTGTTATTTTATCTCCTATATGATATTTTTATCTGGTTAATTTCAGTTTGTTCAATTTATTCAGATGATCTGTGGATTTTCCGGTCGGGTGGACTCGGACATGGGTATCCTCTGATCTGGGGGGAGCCCATGTCCTTTCGTGCTCACGTCGGATTATTCATGGTGTGTTGTTATTATACCCCCCCAAATTCAATTTGGGGGGTATATAGGAGTCAGCTTGTCCGTCTGTCTGTCTGTCTGTCTGTCTGTCTGTCTGTTGGTCTGTTGGTCTGTTGGTCCGTCTGTTGGTTTTTTGTCCACTCTATTTCTCCTAAACCACAAGTCCAATTTTATTCAAACTTCACATGTGAACTCATTACCAAGTGCAGATGTGCATATGAAATTTTTGTCACGGTTCATTGATTTTTGACGGAGTTACAGCCCTTGAGTGAATTTTCTTGTCCGCTCAATTTCTCAGATACTAATGGACGGATTTCAAAAAAACTTTACAGTTATGCTTAGTAGCTCTCAAATATGTGCATATCAAATTTTGGTGATGATTCATTGATTTTTGACTCAGTTATGGCCCTTTGCTGAAAATTGCCATTTAACGCAAAATCAATGTGTGTTGATCGGTTTTTCAATTTTTTGTCCACTCTATTTCTCATAAATTATTGGACCAATTTTGTTCAAACATCACATGTGAACTCATTACTAAGTTGAAATGTGCATACTAAAAATTTTTTTACAGTCCATTGATTTTTGACGGAGTTACGGCCCTTGAGTGAATTTTCTTGTCCGCTCAATTTCTCGGAAACTAAAGGACGGATTTCAAAAAAACTTTACAGTTATGCTTAGTAGCTCTCAAATATGTGCATATCAAATTTTGGTGATGATTCATTGATTTTTGACTGAGTTATGGCCCTTTGCTGAAAATTGCCATTTTACGCAAAATCAATGTATGTTGATCGGTTTTTCAATTTTTTGTCCACTCTATTTCTCATAAACTATTTGACCAATTTTGTTCAAACATCACATGTAAACTTATTACTAAGTTGAGATGTGCATACTAAATTTTTTTTATGGTTCATCGATTTTTGACGGAGTTACGGCCCTTGAGTGAATTTTCTTGTCCACTCAATTCCTTGGAAACTAATAGACGGATTTCAAAAAAACTTTACAGTTATGCTTAGTAACTCTCAAATATGTGCATATCAAATTTTGGTGATGATTCATTGATTTTTGACTGAGTTATGGCCCTTTGCTGAAAATTGCCATTTAACGCTTTTTCAATTTTTTGTCCACTCTATTTCTCATAAACTATTGGACCAATTTTGTTCAAACTTCACATGTGAACACATTACTAAGTTGAAATGTGCATACTAAAAAAATTTTCACGGTCTATTGATTTTTGACGGAGTTACGGCCCTTGAGTGAATTTTCTTGTCCACTCAATATTTTGGAAAATAATGGACGGATTTCAAAAAAACTTTACAGTTATGCTTAGTAGCTCTCAAATATGTGCATATCAAATTTGGGTGATGATTCATTGATTTTTGACTGAGTTATGGCCCTTTGCTGAAAATTGCCATTTAACGCAAAATCAAGGTGTGTTGATCGGTTTTTCAATTTTTTGTCCACTCTATTTCTCATAAACTACTGGACCAATTTTGTTCAAACATTAACTGTGAACTAAATACTAAGTTGAGATGTGCATACTAAATTTTTGTTACGGTCCATTGATTTTTGACGGAGTTACGGCCCTTGAGTGAATTTTCTTGTCCGTTCAATTTCTCGGAAACTAATGGACAGAATTCAAAAAGAATTTCCAGTTATGCTTACTGGCTCTCAAATATGTGCATATCAAATTTCGGTAATGTTTCATTGATTTTTGAATGAGTTATGGCCCTTTGCTGAAAATTGCCATTTTACGCGAAATCAACATGTGTTGATCAGTTTTTCAATTTTTTGTCCGCTCTATTTCTCATAAACTACTAGATCAATTTTGTTCAAACTTCACATGTGAACTCATTACTAAGTGGAAATGTGTATATCATATTTTGGTCATGGTCCATTGATTTTTGACTGAGTTATAGCCCTTGAGTGAATTTTCTTGTCCGCTCAATTTCTTGAAAATTAATTTACAGATTCTAAAAAAAACTTTACGGATTTGCTTAGTAGCTCTCAAATATGTGCATATTAAATTCTGGTGATGTTTCATTGTTTTTTGAATGAGTTATGGCCCTTTGCTGAAAATTGCCATTTAGCACAAAATCAAGGTGTGTTGATCGGTTTTTCAATTTTTTGTCCACTCTATTTCTCATAAACTACTGGACCAATTTTGTTCAAGCATCACATGTGAATTTATTACTAAGTTGAGATGTGCATACTAAATTTTTGTTACGGTCCATTGAATTTTGACGGAGTTACGGCCCTTGAGTGAATTTTCTTGTCCGCTCAATTTCTCGGAAACTAAAGGACGGATTTCAAAAAAACTTTACAGTTATGCTTAGTAGCTCTCAAATATGTGCATATCAAATTTTGGTGATGATTCATTGATTTTTGACTGAGTTATGGCCCTTTGCTGAAAATTGCCATTTTACGCAAAATCAATGTATGTTGATCGGTTTTTCAATTTTTTGTCCACTCTATTTCTCATAAACTATTTGACCAATTTTGTTCAAACATCACATGTAAACTTATTACTAAGTTGAGATGTGCATACTAAATTTTTTTCATGGTTCATCGATTTTTGACGGAGTTACGGCCCTTGAGTGAATTTTCTTGTCCACTCAATTCCTTGGAAACTAATAGACGGATTTCAAAAAAACTTTACAGTTATGCTTAGTAACTCTCAAATATGTGCATATCAAATTTTGGTGATGATTCATTGATTTTTGACTGAGTTATGGCCCTTTGCTGAAAATTGCCATTTAACGCTTTTTCAATTTTTTGTCCACTCTATTTCTCATAAACTATTGGACCAATTTTGTTCAAACTTCACATGTGAACACATTACTAAGTTGAAATGTGCATACTAAAAAAATTTTTACGGTCTATCGATTTTTGACGGAGTTACGGCCCTTGAGTGAATTTTCTTGTCCACTCAATATTTTGGAAAATAATGGACGGATTTCAAAAAAACTTTACAGTTATGCTTAGTAGCTCTCAAATATGTGCATATTAAATTTGGGTGATGATTCATTGATTTTTGACTGAGTTATGGCCCTTTGCTGAAAATTGCCATTTAACGCAAAATCAAGGTGTGTTGATCGGTTTTTCAATTTTTTGTCCACTCTATTTCTCATAAACTACTGGACCAATTTTGTTCAAACATTAACTGTGAACTAAATACTAAGTTGAGATGTGCATACTAAATTTTTGTTACGGTCCATTGATTTTTGACGGAGTTACGGCCCTTGAGTGAATTTTCTTGTCCGTTCAATTTCTCGGAAACTAATGGACAGAATTCAAAAAGAATTTCCAGTTATGCTTACTGGCTCTCAAATATGTGCATATCAAATTTCGGTAATGTTTCATTGATTTTTGAATGAGTTATGGCCCTTTGCTGAAAATTGCCATTTTACGCGAAATCAACATGTGTTGATCAGTTTTTCAATTTTTTGTCCGCTCTATTTCTCATAAACTACTAGATCAATTTTGTTCAAACTTCACATGTGAACTCATTACTAAGTGGAAATGTGTATATCATATTTTGGTCATGGTCCATTGATTTTTGACTGAGTTATAGCCCTTGAGTGAATTTTCTTGTCCGCTCAATTTCTTGAAAATTAATTTACAGATTCTAAAAAAAACTTTACGGATTTGCTTAGTAGCTCTCAAATATGTGCATATTAAATTCTGGTGATGTTTCATTGTTTTTTGAATGAGTTATGGCCCTTTGCTGAAAATTGCCATTTAGCACAAAATCAAGGTGTGTTGATCTGTTTTTCAATTTTTTGTCCACTCTATTTCTCATAAACTACTGGACCAATTTTGTTCAAACATCACATGTGAATTTATTACTAAGTTGAGATGTGCATACTAAATTTTTGTTACGGTCCATTGAATTTTGACGGAGTTACGGCCCTTGAGTGAATTTTCTTGTCCGCTCAATTTCTCGGTAACTAATGGATGGATTTCATAAAAACTTTACAAGTATGCTTCCTGCCTCTCATATATGTGCATATCAAATTTTGATTATGGTTCATTGATTTTTGACTGAATTATGGTCCTATGTTGAAAATAAGCAATGTTTACAACATTACCATGTGTTGGTCAGTCTTTTTTTTTTTTTTTTTTTTTTTTGTTTGCTCTTTTTCTCAATTGATCATTTCACAGTTCATAGGAAATGTACATCTCAAAATGCACAAACACAGCGCTTTTGGGGGGTATGATCACTTTCAGTGATATTCTAGTTTTGCTTAGAATTTTATCAGTTGTATAGAATATCGTATTTTTATCATATCCCCTCTAGATGTTTATGTAACTAATACATATCCGAATACATCTTGTAGTGAGGTAACGTGAGTGCGCCCAATATGACCTTAGTTGTCGACGGGCCTTAAAACTCCATTCATTCATTCCGTCCAAAAACTTTAACATTGGCTATAACTTCCTTATTACTTAACATATTCGCTTCATACTTTACCACAACATTCCTTGGTACATTACCTTTCTGTAGGCACATACTTTGGTGACCTTGACCCCTGGATGACCTTGACCTTGAACATAGATTGGCCATAATTTAAAATCAAAGCGGTGTCGGGGGCATTGTCATCTTACAGTGACAGCTCTTGTTTTATCAGATATTTGGCTGCATTTTTATTTGTGTAGTGTCCGTTACCCTTTACAGTGCAATAAAAAGTTCTGAGCGTATGTTAACACGAAACAGATTATTTCATTTAGGCTACCATATTATATTGAGAGCTGTAATATTCGAGACTACTGAACTTGAAGTTTGGTTGTTAATGGGTCCTTTGAAAAATTACCATTGTAACAATTGGTTATGGACACTTCATATTCAAGCTAGGGTCTATAAATGTCCCATTTTATGAGACACAACACAAAAAATATGGATACAATAGACTACCAAAATTTACCATAGGAACTGTTTTACAAAATCAAAATAAAGTTGTTTGGAAACAATCAAATATAACTAACCATATGTAACTTGATTTCTAAAATTATTTTGGTGAGACAATATAACGCCCAAATATGAGTACATATTAAATCATTTCTCAGTGTAAAAATAATTAAAATGTACCTGTTTTACCTTCAACACCTTGGCGTTATATTTAGTTATTCGACCGGTCATCAGCACGTACATCAGTGGCACCTGTTTAGCCGCGGTACCCCTCCTGACAAAGGCATGGATGGTGAAGAACATCTCGAATGGTTTTCTGACAGCCTATTGTAAAATAAAAACTTGTTTCAACTCTTATTTGATAAATGTCGACATATCAAAAACAAGAAAATCCTAATATATTTATAATGAATCTTTTCTGCGTACGACAAAATGTATGTTGATAAATATTTTTTTCATAACATTATAACATAGAAAAAATGAGGAAATGCTTATTAGCAAAATTTTCTGATCTAGTGTCTCAATTTTTCCAATGCGTTTCCGCTTAGAGTCGCCACGTCCTTTTTTTTTTTTTTTTTTTTTTTGAAAGGGTTTTAAGAAAGCTTTTGACAGTTTGCTTACTTTGAACGTGCCGGGCCTATACCAGATTTTAGCTTGTTCCAATAGTTCTAACTGATCGTATGTGGCGAAGATTAGGTGCCTCCTGGCATCTATTATTTTAACTATCCCTTTATATGAATTTTGATGATCTAGGAAGCATTTCTCCTTTTGTTTCACTATTTTTTTCAGCTGTGGACATGTTTGGTAGATACTACCATAATATAATTAATATACAACAATACAAACATCAAAGTCCATATATGTCGGTTCTGCTGGACGCTGGCGTTGTCGGGCCCTGTTCACTCGTCTTACTAGGTTGTCCACCTTCACTGGCTCGACAGTCTCTTCATCAAGGTTTGTAATGGACGCTGTAACCAATGTTCGTGCAGACGCGTAGGGATCCGCAATTCCAGTTGGACGGGCCTACAACAACAACAACGATTGATTGATTGATTACCTCTGTAATGGTTAGAGTTGAAACTTTCTTTGTAACGTCCGGCGGATGCAGATAATTCAAGTTGTTTCTGGTGAAGACATCGCGCTTTTGAATAACCATGGCACAACAAGACAACGACTTGTTCCGTACCGAGCATCTTCAACATGTGGACTTGTTGGACTTGTCCTGAAAGAAAAAAAAATGTTTGCAAATTGTCTTGAAATAAAAATTCAAATATCTTCGAAACGGCAACATTTACGCCAATATTTACGAGATGACATCAAGACTGTTCTGTATGAGAAATAGTTATTCAATGCAGATTCTTGGCATTTTCCTAGGTAGAAAACTTATTCGGACGCGGTCTTACATAATTCTAACGTCGTACGAATCTCATTTTAACGCAATGTTTTACACTGAAATAGTTATTAAATGCATATGTCAGATTCTTGGCATTTTCCTAGGTAGAATACTTATTCAGACGTGGTCTTACATAATTCCGACGTCGAACGAATCTCATGACATAGCCCAGGTTTTGATAAATTGGTGATACGCGTTTCTTGCCCTAAACTTGATGTAAGTCATCGGTAAGACAAAATACGTGTTAAATATTTTGATGAAACCGGCCCCTGGGGCCTGTTTCATCAAAACATTTAAGACGTATACTGAACCTCAGAAATAACGCATCACTGATATTTTTCACTATCACTTTTTTATTATGTTACTTTTTCAAACTGTACCACCACAACCTGAACTGTTATCCGTATATTCGTTTCAGGTCAAAAAATTGTTTTGCTACCTTAAAGCAATCAAGCGTGACGAACGCGCAAAAGTGTCTACTCTTCTGTTGTCTTAATATTTATACCCTATGCTCTGTTTTTTAATGTTTTCTACAGGTGTGTAACCACGGTGTCAGACTCTTGAGCGCTCTCAACCGGAGGTCCATATATATCTGCGCATCCACCGAGACGAGCACTGGTGTCAATGGTTCCAGATGTGTAATTGTCCCACAGGGCCTGTATTCTCTTCTCTACTGGTCGAATGCGGCGAGTCACCAAACCATCCCTAGTGTGACGCAGTTCGTAACATACATTTTCGTCTTCGTTTCTGAGTACAGGAACCAGTCGATAGAATGTCAGAGGTTGATAGCCAGCTGCTCTGTTCAGTCTATGATGCCAGCCTGAAAAAGTTATATATCATATATGATAATCCCTACAAAGAACAGGTTAAAAAAATATTGGGGAAAAGGGAGAAATTACATGTAAAAAGCATTTTCTTCCTTCATTTTTATTATTTTCAATGAACCTTTTGTTTTTTTTTCCAAAACTTTAAATAAACACTCCGGTTTTTTACAACATTCATTACTAGGCTGGCAAACTTTGTTTTGAAAAAAGCAAAATGACAAAAATATAGACAAGTGATTCTGGGTTCGATTCTCAGTATAAGAGGCTGTTCTTGGACTCTTCATTTGTCTACACATTCGGTGCGAGTACTAGTGTCATCTGCAGAAAGAGAGGGATTAATGAAATTGTTTAAACTTACCCTCAACATCATTGTTTGTTATCCCCCGCCGAGGAAATCATCGGGGGATATTGTCTTTGCCATATCCGTCCGTCCTTCCGTGTCATGGGTAGTATGCATGTACAAATGAGGTTTATTGGGTAGATTTTCTTTGTTGGGTATACCCAACATTTTCGGGCATAAATTCTTGTCCACGATTGTTTTCTTGGGTATATCCTAGAAAGTACCCATGAAATTTTCGGACTTTATAAAGTCCGTAAAATTTGTCCGTATCTCGGACTCCACATAAATATTCAGTTCATATTCCGTGCCTTTTCCTATACCGCACATAGTCTTGATCATTTTGATGATTCGGCATTTGTCGCTATTCGCCTGCAACTGGTTCCCGTATGCTGGAAGTACGTATCCGCATACAGTGAAGAGCGCCTGAATTCAAGGATAGATTATTGGCAGAGGTCATTCACGAACAGAGTACGAACTGGACTTTATGGGTATGTTTAGCTTAATTCCTGTGAACATTAAGTTTCAATGGTAAATAAATGAAAATTGTGAAGTATGATTGCTTAGAATCGCAAAACAGCATTCTCCAGAAATTGAAGCCATTTTGATTTGAGAAAAAATGATTTTTCGACCATTTGCAATTCAAATGGTTTTGCATTATTTCTAAAGAAAATTATTTCAGGCGTTATTTCTGAAATTTTAACCCACACCATTTTTACCAAACGATTTTAATGATCCATCAAAGTAAATATGAAAAAGGCATGTTACGGAGCATAGATTGTGTACTGACGGTTAGTTTTTAAAGCGTTAGAGCACAATCAAAGATCGAAAATAAAACTGATAGGGTCCATTCTGATGGTGAAACATAACTGGGGGTATAAAAATGTACTTTTCCGTGACATTGACCTTTAATTATGTGTATCATTAAAACGGAAAGCCTTTATATTCTATGGTTCTTTTGATTGTTTACATGGGGGCTTGTGAAGTTTTTTGTTTACTTAATAATGGTTTGAAATAGTATTTTAAATGTTGTAACTAATTATTGTCGTATTAAAGAGCTTGAGAAAGTCAAAATATAGCCTCGTTCTGCAAAGTATTCATCCAATAGAATTCAGTATTGTACAAAGACATGTTAAATAACCTCATATTATTTTTTCTGGATGCCTTCAGTAATATACATATTTATATACATGTATGATGTTCTGTAGAAGAGTCATCGTTGCTGATTCCTTCCTTAAACCTATCCGACTTGGAACCAAGTACCCGTAGCTTCTAATCATACGTTTGAAATCGGCAAAATTTACACCAGTCCGATTTCAAGGGCATCGCAGTATCGCAAGAATGATGAATCATAAATCTTTGTTATAATGTGTCAAATATTGTTCTTCAATATTTTCTTCAATATTTTCTAATATTTACGTGCATCAAACGTCGCATCTTTTTGAGAAAGGGTTAAGTCATTTCTCAAGCTGTGGATATTTTTGGTGTCAGGATACAATATGTTAAACATAAGTGAAAGAAATATTCCGTCATTTCCAAAGGCTTTTGCATGCGAAAATATGCGCCAAAGTGAAAAGATTTTGTTCTTCGTTTGAGCAATGTTTAAAACCCTTTCCCAAAACAAGACCTAGTTTTGACGTTGTTGATAAAAAACAAAACTTTTGGAAACATTGAGAGAAAAGGAGAAAATGTTGATAATCAGTATTTTCTCCTCTTGCCTAAATATATTCTGATTTATGTCATATAACACACACATATTTTCCATTATAAAGCTTAATTTGCCATCTTCAGTAACTTTGCAGAGAGTCTGGTCCAAAATGTTATCATTTTGGAAAGGGTTAAATATGATTTTGTATAGCGGACGAGAATTGACCTGGCAGACCATTCCATTCGATTAGCATGGGCTGCTCTGCCAGGTCATTTATCGCGAGGTAAATATAGGAGCGAACATAACAAACGCCATTTTTAATACTTTGAAAACATCTAGAAAATTAAACATTATTAAGTTTATGCACTTCTACTTATCATCGTCGGTATTAAGTTCCATCCTAGATGTGCAGCGAATCATTGGGTGATCATTTTGTTGGTTTTGTGTCGACTGAGGTGGGTACCAGGACGATGATTGTTGCTGACTTTGGTTGTACTGTGCCATGTTCTCGCATCCCTGGTCTAGTCTACAGACTACTGCTTGGTGGCGGACCTTGGGACCAGGTTAATGGGTTTGGCTGCCAACCTGTCTGATTGCCTGGTCTTTGTGCCGTTTGTTTACGTTGCTGCGATGGGGGATGCTGAGCTGATTCACACGGACGTTTCTTTACCAACTTCCTATAATGGGTTACCAGCTTATACATTTCTGTATCGCACTCATCATATAGATCTACAGGTAGTTCCTGTAAAAGGGTACCACACCACTGAGTGAAATGCTGACGATCTTTGTGTTTTCCAACCACATCGTGTTGGCTTTTCAAAATATGTTCCGATAAATTAACCAGTTTTTATGTCTCTCATTGCTTGCTACAAGAAGCCTGATTCTAGCTACCTCGTCTAAATGATTGAGAAGTTGAATCTCCGGCACTACATCTATCATCACCGGAAGAGATAAATGACTGCGTTTGCACTTTTATCCAAGCTGTTCACCCTGTGGATTAAGCGAAGATACTTTTGCAAGCGCCAATCTTTGCGAAGGCTTATAATCGGCTCCTGTGATTGAATATTTATATGGGGACGAAGGAATTTCCAGCGATGCCAAAATTCAACGTCAGATTCTTTACAAGTGTATTCCAATGCCCCATAACCTGACTTTGAAACAAGCGTCTTCAAGCGACCTAGACGTCTTCTTTGTGTCTCGTACCAGGTAAACATGTCTTTACACTCAACACCCATTGAGCGGGACCCCCAGCTGTGGAGGGGGATTAGAAATATCCCGGCTGCCGTGTCCTGTAGCAAATGGTAAGACCCCAAGCAAAGGACAGTGTGTCTGTAACGGACCCGCTTGTTGGCCGTGAGTGGATACTCGTAAGCCGGAAAAGAGGATCCTGGTTAGTTGAGGGAAGCCCAGGGCTCTCCAGCTTCCCAACACGCTGCTTTGGCCTCGGCTTCGGTGTAAACGGGAGCTTAGATGGACCCGGTCTAGGCAATCGGCTGGTCGCTTTAGACGAACACATTTTTGTTTGTACCAATGCGCTATCTCGCCAAATGTCTAGAAATTGTACATGTTGTACTCTTTCTTGTCACTACTTATGTTATGATAAAATGTTTTGGTTTGTTTTCGTCTATATAGGCTCATGGGTTAATTGAGTTGATTGAATGCCTTGATCGGCGTCGAAATACATGATTGACCTTTGTTTTAGAGATTACTCATGTATGTCTTTGCCGCGCTTGTTTGTTTGGTCGGCTTGAGTATACCATCTGGGTATCCCTGGCATGGGGAGCTGGATATCCGCTCCATTTTCCATGTCCCCTTGTTGGACTCCACGGTGGGTTGGGGAACCCAGATGATGAATACCTATCTACAACCATGGATTCTAAAACTTTAAAAAGGACGCGTTTTGATACTGACTTGGACACGGAAAATCGATCACGTAATTTGAATTTCGCTAGGTTCCTGCTGATTGAATCAGAAAATGAAAGTAGACCGTTGACATCTCTATCGCCATTTGTCATAAATAAATGTATTGTTTCGTACGCTGGTGAACCTAAAACAGTAAAAAAGTTAAGATCTGGTGCCATTTTGGTAGAGGTAGATAAGAAATCCCATTCTGATAATTTACTCAGAATTAAGAAATTCCATGATATTCCTGCCAAATGCTCCGAACACGCAACACTCAATACCTCCAAAGGTCTCATACGCTGCCCTGACCTTCAGGGGGTGTCTGAGGAGGAAATTGTTTCGGAGCTTGGACCTCAGAATGTTACAGCAGCCCGACGCATTTTCTTCTATAAACAAGGACAAAAAAAGGCAACTAACACAATTGTTTTGACATTCAACACCTCGATTTTGCCAAAAAGCTTAAAGATAGGTTACTTGAAGGTGAACGTAGACCTTTATATCCCTAACCCGCTGCAATGTTATAAATGTTTTAAGTTCGGGCATCACGAGAAGAGATGTCAGGAGGCTCAGCGTTGTCGTCGTTGTGGCGATCTGGCTGAGACTCATGACGTCGACGAGTGTGAGAACTCTGAGTTATGCGTCAATTGTGACGGTGCTCATATGTCGACTTCTCGTGCGTGTCCTCATTGGAAGCGGGAAAAGGAGATTGTCACTGTTAAGTGCAGGGAAGGTCTTTCTTTTTTCGAAGCGAAAAAGATTGTAGAAAGTCGCTCCCAGCTTGCTTCATACGCCCAGGCTACGAAAGTACATTCAGTAACCAGTAAAACTGACAGTGGCTGTGACAATTGTAAGGGTCTTTTTAGGAAATTAATGATCTTATTTCCTGAGAAGAAAGAAGAAATTTCTAAGTTGTTCCCTGCCTCTAACCCAGTAGAAGCTTCATCTTCTGTTAGACCGGAAACCAGCAAGTCTTCAGACTCTGAAAAATCCTCAGGCGCCGCACCAAACATTTCTCCAGCTAAAGAACGTTCTAATTCTGAATCAAGACCAGCCAGCAAAGTTTCTGTTAGTAATGACGAAACAAAGTCTAGTAATGAAAATCGAAGGCCAAAGCCTTCAAAACCGGTGATCTCTGATCGCCAACCAAAGGGATCCCAGGATCCTATTCAACAATACAATCGGTATCATAGTCTTGAAGAAGACATGATAACCGACGACCTCGCAGATTCCAAAAAGAATAAGCAAGGTAGCAGCATTATAAAACTTAACAAAAGATGAGTAATTTTAGACTTCCAATACTCTGTGGTATAATTTTAATCCTAATATCTATCATGGCGAATACTATTATTCAATGGAATTGTAGAAGTGTTAAATCCAATTTTGAAGAGCTTAGTCTTTTAGTCTCTAAAGAAAAACCAGTAGCAGTTTGTTTACAGGAAACCTTCCTTAAAGATACTGACAAGTTTACCTTTAAATATCATTCTTGCTATTTTAAAAACTTTACGGAAAGTGAAAGGGCATCAGGAGGTGTTGGTATCATTGTTAATAACAATGTTCCACATCGCCCTGTGCCGCTTGACACTACTTTACAAGCAGTTGCTGTAAGCGTTTCTCTCAACAAAACAGTAACCATTTGTTCTATTTATCTCCCTCCTAGTTCTCCTATTGACAGCAGGAAACTAGATCGTCTTGTTGAGCAGTTACCCAAACCTTTTATTTTAATGGGCGATTTTAACTCACATCATACGATGTGGGGATGTTCAAACACAGACAACAAAGGTCATATTGTTGACGACTTTATTTCAAGACAAGATCTTTCTCTTTTAAATGATAAATCATCTACTTATCTACATCCTGCTACTGGTTCATATTCATCATTAGACTTGACAGTTTGCAGTCCCCAAATTTTTCCAGATCTTAACTGGAAAGTTGCTGACGACCTTCATGGCAGTGACCATTTTCCGATTCTTATATCGGAAATTGGGCCATCTGTACAGGAGCGACCACAACGGTGGAAACTCCATAAAGCAAACTGGGACTTGTTCAAAACTGTTTGTGAACAGTCCATTACACCTCAAGCTTTTGAAGATTGTGAGAATCCTGCAGAATTATTTACCTCTCTGTTATATTCATCTGCAGAAAAAGCAATTCCAAGAACGTCTAAAAACCCTAAACATCCAAATAAGCCATGGTTCAATGATGATTGCAAAAAGGCTATAGCAAAGCAAAAGTCGGTTCTTAGAGAGTTTGATCTAAGGCCGACCAAGGAAAATCTTATAAAGTTTAAAGTTGCACGTGCGAGAGCACGGCGCACTATTAAACGCAGTAAACGTACGTCTTGGAGGCAGTATGTATCTAGATTAAATTCTAGATCATCTGTCAAAAAGACTTGGGATATGGTGCGTAAAATTAGTGGCAAAAACTCTTCACTAAGTGTTGGGCATTTGAATACTGATAATGGCGTTGCTTCATCTAAACCAGACATAGCAAATGTCTTAGCAGATACCTTTGCAAAGAAATCCTCCTCTTCTAATTATTCAACAGAATTTCAAAAACATCAAGAACAAAAAGAAAAAGTTAATTTGAATTTTAAATCCAAGAATACAGAGCATTATAATAAAGAATTTACTCTTAAGGAGCTTAAAACAGCCCTTAAGAAATGCCATGATACTGCAGTTGGATGTGATGACATCCACTACCAGTTCTTGAAGCATTTACCATACCAATCCCTTCAGTGTTTACTTGATATCTTTAACAGTGTTTGGAAAACGGGAATACTTCCAGCCTCGTGGCGGGAAGCTATTGTCATTCCAGTACCCAAACCTGGTAAAGATTCAGATAATCCTTCTAATTACCGGCCTATAGCCTTAACAAGTTGTGTTTGTAAAACCATGGAAAGAATGGTCAATGACCGTCTTGTATGGTTTCTTGAGAAAAACAAACTTATTACGTCGGCCCAAAGTGGCTTTCGTAAGCAAAGAAGCACCCTCGATCATTTCGTTCGCTTCGAGACTTTTATACGAGAAGCTTTTATCAAGAAAGAACACGTTGTTTCAGTCTTTTTTGATTTAGAGAGTGCATATGATACCACATGGAAGTATGGAATCATGAATGACCTTCATGATTTCGGTATACGAGGTCGCCTTGCTTATTTCATTTCTGCATTTTTGGATGAACGGCAATTTAGAGTCAGGGTTGGAGATACGCTCTCTGATCCTCACGAACAGGAGATGGGTGTCCCCCAGGGCTCCATTCTTTCTGTTACACTTTTTAGTGTCAAAATAAACAATATTATTAAGGCTACTTGCCCTGGTATTGAATATTTTCTTTACGTTGATGACTTCTGCATTTGTTATAGGTCTAAACACATGCATACCATTGAACGACAGTTACAGCAGGTTCTAAACAACCTGAGTAAATGGTCGAATGAAAATGGTTTTAAATTTTCTAAAACCAAGACAAAATGTATGCATTTCTGTAAATCGAGAAAACTCCATCCCGATCCAGAACTCACTTTGGACGGGATCCGTATCGAAGTTGTCCCAGAATTCAAGTTCCTTGGTCTTTTATTTGACTCTAAATTATCATTCATCCCGCACATTGAATATTTGAGCAATAAATGTAAGAAAGCTCTAAATCTTTTACGTGTCGTCTCCAGTATGGACTGGGGAGCAGACAAAAAAGTTTTATTACGTCTTTATAGATCTCTTATGAGATCTAAATTAGACTATGGTTGTGTTGTTTACGGATCCGCCCGTCAATCCTACTTGCGCAAGCTTGATTCTATTCATAATCAAGGTTTACGTATTGCGCTGGGCGCATTTAAAACATCGCCAATTAACAGTCTCTATGCGGAAGCAAATGAGCCATCTTTGAATTTACGTAGAAAGAAATTATCAATGGATTATTATTTAAAACTTAAATCTAATCCCGATAATCCTACACATGACGTTGTCTTTGAACCTCTTTATGAAGAGGAATTTAATAAGAAGGAATCAATTATACCTCCTTTCAGTTTACGTTGTAAGGCAGATGTGAATTCTCTAGATTTTGATCTAGATGACGTGGCCGAACATAAAGTTCCAAATGTACCTTTGTGGACGTCCAAAAGTCCCACCTTTATTTATGATCTTGCTTCAACGAAAAAGTCGGAAACTGATCCTTTGGTGTTTAAAAACAAATTCCTAGAAGTACAAGAAAAGCACATGCTTCATTTGCAAATTTACACCGATGGTTCTAAAAGCGAAGAAAAAGTTGCTTCTGCTGCCATTCTAGATGGCTTCAAATATCAGTATCGTTTGCCCGATAACTCGTCCATTTTCTCTGCCGAGCTCAAGGCTATTGACCTTGCGCTCGAGCACATCATTGAAAATGGCTATTGGCGCTACATTATTTTTACAGACTCTTTGTCCTGTATGCAAGCGCTCGAGCACGAAAAAACGGACAATCCTGTTATTGTGAAACTTCTTGAGAAGCTATCTCGTCTCTATGCTTCTGATGAAGATACTGATATTGTTTTTTGCTGGCTTCCAAGCCATTGCGGTCTACGTGGCAACGAAGAGGCAGACAAAGCTGCCAAGGAGGCGTTGTCACTAGATATTTTACCTTTTAAAGTCCCTTTTACCGATTTTAAACCCCTGATAAATAGTTTTATTCAAAATGTATGGCAAAATTGTTGGAGCGACGAGGCTAATCACCAAAATAAATTGTTTAGTATTAAACCTGCACTTGGTGAATGGTTGCCAGGTCTTCGATCTGACCGCCGCGAGGAGTTAGTTTTGGCACGACTGCGAATCGGGCACACACATTTGACCCATTCGCACCTATTAAAGAACGAGGGAAAACCTCTATGTATTCCTTGTAACGAGGAGCTGACTGTTCAGCATCTCCTCATTGATTGTACAGATTTAGCCATCATTAGAAGCAGGCATTTTAACGCTAACAGTTTAAAAACATTATTTGATACTGTTAGGCCTGAATCAATTTTTAACTTTCTTAAAGAGTGTAACCTCTTTAAAAAGTTATAGCTGTGATATTTAATCTGTGATATCTTATATGTTCTGTGGATTTTCCGGTCGGGTGGACTCGGACATGGGTGTTCTCTGATCTGGGAGGAGCCCATGTCTATTCGTGCTCACGTCGGATTATTCATGGTACATTGTTATACAATATTTCGTACGATATTTTTAATCATTTATACTTCAGTTATTTTTAATAGGTTATATGCCCTATGGGTTTTCCGGTCGGGTGGACTCGGACATGGGTGACCTCTGATCTGGGAGGAGCCCATGTCCATTCGTGCTTACGTCGGATTATTCGGCGAGGTGCATTGTATTTTTTGATATGATTTTCCGGTCGGGTGGACTCGGACATGGGTGACCTCTGATCTGGGAGGAGCCCATGTCCTTTCGTGCTCACGTCGGATTATTCATGGTGTTTTATAAATTTGCATAGAATTTTATCTGTTATAGAATATCGTATTTTTATCATTTCTCCTCTAGATGTTTATGTAACTAATACATATTCCTATACATCTTATAGTGAGGTATAATTACAGTGAGTGCGCCCAATATGACCTTAGTAGTCGATGGGCCTTAAAACTCCATTCATTCATTCATTCCCATTGAGCGGGCCTTCTGTTGCCAGAGCTCATTCTTCTTATTTGGCTGCTGCCAAAGATCCTTCTTTTTGTTATAAAGACCTTCATTCTGAATCAAGAACTCAATTACCTCTTCTTTTTGTTCTTCTGTTAAGTTTGTTATGCGTCGTTTATCCCTTCCTTGCTTTTGGACACAGACAAGTTCTTCTTCGACCTCCACTTGGTTATCTGCATCGGCCTCATTAGCTGACATCGAATTGTTTACCTCTGCATTTGGAGCCTCCACCGACTCATTAATCTGGGTAATAACATCGTCATTTGGTATCGATGTTGTCGCTTGCCACAGTTTCCGTCACAGGGGCTTAAAACATAGATAAAGAAAGTGTCAATACATATCACACGTGATAATATTATACATAATTTGTGTTATGAAACGATTTATATTGGTGAAAACTGCGCTGTACCACATACAAATCTCCGAAATTTTTCTACATAATTATATTTATCTAGGAAATATACAGATGAAGTAAATCATACAAAGGCAGTTAGCCGTCATGTCGTTGATGTAAATGCAAAACCTGGTATGTCGATCTTTGCGATTTTCAAAGTTAACCATTGTATGTCCAGTTTAGGCAATCCTTGCAGGTTTTTGGACATTTTACTTATTAGTATTGATGCCACATTACATGTGAACCACATGTCCGAATTTCAAGCAAAACCTTTCAGTTTCGAAAAAGTTATTATTTCTTTTCTCTACCCTTCCAAAACCTCCTAAAATTAAGATAAGATATTTTACATTAACACCGATGATGTGTCAATTGAAGAGTTTATTAAAGCAGACATATGAATTGATGGCGGACCGAAGGACAGACATACAAACACAAGGAAAAAAAGAAGAAATACTTTTATAACGAAAGTAGGACAGACAGACAGACGGAAAGAAAGAAAGATAAAGCGTTAATTTATTTACCCGAAACTCCAGTCTTTTTCCACCATTTCTTTTTATACCCGCAAACGCAGTTTGGAGGGGGTATACTTGAATCAATTTGGAGGGGGTATACCGGAATCAGCCTGTCGGTCCAGTGGTTGGTTGGATGGTTGGTTGGTTTGTTTGTTTGTTTGTTGGTCTGTCTCCAAAACCTTGTCCGGATGACTCCTCCTACACTTGTTGACCGATTTAGTTCATACTTGGCACAAGTGTTCATTGTGACATGTAGGTGTGAAGGACGCAAATTTCATGGAACTCGGATCGATACTTTTTGAGTTATCGCCCCTGATTTGACCAAAAAATGCTTGTCCGGATAACTCCAGTGGCGGATCCAGAGGGGGTTCGGGGGGTTCAAACGAACCCCCCTTTGTACACTAATTATTTCATTTTCATGCAGAAATTCAGTCAAAGTTGTGTGATATTTGAAAAACGAACCCCCCTTTTTGTAAAAACGAACCCCCCTCACAGAAATCCTGGATCCACCGCTGAACTCCTCCTACACTTGTGGACCGATTTAGTTCATACTTGGCACAAGTGTTCATTGTGACCTGTAGATTTGCAAGGCGCACATTTCATGAAAATCGAACTGATACTTTTTGAGTTATGGCCCCTGATTTGACCAGAAAATGCTTGTCCGGATAACTCCTCCTACACTTGTGGACCGATTTACATCATACTTTGCACAAGTGTTCATTGTGACCTTTAGATTTGCAAGACGCAAATTTCACGGAAATCGGTCCAATAATTGTTGAGTTATGGCCTCTGATTTGACGCAAAAATGCTTGTCCGGACAACTCCTCCTACAGTTACTATCCCATTTGCTTCACACTTGGCACATATGTGCATTAGGACCTGTAGATGTGCAATAAGCATATTTCATGAAAATCGACCCATTACTTTTTGAGCCATGGCCCCTGATTAGACACAAAAGTGCTTGTCCGGATAACTCCTCCAACACTTACTGTCCGATTTGCTTCATACTTGGCATAGGTGTGTATTAGGACCTGTAGATATGCATGACGCAAATTTCATGGAAAATCTGACATTACCTTCCTCAATTTTGGCCCTTGATTTTACCAAAAAATGCTTGCCCGGACAACTCCTCCTTTAGTTACTGTCCGATTTGCTTCATACTTGGCACAGGTATGCATTAACTTCTGTAGATGTGAAAGACGCACATTTCATGAAAATCAGACCGACACTTTCTAAGTTATGGCCCCTGATTTGACAAAAATGCTTGTCCGGACAATTCCTCCTACAGTTACTGAACGATTTGTTTCATACTTGGCACAGGTATGTATTAGGACCTGTATATATGCAAGATGCTAAATTCATGGAAATCAGACCGATACTTTCTGAGTTATTGCCCCTGATTGGACCAAATTGCAAGAAAATCGGATTGACAATTTCTGAGTATGGCTCCTGATTCAACAAAAACGCTTGTCCGAATAAAGTACCACGGGGGTAGATTTCTAGTTATTGAAGAATGTCCGATCTGCATTCTTGTATTGTCTTGATTTTGTAAATAATCGTGGGATATTTTCCGCGTGTTCGGTGAGCATGCCAGAACCGTTCTCATCGTCCTGAATTAGTGCCGAAACCCTTCTGTACCGTTTACCACGAAAGTCCGTGCAATGCACTGAGTGTCCGTACGCTGTTCACTTGACTGAAGTAGACCGGATCAATCGCGAATAGTTCCGGATATCATGACGATATCCTTACGACAACGCGGACAATACGCAGAACATAAACCGACAATCATTTCCGCGTAGAAATTTTGCTATCGATCAAAATTTTGACGCGGACAAGATTACTGGTCAGGAAGGTTACGAATTATGCGGAAGGTTTGCTGATAACATTTAAAAGAATGCATTAGGAACGTGCGGAAGGTCTGCAGAACGTTATTTTTTCTGTCCGAATATATTCGGCGTATTGTCCGAGCCCTAGTGGACGCTAGGTCCAATAATTTCGGACAAAAATATCATTTCGTTTGTGTTGTTATAAAATCTCGCAATTACGGCTTGATTAAAGCCGCAGTTACCAGATTTGGAAACAACACCTTCATCAAAAAAGAAACGGTAAACCCAGTTTAACTTTAGTATAAAAGTCATTGTCATTAGGCTTGCTCATTTATTTTTAGAAACTTAATGCATGTTTGTTTAAGGCAACCATAATTTTATCATGATGCACGTGCAGATCGTGCAACTAAACTCGATAGTTCGTCGCGCAGTTCTAAAATTAGAACAACTACATTTGCATTTCTTATAATCAATATGCACGTGCAAATTCAGGATGGGTAACCCGCTTGATTTTTAGGAAGCTTTCACACCGAAAAATCGTCCGCTTCAAGGACGTTTTGTCGACCCAGATTCAAATTTAAGTAATTCAAATTTTAGATAATTTTACTACTTTAAAAGAAACGAGCATCGTTACGATGCATCTCCTGGAGACATACAAACTGACAAACAAACCCTTTAAAGTGACATTTCAGAATTTTTTGTCATGAATATTACTTTTATTTTTATCCGAAAGAGCATATTTCCTTATGAAAATTCTGAAAGTTTCAAGCCAAAATATTGTGCCGTTTAAGAGAAATTCATATTTGTGTGTTAAAATTGAACAAATTGTTGTGGACAACAGTTCGGATTTATATGCAATTTATCGATTATGTCTCAACTTTAAATGCGTGTTTCTCGCTTATTGGCAACAACTTAAAAAACTAATAGTATTTGTACTCATTAGAATAACCAATCTAGGCATCAAGACATACTTTAAAAAAATGAAATTGGAATGAAATGTCCCTTTAACTTAGTACTTTCTGCCTACACGTACAAAGAAAATGATACTTTTTCGTCCTAAGGACTTGGTTATGAGAATGCATTTCCATTTTGATTTTTACCCCGGCAGCTCAAAAATGTCCCAGTTATGACCTTTTAGCGTTGATTCTACCAAGACGGACATACGGATGAACGACTTAACCATATTTTCTATTATCTCTGTACTTTTTATCGACATTTGTAGACTTTATTCCTTTTTTTTTCAAGAAATACGATCGCTAGACGAATTTAAACGGAGTATAAATTTTCTTCAATATGTGTGTGTGTTTTTTTTTTTTTTTTTTTTTTTTTGTTGTTGTTGTTTTTTTTTTTTTTTTTTTTGGCGTTTTCCACGAAGAAATCGTTCGTGTTTCAGACAGAAGATCGCTCGGACGTTAGTGAAATGCATACGGTATTATAGCTAAGATGTTCTCGTCCACGAACAGCCATTTTTGAATCAAGCATGCACATAATTAGGTGTAGCGATGCAGTAAAAGGATAAGTTGTTATTTTTGGTTACGTTAAATAGGCATTAAATCTCTTTCTTCACTATGAAATGGTGCCTGGCTTTTGGACAGGTACAGACTCGCAGAATCCTTTAAGGCATATGTTGTTGTTTTTTTTTTGTAGCTGAGTTGTTCTCGTCGATAAAAATGTTTATTTGAAAGCAACCAAAAGCGACGGAACGTACAGTGTAGGCCAGAAAATATTGAGGCAAAAGGAGAATTTGCTTGTTACCAGATTTTCCTCCTTTTCCGATATGTTTTCTGTTAGACACAATCAAATCAGGTCTTGATTGGGAATTGATTAACCCATTACCAAAGGACAGAATTTTAGGGCTAAATTGGAAGATCTTGCAGACAACAATTTCCATTGAAGCAAAGCTCTAATTTCGCTGTCTTTTTGGATGGAAAACATTGTGGGAAATGAAGAAAATGCTCGTCACAAGCAATTTCTTTTTTTCTCCGCGATGTTTTCCTTGACCATTCATTTGTGGGAAGTCAAAAATAGCCATGTGTGATAATGAGTAGAGTGACGGACTCCGGAATAACTGTATGAAAATGCCGAGATACGTTGTTCTTACATCTCCTCAATCCGAATGGATATTCATACTGACACATTTCATCATATATTCGCATTTCAACTTCTCGATCCGAATTGACATTGATAGTAACACATTTCAGCATATATTCGCATTTCCAGATATGATAAGTGTATAATAAAGCCTACAAAATATCGATGCAAAAGCAGAAACTGCTGATTATCAGTTGTTTCAACTTTTGCCTGAATGTTTTCTTGAAAACCAGGTATTGTTCACAAATGGACTAAGAAGTGCATGGAATTTGAATCACAGCATAATCTGCAGAGATACGTCTTTCTTACATCTGCTGGAAGAGAATGGACCTACGGACTGTCATAGTTCGTATTTATTCGATTCTCAAGAAAAATCTCGCAACTACAGATTGATTCAAGCTGTATTTAGGATGTTTTCATTGATAAGAATATTATACAGCGAAATTCTAGACTGACCCAAATTATTTGATCCTTGAGAATAAGCTTGTGTTGGTCATTTTCAGTGGCAATCGCGAAATTATCTCCCTTTGAAAGATGTGATCATCAATTTATTGTGTTTTTGTGTTGTTGTTGTTGTTGTTGTTGTTGTTGTTGTTGTTGTTGTTGTTGTTGTCGTCGTTGTTGTTGTTGTTGTTTTGGCACATTAATTCAAACTAGACAGGTTCAAGGTAACTTCTGTTGTTTGAGAAAGCTTTTCTTATTTTTCGTGACATTTTCTACTACTTTGGAAACGAATTATTGTGTTATCTACATCTTTCACATTCAATCAGTCAACACATGGGGAACAATTTATCCATTTAATCGTGACGTATTTCGGACAAGCTATGGTATTTCTGTACGAGTTGTTACAAAATCTTGTAACTGCGGCTTGATCAAAGCCGTAGTTATGAGATTTTATAACAACATCAACAGTTTATCAATACATAATAATAAACTGAGTCTATATTGGCACAAAATTCATTTGGGAAGTTCTCAGGTTGCAATTCATAGGAAGATGATCTCTCTCTTATCCCGTGTCTGTATTTTGACATTACATTAAAATCAAGAAAGAATTGCACTCCTGGGCGGAATTATTAGCGTGAAACGTACGCGTTAGTTTTTAGTCTTTTGACCTTTCTTAACAAAATTCAAGAATATATACAAATTATATTTCCTTTTTGGTTAAAATCATACTTTTTCAATTTTTGGTATTTTAGTTGTATTGCGACACAAACGTTGTAATTATTTTATTCATTTTCATAAATGGTATAAAGTTGTAATCACAATATGGTGCCAATAAAACAAAACAAATTAAAACAAATTTAAAGGGAAGTAATATACAAGTCAAAACTCTGTGTCATATTTTACACGAATTCTATCTTTAATAACAGTCATTTTGTCATTTTTTACAGTTTTTGAAGTGGAACACCCTAAAACTTTGTCGTTCGGGACAAACTCTCATAGCCTCCATAGATTAGCTACATGTAGTTATGACCCGAGAGCAAGCGTGGAAACTGTATAAACAAACAAACGAACGATGGTTTTTAATTGGACGTCCGAAAGGACGTACAATTCTTATAACCACTTTTGGACAGGCGAAATGGGTTTTCATTACCAAAAAACCCTTTCTCAGACTCAATTGCCAGTTGACCAGAATTCAAAATAGATTTTGCGACCATACAGGAAAACTGTCGTATCTTTTCCTACTTTCTATGTGTTCTCTAACAAATACTATAAGATTCATTGGCCGATTCAATTCATACCACGTCTTAACCAACTTTACGATCTTTTTTCGATTTAATCATTTTCTTGTAGTTTTTTGACTTTCGTAATATTTATTGTGTAAAGGGTAAGATATTTAGAAAGCGATACATGCATACGCTATGGTTATAATGTAAACAGACACCATATATCATCAGCAGCAGCGATAGCTCAAACGGGAAAGGATTAACCTCGCAACCTTTTTTCAGTTTGAAATTTGGAACGCCGTTGGTTCAAAACCAGTTCGGATTATTTCTTCTGTAAAACGTTTGTTTTTCTTGATGTGTTTACTGAAAACACACATTTTAGAATGATTATGATTACCCAATTTAATGCACGTATTGTGTATGATAGGTTCCTTTTCTTTGATCATTGTTGTTTAAGTCTTTGACACATTTAAAGGAACGGGGTTTCCACGAGACGTACTTTGGAACCAGGGTTTTGAAATTGATTATCGGGGAGTGAGTTCATTTCGCAAATCGGGTTCGACTCGATGACAAATCGGGGTTCCATCTGAACAGCCTCAGATGAGACACTAGTGAAATCCACCTATTCAGAAAAATAGTTGCTCTTACGAGTTATTTTTTTTCTCCAGCATCTGTATCACTGATATTCGACAGTATCATGACCTATTTACATACTGATCGATGATCATGACAACAATGATTATTACTAGTATAAGACTAAGTGACAGCGATCTGTATTTATTTCGTTTAAGAGACCCGTTTACGTGTATTGAGCTAAGAAGATGAAGCAATGGGTCTGCAACAGATGGTACCTGGATGATCGTATGAATATGTTTACAGATAGGGACATTGCTATTCTCAAATTTTCGTTGATAGTAATATGAAGATTTAAATTGCTTATTGTACTCCACTGCCATTTTCCCGACGGCACGTTCCCAATTTCCTCTTTTTATGCACATCTGTAGATGTAAGGATGCTGCGGTAGTACTTGTATGAGGAATCCATGGTTAGGTGCTCCAATTCATCTGGTATTTTGTTTCAGGAAAAGTATGTATTGAATTTGTTTTGTAACTACAACCAGGGAAAACTGCTACCGTGTTTTTTTCTTTTTTTACTCTAAACAGGAATAAAAATCAAAGTGCTTGGAGCACTATATTTAGACGCCTCTCATTGATTGAGCGGAATTGTATGTAAATGATCGGCGTTTCATTACTTTATTTCGTTGAATTTGTGTTAAGATCGATTCTAAATCACTGCGGTCGTTTTTTCGCCAACGATGGTGGAGATAGAAGTCGAACAAGAGTGCCATGGTCACAATATACGCCGCCACTTATAAAACTTGAGACAAAAAAAAAAAAATGACATTGACAAGGATTTATAAATATTCACACAAAAACCTGTAAAAAGTTGTGTTCACAAAAAGGTTTTTATAAATATCCAGTCAAAAACCTGGAAGGAATTGCGTTCACAAGACTGAAATATAATTAAGCCCTAGAGACTAAGATTGAAGGGGGCATAACTCAGGCAAAAATCAATGAACCATAAAATCCTTACTTCATGCACATCTACCAATTAAGGTAATAACATCCACCAAGTTTCATAAGGATCCAGTCAGAATCTTAGAAGAAGTTGTGTTGACAAGGCTGCAATTTCAATCAGCCCCAGAGACTAAGTTTTAAGGGGGCATAACTCTAGAAAAAATCAATGAACCATAAAATCTTTCCTTCATGCAAATCTACCAATTGAGGTGATTGACCAAGTGTCATTAATATCCAGCCATAAACGTAGGAGGACTTGCGTTGACAAGGCTGCAATTTCAATAAGCCCCACAGACTAAGTTTTAAGGGGGCATAACTCCTTCATGCACATCTACCAATTGAGGTGATAACATTGACCAAGTTTCATTAAGATCTAGCCAGAAACTTAGGAGGAGTTGTGTTGACAAGGCTGCAATTTCAATAAGCCCCAGAGACTAAGTTTTTAAGGTGCATAACTCAGGTAAAAATCAACGAACCATAAAATCCTTCCTTCATGCACATCTACCAATTGAGGTGATAACATTGACCAAGTTTCATTAAGATCCAGCTAGAAACTTAGGAGGAGTTGCGTTGACAAGGCTGCAATTTCAATAAGCCCCAGAGACTAAGTTTTTAAGGGGCATAACTCTGGCAAAAATCAACGAACCATAAAATCCTTCCTTCATGCACATCTACCAATTGAGGTGATAACATTGACCAAGTTTCAAGAAGATCCAGCCAGAAACTTAGGAGGAGTTGCGTTGACAAGAAAAGTGGACGGACGTACGGACGGACGGACGGATGGACGGACGGATGGATGGACGGACGGACAGACGGAGAAGATGACGCCAATATACGTCCGCCTCCGGCGGCGTATAAAAAAAGATGATTAAAAAGAACAATGTCTGAGTAGAATACGAACCCAGGGCCTTCCGGATATAACATGTGTAAAGAGTACAAGGTGAGTGCTCTGCTAAGTGAGCTATCGCGGCTTTCATTTATGTAGCGCGTTGGCTTACATTTTGAATAAATTGCTTTGTAGCGTACTTTATAAAATCAATGAAAAGTATAACTGACGACAATACTCATAGTAAACCGAAACAAGAAGACAAAAGTGCTAATCGCATGGCCCTTTCCTTAATTGAATTTGGTAATCAAATCAATAGTGATTATTCATAGCGACAAATCAGTTGTCTTGAAACGGCAATCAAATCAATTTGAAGCCTGAGAAGGGTTTTCTGGTATTAAAGCCGATTTCGTATGTCCGAAAGCGATCTTATAGAATTAAACACAGAAGAATGGATAAAATATCTTTCGTTTATGTACAATCCCGCTCAATCAATCAGAGACGTCCAATTACAGTGCTCTCAGCACTTTGATTTGTACTTGGGATAGATCTAGCGAGGGACTGTTTGGAAAAGGATTATAAGGAAAATTGATATTAAAACTTCATTTAAATAAGATATAAATGAATGGGGGACCAGCACAATGCATTCCATGTCTTTACGTCTCGTCATAAAATATTTCCTGGGACATGCTTATTAATTATCATTTAATATTGATATCTAGAGAATGTAGGCCTTTTCTGTTTTTTCAACAATGTTTTTGTATGCATTTTCTTTTTCACAGGCCTACCATCTGAACTAGGAATTGTTTGAGGAAATGGTTAATGGATAGAAAACCTCTAAACTTTCATTTATTTTAATCGTTTCCCAAACGACAAAATTTTAGGGTGATCCAATTTGAAAGCTGCTGCAGACGACAAAAATAATGATAACAAAGATATGATTTGTATAAAATATGGCACAAGAAATATTGAGACAAAAGGAGAAACCGTTGTTTATCAGCAGTTTCTTCTTTTGTTTTAATGTTTTCTCAACCCTTTTCTATCAGGGACGTCAAGACCTGGTCTTGTTTGGAAGACTTTATAAATTTATTACTTCAAATCCAAACCCTATGTTGTTGGTACTCATGGAAATTCGTGTCGACGAGACCATTTCAATGAGTACCCACAACATGGGGTTTGGTGAACAAATGATACTAGTGTGCTGCTAAAAAAGGTCTCAACTCAATCTTATATGTTATGTATTATCTGCTCTGCTAGTCCCAGACTCCATATCGTCAGTGTTATTGTAAAACCTCGTATCTACAGCGTCATTTAAGCTTTAGATACGAGGTTTTGCAATAACACCAACGATTTGCGGTTTTTTTCCTAGACCTCAGCTCTTTCATCTTTTGTTTCAACAGAATAATGAGTGGAAATGATAATAGAGGTGCAAGACCCAGTATACCAGAAGTTTTGGAATCACGGGACATAATCGTAAGAGCTTTTTCTTATACATACTAAGACTACATATAAGTTCGACAGCCATGAGCGACTGCTGGTTACATAAATACGTCGTAGATATTAATGCTAAACATCGTTTCTCATTTTTGGAAAGTTTTAAAGGGAAAGAAAATAAATTAAGGCATGTAACCCATCATTAGCACCAAATAGCCAGAGGAAATGTCAGTCTAATTTTTCCTAAGTGTTGAATTTCCATCCTCAGTATCTTGTTTTTTTTTTTTTAATGACAGTTATACACCCAAACACACTTTGAAATTTTAACCGTGACCTGTGTATGCATGAGAGCAAACAAAAGGTCACGTGGTCGTTTTACTATATAATTGATTGATCGAGTCGTTATTTTCACGCGAGCATTTTTCAATTATTCTGCCTTAGTACTAAGAATATTTTATACAGTCATTTACGTTAATTATTAGAGTTTTGAGTTACAGAAATATTTTTGCAACTTTGATTGAAAAAAGAGATTTTTTGGCTTGTAATCATTCGTACCCTGTCTCCATCGCCCGTTACCACCATGCAAGTTCAGGATGAGCTACTGCTTTTGAAAACCATATAAAAAGAAGTTTGCAGGAGCAAGTGAGCTCCTTAGTACTGTCCAAGTGTGGGCGGTAATATTTTGCATGTGTTTGTGCTCTAGATTAGAGCCAATAATGGACAGGTCACAGGATGTATTCCCAGCCTCGGAGCGTGGACAATTATAAATAAACTTATGGCTGAAATATTGTTGAGAGGTGTTAAATTAAAAAAGAAATGAAAAGAAAAATGTTTTAAACCTTTACCAAACAAGAAATGTTAATGTTTTGACTGTCAAGGGCGGATCCAGGATTTTTTCAGGGGGGGGGGGGGTCCAGCCCATAAGATGGAAGATGGCTTTAAATTTGTGAATTGTGTAACGATACATGTATAGGCCTACTGTACTGACTTTGTACAGTCAAAATTCGATTTTCGGCCAATTCAAGGCGAGGTCCGGACCCCTTTCTAGATCCGCCCTTAACTGTGCTACAGAGATTGTTTCGAAAATCATTTCAAGAGACAAATTAATGAAATACTTTTAATCAGCAGTTCCCCCTTTTGCCTCAACGTTTTCTATACTTCTATGTTCACACGCAAGGGTGGATCAAGGATTTTTTCGGGGGGGGGGGTCCAAGCCTAATTGCCAGGGAGGGGGAGGTCCACGCCCAAATGATGACTTAAATATGTTAAATTATGACGCTTTGATTATAGTCAACATTCAATTTTCGGCTTATTCCAGGGGGCGGGGGCGAACATCCCGAACCCCCCCCCCTCTAGATCCGCCCTTGTACATACAAAAATCCTACTTTCAAGATGCTCATTCTGTTGTCTGCAAGAGCTTCCAAATTGAATCAGGTGCCGTTTAGAAAAGGGTTTTAAAAGCCGCTGTCAAACTTGAAAAGTCTAAATAATTTGTCGTTTGGGAAATGGGCTTTAAGAACAATGCTTTTATTATCAAATTTTATCTACCATAATGAATTATCTATCTACATAAGCCTTTCGGTACTGGGATTGTCATCTTCACACTGAAAATGGCATGTTTCGTACATTTTTTTGTTGGGGAAAGGGGGTTAAATACATGAAAATGACAGTTGAACCTGGCGGCTAGGTCCTCAAAAGATCCGTGGATACTACGTTTTCGGAGGGTCAAAAATGACTTAAAAGCCAGTAAAGACCATAATTGGAAGTCAGTCAATGATATCCCGTCGAGATTCACAGAGGAATCATCACAAAACGGAGTGTGATTCCTCTTAAACTTATTCTTTCCTCCGTTCATTTCCATTGCACGTTGGATGCTTTGCTCTCAATTGGGTCAGAGCCTCGATCTGGCATTAAAAAGTGTTACTATTTTTAGTGACAAATTGGAAGTGTGTTTGGGTGTATTGATAAATATCGATGAAGCAGTTTGCCATCTTCCGTACATGCGCCAATAGGCAGCACCATTTTGAAAATTTTATTACGTCTGAAAACACGGTGGGTAACCCACGTGACTTTTTGGAAGCGTTCATACCGAAAAAAAAACGCCCGCTTCAAGGTATGTTTTGTTTAATTTCTCAGCTTATACGCTACGGATTTTGACGAGATAAAGTGCACCGTACGCGCATTTGATAGAGTCATTCCAGTCCCGTGTGAAACTAACTCACTCTGCTCCGAATCCCGTGGTTTCTTCAAACATTCGAGCGAAAGTTTTTTTTTTGGTGCACGCGAACTCTTCCTACTTTCGTTTTGTACCGAAACAAACTTTCGCTTAAATGTTTGAAGAAACCACTGGATTGTGAGCACAGTTAGTTACCATCGGGAATGGCCTACTCAATTGCGCGTTCGGTGCATTTTATGTTACCACAATCCGTAGAGTATTAGTTGAGAAATTAAACAAAACATACTTTGAAGCGAACGATTTTTCAGTGTGAACGCTTCCCAAATGTCACGTGGGTTACCCACCGTGGAAAAGACATCATGACGTTGAAATTTTCCTTTAAATATTTGCACAAAACTCCATTATCTAACCTTTAGAAACACGTATAACATAATTATATTGTATGTAAAAACAATCATCTCTATTTATTTGTCGTGGTAACAGATATCATGAAACATCCTGTATTACTTTAAGAAATGATGATTAAAGACTCCTTTCGGAAAATTCTCTACGTTTATACGATATTGTTTTTAAAAGATTTCCAAACTAGAGAGATTCACGCGATGTCTGAATTTTTCGTGCGACATCGTTAACATTCGTTAGATATCCGAACTTATTCTGGCGATGTCGTTAACATTAAGCGTTGAATGTTAACGGCGTCGCCCTCATCAGGGGTGAACTACCTTTAATGTCCATATTTCAATGTTTCATTCCAGTCCTGTTTTAAATCGGAAGAAACAACCTAAAAATAACCAGCCGTTCACAACGTGAATCGTAACTGATGAGAATCAAGTGAGTAACTATCACGATGGATAATCACGTGATACAACAATGTCAGAAAATCTTCAATAATTTTGTTAAAGGCAGAATAACACTTAACATCTTGCAAATTTTCCGAGAACTTCGTACAAAAAAAATAAATATATATTATTAAAATATGGTCTTTACATTGCATATATGCCAAAACTTAGCTTTCTACCTTGTGTATTGGCTAAGATGTCGACGGATTTAAAACCCCATGATTTGTTGTCCCGGGGATAATATTTACAATAATGGAACATATGGGGTTTTAAATCCGTCGACATCCTAGCCAATACACAAGATAGAAAGCTAAGATTTGGCATAGATGCAATTTAAAGGCCATATTTGCATAATACATATTTATTTTGTACGAAGTTCTCGGAAAATTTGCATGATTTTAAGTGCCATTCCCCCTTTAAAACGTGACCGATTTGCATTCGATTTAAAACAGAGAAGGTAGACAGACATCGCGCATTAGACAGACGTGTTGGATTTTTGAAAAATCAGCTGATAAAAAGTTATTGAAGATCAACCAACATTTTGCTTGATCTTCAACAACTTTTTTATCAGCTTATTTTTTAAAAAAAATCCACTACGTCCAGCTTATTTCTGTCATTTTGCCACCTTCTCTGCTTCAAATCGAATTCAATTCGGTTAAGTTGAAGCATAGTTATTGACGATTTTCTGAAATTCCGGGTCCCGTGATTAACCATCGTGAACTATGGTTTATCTTTTTGGGTCAAGAATATATTTAAGCTAGAACCTGGAAAAAGGTTTCTTATCGCATTTGAATTTTCCATAATGCCAATTTTTAACATGCTAAGTTGCAGCCTGATCAGAACCCATGATGTCCTCTTACAGTTGCTACAGGTCCTGAAAAAGCTTTTAGAGAATAGCCCTTTCCCAAACAAGACCTGCTTTTCACGTCCCTTATAGAAAAGGCTTGGGAAAATATTGAAACAAAAGAAGAAACTGCCGATAACCGGCAGTTTCTCCTTTTGCTTGAATATTTTTTGGTTATATTGTACACAATGCCTTTCTTTTTCAATGTCCATTTTTTCGTCTGCAGTAACTTTCAAATTGGACCATGGTAAAATTTTGCCGTTTCGGAAAGGGTTAAGTATGGGTCTTGATCAGTTTGTATGTAGATACAGGCTGATCTAGATCCAGGTGTTCTCTAATACAATATGGGACCTTTTTTATATTTCGGCTTATTTATTTGTTGTGGGTATTTATAACTGTCGGACGAATATTAAAAATTATTTTAACCGATGTTACCCCAGTTTAATGAAAAATGCGTTTAAATTGTTCACATGCCTAACTAAGAATGCGTTAGGAAATGAAATCATTATGGCAATAATAATGTTTGGTAAATATTGCCTCTGCGTTATAATTCTAAAATATGCGAGTCAATGTAGCCAGCAAATTTCATTCAAACTCTTATCCGAAATTGCAAAAACTTACCCGTCACTTTGCGCTCATTTGCAGCAAGAAATGTGCTTGGGTCAAAGATAAACTGGCTTTGCAAAAAATGCGAAAATTCAAGGTCCTGCATAATCTTTTTTTTTATAAGAAACTGTAACCAAACTGACTTTTTGCAAAATGTACTTAACCCTTTTTTGCAGATAATTTAGCATTTTCTCCTTCTGTCTCAGTATTTTCTATGCTATCTTACTTTCTATGTTATTTTGTACACATATTAAATCTTTATCAATTCACATTTGATCGCCTGTGGCAGATTTCAATTTGGAATAACCCTTAATTTGTTTTGTTTGGGAAAGGGTTAAATGTACGTTTCCGACGTCGCGTGAATCTCATTAGGGATAAACTTAGTCTTATGAGTGTACTAACTTAAATTACCGATTTGCAACATTGTATTAAACTATTCAGGGATAAAGACCCATAATTCGACAAATGTTTAAACGAAGTTTTGTCTCCTTTTATATGTCGCATTGTTCTTGATTTGTTCTTACTTTTTTTCCTTGAAGACTTCAATTTCACTGTTATGTGATCTGACAACTGATTTGTGTGATATTCCATAGCAACAGATAAGAGCTGAGAGGAGTTAAAGACATTCTAAATTTGTTTCCGACCAAATCTCAAAAGGGGCCCGGCACGCATAGTTATTGATTTTCTTCGTACTTTCCGAATATGTTGAGGTATGCCCCCAAAACAATTTTCAGTGTTTATATTTTACAATATATGCTTATTTGTCATAGTAACCTCCCGAGAACGTTTCACAATAATTAAGAGCAATTTCTATGAAGAAAACGGCACTTTTTCAAATATTAATTATGACTTATCTTAAATTTTAATATGAACTATGAAACAAATGCAAACATGAAAATAATATCACTCCTCCAATTTCCGATCCGATGTGCTGTCATCTAACTATGGTAGCTTATTTTAGACAGTGGATTTAACAAACGCGGTAAATTAAATGGGCGTTATATAATATTCCGGTGCGACCATAGTCATAAGAAGCAAATTAATCAAACATCTTCGGATTTTCAAAAAAGGTCGTTCGTGGAGTTGTTTAAAAAATAATTGTGCAATAAAAATTCTTATTCAAGTTATTAAATTATGGTTGTCATGGTGACGAGATCTATGTTAAAATGGTGTAAAAGGCACTTTATGTCGACCAAAAATTGTTAAAATTTGCAATATTTGACTCTGAATTCGAGGTTTAAGACACTTAAATTTTTTATTGCAAATTGAAAACAATAAATCATCCCGCTCTTATCTGTAGCTCTGAAATTTGAGCAAAAATCAGGAGAAATGGTCATTATTACATTTGAGGACAACATGGATCTAGATCAGTCTACGCATACACACAGTCTGATCAAGATCCATGTTGTTCTCCAACAGCTTGACCATTATCAACTGTAAGTTAGCATAATGAATCCTTATTAGACTACATTTGGTCGCTCGTTGACTTCGAAACTTGGCTTTCTAAAATGCTATAAGGACCCCTTTACCAGAATCCGGTTCATTTGTGATTGTAGGTTACACGGCCACATGATGCTCCCGACGCATCAGCTGGTGATGTCTCTACACACACTCGCATAAAAGTAGAAGAGTTGAAAGATGCGGGGCTTGTCAACACCCAGGAGAGTTTATTCAATAATGAGTTTTGGAACGTTGTAAATACTCCGTACCCGGTTGATACGAGTAACACATACCGTGCACACACCCATTACCAAGCAGCTATCCCGTACCCCAAAGATAGGCTTACTTCGTTCCATGAAGATATCCCTTTCCGTGCACATACCAGGTACCATGCCGCAACTGAAGGAAACATAAGAAATCCAAGGTCATATTCGATCTCAGTACAGTCTAACGCAAATTAGAAATCTGCTGTAGATAACATTATGTTTTGTTGATGAACATATATATGATTTAAGTAGATCTACATTTTATCGCACAGACGTGACGTCAAAAGTTGATGTACATCAGAATAACCTTTGAAAATCCTAATTATTTGTAAGTAAATGATTTTAGCTCACCTGAGTACGAAGTGCTCAATGTTAGCTATTGTGATCGCTTTCTGTCTGTCCTCTGCCCGTCCGCCTGTCTGTTCATTCAAATGTTTGTGTTAACTTTCAAGGACCAATTTTAAACAAACTTAGTCAAAACATGTATGACCATAAGTTCTTGGATGCATTCGAATTTTAGTCAGATCGGACAAAGAAATGTATAATGGTGTGACCTTGAATTTGAAAAAAATGCGGTTTTTGAATTTGTTTTACTCTAATGACCACAAAATTAATAATGACCTTTAAAATTTGTAAATACAAAACTTGGTCACAATGTTGGTAACATATAATCTTGGATGAGTTCAATTTTCAGTCTGATCAAACTAGGTAGTCCAGAATTATGTGCCCTTGATATTGACAAAATAGCCGTTTTTGACTTTGTTTTCACTCAAATAGCCACAAAGACTGACTTGTCAAAAAAAAACTTCGACATAATGGTTATAACCATAAGAACTTCCATGAGAATTGTCTTACCTTGATCAGAACTTTATGTTTTGAATTAGGCGTCATTGACTTTGACCAAATTGCTGTTTTATTCGCTTTTGTTTTCACTGTTACAGTCCCAACCAAATGTTCGTCATTCAAGACAAGTAAGATCTTCGATAAAATTCTCAGTTTAATCATAAATTCGCATTATACATTATGTGTCCTTGAACATGATAACATAATACAACATTGTTATTTTCAAGCTACGAGTATCTATGATCAGGTGAGCGATTACGGACCATTATGGTCCTCTTGTGGTGATATTTTGTAGTCGAATCTTTGCATAATTGACATATTACATGGCGGGGAATTGTATTACACAACAATATTTTCAGGAAACCGTCAAATAGTTTTGTTTATCAATACTTGACCATTTGAATTCGGATTGAAACAGAAAAGGAGGGAAAATGCCAGGAATTAAGGTACCCAACCCCTCAAAAGCACCTAAGACCCAGATGCGAAATTTGAAAAGTGCCAGTAATTTCCTTTCCAAATACAAATATAAGCCTTTTGAACGGTTTGGAATTTTGAATTAATGGATAGGGCCTTCTTATGAAAATATTTGACAAAAATGTTCAAAATTACCTCCCTTGCATATGAAAAAAGAGTAAACTAATATTTTTAGATGTTTTCTTCTTGAAGCATCATCTTGAAATCCGACACGTTGAATTTGAAGTGTATTTACCAGTGTGTGTAATTTGATGCATTCCGTATGGCTGATATATGTTGATTTTTCGAGGGTCTGTAAACCTTTACTGAATTTTGCTAGATCATTTAGAATGGCAAAGAATTTTGTGCTAACAATAGACTAGGTTTCCTGTTATGTTTTGATAAACCGTCGGTGTTGTTATAAAATCTCGTAACTACGGCTTAAATCAAGCCGTAGTTACGAGATTGTATAACAACACGTTCGAAATACTATTTTGTTTGTCCGAATTACGTCACGATTAACTGGATAAAATCGTCCCCTATTAGCTGATCAAAACGTAATTGGTGACCCTCCAAAATTTTGTTCGTCCATCAATCACTTTATGATCGCTAATTTTTGAAGAAAAAAAATCGTTCGTATCCAGCGGATTCCTGACGTTTTTTTGTCTACTCTGTTTTAAATCCCTTTCCAATCTATCATATATTAGTATTGAAAAACATCATTAATGCTTTGCCTCATATGTTTCCCCGCCATTAGTAAACCCTTTTCCAAACAAGACCTGGCCCTGGTTTCTCGAAAAAAACTTAAGTACATACTCATAAGTACATGTTCAACTTCAATGGAATACTGTACAGCGTTGAAGGGTTTTCGATTGAACTTAATGAGGATTTCGTGTGATTTGAGTACGGCGCTCAGATTTGAGTCTGAGAACGTACCTAAGTCTTTTCGAGACACCGGGGCCTGGTTTTGACGCCCCTAATGAAAAAAGGTTTGAGAAAACATTGGGATAAAAGAAGAAAATGCTGATAACAAGCATTTTCTCCTTTTGCCTCAATTTTTTCTATGCGATATTGTACACAAATTCTATCTTTTTATATTTGCGAATAGCTGTTACTTTGGACCGTCTTAATTTTGCTGTATAGGAAAAGATAAAATCATAACATAAACAAATTTTATGAAACCTAAATTTCTACTTTTACATAGTTCCAAATAAAAGTGTTGATCTGTCCAATTCTGTTTGATTATATATTTGCTTATTGTTTTAGCTCCACTGGCTGAGGCCAGCAGGCTTTTGTCATCGCTATGTGTCTGGCATGTATACCTCAGTAACCTTTGATTAAAGGCAGTCCACCCCTAATGAAATTCGCGTGACGTCTGAATTATTCTGGCGACGTCGAACACATTCGGCGGTGGAACTTTCCACCGCCGAATATTTACGACCGCACCCGAATAGGGTCCGATATGTAACGCCGTCACTCGAAAACAACCGACATTTTATCTCAAAATCTGTGATTCTACCTTAAAAATTTTCTCTAAAACTACAAAATACATTTAAACTAAATGTGCAGGAACGAATTTTAGATAACCCTCTCTTAAACATATTCAATAAAATATGGGACCCACGAGTCTGGAGTAATCTGCCCATTTGTCGCCCAGGTACTGAATGTCTTTACTTAGCCCTTTATCGAACAACAACAATTTAGACAATCCCAACTAGAATTTAAGATACCGCAGATAGCAAATTAGATGTTGACAATGAGAGGTTTCTGTGTGAAAATATAACACCCTTGAAATTAATGCAAAGGTTATTTTCCTCTTTTCCTTTTATGTTTCACAAGATTTCTTTCAGTTAGGAATGTCAAAACTAGGCCTTGGTCTTTGAGACATTTAATAAATTATTTCTCAAGAAATTTCTTCTTTAAATGTTTAAATAGAAAAAAAAAATAGAAAACATGGGGGCGTAAGAAGAAAATAAATATCATAATATATTGTCATGTGCATGGATTCTACATGTACATTTATCTATATACATGTATATATTATACTGCCTAACTCCCCTTTCGGGTATTACTGGCAGGTGGTATTACTGACACCGTCGATGATATTGCAAAACCTCGTAATTTAATAAAAGCTACAGTACAATGTGTTACAATAACACGGACGGCATGTTACACTTACTAGTCCTAGCTACAAACACCACCACCACTTTAACTCAAGTCAAGTCCGGTCCAAACAACAGATTTCTAGGGTTAAGGTATACGAACTGAGAATGAAATGCAGAGCCAGAGGCGAAATTTTAAAAGTGCCAGTAATTCTTAAACTGTGTAATATTTCCATTCCAAATACAAACATAAGCATTTTGTATGGTTTAGAATGTTGAATTAATGCATACTTATGGAAATATTTGACAAAATTTTTCAAAATAACCTCCCCTGCATATGAATGTAGAGTTAAATAATATTTGTGAATTATTTTCTTCTTGAAGCATAATCTTAAAATTCGGCACGGTGAATCAACTTAGGTGAAGTGTTTTTACAAATGTGTGTAATTTGATGCATTTCGTATGGCTAGAAAGTGGTGTTTTCATTCTCAGTTCGTCAACCTTAACCTAAAGTTACGAGTTTGAGTTGAAAAGTGACGATATTCTCTGCTTTAAATTGATCTGATGGGACCCTAGCGTAAGAGACAAAAGACCTTTATCAGATATAAGAACGAATGTTAGCCAAACTGGGCTGCGAATCCGCGATCTTTGAATTGATAGATATTTTATTCTTAAACGCTTTTTGACGTCATTTTAGAAAAGGCTTTGGAAAGTATTGTGGAAAATCAATCAAACATTTTATTGCATTAAGATTTATACATGCATATAGCAACATAATATTTACATGAATCATGAGAGCATGAATTAACATGAAGAGCATAAGAAAAACAGTGGAAACAATGGAAATGAAGAATGAAGAAATTATTTGTTGCAAGTATTTTTTCTTTTACAATATTTTTCACGTGGAAAGGGCAAAAATGTAAGATCATTGAATTTGGACCAGCCCATTTTTTTGTCATTTGAAAAAGGTTTAACCATTTCCTAAATGGCAAAATTTATGAATGGTCTATTTGAAAGCAGTTGCAGATACCAACATATACCGGGTATGAAAATGAAGACAATTCCACGTCCATATCGCGTCCACATCACGTCTGACATTATCCTGCATGGGTCCTTTGTTCTGGACGTCATCAGGCCGTGATGTGGACGTGTACTGGTGTATGTGACCAAGCATTAAAGGGGGAATAACACTTAACATCTTGCAAATTTTCCGAGAACTTCGTACAAAAAAATAAATATATATTATTAAAATATGGTCTTTAAATTGCATATATGCCAAATCTTAGCTTTCTACCTTGTGTATTGGCTTAGATGTCGACGGATTTAAAACCCCATGATTTTTTGTCGGGGGATAAAAATTATAATAATAAAACATATGGGGTTTTAAATCCGTCAACATCCTAGCCAATACACAAGATAGAAAGCTAAGATTTGGCATAGATGCAATTTAAAGGCCATATTTTCATAATACATATTTATTATATTATTTATTTTTTGCACGAAGTTCTCTGAAAATTTGTAAGATGTTAAGTGTTATTCCCCCTTTAAGAAAATTGACGCGGACCGCGCAGTCAGTACCAGGTCGATGCCGTTTACTTTTATTCTCTATCTGTAGGTCATTTGTCATATTGTCTATTTCAGATATGAAAAGGATGGCACGATAAAAGATTTAATTCGTATTAAAACTGTGCGTTATGCGCACTCAGACATTGTTAACGGTCGACACTTTATTTACAGTATCTATAGATAGTCCTTTATCCTTTCTAAAGCAAGACCCGGTTTTGGCGTCCCAGTAGAAATTGATTGGGAAAACATCGAGATAAAAAACATAATGTTGATAATCAGCATTTTTCCATTTGTCTCAGTGCTATCTGTACCACAATCTTCATAAATCTAACATTAGGTAACATCCATTTCGTCGTCTGCAACATATTTCAAATTGGATCACCCTAACTTTTTCCGTTATGGGGGGGAGTTATTTCAAAATGATTAGGGACTTGTTAATTTACTGACCGCATAAGCAGTCCATTTGCAATACGTTTTGCTCACTGGGCATTTTACACCATTAAACATGACACCCATAATAACTGATCTAAGATGTTTGATTATCACATATTTTCTGTGCTAAAACAATCTACGAAAGAAAAAAAAAAAAAAAAAAAAAAAACATGCAAGAACTTGTTTAATGTAGTCCACACCGAATGAAATTCACGCGTCGTCGGAGTGCGTTTTACAGTAACGTTTTAATAAATCGACAGTTTTGTTAAAAATCTCGTAACTACAGAAGCAATCAAGCTGAAGTTGTGTCGTTTTAGATTTACAATGAAACAAGAGTCGTCAGAGACGGACAATGCTCCCCGAATAAGGCATTGTCACAATAAATGTATGCCATAGAGAGCTAACATAGAGCTAACAAATGTTGGGCCCCCTTTTTCCATGACATATCTTTTTATGCAAATTTCAAAAAGTTTATCGTCAAGGGCATCTGATTTGCTACTCAAATATGAAATTTCATCAAAGTCTTACCATAAGACTAGGAGAAATTAGAGGAAAACTGTATTTTACCTTAAGTCCCCTTTTCCCATGACAAGGCCTCAAATCCAAAAACTGGGAAAAGTACATCGGCATTATGTCATAGGCAATTCACATGGTATTTCATTTGATTTGGCCAAAGGGTTATGGAGAAATTGCTTGGGACGGACGGACGGAATGACGGACGGACGGACAGACAAAGCGGCGACTATATGCTCTCCCTGAGGGGAGCGTAAAAATGCTATTGTTTTTCCGAAATTGTGTCACTTTTACGTGATAAAATTGACGTAATTACGGATAAACAATAGTATTCCGTCGGCGTTTTTCTAAAACCCCGCAACTACAGCTTGAGTGAAGTTCTAGTTACGACATTTTATAGCAATGCCGATGAATTTGATAAAATTGATTCCTATGGGGAAAGAGTAACAGAGTTGATAGATTAGAAGAGACAGACAAAAATGTACTCATTAACGAGCCTATCACTCAAGAGGTTCCGGGTTCGATACCCGGCCGCGGCAAATATCCTTCCTGACAAAATGTCACTCACCAATGGTTTGATAATCGTTAATCTATGTGGGGGAGCAGCTGGAGGCTCGGTAAGGGTGTTGTGGTAGTACTGGTATGAGAAGCAACATGAGTCCATTGTTAGGTGCTCCATCCGCGCGATAGCAGTTAAAACAGCGTAAAACCCCAATGAATTGAATCAATTCTAGACAATTCCTGTTTCAAATGACACATAATTGCGGCGAAAATGTTGTATATTGGACATCCGAAAAACTAGATTGGGAAACATTGAAAGAAAAGAAGGGATTGCTGGTAGTTATTATGCAGTTTCTCCATTTCATTCAATATATTTTATGCTGTAACAAAAATAGGTCCTATTTATGAAAACACCTATTCTGTCGTCTGCAACAATGTTCGGTTGATAATAAGTAGTTTCTCCTTTTCCCTCAAAATATCATATCGAGGGCTTGGTGCAAAACTATTGTAACTCCATTTTATAAAACTTTATAGGAGAAGGAAAAAAATTTATTGACTTTCTCAAGGCTAAAGAGGAAAAATGTTTTTTAAAATTCTAAATATTATTTAAAGTATACAAAATTGAAACCTAATATTTGAACACATGATGCATTCCCTCCTAAAGATTCAGAAAATGCAAAAAAGTGAATTTCTGAAAAATATGCAGTTTCAATAGTTTTGCACTGAGCCCTCGATATGCATGTTGTAAAATGAACCCTATCTATTAAAAGCACCAATTATTTTGTGGTCTGCAACAACTATCAAATTCCCATGCTTACGGCATTTATAGTAACTTCAGTCGTCCTTCGTTGAATTTGACTGAAGTATAGCGGACGAGAATTGACCATGCAAAGCATTCCATTCGATTAGCATGGGTAGATCTGCCAGGTCATTTATCGTGAGGTATAAGAGTCAAGAAATGTTCTTAAGTAAGCCATACGTGTTTTGAAAAGCGCGAAGCTCGCTTATCTATTTTTAGAATCTTCATGCATGTTTGTTTGATCTAACCGTTATTTTATCGTTATGCACGTGCAAATCGTGCAACAGAAAGTCGATTAATAGAGACGCTGTTCTAAAAATAGAACTACTCGGTTTGCATTTTTTTACTGTAACGATGCACGTGCAGTTCGTGCAACAGAAAGTCGATAATAGGACGCTCTGTTCTAAAAATAGAAAATCTGGGCTTGCATTTATTTAATTGAGATTCACATGCAAATCAATTTTGTGCTAAAAAAAGACTTGGTTTAACCCATATATGCCTGAATTTTTCATTTTGGTAGAGTTGAATTTTTCATAAAGAAAATAAATATACTATATAACTTTGAACATTTTTGAACTTGTACAGTACTTTATTCGGCTAAAATCATGCGATTTTAATCTGTCCTGAAAACAGGACTATAGGCGCTAAAGTGATCAAAATTTCAAAATAAACCCCTATGCACTAAATGATTACAGACAGATATAAACCAATTTTCTTCTCCCCAAATGCACGGTGGGTAACCCACGTGACTTTTTGGAAGCGTACACACGGAAAAATCGCCCGCTTCAAGGTATGTTTTGTTTAATTTCTCAGCTTATACTCTACGGATTTTGAAGAGATAAAGTGCACGTAACGCGCCTTTGAGAGGGCTATTCCCGGCTCTAACTCACTCTGCCCGAAATCCAGTGGTTTCTTCAAACATTCGAGCCAAAGTTTTTTTTAGTGCAAACCGAACGCGGGAAGCGTTCACATTTATAGTCCTAATTGTCCAGTTTTAGCTTTACCAGCCAATTTACACGAATGAATTGTGTACGCACGTACCGTCTAGTTAATATGTTCTTTAAAAATCCAAGGGTTTTGGTCAGAAAAGCGTTAATTATGATGTGATCATTAAAATAACGAAATGGGAAGCGTACACATCTGATTCAAAATGGTAAGCGTACACACACAATACGCTGAGAAGGGAAGCGTACACTCTGTTGGCTTTTGGGTTGGTCGCATTTGTTGACTAGGAAATCTGTATTATATAGTATATTAGTGACTATATCCAAATTCTAGTCTTCTCTTTGTCGTAGTTAGATAAATAAGTTGTCTCTTTGAAATATTGTCAAAGTAAACAACTAGTTTTTCTTCTGAAAAATCAAGCTCAACGTGCCATAGTGAATTAAGTTTGCCACACTCAATTATTTTTTGTAATTTAACAAAATTTGAAAACCTAGGATATTGGTACTTTTTTAAGTCCAACGCCTAAGTTGATTACCTGTTTAACATATGTTCGATTTCAAATATACACGTTTTAATTTCTAAGGATATTAAAAATGTAAATTAAAATGATTTTAGTTACTATCTCTGAAGCAGTTTGGAATCATGAGTGTATGTATATGAAAGTGCAAAAAGTGGAATTTCCCATAAAAATGAAATTTTCCACACTACACTGTATTTTATTACAATGAATACGATAAACCGTTTTCCAAAATGTTTGGACACTGATTCATATTCTTAAGAATTAATTGTAGATATCTTGGCAACAATTTTGGATTTCAATATAAAGGAAAAGATTTATCATTATTTTTGCAGAATTATGTGAAACTTATTTTTGCAGAATTATGTGAAACATTATGTACATGGTTTTAAAATTGGCATGTTTGAGGTTTGCTAAAGGCTTAAATAGTGGTAAAAGGACTTGCGCTCAAAGTTGCGTTCTGCCTTTGAAACTTTACCTTTAATGCAAAACATTTTTAAAATAGTATTTTGAATACTTTCACTGCATTTCATACGTGAAAATAAAATGTAGATAAATGTTATTGTTTAAATGCAATTTATTGCCATTTATACGGTAATTGCCAAAAATGAATATCATTTTTCCCCATTTACGTGTTAAAGGGCGACGGTAACAGATGGTCTAATTGCAAAAAATGAAATTTTTTGAAAAAATATGCAAAACTTTTGTGTTGACAACATGTTTAGTCTTTAAACATGAAATGAGCGATATTTAGAACAAAAGATGTCGAAAAATGATAAGTAACAACATTATTTTTAAAATTTTGGCGGCCATTTTGAAAATATGCAAATTAGATGATGAAGGAGTCATTTTTCAGCTTGGCAACATTGTTTTTCGGATTCAGCATACCCAAATACCCCTAGAAATGATCTCAAACCCTTTTCTTCACGAAATGCCTATACCTTCAAAACTAAGCGACTTTTTCAGAATTTTGTCCTGACTAACATGAAAACTTGGTCCCCTTGTCTTTAATAGAAAGAGTCTACATAAAAATCGCTAAAATTCCCTGTGCGTCAAATAAAAACGCTCCAATGAAATCTGTCGGTATTTTCCTTATTTCTATTACAATGTTGTTGAAATGTATATTGTATATCATCATTTTGACCGACAATTACGGCAAATGAAAATTATGCGTTTCTATCCATTAACATGTCCATTTCCGGTGACTGGTCACGTTTTCTACGTGCGCTTTGTGTATGGACATCACGTGATGAAATTTATTACATTTTACACAGTTACATGTGTTAGTCGATAGGCAACCACGAATTCAAAGTGTTTCTTATGAAACATCCGAATTGAAAGATTCCAAGACTAAATTCTAAAAAAGGAGCCCGGAATATAGCCATTTTTTTAATGCGACGAATGCACAAACAAGTCGTGAGACAGTTTAACATAGTGTGTTTCTCGATTCGGTGTCTTGATCGACGCGTTAGAATTCTGCAAACGTTTATTGATCGGCCACGCTCACCTAGACTTCACGTAACGCCTGTAAAGCAAGATGATTATCAACGTTAACGTCATGTACGTTTCAGGTTTGTGACGTTTTTATCGACGTTCTGTCGAACAGTCGGTAAATGTGGTAGCCAAATAAGTGTGTTTCTGGCAACTATTGTTGTTGTAAGTAACGTTTGAAATAGACACACTGCTTGGAAAATAGAGCTCGTAGATTAGCCATTTTCTAATACGAGAAAATCAAGAACAAGTCGCCTGAAGTTTTGACGTCTTGCACTACACGATTAGGCATCTTTGTCGACGAGTAAGAGTTACAGAAACATTTTCCAATCGGCCAAAGTCAGATAGGCCTCATGTAACGCCTGTTATACAAGAAGCTGTCTTACGTTAACGTCATATGCGTTTCAGGCTTGAGACGTTGAAATCGACGTCTGGTTTAGTATTCACTATTTTTGGTCACCAAATAAGACGATTTTACGGTATCTTTTGTCGTCGCAAGTAAAGTTTGAACCACGGGCTACTGCTTTTCAAATGGAAATTCTGATACCAATTTGTTTAAATGTGCCGTTTTTTGTAGACTGTAACAATTTGATGATTTCTTTATCATCATTTTTCAACAATAGATAATCAAATTTACAGATGGAAATCAGTATTTGTAATTTCAAATCAGGTTTACTGAATAATCGGACATTTATTAGGGCTGAGGCGTTTTTATTTGACGTCAGTATATTTATTATTTCTTATGCATGGGTAAGTTGGAAAAGCCTTTTTATAGTCAATTGCCTGGACATTATTAAACCGTCTTTCAACTGCTTAAAGTGACATTTCAGAATTTTTTGTCATAAATTTTACTTTTATTCTTATCTGAAAGAGCATATTTCCTTATTCTGAAAATTTCAAGCCAAAGTATTGCGCCGTTTACGAGAAATTTACATTTTTGTGTTTAAATTGAACAAATTGTTGTGGACAACAGTTCGGATTTATATGCAATTTATCGATTATGTCTCAACTTGAAATGCGTGTTTCTCGCTTATTGGCAACAACTTAAAAAAACTAATAGTATTTATACTCATTAGAATATCCAATCTTGGCATCAAAACACACTTTAAAAAATTATATTGGAATGAAATGTACCTTTAAGGTATAATGAGGTGGCTGGGGCACTTGTCGTTTGTCGTTTCTCATATCAAAACTTACAAAACAGGAAAATTGAAATTGGAAACGAAAATGCAGCATCCGGGGTTACTTCCGGGGCTACATTTCATAGTCGCCATTGTAGAGAGACAAATGACTTTTGTCAAATATCAGAATGGATACTGGCTGACGGGCGTCGGAACTCGCGATCCCTGGATTGACAGACTTCGGCGTTATCGACTGAGCTGAAGATGCTCGACTGCTTAGTACAACTCTTGAAGATGTATATTGAATAAATGATGTATGTGGGTGGGAGGAACATAAGCGTAAGTTTGAGGAGCCCTTGAAAAAATCGAAATTAGCGACCGATAGTTCTGGACTAGAGTCTCCCCATGTTATTTTTATGGCCTTTAACCATGCAGGTCGGTACATACACCCATATTCCTACATCAGAAATATGTTGCAACAGCAATGAAGTTAGTGTTAAAAATACTCAGACCGTAGTTGCGAGATTTTATAACAACACAGACGAACTAATATTGTTTGTCCGAAATTACGGTTATCAGGACAAAATCGTAACTTATTAAAAAGGTCGACGATCCATTATTGAACCGGTAGAACCACTCTTTTGAGCACAAGATTTGTCGCTTTTTAAACGCAATCAACGTTGACTTTGTCCTTCTAAAAGATAAATGAACCATTAGTCCCAAACGGCATAAATTAACTCTTACTAAGTCAAGAGGAGAATTTGACAATTGTACTTTTCAGCAATTTCTTCTTTTCCCTCAAGGGTCACCGACGAAATACTATTGTTTGTATGAAATTAATACGCTGTTTACTTGCTAACATTTACTATAAAAATCAAATTAATTAAATTAATGAAATGAAGCAAACAAGAATGCAAGCAATTTATTGAGCAACAGATCTTTTTTCCTCAACATTTTCTTTACTTTCTTGTATTGAGACGTCATGGCAAATTTGTTTGGAAAAAGGTTAAGCCTATGCATCTACATGTATAATTAGAATCTATATATACGTATAGTGCTCCAACGATAATCAGGTTCCCGCCAAAAATATAGACCATACCCATTTAATAATGAAAGGTTAGACAGATCAAAACACAATTATCGCAATTATCGCAATGAAAACAATGATTATATGATTCTCTCCACATACCTGTGTAGTGTCTGTGGTCTAATGGTAAAACAGTTGGCGCTTGACCACAGGAAAGGACCTCTTTTTAACGGTGTGGGTTCGATTCCACAAATAGCCGTGTATTTTTTTCTGATTTTTTTCTTATTTTTTCCCTTATGTGCGTTTTCCTTTTTATGTTTTTGTTCCTTTCACATTTGTAAATAGATTTATATTCTTTATTTTCAATGTAAACCATTGTCAAACGTAATAATAGGTTCAATAAAGTTTAAAAATGCTGCAATTGCAAGTAGATCTTAAATGAGCTTGACATTTTTTATGCTTTTCTATGTAGAAAACAGTTTGTGAAATGAAAACATGCTTATGACAAGCAGTTTCATTTTTTCGAATAAATAAATGAAAAAAAAGTCATGATTTTTTATTTTGTGGGCTGTCAAAAAGCGTCATTATATGGAAATGGATTAAATGTTTTTTTATTCACAATATATAAAGATGCAATACATTACAAAACATAAATTAAGTAGCCTAAGAAAGGTGTGGAACTATTACTTCGCAAAACGGCAAACATTTAGACTGCTCAAAATTTAAAGTTTTCTAGACTGAAATTGGCGACTTTTCCGAATTTATCTTGTAAATCTATAAAAAAAATCATAAAGCGTCTGCTTTCTTCTCGTCTTTTTTTTCTTAAAGGATAAAACAAAATATATTTGTAAAACAAAAAATGTAATTACCCATCGTTCTATGAGACCCGAACCCACGTTTTCTAAAAGAAAATGGACGAAGCGCCGGTGTTCTATCCACTGCGCTATCGAGTATTTCTATATAATTCAGCGTAAAATATAACATTTTAATCGTATATAACAAGTCTTTCTTACCTGTACCCGAGTTCATTCTATTTATAGCTTTGTTTGTAAACAGCACATTATCGTTGGAATGCTATATATAGTCAATATAATACCGAAGCGCAGTTTTATAATTAGAACAACTGCGTTTTTGGAAAGCAAATTTGCAAAATTTGCTTTTCATTGCAGTCGTGATTCTCTGCACTTTTACATTCTCTGCATACCACACAACATCTCCCGGTCCTCCTCACTATAAATAGTTCTATCAAAAGCAAAGATCAATAACAAGAACAACCTTTCGAATATTCAATATTGAATTCTATAGTTGTACATAAGATATTCAATTGTGTGACCGATGATAAAACATTCAATTAAACATGTGTTAAAAGAGGAGAAACGATCACGTAGTAATTTGCTTTCATTACGGTTCAATAGCCAGTCCAATATCTTTCGTTGAAAATGGGTCAGTCAAGTTTACTGAACTATGAAATTCGCGACCCACTTCAAGCGCTAAAAATAGGAACTAGGACACGTCTATTTTTAGAATCTTTCTATGTCCAAATTCTTACACGTTTTGATGTCCGAAACTAAACAATGATTTTCGATAAGCCATGCATTTAATCGCGTTCACAATAATTGATTGATCAACTAAGTGGGTATTTTAAGGTTAATGACATAGACATCTTGTCTAATAGGCCTTGCTAGTATTCGCGTGTAGCTAGGCATTTCAAAGCGAAAGTAGAAATCTGGGAAACCAGAATATGTGATGATATGCTCAAAATGCATAGAAATCAGACTAGCAATCCTTTCACCACTTGGTTTAAAAAAACGGTGTTAACTTTTTAATCTATAGATATAGATCTAGATGAATAGGCATACATAGAATCAAATCAATTTACATTGTTGTTATGTTAACCATTTCCCAAATAGAAACATTTCAGATTGGTCAAAATAAAAAAAAGCCGTAGCAGACGACAAAATTGGTATATACCTAGATAAAATTAGAACTATTTGTAGATAATACCGAAGACAATATCGAGGTTAAAGTAGAACATTCTGATTATCAGCAGTTTCTTCTTTCATCCCAATATTCCCCCGAACATTTTCTTTACGGGCTGTCAAACCCGGTCTTATTTGGGAAAGGGATAAAGTAGTTACGGAACTTATGTTTTAGCAAGTAAGACATGTAGTTTTCAGAGATCAAATGCATTCTAATTAGGGTATAGACTCCTTTCATTTATGTTTTAGTCCGTACCCGCAGAACACTTCCGGTAATCCGAGACTTCTCTGATGAAAATTCGCTCGATGATACTTGGATGTCGCTATTTACAACGGAACGCTGTCCCAGTCAAACACAAAAGAAAATTCCGACACAGCGACATAACTTGTGTCGGAATTTTCTTTTGTTTTTGAATTGGACAGCGCTCTGATGTAAATAGCGACATCCAAAAATCGAAGAGCGAATTATCATCAGAGAAGACTCTGATTAACTTCCGGAGGCAAACAATGGGTTTATGGGAAATTAACATTGTATACATGTGAATTGTTACTAAAAATAGTAACAAATCGACATTTTCAAAACGAGGCTCCCAAAAAATGCGGAGAAATCGATGACGACGCACGTGCATTCAATATACAGCGATTAAGCGCACGTGCATTCAATATACAGTGATAAAGAGAAGTTTTAAGTGGAACAAAAACTATGAAATTGAATGAATTCGTTGATAGCCGGATAGCCGGTTATTTTATTTGATTTACAGTCAATCGTTCCCAGTTTAAAAATTTCGCCTTTTGCCTGTAAGGACGACTTCCGGAGGTTGTTGTGTGTGTGTGTGTGTGGGGGGGTCTTAGTGGAAACTTGTCCATTGTACCGAATTTTGCAAAAGTTCACGTCATACATCAAATAGATTTATGAACCGTGACCTGTCGCACTAGTCTATTATACAAGAAAACCTACCTCAGAACATGACATTGGGTATAGGAGAACATATAGAGTGCTAGAATGCCTTACAGTCGTTTTCGGCTGGGAGAATTCGGCCCCCGGATAGGAGGCTCTGCTCTCCCAGTCCCTGTTTGGAGAGGACCCAAGACCACATGCCTTCCAATTTCTTGCTTTCTACATCATTTCCTTATAACATTTTATTGAAAATAAGTGCCCGAAATGAATTAAAACAGCACTATGTTTTCGGCAATTGGATTTTCCATAGAAACTTTATAGAACCTACCATAGTATACTGAACAAAAGTTAAAACTTTACACATACATTGCTTGTCATATTTCTTCTAAATTCAACAAGTAAAGAAATCAAATGAATGTGCTTCGCATCGTTCATTGACTTGGTTGTGCCAAACACTAAACGTTTTGTTGATCTTAATTATGGGGATGAAAAACGGACCCTTTAAGTGTGACAGGGGTCCGTTTTTCAGGTGTGCAATTTATGAATATCAAACATTTTAAATTCCCTATTTGTTTATGTCAAAGGGGGGTAATTCACAAAATTGACAGATTAGACCTTTATTTTAGAGCTTGCTACAAGTGATAAGAGAGATGTTTTGTGGGTTTTTTGGCAACCCGGATATGACCAATTCCGTAAAAATAATGAATCGTTTATCGCGCGTATGTGGCATCAGATGAAATTAGCTGTAAATGCATTAAGGGCCGTAACTCTGACATTAAAGGAGACAAGGCAATGAAACTTCGACAAAACGATTGCTGAATGCCATGGAAATATTGTAAAAATAAAATCAGGCTTTTAGTTCGATACTTTTTCAGAAACAAGAAATCTTGCAGCGTAAAGTTTTCTATTTTGTTCAGTATATTGTGCTGATATGGAACAGACATTATCCTTTCATAATTTGTATTTTGTAACTTTCTAAAGAATCAAATTCAATTAATTACTTTTATCCAACTCCGTGTAATTCATATTGCTAACAACTAGAAAGGCCTTTAGACATAACCAGCAAATTTGCTTTCCAACAGTACTTTCAGTACTTTGATTATTCTTTATGATTCTTTAAGATGCACGTGCAAATCTGGCGCTGCAAAATACGCCCTATGTACTGTTCTAAAAATAGACCGATTCCGATAATTTTGCGCACTAGACCTAATTTTAGAGAATTTATTTCATAAAATTGCAATATTAGACCTTTGATTCGTACTATTTTCATTCTTCTACGATAACATGAGCACGAAGCGTTCATCTCTTTTTGTTATATTTAACCCTTTCCCAAACAATGTATCAGTCGATTTTGACAGTTTATAAAGACAACTAAAGAATTCATTACATGAATGCCTGTTTATCACTGGTGATGAACTCGGCCAAAGCGATGGACGTTTTTCGCTACAACAAGGTACAGATATTTTGCGTTTAAATGTGAGTTTAAAGATCTGATTGGATAGTTTTTCTAATAACAATGAATCTGTATCGGGTTTACCGATATGTTTTGACAAACTGTCGGTGTTGTTATAAAATCTCGTAACTACGGCTCTGTCGTAGCCGTAGTTACGATAATTTAAAACAACACCGACGCAATAAAATGATCGCGAAAAAACGTCCCATGCTTTGGCCAAGTTCACCACTAGTGTATATAAAAGCTAAAAAAATAGGAAAACGTGAAATGCTAATGGCATTCAATTTTGTGCTATAAATAGATTCGGTTTACCGTTATGTTTTGATAAATCGTCGGTGTTGTTATAAAATCTCGTAACTACGGCTTAAATCAAGCCGTAGTTCCGAGATTTTACAACAACACCCACCAAAATCTCTTTGTTTGTCCGAAATTATGTCACGGTCAACTCTCAAAATCTTTCCCTATTATCAGAATCTCAGTGCAATTTTTCTCTTAAAAAAGGGACCGCAAATCTCTCGCTATGTATACTCTAAGATAATTCTGGGATGAAATTGCTGGTCGTCCTTCCGTTCGTTCTCGTCCGCATGTCCGTCCGCAGACACTTCTCTAAAACCTTTGCACCAAAACCTCAAACATGAACCCCCTGGAAAATTTTCAAAAGGGCTTTCCTCTGTTTCTCAATATGTGGCTGTGTCATGCCAAATGGGACCTTATTTTATTTTTTCCTCTAACCCATCGTCTTTTACTCAGACTTTAAGAAACTTTGAAGTTAAGTGATAAAAAATTCTAGAGCTTGCATTATGTGTGATGTATGTACGAAAAAATCTGTCAGAGAAAAAGGAAGCTCAGTGCATGATAGCTATCCGAAGAAATTCTGCATAATTCTATGACCTTATTGGATGATAATGTATGAACTCCCTAGAAAAAGTTACAAGAAACCGCATTCTCCTACTTTCAGGCTGTGTCACTGGAAAACTGGGTCTTAATGTAGATATTAGTTTTTCTCTCATTATACTCCCGCAAAACGAATGTTTTACTGGTATACTGCAATCAGCCTGTGTGTCTGTCCGTCCAAGTACAAATTTTGTCCAGAGCATAACTCGAACATGTGGGATCATTAAACCCTATAGGTGGATAGCTTTCACCATGGAGAGGTGCAGAACAGGAGAACCGTTACGCTGCCGATAATATTTTTGGAGTTATTGCCCTTTGTCGACAAAATGATTGTCCGGACAAATATAGTGGCGGGAGTTAACATCTTAGTCAACAGTTATATGCCATCTTCAATGACTCTGGGTATTCCGATATTATCTATTTTATCTTGTTGTCTGTAGTTTTTCATGACTGGTACGTGCAAAAACGTGGTCATGCACTAAATTGACAAGTCAACGTTTGCTAATTTTCGGTTTTAATCGTTTTCAGAATCTTGAAAGCGTTTATTGAATTGTGCTGATGAAAGTGTCACAGACAATGACCCCTAACGAATGCCCCTCAGATGTTACTACAAAGATAGCAATTTCAGTACTTTATGACATTTCACGATATAGTGTCATTTTTGCAAGTGAACGGTGAATAATACGAGTATACAGTTCCCAAGACGACAGTTCCTTAAAAAATTAAATGAGGAAAGGACAAACATCCCTCAACAACTATTGCCAAAATAGCGATAGGAGATACTAAATTAAAGCAATTTTATAAAGAGCAACACATTTCAAATGTAAAAGTAGGGATGTATGAAACACTTTGAATACTTAAATGTAATCACCCAATAAACATTTTGAATTATGTCCAAGAAATAGATATAGTTTGTAAAATCATATCCCCTCCCTTTCGCAACCGACCTGCATGGTTAAAGGCCATAAAAGTTAACATTGAAAATCTATCCAGATCTATCGTTCAATGTCTTCGATGCTATCCAGGGGCCCCTCCTGATTATGGCGCATGTGTTCCCATCATATTCAATATACATCTTCAAGACTTGTACGCAGCAGTCGATTAGCCATGCGATAAACAGCGCCTATACTTGTGTTACTATGGGACCGGGACCAAAGCGCAGTTAGTAACTTACATCTGCCTCTTACTCGAGAGGTCCAGGGTTCGATCCCAAGCCGCGGCAAATACCCTTTCTGACTAAAATGTCACCCACCAATGGTTTGTTAGCGAGCAGGCATTGCAGAAGTACCAGGTGTACCAGAGATAAAGACTAGGAAGTTTGAACTTTGAAAATCGTCAATCGTTTTGCATCTACACCGACGATTTCCATTGTCGTAAAATGTATTTTTCCATGTGTTTGACGTTAAAGTGACATTTCAGAATTTTTTGTCATAAATTTTACTTTTATTTTTATCTGAAAGAGCATATTTCCTTATGAAAATTCTGAAAATTTCAAGCCAAAATATTGTGCCGTTTATGAGAAATTTATATTTTTGTGTTAAAATTGAACAAATTGTTGTGGACAACAGTTCGGATTTATATGCAATTTATCGATTATGTCTCAACTTTAAATGCGTGTTTCTCTCTTATTGGCAACAACTTCAAAAAACTAATAGTATTTATACTCATTAGAATAACCAATCTTGGCATCAAGACATACTTTAAAAAATTGAAATTGGAATGAAATGTCCCTTTAATTAATTGTAAAATTGTTTATAAATATCCGTCGGTCTTGAAGATTAATGTTACATGTTACACTCGTTTTTTTGCAGAATTTACGAACAAAAATTATTTCCAGAGACTTTATATAAACTAACAACTTGAAAAGAATATATGCCATTGTAAAAGATCACAATCTTTGGGTTATTTTGATACATAAAAAGTTTTGAGAAGGAAAACGATTCTTGCGAAATTCAGTTATGAATCGCAGAGGGTAGCGTTTTTTTTTTTTTTTTTTTTTTTTTTTTTGAAAAGTGACGCAATAACATGCGCGACCTCTAAGGAAGTTGTGTTTGTGTAACATAAACGATCCCTTGTCGCGGTGAGAAATTACTTGACACAACAATTTCAGACAATCTTAAATAACTATGTTAAATACATGTGAAAATGTCAAGAATTAGCTCCATTCGGTTGATCTTTTACAAATTAACTGATAAGTTATTGACGATTAACCGACGACCAACCAAAGTGTTGGTCGGTCAAGAAGCTTTTTTAACAGATCGGCAACATTCATCTAAACTTCTCTGCTGCAATTTGTTTTCAAATTAGTCACATATTTATATAATAATGGGGGAATTTCTGTAAGTGTTTATCTACCATGCTATATAGACAGAGTCTTGGTCCCGTCTCCGAATTACCTTAGTTGTTGAATGGGACGGTAAAAGTCCCATCAATCAATCAAACAATTAACCAGTCAATCAATGAATCAATCAATCTATTAAATAATTAATCAATCAATCATATTTCATAGCCGAGCCCCGATAGCTCAGGCGGTATGTCGAAATCTATCAATCGAGGGGTCGCAAGTTCGAACTCCGACTCGGCCAGTATCTATGCTGACAATCGTCAAAAGTAATTTGTGTCTCGCCCATGGGTGTAAACCATCTATGTGCGAAAGCGACTGGAGGCTCGGTTTGGATATTGTGGCGATACTGGGGGGGGGATACAAGGAATCAACAGTTAGATGCTCCAGCCGCCGCGATGTGACCATAGCAGTTTAAAATAGCGTTAATCTCAAATAAATCCAAGTCAGTGATATAGACAGATAAAGTGATTCAAAGGTTATATCACCGCCATTCACGTACTTTGCGCCTAAACAGGGAAACAGACAGGGTTAAAGCTGTATTTTCCATCTGTTGATACACTGTGATGTAAGTTGTACGTTAGGTTTGTGTAGTCATTCAAAGATGGCGACAACAATACAGCATGAGAGGTAGGTGTCTTAGTTTTTCATTGATAAATTTCTTAAACGGTCGTATCTTGCCTTGATACTGATATCATTATACAGGGGAAATGTATACTTATCAACGGTTCTATATATCAAAGTACCAGTGTTGTCCTATCGTACTCAGTCGTTGTGCAAAGACAGCCCAACACGGAAAACTTTTTTCGAAGCGAGAAAGTTGCCCTTTTAAGGATGATTACATAGTAATCAGCGAACTAGGGAACAAACTATTGCTCTTACTTGGATGTCTTTAACATGCTCTTTTCTATGGTTACTGTTATTTTACACAAAAATGTCTAGAATGACCACAAACACCGTGTTTATTAAATGGCCAGACAACGGTGTAGTCAGAGTGAAAATATGCAGACACAACGGTGCAGTTTCTGTGTTGTATGTACGGTGTGGTTATATTTTCATAACAAATTGTGAACGGTGTAGACATAATGCAATTGTGAACGGTGTAGACTTGAAGTAATACAGAACTTATCATTTCTGGAATGATAATATTTTTATGTTTAATGATAACGTTTTCACGGCTGAGAATCATGTTTTACAATTACTACCGAAATTCTTCAACAATTAAGTTAATAATTTTTTATGTGACTGACTTGTAAATGCTTTGCAGCAAAGAAGGTGACAATATGTCTACAAAATATACTTTAATCAAAATATATCAGAATCTAGTTTCCTTGCTATTTGTCAAAGCAATTCCGTAAGGGTCAAATAGTAGAAATTACCAAGAATCTGCTGGCGTCCGTTTTATTTTTTTCTTTATTTTCAGTTCCATGCTGTTCACCTATTACTACTGTCATTTCGAAGGGAGTTTCGAAAATGTTGTGAAGCATTCGGAACAGGACCATTCCAGTCAGATATTAAAAGTGCGCAGGGCGGGGAGGTCAATGATCAGACAGGTCAAAAAGATTTGAAAACTCTGAACTTTAGTATTATTCCTGATATTATCAAGAAGTCAGACTAGGACATCATCCCCATTTGCGAGCATAGAATACACAAGATAGACCTCATCGACGTAGAAAAAAGGATTTTGGAGTTAACAAGATTCTTTCTATCGATGATATCCCCGGTTTTGAATGCATGAGTCCTGGACATAAAAAATGACGAAGTTCAACACCCCATAAAGTCGTTCAAAAAGCCCCGACCTTAATTCCTGATATTTCCATTGGACGTGTTAAAACAGATGAAACGGATAGGGTCTCTTCTCTTTCCCCACGAGAACATGAAAACAATGGCTGAAATGAACAGTTTGTTTTTCATTGCAAATGGTTACATTTTATGAGTGAGCCCAAAAAATCTTGGTCAGAAAAATGTCAGTCCTGAAGAAGAAGTTCATTACGTATGAAATTCCAAAATGAATTTTGCAGTTCCAGAATTCTATTTTCAAGACTTATTTACTTAAGTCGAATAAGACGAAAAAAAGGCCCAAATGTTTATGACACAAATTTTTAATTTATGTTTTGTTATTTATAATTTATGTTTTGTTGATTGAATCCTTTATTTTGGGTAAAATCAGACTTTTCAATGAGGGGTCAATTTGAAAACAAGATACATTTCGATCAATAATTATCATACTCCATGGGTTGAAATCATTTCATTAATTACAATAATTGATTGTAATAACCAATTAAAACAGTTACAAAGAAAAATTCAAAGCCAGAGCCGAAATTTCGAATCTACAAATCAAATGAACGGATGAACAAGAAATTTGCCGTTGCACTTAACATGGCTTCAAAATGACGGTTATCGTATGTATTATTTGATATTTTGTGATGGTATTCCTTTTGATTATCATTTCCGTCAGATGTTTATTCAATCACAAATAACAAAAATGTCTCCCGAAAATTAAATCAAACATACATTGAACTGTTTAAGGCTTAGTAGAATGAAGAAAAGAGAAAACATATTTTCTTAACTTTTGTTTTCATTTACTTTGAGGATGGCGGCATTTTCATCTGAGTTTTCTAAGACCAAAGTATTTGAGGGAGATAAAACAGATGATCTGCTATCTGTTAGAGCTAGTTCGCCCTATACAACATACCAAGTCTACACCGTTCACAATTTGTTGTGAAAATAATAACTACACCGTACAGATAACACAGAAACTGCACCGTTGTGTCTGCATATTTTCACTGTGACTACACCGTTGTTTGGCCATTTAGTAAACACAGCGTTTGTGGTCATTCTAGACATTTGTGTGTAAAATAACGGTAACCATAGAAAAGAGCATGTTAAAAACATCCAAGTTAGAGCAATAGTTTGTTCCCTAGTTCGCTGTTTACTATGTAATCATCCTTAAAAGGGCAACTTTCTCGCTTCAAAAAAAGTTTTCCGTGTTGGGCTGTCTTTGCACAACGACTGAGTACGATAGGACAACACTGGTACTTGGCTATATAGCACCGTGAATAGGTATACATTTCTCCTGTACAATGATATCAGTATCAAGACAAGATACGGCCATTTAAGGAAATTATCGACGAAAAACTAAGACACCTACCTCTAACGATTTTCCCCCGACGCCATCTTTGATTGACCACTCAAAACTTCCGTACAAACTACACAAATCTAACGTACAACTTACAACACAGTGTGATACGGACTTAAAAGTTTACAGACCCGCAAAAAATCACCACTTTCTAGCCATATGAAATGCGCCAAATTACACACACTTGTAAATACACTTAAAATAAGTTGATTCACCGTGCCGGATTTCAAGATTATGCTTCAAGAAGAAAATTATTTACAAATATTATTTTACTATATATTCATAGGCAAGGGAGGTAATTTAGAACATTTTTGTCAAATATTTCCATAAGTATACATTAATTCAAAATTCTAAACCGTTCAAAATGCTTATGTTTGTATTTGGAATAGAAATGTGACACAGTTTAGGAATTACTGGGGATTTTCAAATTTCACATCTGGATCTTTGGTGCTTTTGAGGGTTTGGATACCTTAAGTGAGAATGCTTGCGACTTTGTTCACAAAGGTTACTGGCATTTTATTTCTCTAGCTGTCACTTTTCATACGTCTTTTTTAAAAAAAAAAAAAAAATAGTATTACATGTTTATAAGCCATTACCGGAAGGACCTTTTTTGGATTCCGTGTTTACTTGTTCAGATTCAAAGTCCAATGGATTGCAGATGATTTTCGACGACACTCTTCGAAACTTTAGCAAACAGTAAACTTTAGACTGTTCTAATTTGAAAGTCGCTGCAGACGACAGAATCCGATGTGATAAACGTAGAATTTGTGTATAATATAGCATAGAAAATATTGAGGCAAAAGGAGAAAATGCTGTTTTTTCTTCTGTCTAAATGCTTCCCTATACCTCTTTACAATTGAAGGTTAAAGCCAGGTCTTGTTTGTGTAATGCTAAGGGGGGCTCAATGTGTGGAAAATTTGACAACACCATAATGCATATCGTCGCTTTTCAACAAAAATATCGTAACTGTAGCTTGTCTTTAGCTGCAGTAACGAGGATTTCGATGAAAAGCGACGATATACTTTCAAAGGTATGCGATTTTATCGGAAGTCGATCTCGACTAAATTACTCACATAAACATGCACGTGCAGCCTTCTTTGTATGACGTCATCCAATGAGCAGGACCCTCTCCTGGACACATAAAACCTCGTGCATGCCACATTTCAAGTCCAGCTCGGAAACAAAAGGTAGGAGTTTTATCTTTTGATTTTCTTTTAAGAAAAAAGGTTCAATGCATGTCCAAATTACTTGTGGAGAATCACTTGACACAACAACGTCGACTTGTTTCAATAATTATGTTTGATATGCGACGGATTTTAGATAAATATTTGAAGCGAAGAAAACGGGAAACGCCCCGGATTTGTTACATGCAAAGGACCTTTGTAAATTGTCTGATAAGAAAGTTATTGACAATCAACCGATATTTTGGTTGGTCGGCAGTAAGTTTTTTATCAGCCGAATTTTGAAAGATCTACTACATCCATAGTATACTTGGTGATATCCCATATTCTCTGTTTCCATTATAATTGTTTAAGTATTAAATTTGTTGAAGATTTCTGATATTTTTGTGTCACGTGATTCCCGAACGTGTTGATTCATGGAATTTGAGAACACGAAAAAAACTTGATTTGTATTCATCGCAGAAACCATAATGTATCACGCTTGGAAATCATGTGACACAACAATTGCAGAAAATCTACAAGAACTTTTTACTGAGCCAGGACTTTATGTCCGAGGAGCTAATGCCAAAGCCGTAGTGTCAGCGTACGTCGCCTCGGCGTCACGTCTTCGCGTGAACAACTTTAATCCTGGTCTAAGTATATCTCAGGCACTATTTTAGATACAGCCTTTATATTTCTCACAAGTATACCTTCTGCTGAGACCTTTCATTTGGGACCATGACCTTTGACCTTTGACCATATATAGTTAAGTTGATTTTGGAACCAGCTCACGTATAGGCGAGCGGATAACTCTTGTTTATGTGAAATGTAAAAAACGGGATAGGCGTAAATACATATGGAATTCGATGAAGAGATTTAATTGCCGAATATGAATGAATTTTAAAAATCTGACGATAAAAAGTTATTGATGAAAAACCAAAATTTTAACTGGTTTTCAATATCTTGAATTTTCAATGACTTTGTTAATATTTGACCAATTTCATAGGTTTGAAGCAGTAAAAGTGGAAACAGTTTTGGGTTAACATTAATACAGTAGATTTTCTTTTTTGAAAGTCAGCCGATAAAAATGTATTGGTGACCAATCAAAATTTTGGTTGATTGTCAAAAACATTTTTAAGTTGTTTTTTCTGTGAAGAAGTTCCACATAAATCTAAAAGTACTGACGTTTTCCATTCTTCTTTGTTTTAAATGGAAATCGAATCGGTCAAATATTAACAAAACTATAGAAGACGTTCTGAAATTGCTGTGACACGTGCTTCCCAATCGTGTTTTTTTATGGAATCGGTAAAGGACAAGAAAAGACCTTGATTTGTATTCATCGTAGAAATCACACTAACACGGTGGGGAATAACGTGAAACAGCACTTCCAGAACTCAAATAAATATTTAAATATGTGGTCGATATGTGACCGATTTGAAAAAAAAAAGTTTGAAGGGAATTAGGTGGATAAAGTAGGTCTTTAAGAGTCATTCTCTGTAAAAATGTAAATTTTGGAAAAGGCTGTTTCCACTCAAGTCATAGATTTCAATAATTTTTGTATATAAGTCCTCTTTTGACCTGGTGAATGTAAATATAGCACATTTTTTTCATTCCAATACTCCGTTGCCATGGAAACCAAAATCTGTATTTTGGCGGCTCATTTTCATAGGGAAAAATGGGAAAATGTGATATTTTTCGGTGCTTTTTGCCAAAAATACAGACTAGAAGTAACTAAATTGATCACTGTTCAATATTTTTAGGCATTTCTTCATGACAATGAAGAAAGAAAAATAGTAATTCACTAAGTGGTTATTTCGCTGGACCTTTTCGAAAAGTGCCCAATCAGCATTTTTTGGAAATATGATAAAAACATGATTTTTTGTCATTTTCAAATTCGTTTATTTCAATTTCCCAACCATAGAATTTCGAATTATTTTGAATTCTGTTTATTCCATTCTCGATCATTGAAATATAAAAAAATTGGGTGTGTGTTTTTTGATTTTTTGAAAAAAATGTCATTTAAAGTTATGTCCTAAACGAAAACTATAAAATGGTGAAAATGATAAATTGAATTACAATTATATATCTTATCAAAAAACAGCACTACCATTGCTTTTATCGATTCAAAACATTAGATGAAATAATGACAGAGCCTTTTTAAGCCCGTATATCACTACTCTTGTTTGTAATCCCAGATATTAAAAAAGTGCTGAGTCATCATTTTCAAGATTATCCCTCTATATTTTTTTCTTCAAAATATATGCAAGTTTACATCAGTTCCATCTATTTACCGGTATTTGTTGGAAAAGTTGATTAAAATCATGAAAAGCATGCACTTGTATGGTACATTATTATTTCTATTATCATTTCGATTGATATTTATGGTAATCTTTTATAAAAGTGGGTGGGGCAAGATGATGTGCAAATTAGAGAAAACTATACATCTATCACGGAAGGTGATAAAAAAAAAAACACCATTACCTTTGTTTGGACAAGCATTTTACGTCAATGCCTTTTTATGCCCTTATATCATTACTTTTTTTTCTAATTGCATATATTTAAAAGTGCTGAGTCATCATTTTCAAGAGTAAGCCTACATTTTGTCAACAAAGAATGTTCAAATGTACATCTATTCCATCTATCTATTTACAGGAATATTGGATTAAAATCATCAAAAATCATGCTTTGATTTAGTACATAATTATTTCTAGACTAATATCATTTTGATCGATTTATTCGTGGATTTTTTTTTTCATAGTGGGTGGGGTAAGATGATGTGCAAAATAGAGAAAACTGGACATCTATCAATGAAGGTGATAAAAATACCCCAGTTACTAGATTTTTTTAACAAGCGATTTTATGTCAAATCAGGGGCCGCAACTGAATTATCAATTATGACTTTAAAAAAAAGGGGTCTTGCAATTCTACAGTTCTGTATGCACTCCTCTGCCAAGTATGATGCAAATCGGACGGAAACTGTATGAGTTGTCCGGACAAGCATTTTTAGGTCACCTGACCGAAGGTCATGGTGACCTATTGCGACCGTGTTTTGTCTGTCGTCGTGCGTCGTGCGTCGTCCGTCGTCCGTTAACTTTTAACATTTTCGACTTCTTCTTGAGAACCACTGGACGGATTACAACCAAATTTGGCAGGGAGCATCCCCATGGGAAGCCGCTTCAGATTTGTATGAATCATGGAGTTATCTCCCTTTGGGGCCCCATAAGGGGCCTAAAAGGGGTTAAATAGGGTACATCTTAAAAAATCTTCTTCTCATGAACCGGCTGTTGGATTGGATTCACATTTGGAATTTAGAGTCTTTAGGGCAAGGACAACAAAGTTTGTACAAGAGAAAAAAATCCGTCCAGAAATGGCCGTGCTGGGGATGGGGGATGTGAGGGGGGGCGCGTTATTAGTTAACTTAACATTTTTGACTTCTTCTTGAGAACCATTGGACCGATTACAACCAAACTTGGCAGGGAGCATCCCCATGGGAAGCCGCTTCAGATTTGTACAAATCGTGGAGTTATCTCCCTTTGGGGCCCCATAAGGGGCCTAAAAGAGGTTAAATAGGGTACATCTTAAAAAATCTTCTTCTCATGAACCGGCTGTTGGATTGGATTCACATTTGGTATTTAGAGTCTTTAGGGTAAGGACAACAGTTTGTACAAAAGAAAAAAATCCGTCCAGAAATGGCCGTGCTGGGGATGGGGGATGTGAGGGGGTCGCGTTATTAGTTAACTTAACATTTTCGACTTCTTATTGAGAACCATTGGACGGATTTCAACCAAACTTGGCAGGAAGCATCCTAAAATAGAAAGCCGCTTCAGATTTTGTACAAATCATGGAGTTATCTCCCTTTGAGGTCCCATAAAGGGCCAAAAAGGGGGTTAATAGGGTACATCTTAAAAAATCTTCTTCTCATGAACCGGCTGTTGCATTGAATATACATTTGGAAGTTAAAGTCTTTAGGGCAAGGACTACAAAGTTTGTACAAGAGAAAAAATCTGTCAATAAATGGTCGTGCTTGGGATCGGGGATGGTAGGGGTTCGCATTATTACTAAACTTTGAACATTTTCTACATTTTTTTGAGACAGATTTCTACCAAACTTGACAGGAAGCATCCCCATGGGAAGCCGCTTCAGATTTATACAAATCATGGAGTTATCTCCCTTTGAGGCCCCAATAGGGGCCAAAAGGGGGTAAATAGGGTACATATTAAGAAATGTTCTATTGTTGGATTGAATTCACATTTGGTATTTGAGTCTTTAAATAAGTTTGTACAAGAGAAAAAAACTGTCAAGAAATGGTGGTGCTGGGGGGTGCGCTATTAGTTAACTTTTAACATTTTCCTTAACTGTGTCTGCTCATTTGATTCAGGTGACCGATAAGGCCCTCTGGGCCACTTGTTACATCAAAGTAGGAGCCGTTACTCAAAATTTTGGCAAATTTACTAATTATGTGTCAATATGAAGCATACCAAGCAAGGGCATAGTCAGGAATTTATTTCATTACACCCACTCCAGGGACGCCGCACATGCGAGACAGATAGTACAACAAGGGGTCTCTCACTGCCGTCGGTGTGGTTCGAGGATTTGACTTTGTGAATTACTTTTGGACCTCATTCTGACCCCGATTCCAATTATTTGAAGTGTTTTGAAAAAGGATGACCCAAGGAAAATATACTACATAATTGGTTGAATTCTGTCTAGCACTTTCGGTTATTTTGTAATGGTGGAGGGACAGACGAACAAACAGACTGGTGGACGACAGACATTGATCGATCAAGAACTAGTAGTTCATTCCAAGCGTTTCTTCCTCGGGTGAGCTATAAAGCAATATCCTCTTTCACAAGATTGATCAAGTGGGTTTTATGCCACATTCAACATTTGTTCTGTCATATCACGGCAACTGGACTGAGCATCTAACCATGCCTTCCTCAGACCTGGCATTTCTCTCAACCGTACTACTAACTATGTAGAGCATCCAATCCAAGCGATCAGCTCTTCATCTCAAATAATCATGAATCATCCAAACAACAAAATTCTATTATGATCCACCTCGAATGCTGCTGCAGACGACAGAATACTGCTTATAAAGATTTCCTTTGAGTAGAATATAGCATCGAAACTATTGATACAAAAGGAGAAAATGATGGTTATGAATATAGCATCGAAAATATCGATACAAAAGGAGAAAATGCTGGTTATCAGCATTTTCGTCTTTAGTTTCAATGTTTTCCCCCAAAAAAGAGGTCTTTTATGGGAAAGGGTTAAACATCATCTATTGGTGAGTGACAAATAGCTTGCCAATTAAATGGTGAACGGGGGCCTAAAAATATTGGGACAGATAGAGCAAATCGTCGGTGTAATTGCAAAACCTCGTAAGTCGATTTTTGCGATTTTCAAAGGACAAACTTGTGTGTCCAGTTAAGGACAATTCTTGCATGTTTTGAGATATTTTTACTGATCAGCATTAATGAAAATCATTTGTGAACAATTATGTCCAAATTTCAAGGAAAACATTTCAGTTTGGGAAAAGTTATAACACTTTTTCCATCCCCTTTAAAATTTTCCAAAAACGAGATACGAGGTTTTGCATTTACAACAACAAAATGATAATTACCAGCATTTTCTTCTTTAGTGTAAATGACATTTTTCTTTAAAGCTCTATCTAATAGGACATCAAAAGCAACTCTTGTTTGGAAAGGGTTAAACATTATCCTTCTATGGATTGGTGAGAAAAACTGCTATTTCTGAAGTGTGGAAACAGGAAATTGGACCAGTCGAGTCTGGGTTCGAATCTACGACCTAAGGATTGACAGAGACAATATTATAGAGTGTCGAGGATCAGCACAGCGTGCTTCTCTTTACATTGTTCTTCACACTGTTTTGCATCAAACACAGGCATTATTTTAAGGAAACATCTAACCCTCTCCAAAACGCGAAATGATAGGCAAGTCCTTTTTTGGCAGGAGTTGCAGACGACAAAAATGATTGGCAACAAAAGTGAAACAAGAGGGCCAAGATGGCCCTAGATCGCTCACCTGAATTTATAGTTGAGATACTGGCAAGACCATGAAATCAATCTTATAACATTAGAAGAATATAAAAGAGTGATAATGGCAATTTTGCCAAATTCAAAGGCATAAAACTAAGGACTTTCTGTTCTGAAACGATTTGGAAAGGGCTTACACCTTGGCTGGGAAAGGGCTTATTCTTTACCAAGACAGAAAAGAAATAGACTGTTCAATTATAAAATAGCGCGGCAAGAAGAGAAAATGCTGATTGCCTTTTCTTCATTTGACTCAATAATTCCCCAAGCCTTTTTTAATAGGGACATCATAGGAAAGGGTTAAGGGATTAAGATTATCTGTAGCTCTATCCTTCATCAGATAAGAGCTCCATAATCAGATAAGGCAGCCCTTTATTTATTTTGGACAGTCTATTATTGACTTTAGACAGTCTAACTATCTACTTAAGCAATGATTGCTGATAAGCTGATACCTGGTCAAAATAAATTTGTCTGAATTCCTTACTTGAAAAATCTCAAACCCACAACATAGGGCTTGTTTGCTTGTAAAGCGATGGTTTGAACAAATTTCACAATGACTGAGCAAATATTGTAATAAATTCTTACAGCAAAAACAAGATTTGACCCACTGACCCAGTTTTTGACCTTGCATGACACAAGTTTTCAATGACCTGCAGAGTACAGACATCATCAAAATAAACGTCCTGAGCAATTTTCAAAATAATTGAGCCAAAATTGGAACTTCCACAGCAAAAAGAAGGGATTTATTACCTTTGACCTTGTGACCTAGTTTTTGACCTCACACAACAAACTTTTTAAATGGACCTAAATATCCAAAAGAAAAACATTCTGAGCCATTTAACAAGATTTTAGCCAAAATTGGCACTTCTTGACTAATAAATGGAATTCTTGATATTTGACCTTGTGCCCTAGTTTTTGACCTTGCATGATAAACTTTTTACATGACCTTTATATCATTAAAAAAAAACATTCTTAGCAATTTTCATAATAATTTGGCCAAAAATGGGCACTTTTGAGCAAAAAGAAGGATTTTATCAAACAGACCTGGTGACCTCATTTTTGACCTACCATGACCCAATTTTTAACAGAACCTAGATATCCACCAAAAATACATTCTGAGCAATTTACACAAGATTTGAGCCAAAGGTAGCACTTTTAGAGCAAAAAGAAGGATTTTAAATCATTTGACCTAGTGACCTACATTTTGACCTAGCATGACCTACTTTTTGAAATGACCTAGATATCATGAAGACAAAGATTCTGGTCAACTTTCACAATAATTGAGCCAATACTTTGACTCCTAGAGCAAATATAAGATTTGACCTAGTGACCTACTTTTTGAGCACATTCTGACCCCGATCCCAATTCTTTGAAGTATTTTGAAAAAGGATGACCCAAGGATCATATCTGTGAAATTTCATCCAATTCTGGCCAGCACTTTAGGAGGAGAAGATTTTTTTTATGATTGTGGACGGACGGACAGACAGACGGACGCCGGACAACAGACCGATCACAATACCTCACCTTGAGCACTTCGTGCTCAGGTGAGCTAAAAATACACAAATATTGAAAAAATTGTGTGTAAAGGACAAATTGCTTATCACTAGCACATACCTTTATTCTATCAATTTCAAAACCATTTCTTTGAAAGAAGGCATAATAACTAAATAATTCAATCAATGCAATTTCATATTCATGCAGTTTATTTCTAATTAATGACCGATATTCCATGAACTTTTGATGATTCAACATGACTTGTAAACATTTTGTACAAGAGGTATGACATCGCTGACATATTAGTCTTAAAAGAAAGTATTGCTGTAAAGGATGGAATGTTGATACAAGATTACAACTTAGAAGTATAGAGTTTTTCTACAGAACCCATGTTTTCCATTTCATATTTTTTCTGTATTGACAGGCTACACCTCTTTTAAATCATAACACAGTGCCCAAACACATGTTTCAGGTTTTGATTAACCCTTTCAAAAACAAGTCCAAGATTTGATGTCCCTCATAAAAACAGACTTGAGAAAACATCCAGGCAAAAGAAGAAACTGTTTAAAATCAGCATTTCCTTCATTTTTATCAATACTTTCTGTACTAATATTGTTAATATGAGCCGGGATCTGGAAAAACGTCCCTTATAGCATTTTTAAAAATTGAGTTTCTGGATAGGCCTGTTGTCAAATGGAGACCTATACGCATCAATGCTCTCTACAAGTTACTACAGGTCACGAAGAAGCTGTTGGTGAACAATATGGATCCTGATCAGACTGTGCATATGCACAGGCTGATCTGGATCCATGTTGGGCTCAAAAGCCTTAAGGGACGTTTTTCCAGATCCTGGCCCATATTCATTTTTTTGTGGCAGCTTCTAATTAGATTCACTCTAGAATTGTATTATTTTGGAAAGAGTTTGTCTACCAAGACAAATCATTTAACCCATTACCACAAAGTGACTCATTTTTAACTCCCAAAAAGAAAATGGCTTAAGAAAACAATGTGGAAAATGAAGAAATTGCTTGTGACAAGCAATTTTCTTCATTTCCCAAAATGTTTTCTACCCAAAAAGACCAAAAATAAATAAATCAATTATATATACTTGAAATTGTCGTCTGCAACATCTTTGAATTTTAACCAGTCTAAAATTTTGTTGTTTGGTAATGGGTTAATATTTAGTTGTCAAGACTATAGCAGTACTATATTTGGTTCTTTTATTCTTCTTAAATGTATTTGTTATGTTCTTCATATTATCACTGAATTTAAGACATTTCTAGATCATATTAAAGTTTATCAAATTTAGTCTGAATCCTTAGGAATTTTCATCTGATTATTCTTTGTGCCTTTCTGATTGTCATTTGGTTTGGCAGTGTTGATATCTTGTCCAGCAATATACCAGTTACATAGTGACCATGGAGTTCATCAGCTATAAAGAGAAAAAAAGCATATAATTCTGTTGAAGATACAAGTATATATAACAGTCAATGGTACAGCATAATATATAGAATTAAATTGCAATTCCCAATTGACAAAATTTCAGAATGGTTTAATTTCAAAAGAATATATTTTAAAGTCATAACAGGCATGCATGAATAGATAGAAACCTTGCATTTACAAAGGAAAATATATAGTATTTAGCTAATACATGTGCTGTATTTGCCAAGATTTGCACATTTATAACTAACTTTGATTGGGACGGATGTTCAAAACATGGGATGCTGTGTATAGAGCCGGGTTTCGGCTCTCATAGTCTCACTTTATCATTTCTTAGCACACTAAAGTATTTATGAGAATACATAAGCAACACTCAATGAAATAAAAGCCGTCATAGACGGGTTATGCTCCCCGAATAAGTGTTTGTCACAATAAAGGCTATCATGCATTAGACCCCCTTTTCCCATGACAGTTTTTTTTGTACACAAATTACTTATAGAATATGGTCTAGAACATCTCATTGATAACTCATAACAATTTCATTTAATTCTGCCTATTAGAAAAAGAACAAGATGTGTTTGTGAAACACAAATGCCCCCGAAATGGCCATTTTTCGAAAATGTTAAGTTTTCGTGGAGTAAAGGGTTGATAAGGGTTAATGGATGCCCTTGAGGAAGGTCAAATTGCATGGAACAGATAGATATTGTTGAAAGGAAGTTGCATACCAAATTTGAGCTTTGTATGTCAAATAGTTTTGGAGAAATGGCAAAGGTTAAGTTTTCAGGTTAAGTTTTCGGACAGACGGACGGACGGACAGACAGACGGACAGACGGACATGAGTAACAATATGCCCCCGATCTCTCGATACGGGGGCATAAAAATAAGAGAAGAATTAATTTCTATATTCAAACCCCTTTTTCCGGCAAAAAGCCTCAAATTGAGAAAAACCGAAAAAAATCTTTAGGGATTTATCATTATCACATTCAGGGACTTCATTATGTTAAGTTTCATTGACTTCAGTCTAAGAGTCGCTGAAATCTGGCTAAGGATGGACGGACTGAAGGATCATGGGAAGTTTGGCGACTATATGCTCCCCGAAAAATTTTCGGCGAGCATAAAGGTGAAATTACTGCTCAAGACTGCAAAGTTTAAATATATGTACATGTCTTGAAAATGATTTTTAACAATGACTTGAAGGGACGATGACGCAGCACCATTCAATGTATAACAGAATAAATCCTGAATATATGTGCCCAACACCGGTATCATCCAAGAATGCCCTGTACCATTTGTGGTTGGTAGCTGCTAGCATCACTATTGTTGATATATTTTTTCATTTGCTTCACAATTTTTGACTGGAATTTGTAATATCTTTTCATAAGCTAAAAAACAAGATACTAACACCTGCTCTTTCAAATATTGGTAATCTCATTGTGAGCAAGTTTACTGACCCGGCATAATTTTTTTTTAAAAGGAATCGGTTATCATTCGTATGTAGAACTGATCGGTTTTGTTCGGTTCTAATCGATTTTGTCGGATGAGCTAAATCGAGCGTGACCAATTACATCCGGGTATTGGCGTAACTCAATCGCCATTTTGAGTAAACCAAATGCTGTTCAAGAAATATTGTCTTATTTTGTTTTTCTTTTCTTCCCTTGTAGGTAAGTTGTCATCTCAAAACATTACTGTATTCATGTTAAAGGAGGTTTTATTTTGTAATTACAATACATGTTAATGCTAGATGATTGTGATAAACGCCAGATTTTAGGGATTTGAAATGGACGTGTGTTGGCAATTGCTGAGAAATGCACATTTCTTGTTCGCATATTTGGAAATGCTGATTTACGCAAGGAAACAGTTATTTGCATTTAGATAACTATTTTATACTGTAGAAAAAGCAAGAAGCTATAGAGAAACGAGATTTAAGAGACAAAACGGAAAGTATAGACTGGGATCAGGTTGCACACACGTGCAGGCCGATCTTGACCTAAATTTTCTGCAAGCTGGGAAATGTCTGCTTTGGCATGACTATGATTAATGTTGAAACTTTGGGTAGAATTATGTATGAACAATTGAGATTATTTTTATTTTTGACTTTAATTGTCGTCTGGTGTCGGTAAACACATTCTTCAAAGTGACAGTCTCGGAGCCATGCATTTTGTTTTGGATATCAAGATGTTCATGAACACTGAGAGAGGGATGTCCGCTTTGCATGCACTTGCATGCAAAGCGGGGTTCCGTCTCTGGGTGGTTTGCAGGTGGCTCATCTTGGGCATGAGGCAGGGTAAGATATATGAAATTACAGGATTGTATTGGGACTGGCCGAATTGAACACACATGATGGATAACAATTAATGCAAATCGGTTCAATTTAATAAGCATTGTGTGAGGTTTCATTCACATTTTTTTTGTTTTTGTTGTATTTGATTTTAGAAAATCCCCTAGACATAGTTCTGTTGATATGAGCCAATGGAGCCTAAATTTGGTATGCATATTGTTACTATAAATTGAGATTGTTATCATTGGATTACAACAGAGACATTGTTGTGACTGCCGTTTCAACGGTCTGTTTGAATTCAATGATATTCGGTAAATTGTACTGTGTAGCAAGTAGAAAATGCTAGTTAATTGTGAGAAATAGAGTAAAGACAAATATCATTCAATTTAGGCTCGAGATTCTTGATGAACAGTCAGATTTTCACAATGTAATGTAATTTGCATTTTATGTATATATAAATTCTTGATAATGTGATTCCCTTCCACCAACCCATTCCCCGACGGTTGTCATTGGTTACGGTCAGCCGTCATCCCTTCCCTAACCCTTTCCCTGTCGGTTGTCATTGGTTACGGTCAGCCGTCATCCCTTCTCCTACTCTTTCCCTGTCGGTTGTCATTGGTTACTGTCAGCCGTCATCCCTTCCCTAACCCTTTCCCTGTCGGTTGTCATTGGTTACGGTCAGCCGTCGTCCCTTCTCTTACCCTTTACCCTGTCGGTTGTCATTGGTTACTGTCAGCCGTCATCCCTTCTCTTACCCTTAACCCTGTCGGTTGTCATTGGTTACGGTCAGCCGTCATCCCTTCTCTTACCCTTTACCCTGTCGGTTGTCATTGGTTACGGTCAGCCGTCATCCCTTCCCTAACCCTTTCCCTGTCGGTTGTCATTGGTTACGGTCAGCCGTCATCCCTTCTCCTACCCTTTACCCTGTCGGTTGTCATTGGTTACGGTCAGCCGTCGTCCCTTCTCCTACCCTTTACCCTGTCGGTTGTCATTGGTTACCGTCAGCTGTCATCCCTTCTCTAACCCTTTACCCTGTCGGTTGTCATGGTTACCATCAGCGTCATCCCTTCTCTTACCCTTTACCCCTTCCATCCCCTTCCCATCCCAACTCCTTTAATCGTCATTGGTTCCCTGAGGCCACAAATAGTAAACTATTGTTCGACTGTGGGTTGGTGGATTGTTGGAAATATGGCCAAGTGAATCACACCTATCAATGTCTTAGTAATTTTCTTGTATAATAGAACATAATGCCTATGTCATTACTTGGGTACTATCATTTAGGATAGTGACCAATTACATCCGGGTATTGGCGTAACTCAATCGCCATTTTGAGTAAACCAAATGCTGTTCAAGAAATATTGTCTTATTTTGTTTTTCTTTTCTTCCCTTGTAGGCGGCCTTTCGCCCGGGCACGATCACGTTACATCATTGTCCTGTATCAGTTCCCCTATCTACCAGGAAATTGACATTCAATAATTGTTGTTATAGTTATTTAAAGATCTGAAATTAGAAGAAAATATTAACAAATAATTAATTGGTATGATGGTGAATGATTACGAAAAATATATTGTACAAAAGCATGGTACCACTGGCACATTATGGTACGAAATGGCCAAATCTTGATACAAAATTTTATCAAGGTACGAAATAGTTAGGGTACAAAATGACTTGCTCGTTACAATTAGCCCTACACAGTAAAATATATCCTATAACTTGAAGCGTAGGCTCAAACACACTGTCAAAACACACAACAATGATGTAGATATACAGTAAAAGATAAATGAAACAAATATTTTGCTTTGATTCATGCCGAAAGGGTGTGTGTCAAGTTGTCAACACCCGAAAATCAATCACAGGAGCTTCTTCCTGAAATATGATATATTCGTGCACTTTCAAAAATGTTCCCAACACAATTATTTTACATGATAACTCGTTATTTTGGATTGAAAATGTGTTTTTACCTGCATTTTACCGCTTCTGTACTGCTTGTAAACATTTCGCGATCTTCACCGGAAGTGTTATTTTTTACATCAACACCGCCGTTATAGACTGGAAACACCCGTCTTTTCTCGCGTTTTTCGGACTTTTCGACATTTTAAAAATGGATTATTTTTGAAAAATCAAAAAACACATGGCCAGATTTTTTATATTATGTTGAACTATATCTTCTCATTCGGAAGTGAAAATAAAAACAAAATCTATGGTTGGGATTTTTTGTTTTATTCATTTAAAAAAGACCCCTTTTTCGCCTTTTTTAAAAAGCAAATACATGGTCAACTTTGACGCTTCAATGCAAAGACTTCTTAAGAGTTAATTTTTAAAAGACACATGAAATAATCCATAGAAAAGCTATTCTTTCATGTGGAATTCATAAAGATTTCAAAAGATTCCTTATAACGAAAATACAGTGAATCTAAAATACTACAAAATCGCCATTTTTCATGCCATTTTTCTGGGGATTTTATTGATTTGGATATTTCTACCAAAATACTGCGAATGTGGTTGATCAACATATATTTCTGGACAAGGTTTGGATAGAGCAACATGCTCACCAAGTTTCAAGAAAATCGGTGATTTGAGTGGAAACACCATTTTACATCCTTATAGAGAATGGCTCTTAAAACCCTCATGTGTAAAACAGTTATTGACGACCAACCAAAATTTTGGATGGTCGTAAATAACGTTTTTATCAGTAGATTTTTTTTAAAATATATACCACATTTATAATAGATTCTCTATTAAAGGAGAATTTTTACAGTTGAATTGCTTTATCAACACAACTGTAACTATTCACGTTGAATATCGAATCTATTATAGCTATTTGCTGACGTCTTCTACATTGTCTGCTTCAAACTGAATTCAAATGTCAAGTACCAACATACGAGTACATATCGTAGCTATTGAAGGGTTTTTTACCCAAACGACAAAGTTTGAGGGTTGTCTAACTGAAAAGCTGCTGCAGACGACAAAACCAGCAATATAAAGACATGATTTGTGAGCAATATGACACAGAAAATATTGAGACAAAAGGAGAAACTGCTGGTTATCAGCAGTTTCTTCTTTTGTAACAATGTTTTCCCAAGCCTTTTCTATTCGGGACGTCAAAAGCAGGCCCCGGCTTCTCGAAAAAATTAAGTATCTTCTCATGCTCAAATCTGAGCATCGTGCTCAAATCGCACGAAATCCACGTGAACTTCAATTGAATACCAATCAACGTTTATTGGTATTGAATAGAAGTTGAGCATGAACTCATGAGAATATACTTAAGTTTTTTTCAGAAACCGGAGCCAGGTCTTTTTATGGAAAGGGTTAAATCGTCGTATCACGAAATTCCCCATCGTGCTAATAATTTATTGATTTAGAACTCAAAAAGCATTTGTTCATGTTGATTGTGAAAATTACGTGACACAGTTATTGCAAGAAATGTTCAATGAATGTGATCTGTCACGCTAAAACGGACCTTATGGGAAACCTATAAAGCCATATTCGAAAAAATGGAATAGACCGAGAAGAGGTCAACCTAATATCATATTTGGACACTGAATGTATAGAAATATAGGGACAACATTCTACTTTCAAAATCATTATATAAGAGTGAAAGGTTTCGATCGTAGTCAGACTGACTAGATCGATACTTTTAACACTACCTACAAGGTCCCTTTTAGCGCGACAGGTCACAAATTTTGATATGTGACCGATTTAAAAATTGGTTGAAGCAAAGAAGGCAGAAAAACGCTAGGAAATAACTGGATATTGTATGCCTATGAAAATGATAGCTGAAAAGTTGTTGACGACAAACCAAAATTTCGGTTGGTCGCCAATAATTTTTTATTAGCTAATTAGCAAAATGTATACCACATTCTGATTAAGCCTTTTTCTGTCCTTTTCCACATTCTCTGCTTCAATCCGAACAATTAAATTATGGTCAAGTGTTAGGACGCGGAAAGGAGTAGACTTATATTAATCTTAGAAATCGCGCCGTTGAGCGGTGGGCAATCACGTAATAGCAATTTCAGGCAATCGTCAATAGCATTTTGATACGCGGCTAATTCAAGAATGGTTTTGAAGCAGAAGTACAAATATGTCTGGGATAAGAAGACATAGTGGTCCTTATAAAAAACAACTGATAAAAAAGTTATTGATGATTAAACAAAAAATTGGTCGTCAATAACGTCTTTTCAGCAGATCCATCGTATACCTGATATTTTCCAATATCCGTTTCAACCCGAATCAATAATGTTTTTTATATCTGATTATAAAAAGTATAACACACTCAACTATTTCCTTGCGATTATTTTTTCGAATTCAACTTGATCAAGTAGTAGTGAAATGCCGAAGATCTACTAAAATTCTTGTGTCGTTTGATCCCCTTCGTGCTAATTTATGGAGTTGAAGAACAAGCAAGAGCGCTCATCGAGGACTGTTGTACGGTGGGGAGTTGTGTGACACAGAAATTTTGGAAAATAGTGAATATTTTATTACTAGTTGACCCTTTAAAATGGTTTTGAGCATAGAATACGAACATACGTCCGGGAAAAGATTGATTATTATAGTAGAAACAGCTTATAGAAAGTTATGGATGAAGAACCAACATTTCGGTAGTCAATAAGGTTTTGAAAAAAGATGTTAAGAAAAATATGCACCATTCGTTTTGTTCCAAGAGTTTTACACATTCTCTACTTCAATCAACATTCAAATTGGTCTAGTATTAACAAAAACTTTCAAAGAGTTTCTGAAAGTATTACATGTATATCACGTGTTATTTCGTCGTGTTTATTTATAGAAATTTGGGAAAGGAAAACGCCTTTATTCATCGTCGCTTTTCAACAAAAAACCCGTAACTGTAGCTTGTTTAAGTCACAGTTCCGAGTTCTTTGTTGATAAGCATCGATATATTGGTTACCGTCCAACGATGGTCACGAATTATTTGTGTCAACAGAAAAACGCGCAAAACATAAACATTCACGGGGTATAACCTGAAGTTCGTAACTGCAGTTACGCACGTCCAATATGGCGGAGGGACAAAAAGGTGAGTTTTACAAGCATCGATTTCAGGCACTATGTCGATGCATTTGATATATTTTTTGACGAACTTGATCAATAATAACACTGTTAACAATGTCACACTCTCTTTATTCTGACATATTTATTTAGTAGGCCAATATCAGAGCTCGAAAAAATCGCATGACGTGCGTAACTGTAATACATGAAGTTAGTAACTGTGTCTTTGCATTTCTTAAATGACGTGCGTAACTTATTATAAATTCTAAACATGCAAGTCTAGGTCTCGTGCTTTCCGTCATCCATATTAAAAAGGGGGAAGAGTTTTCGTTTTTGTTATCATTAGGCTAGTCTTCCAGTCCATTATCGGTAATCTTGAGTAAAGGGTGTAATTATTGGGAAAACATTTTGTTAATCTCAAATATATGGAAGTTTTGCTAAAATGCCTTATCTTTGGTGTAAAGATACGGTGGTTACGAAGTTATTCACACAGTCTTACAGTTTATGACCTTTCCAGGCGATTGTGATATGAGCTAATAATGTCCGCTATTTGGGTCTGCACTGTGTCGATCAGTCCCGATTCACTGACGCATATCCATTGGATCCCCTATAAACCTGAAAAGGGTGTTTAAGTTTACCAAAAGCTACGTATCGGTGATATATATCCCAACGGTTATCTCCCTAGATGCTTCGATCCTGGGAAAGTTCTTTCCCTTGATAAAACTTCCGCCATTATGAAATATTAGGAAAAATGTCAACAAAGAAAGCCTGCTATCGATAAACTCATTTTGAGTTATGTTAAGAGAGAAGTGAAAAAAAGACATGGAAGGCAAAACATTGCGTGAAAAGGAAAAAATACTTGGTGTATCAAAATTGTTTGTCCGGGTGAAATCGTTTGTCCTGCTTAATTATCTCGAATCTCATCAGAGAAAACTCGGATTACCTTTTCGGGTAAGGCAAATATATTGTTTCGTGTATATATTCTTATCGATTGTTCATTATGTCGTTAAAAGGCTGCTGAATGACATAGTATTCTTTCTATGTAAGCGAATAGTTTTCTAATAAAAGGAAAACTCTTCGTACCCAAACCATTTCGTACCATAGTTAACTTCCGTTGTATGGTTTGGCCATTTCGTATCATATTTTATACCATATGTTTATGATTATTTACAATCTTATTATTTATTCAGTACCTGATGGAATATTGAGCAGAGTTTTCCCTTGACTTTTGCTAAAGGGGGTCATTATGTCCCCATTGTCTTCAAATTACGGTCACGGGGGTCATGCCTATTGTCACATTGTTTCTTCATGTCCCTGGTGATAATTTTTAGAGGGTCATTTCAGTTAAAACTGTGCCAAAATGCACAAATTTGTGCACGAGATAAAAGTGTCGTGGTTACTCATTAGAATGGTCTCGTTGACATGATACAAATGAGTACCCACAACATAGGGTTTGAATTAAGGATAAAAAATTTAGAATGTCTTCACCCCCTCATACTTGTTGCTCTGGTTAATCTATAGAGTCAATCTACTTTTGTCTAATGTCAGAAATTATATTGGCTGAGCCGGGGCTTGAACCTGTGTCCCCTGGGTTCAATGTTGTAACATGTTAGACGCCAATATTACAGACTGAGCTAATCAGTCCAATTTGAAAGCTTAGCACTGCAGATTATCATCATTACATATTGGATTTTGATAAAATTAAGATTTGTATGTACAATACAGCACAGAAAATTAATATAGGAAAAAGAGTAAAATGTTTATCAGTATTTTGTTCTTTTGCCTCAATATTTTTCCAAAGCATTTCTAAATAGGATGTGCTGAGCCCGGATAGCTCAGGCAGTATCGTCGGAGTCTGTGTCAATCCAGGGGTCAAGATTTTAAACCCCAGCTCCGATTGATAATCCATTCTGTCATTTGACAGTCACTAAAGTCATTTGTCTCACACCAACGGGTCAGAGAGCAGCTTAAGGCTCCGTTTGGAAATTGTGATAGTACCGGTATGAGAAATACCTGGTATCCATTGTTAGGTGCTCCAGCCACCACAATATGGCCATAGCACTTGAAACGGCTATAAACCCAAATAAATCGCATCTAAATGGGACATCAAAATAAGGCCTTGTTTGGGATTGGGCGATAAAGCATAAAATTTGGTTTTGATCAGCAAGTAATTAAAACGACACAATTATTCAGTTTATTGTTGATTGTTTGTTTGTGTTATTGTTTGTCACAACATTTCATAAGTTAAGTTTTGGAAAATATTTTAAAGAAGAAAAATGCTGCTGCAGTTCAGCATATTCTCCATTTTCCTCAATACTTAAGTCTTTCCAACATGTCAAGGAGAATTCTCATCCTTAAAGTGTGATATTACTTTCTAATCTGCAACTTTATGAAAAAATCAAATTGGAACCATTTAGATTTCTTGGATTTGCTTGGGAAAATATAGCAAAAGAAGCAAGATATTACTGCGTTTCAACGAAAACCTCCTAACTGCAGCATAAAACAAGCTGCAATTATGAGGTTTTCGTTGAGTAGCGACAATATGTAAATATGGATTGAACTTATGTTTTTAATGAATTTCTTTTCAGAAATGAAAACATCATTGAAATGTGGATTCTGTTAATACTGTCCAGAGGTAAATATGACAGTGTATTGTTTTTGAGCTTTTGAGGAAAAAAGCTACTTGTAAATTGTTGCTAAATCAAATTTTAAAGTGACATAGGAGCACAATCATGTTTACCACTATATAGATCAGAGTTGAATTTCAACTAGCATACTGTCAATTTTCTAGGCAAAAATGAAAATTACAATTGTTTTTTTCTGCAACAATTTTTTTTTTTTTGCAACAAGAATTTTTTGCAAGTGAAATGAATCAAGAGAAAATAAGATTTCATTGCAAATGCACATTTCTTTGTGACGTAATGGTGATATTATGATTGTTCATCATGTTTGACAGATTTCTTGCATGTTAGTTTATCTTTGTGCTTGTGGTTTCAAAAGCCACTTGCAAAATTTTGCTAGATCTAGTCAAATTTTTAGGGAAATTAAATTCTAGCCCTGACTTTTAGCCAATTTATGTTTTCTGCTTCTTGTATCACATGCACCAATCAAGTTTATAACATTTACACATTGAAAAGGGCATTCATGGCTTCAATTGAACTGTCAATATTTTTCTTCATGAAATACACATTTCAATTTTGAATATTGCGCGATAATGTCATTTTTATGTCCATGTTTTGAAATTGTCACTTGTGTCTGTCTGTTTGTTCATCAATCTGTCAATCAGTCTGTCCATCCGAAAACATTGGCCATTTCAGGGGCATTTATGTTTCACAAACACATCTTGTTTGATCTAGTCTTGCTTGTATATGCACATGAAGACTTGTGAGAAAAGGTGATTTGGTGGGAGCCAAGATCCCAGTCTCAATGCAAAGTCGATTGTTTTGAGCTTCAAATGTGATTGGGCCGAGACCCGACAGCTCAGTCGGTAACATAGGGTCTGTCAATCCAGGGGTTGCAAATTCAAACCCCGGCTGGGCCAGTATCCATTCTCACATGTGACAAAAGTCATTTGTCTCTCCTTAATGGATGTGAATCATCTATGTGAGACAGCAGCCGGAGGCTTGGTTTGGATATTGCAGTGGTACTGCAGAGAGAAATACTAGAAACCCATGGTTAGGTGCTCCAGCTTTTGCGATATGACCATAGCAGTTGAAAACAATGTAAAACCCCATTAAAACAAATCAACTATGATTGGGGTTTATTTGTTGCAAGGCATGTGACTGTCATTTCAACATAATTGTACCTTTCTATATGTTGCACAAGGTAAAGGTTTTGAAAAGCATTGAGAAAAAAGAAAAGAAATGGTTGTTAAAAACAATGTCTTCATTATTCACAATATTTTCTACCCAGAAAGACCTCCTTAAACTGTTTTCTTCACCATCTTTGTATTTGGACCAGACTAAAATTTTGATGCCTGATCAATGATTCATTAATTTATGCATACTTACAGCAGCTGAAAAATACAGATTTTGAAATGCATCTCCTTTGTAATGACACATTTCTATAATTTGGTCAATTTATAATGGTATTATAGTACTTGATGCCAAACCGTTTACTGAATTATGTGTTTTTATCTCTTTGCAGGTGACCAGTTTATTGCTGTGAGAAATATCAAAACAGTGAAGTCCTAAAGAACAAAGGAACATTGAGAGTTTCCCAAGTGTGGTCTATTGATACAAGATTGACTGTACATTGTACTTTGAAATAAATTACCTGAATATGAATGTTTTGTTTTGTTATTCAGAGCAACAGATAAGATGGTTTATGGGTTTTCATATGCAATATTTCATAACTTGTTCATCAGAAACCCATGCTGTTGGTATTCAATAGAATCATCTCTTTGAGGCGGTTCAAATTAGTAACCACAACATTTGGTTTGGATTTGAAATTATAACAAATTAGGAATGGTTTCACCCCCTCTTTTCTGTTGCTCTGGTTATTTAAATTCCAATACTTTCCCAAACATGAGCTGATTTTGACAACCTGGGTAGAAAATAGTTTTTTGAAACATTGAGAGAAAAGAAGAAAATGCTTGTGATCAGCAAGTTCTCCTTTACTATCATTTTTTAAATATTTTGTGAAACATTAGAAGTTTACATTGTTTATGTCAATATTTCTTGTTGCTGTAACTCCTTTCAAATTTGGATGAACTTAAGGTAGTCCACCCCTAATACGTCATCAGAATTATGCGGGTGACATTGCAAACATTTGGCAATGGAACTTTTCACCGCCGAATGTTTACGACTGAGTCCGAATAGCTTCGGATACGTATCAACGTCGCTCGAAATTATCCGATATTTTCTGAATCTCAAAATGGCCACATTATGGGTACTCTACTTTAACGTTTGGCTTTTTGGAAAGGGTTACATGTAATGTTTCCTCAAAATATCCCTTTCCCAAACAGCAAATTTTCAAAATTTCCATTTCAAAAGCTGCTGCAGACGACAATGGACCTTGTTTAAGATAGAATTTGTATATAATATAGCGCAGAAAATATTCAGGCAAAAGGAGAATCTGCCGGTTATCAGCAGTTTCTTCTTTTGTCTCAATGTTTTCCCAAGCTGTTACTGTTAGGGACGTCAAAACCAGGTCTTGTTTGGGAAAGGGATAATGTCCACTTTTCATGCATTTTTAAGTGTTTTGGAAAACATTAAGAGAGAAGAAGAATATTCTGACCCTCTGGATTTACGCCTCCAGAAACCAAAATCACTCACTTTATTCAGAGCTACAGACAAGATGGGCAATGGATTTTCAATATGCAATATTTCATAAGCTGCTCATCAAAATCCATGTTATGGGTTGGCTACTCATTGGAAGAATCTCATGGAGACATTCAAATGAGTACCTACAACACATGGCTTGGATTTGAAACATCAATTTTAGGATGGTTTCAACCCTTTCATCTGTTAGTCTTGTTATTTATTGAAAAGAATGTTCCATTTTTCTAACAGATGCATCCTTTTGTACAAGACCTGCGTGAGACAATTTTAGGGTGGTCATATTCGAAAAGCTGCTGCAGACGACAAAGTGGATGATGATCAAGCTTGGATTTGTGTACAATATAGCTGAGAAAATATTGAGACAAAAGGAGAAACTGTTGGTTATCAGCAGTTTCTTTTTTCTCAATGTTTTCCCAAACCTTTTGTATTAGGGACGTCAAAACTAGTTCTTGTTTTTGAAAGGGTTAACATATTTGCTTGTGGTCATTATCAGTGGCGGATCCGGGGGGGGGGTTCAAACGAACCCCCCTCTGTAGCCTGATTCTTTCATTTTCATGCAGAAGTTCAGTTAAAAGTGTATAATACTTGTAAAACGAACCCCCCTTTTTGTAAAAACGAACCCCCCTCAAAGAAATCCTGGATCCGCCACTGATTATATTGGAATCAAATACTCCATCCGATTTGTCCAGTTCCAAAACCACTAGTTATAAATACAAAACTAATCTGCTAGAACCCTTCCGTCGATACGCTTTTATTTAGTTACTAACGTCATATTCACCAAGTTACTAACTTCTTGACCTATTTTCAAGTAACAGTTACGCACGTCATCGTGATTTTTGAAAGCTTTATTACTGCTTTTATACTGACCTAAACAATTAATGTTCGATTCAAACTCCTTTTGATATAAACCAACATCGTATTGGTGAAGACATCCGAACGAATAGCACATCCAGTTATACAAATAAAGCTTGAGAAATATTCCCCTAATTTTGAAGTCGCCATATTGGACGTGCGTAACTGCAGTTACGAACGTCAGGTTATACCCCGTGAACATTTGCGACACTGTCCGAATAAATTCGGATGCGTAACCAATGTTAAATTCTATGAATTCGCGTGAATCTCATTAGGGGGACTACCTTAATGTTATTCTAAACATTTCATTTTACAGCTTCTCAATAAGTTATAAAGTTCCACTATCAAGTACAAGTTTACATACAGCTGACCCTGGTTATCTCCATTTCGGGTAGGTCGAATTTCTGTTCAACTCGTAGACCTATTTATAAAACCCTAACAAAATGGCAGAATGTAGTTGCAATAGTTCATCAGTAAGCCTTCAAGCTATATCATAAATACAATGTGACCGTTTTAAAAACGTTTTGAAACAGAAAAGGCAGAATTAAGTCAGGGATAAGATGGATATAGTAGATCTTTAAAAGAAAATCGGCGAATAAAAAGTTATCAACGACCAACCTAAATTTTGTTTGGTCGTTTTTGGCAGCTGATTTTTAAATTATAGACCTTAGTTTTTGGCGTTTTTCCACATTCTCTCTTTCAAATCGAACCGCAATTTATCTCATTAATAATTAAAGTTACTGAAGATTCTCTGAAATCGTTGTGTCACGTGATTCCCTACCGTGTTGATTCATGGAATTGAAGGACAAGAAAAAAATTTGATTAGTATTCATCGTAGACATAAAAAAATAATCACGTGGTACGACAATGTCAGAAAATATTCAACAATTTCGTTAAAACTGACCGATTTTAATTCGCAGAAAAAGTAGACAGACGTCAGGCATTCGATGGACGTAAAGGATTTTTCATAAATCAGTTAATAAAAAAGCAGTTAATTAAAAGGTTATTGAATATCAACTGAAATTTTGTTTGATCTTCAATAACTTTTTGTCGGTGGATTTTTTTAAAATATCTCACAAGTTCAGCTTTTTTCTTGCTTATTACATCCTTCTCTACCACAAACCGAATTGAAATTGGTCATGTATTAACAAAAAAATGATGATTTTCTGAAATTATGAGTCATGTGATTAACCACCGTGTTAGAAATCACACTGTATGGTGGTGAATCAAGTCGTCACGAATTGTAGTAATTGTAGAAAATCTTGAATAACTTTGTTAATAACCGTTTTTAAATGCTTTGGAACAGAAAATACGTAAATATGACAATAATTAAATGGTCATTATAAACTTCTAAAATCAGCTGATAAAAATATTGACAACAAATGAAAAAAATGGGTTTGTTGTCAATCATTTATATATCAGCTGACTTTTGAAATGTCTGCAACATTCAGCTTTTCGCTGACCTTTCCCACATTCTCTTCTTCAATCCGGATTCAAATCGGTCAAGTATTACAATAATTATCAAAGAAAAACGCCGACTAATGGTTATTGTGGAAATCACTCTGTGGAACGGTGGGGAATCATCTGAGATAGTTTTTGCAGAAAATCTTCAATAACATTTTTTTAATAATTGACCTATGTAAAAAAGAGATTTGAAAAAGAGAAGGAACAAATGCACCAGGGATTAGATATATGTCGTAGGTGCTTTAAAAAGACCAGCTGATTAAAATGTTATTGATGACCAACGAAAACATACGGCTAATCATGGAAATAGTTGAATGATCACATATTTCACTTTCCCATATAAAAGAGTAGGCTATTCGACAATAATAATAAATATTAAGAAAATATTCGGGCATAGTTAAATTCCTTTGGAAGGTATGGTTATTTTTAGAAATAATATCAATTGCATTTTTCATAATTATTTCTTTTTGGATTGAATGCAGTCCATCCGTAATGAGATTCACTCGACGTCAGAATTGTTCGGATAACATCGTAAATATTCGGCGGCGAAACTTTTACGACCGAATGTTTACGACCCTGCTCGAATAAATTCGGATACGTGACGATTGTTATGCTTGGTAACCACTAGGTCACCCAGTACTTTAAGTGTCTCAAAAGCCATCAATTCTGATGAAAAGTGTAATGTAGTATAGAGTACACAGGTTTTGGGAAGTGCAACTAAAGGTAGAGAGTGAGGTACTCGATCGCTTGACCTGGTTTGATCGAGTTAATTCGATCGGTAGTGGGAACCAAGCATAAACGACGTTGTAGGAAATTTCTGACCTCGAGTTAATCTCATTAGGGGTTGATCACCCTAATGTCATTCTGAACATTACATCTTGCAGCATCTCAATACGTTAGAACGTTCCAGTATCAAATACAATATTACAAACAGTATACTCTTGTTATCTCCAGTTCGGGTAAGTTGAATTCCTGTTAAACTAGTTGTCCTCTCGTAGTCCTATTTATAGGCCATGACATAATTATGACATTACACATTTGGACTATATCCTGTTTGTCAACTCAAAGTGAAAACATGGTCCCGACTTCATCATTTGATATTAAAAACGGTACACTAGATAGTTTATTAAAGAAAATATATATCCATTAGAAAATAGCAGGAATTTTGATAAATTGCTCAGAACGACAAATGTCTCTCATTTTCCTACTACATTTCAATTATTAACGTACTTGGTAATCACCAGAAACGGTAGTTTTTAATTTTAGTAAAATGTAACAAATTTAGGATATGTCAAACTCCGGATATCTCGAGACAAAATGGTCATTCTGAGACTTTGATACAACGAGCTTCAACTGTTTTAGCTCGCCCGGGACGAAAGTCTCGGAAGAGATTCTGTAATGCCCTCGGATGTCGGAGTCAGCGTCCGCAAAAACTGGAACCTGGCATTTAACATTTTCCCAAACAAGACATGGTTTGGACGTGTGTAATATAAAAGGCTTGGGTAATATAAAAGGCTTCATGCGACATAATAAGAAACTGATGATTGCCAGCAGTTCCTCCTTTTATCACAATGTTTTCTGTGCTTTATTTTACGCCAATTTTATCTTCATTAACATCCATTTTGTCGTCTGCTGCAGCTTTTGAACTTGACCACCCTAAGATTTTGTTGTTTGGGAATGTGTTAACTCATGTCCTATTAGAGATACAGCTGTCACATGTTCATACCTCTAACGAAGAGCCTTTCATTTGAGACGATAACCTTTGACATTGTGACCTTGACCTTTGAGCCATGACTTTTCGTCCTCACATCGAATTATTCAGTGTGTATGGTTAACTTTTTATCATGTGCTTTTAGAAGATCCTTCTCATTTGGCAAATACACGATGTTTTCTCGCTTTATTTGTCTCAAAGCTTTTTCAAATCAATCAATTGTTTTGACACATAAAAACATGTTTTGCAGGCCCGTAGGAAGCAATTTGATACTGGAGGCGCTTAATCCCAAGTGTCTGAATATTGTGGAGGGGGAGCGCTTAATTTGATTTCCCTGAATTTTCAGTGTAAAATACGGAGAATTTGGCATTTTTGGCCAACTTTGGTGGAGGGGGGGGGGTGTCTACGGGCCTGTTTTGTCCCCTCTGTGTTGTATGAACATGATTCATACTGCTCTCTAAAATACAAGTTATAAGAAACATCATTTATATTGACCAGGATGTAAAAGTTTGATGTTGGTCCAACACCAACATTTATTACTTCAAATCAAAACCCTATGTTGTTGGTACTCATGGAAATTGTGTCGAAGAGTCGATTTCAATGAGTACCCATCACATTGGGTTTGGTGAACAAGTAATACTATTGTGCTGCTAAAAAAAGGCCTTCATTCCATCTTAACTGTTATCTGCTCTGCTAGTCCCAGATTCCATATCGTCGGTGTTTTTGCAAAACCTCGTATCTACAGATTCATTTAAGCTGTAGTTACGAGGTTTTACAATAACACCAACGATATGCAGCTTTTTCCTAGACCTTAACTTTTTTATCTTTTGTTTCAGCAGAATTATGAGCGGGAATGGTGATAGAGGTGCAAGACCCAGTATACCAGAAGTTTTGGAATCACAGGACCTAATCGTAAGAGCTTTTATTTTCATAACTATGCACTAATTCAAAATTTTAAACCGTTCAAAATGCTTGTGTTTGTATTTGGAATTGAAATGTAACACAGTTCAGGAACTACTGACACTTTTCAAATTACGCGTCTGGCTCTTTGGTGCTAATGAGGGGTTGTATACATTAAGACATTGCCAATTTGGCATCGGTTGTAGGGAACAAGGAAGATGTATAATTGAAAACCTAAACTTTATGTTTAATGGTATGCAAGGAATTAAGGCAAAAAGAAAAAATTGAATAAGTATATCGTCGCTTTTGAACAGAACACTCGTATATGTAGCTTTAAACAAGCTGTAGTTACCAGGTTTTTGTTTAAAAGCTGCGATAAGTTTTTTATAGAGGACGTTAGGAAACATAGGAAATCCATGACACGATTCTAATGAGTACCCACAATTAAGGGTTCGGTCAATATTCGAAGTTGTTTTGCGTTTAAAGAAAGTCATTACTCCCTCTTATCTATTGCTCTGATGAGTATTCAAGTAACTAATTCTATGAAATATATGATATATATTTTTTCTAAAATATTTCAGGATCCAAGCCCGGTATTTACAAAGAACAAGAAAGTACCTACAAAGTCGCCGGGTTCGAGTCAGAGACGGATAGATGTCATGTGGGGATACAACATCAACGATAACTCTGGATTGGAGGCACACGTGTCCCCTTCCGAAGATACGGTCAGTTCTCTATCATATTAGTGGCGAAATGTTTCGGGATTTGCGTATGCCTTTAACGATAGTTACATATGTATTAGAAGCAATCCGAAACTGTAGCCGGTAATGTGACGTCATACATGCGGTTATGACGTCAACGTTATTTTTCTGCGTTTTCGCGTCGTTGACGTTTCTGCGCTTTATCGTTCACGTGACGCTAGTGTGACTTCATTAAACCAGCTGTTATGACGTCAACGTTGGTTTTTTTCCTTTGTATTTGTGTTCCCGCGCATTATCAGACGTCGTGTAAGCTTTTTCAAATAACCTTACTTCAGACTTAGGCCAAAGCAGCTACCCTCGTACCATGTATATGAAATACCTTTCATGCATTGCATGCAACTTCATTTAGACAATACACGTTCCTTTGTCACATAGTAACGTCGATTGGCGATGATATAAAATAATCTCGCAGAGGCAAATGTGTTTCATGAATTGATCTTGCTAAACTCGGCTGTATTTTACCAGTTTGTATTTCAGTTTGTAAGGGTCAGAAAGGGCTATAAAGTGAATTTAGTCCGATTGTTATTTTCCATCGGTAGAGGAATGAAGCGGACATCTTTTCGTCCGTATTTAGGCTTTGCCTATCTATATTATTCTATATCATTTTAGTACTGTGGATAACCGATTTAAGAAATTCTCAAATAATTTTGTTAATACAGGACCGATTTGAATTCCGTTTAAAGCAGTGAAGGTGGACAGACGTCACGCATTAGATAAACGTGGTGTTTTTTTATAATCAGCTGATACAAAAAATATTGAAGATCGATCAAAATTTTGGTTGATCTTCAAAAACTGTTTTGTCAGCTGATTTTTCAAAAATCTACCAGGTACATCTAATTCCTGACATTTTCCCTCCGTCTCTGCTTCAAACCGAATTCAAACCGGTCCCGTATTAACAAAATTATTTAAGATTATCTGAAATTATGGGTCACGTGGTTAACCACAGTGTAAGACTATCAGCACCTTATTTACTTTTACACGGCGATATTACATTATGTGATACACAGACTGTTTACATAACACATAAAATACGATCAGTTCTATATTATTGTTGTTCAACAAAACATCCTCGCTGTAGCTTAAAATTATTTTAAGCTGCAGTTACGAAGTTTTTTGCTTGAAAATGAGAGAAATTATCTTGAGAAGCTATCGGGATCTTCTTTGCATTTACACGGCGGTGTTTCTTCAATTCATGCAATAACTTCCCTGGAAATGCGAAACGTAGCGCCATCCTACTGGAATCAAAGTGCATTCAAGTCTGAGCCTTTTCGCGTCATTTCTAGAATATGATTCTTCTTTATTACATGATAGCCTACTGTTTGTCTCAATATCACGATTTCCGTCCTCACAAAAATGTAGGGTCCAGTTATTACAAATGGACATAACAGATAGGAGACTAGGCTCCCCAACTAGCACCTTCACGGTGCTCTGTGTTATCAGTCCCACATATCAGTCGATTTCAGTCAAATGTAGTCTAGTCCAGGGACTAATAAGGCTGTCCATGCTCTTAAATTGTGTGATTGGAACGATTTTTGCTAGGTATCTGTGTTGAGTTTCCATCCTCAAGTTTTTGTTTATTCATAGATCTGATGATAGTTATTGATAAATGTTCGATGAAGCCGTTTGGCATCTTCCGTGCATGCGCCAATGGGCAGCAACAATTTGAATAATTGAATCAAATTTTATGACGTCTGAAAAGACGCCATGAGGTTGATATTTTCCTTTAAATATTTGCGCGACATAAAACTCCATTATAACCTTTAGAAACATGTATAACATGATTATATTGTATGTAAAAGCAATTATTTATATTTGTTTGTATTGGTAGCAGATAACACGAAGCACCCTGTATAGCTTTAAAGAAAAAAGTAATTAAAGACTCATTTTGGAAAATTCTCTACGTTTTGCACGATATTGTTTTGTTTTTTTTAGAGATTTCCATACTAAAGAGATTCACGCGATGTCAGAATTTTTCGTGCGACATCGTTAACATTCGTTAGGTATCCGAACTTATTCGGGCGATGTCGTTAACATTAAGCGTTGAATGTTAATGGCCCGCTCCAATAATTCCGTCGTCACGTAAATCTCATCAGGGATGAACTACCTTTAATGTCCATGTTTTTATGTTTCAGTCCAGTCCTGTTTTAAATCGGAAGAAACAACCTCAAGATAACCAGCCGTCCACATCGTCTATCGTGACTGATGAAAATCAAGTGAGTAACTATCATGATGGATAATCACGTGATGCAACAATGTCAAAAAATCTTCAACAATTTTGTTAATACGTGACCGATTTGAATTTGATAGAAAGCAGAGAAGATAGACAGACATCGCGCATTAGATAATCGTGTTGGATGTTATGAAAAAATCAGCTGATAAAAAGTTGTTAAAGTTCAACAAATATTTTGCTTGATTTTCAATAACTTTTATATCAGCTAATTTTTTAAAAAAAAATCCCTACATCCAGCTTATTTCTATCAACTCCCCACCTTCTCTGCTTCAAACCGAATTGAATTCGGTTAAGTTTTAGCATAATTATTGATGATTTCTGCAATTCTGGGTCACATGATTAATCATCGCGAATTTTGGTGTATCTTTTTGGGTCTAGAATATTTAAGCTAGAATCGGGAAAAAGGTCCCTTATAGCATTTCAAACTTCACTGCAATTTTTTTAACATGCTAAGTTGCAACCTGATAAGAACCCACGATGACCTCTTACAGTTGCTACAGGTCATGAAAAAGCTTTTAGAGAATAGCCCTTTCCCATACAAGACCTGCTTTTGACGTCCCTTATAGAAAAGGCTTGGGAAAACATAGAAACAAAAGACGAAACTGCCGATAACCGGCAGTTTCTCCTTTTGCTTGAATATGTTCTTGGTTATATTGTACACAATGCATTTCTTTTTCAATGTCCATTTCGTCGTCTGCAGTTACTTTCAAATTAGACCATCCTAAAAGTTTGCCGTTTGGGAAAGGGTTAAGTATGGGTCTTGGTCAGATTCTGTGACAGCCACTGAACCCTCCAGTTCACGTAGACGAGACAGAACAATGTTATGGTCCTAATTTTGGCTTGATTTCCTATCACGTGGTTGTCTTGGTAGGTTGGCAGCACTTCCGGTTTGTCTGTACTCGGCCACAAGTTGGTTGATAGCATTTGTATGTACATTTATGATACGGGTTGCATTTCTTTTGAAAAATGGTACGAATGTAACAAGAATGTTGATGTTTGACAGTAATGAACGATATTGTGTATTTAATTTGTATAGAACGACTGGAAATGTGGGTATGAGAATGTGACCTACGCTTAAATCGCACCATCTTGTAAAACTCCAATAGTTATGGGTTGTTGTTGTAGAGATTTCCAACGCATTTTATGTTTTTATGTTTGGCTTGTTGACCCATAAATTGTAAATTAAGCACTTGGGATTCGTGTATGAAACGTAGGAGGAATATTTCAATTTTCTATAGTTGACCGGAAGTTATCATTTTGCACAATAATTTTGCAAAATGAAAATAATATTGGTCAAGTAATTAAGTCAGGGAAAAATAAAAAATATCGACTTTTGATATTCCTTTACCGGAGAACATTTTGCGCATAATAGTAAACGGAGTACCTATAAGTTCGGTTCAGTATAATTCTAAAATATGCGAGTCAAAGTAGCCACCATGTGTCATTCACACTGTTATCCGAAATTGCAAAAACTTATCAGTCACTTTGCGCACATCTTTAGCAAAAAATGTGCTTGGGTCAAAGATAAACTGGCTTTGCAAAAAATTAGAAAATCCAAGGTTCTGCAGAATGTTTAAAAAAACTGTAACCAGACTGACTTTTTGCAAAATGTACTTAACCCTGTTCTAAACATGACCTTGTTTTAAGTCTGTGAGATAAAAGGCTTTGGAAAACATTGATATAAAAGAAGAAAATGCTGATAATTAACATTTTCTCCTTCTGTCTGCTATCTTACTTTCTATGCTATTTTGTACAAATATCATATCTTCATCAATTCACATTTATCGCCTGTGGCCGATTTCAATTTGGATTACTCCAAATTTTAGTCGTTTGGGAAAGGGTTTAATGTACGTTTCGGCCGTCGCGTGACTCTTATTAGGGATAAACTACATGTATCTTATGGGTGGACTAACTTAGATTACCGATTTGCAACATTGTATTAAATAAACTATTCAGGGATAAAGACCAATAATTCGACAAATGTTTAAAGGGACATTTCATCCTCATTTTGATTTTTTAAAGTATGTCTTGATGCCAAGATTGATTTTTCTAATGGGTATAAATGGTATCAGTTTTTTGAAGTTGTTGATGATAGGCGATAAACACGCCTTCAAAGTTGAGACAGAAACGACAAATTCTATATACATCTGAACTGTTGTGGACAACAATTTGTTTAATTTTTACACAAAAATATATATTTCTCGTAAACGGCGCAATATTTTGGCTTGAAATTTTCAGAATTTTCATAAGCAAATATGCTCTTAATAATAAAAATGAAAGTGAAATTTATGAGAAAAAATTCTGAAATGTCACTTTAAACGAAGTCATGTCCCTTTTTATATGTCGCATTGTTCTTGCTTTGTTCTTACTTTTTTACCTTGAAGACTTCAATTTAACTGTCATGTGAACTGACAACTGATTTGTGTGATATTTCATAGCAACAGATAAGAGTGGAGAGGAGTTAAAGCCATTCTAAATTTGTTAGTTCCTATCCAAACCCTATATTGTGGGTACTCATTCTAATCGCCTCTAGAAGACGGCTTCAATGAGTATCCACAACAAAGGGTATTATGATCTTTCATAGCAATTCCGTGTAAAAACCGACCAAATCTCAATAAGGGTCCGGCACGCATAGTCATTGATTTTCTTCATATTTTCCGAATATTTTGAGGTATGCCTCAAAAACAATTTTCGATGTCGGTACTTTTCAAATATAAGGGCCCTTTTATCAGAATCCGGCTCATTTGTGATTGTAGGTTACATTGCCACATCATACTCCCGACGTATCAGCTGGTGATATCTCGACGCACACTCGCATAAAAGTAGAAGAGTTGAAAGACGAGGTCAACACCCAGGAGAGTTTATTCGATAATGAGTTTTGGAACGTTGTAAATACTCCGTACCCGGTTGATACGAGTACCCCATACCGTGCACATACACATTACCAAGCAGCTATCCCGTACACCAAAGATAGGCTTACTTCGTTCCATGAAGATACCACTTTCCGTGCACATACCAGGTACCATGTCGTAACTGAAGGAAACATAAGAAATCCAAGGTCATATTCGATCTCAGTACAGTCTAACGCAAATTAGAAATCTGCTGTAGATAACATTATGTTTTGTTGATGAACATATATATGATTTAAGTAGATCTACATTTTATCGCACAGACGTGACGTCAAAAGTTGATGTACATCAGAATAACCTTTGAAAATCCTAATTATTTGTAAGTAAATGATTTTAGCTCACCTGAGTACGAAGTGCTCAATGTTAGCTATTGTGATCGCTTTCTGTCTGTCCTCTGCCCGTCCGCCTGTCTGTTCATTCAAATGTTTGTGTTAACGTTCAAGGACCAATTTTAAACAAACTTAGTCAAAACATGTATGACCATAAGTTCTTGGATGCATTCGAATTTTAGTCAGATCGGACAAAGAAATGTATAATGGTGTGACCTTGAATTTGAAAAAAATGCGGTTTTTGAATTTGTTTTACTCTAATGACCACAAAATTAATAATGACCTTTAAAATTTGTAAATACAAAACTTGGTCACAATGTTGGTAACATATAATCTTGGATGAGTTCAATTTTCAGTCTGATCAAACTAGGTAGTCCAGAATTATGTGCCCTTGATATTGACAAAATAGCCGTTTTTGACTTTGTTTTCACTCAAATAGCCACAAAGACTGACTTGTCAAAAAAAAACTTCGACATAATGGTTATAACCATAAGAACTTCCATGAGAATTGTCTTACCTTGATCAGAACTTTATATTTTGAATTAGGCGTCATTGACTTTGACCAAATTGCTGTTTTATTCGCTTTTGTTTTCACTGTTACAGTCCCAACCAAATGTTCGTCATTCAAGACAAGTAAGATCTTCGATAAAATTCTCAGTTTAATCATAAATTCGCATTATACATTATGTGTCCTTGAACATGATAACATAATACAACATTGTTATTTTCAAGCTACGAGTATCTATGATCAGGTGAGCGATTACGGACCATTATGGTCCTCTTGTGGTGATATTTTGTAGTCGAATCTTTGCATAATTGACATATTACATGGCGGGGAATTGTATTACACAACAATATTTTCAGGAAACCGTCAAATAGTTTTGTTTATCAATACTTGACCATTTGAATTCGGATTGAAACAGAAAAGGAGGGAAAATGCCAGGAATTAAGGTACCCAACCCCTCAAAAGCACCTAAGACCCAGATGCGAAATTTGAAAAGTGCCAGTAATTTCCTTTCCAAATACAAATATAAGCCTTTTGAACGGTTTGGAATTTTGAATTAATGGATAGGGCCTTCTTATGAAAATATTTGACAAAAATGTTCAAAATTACCTCCCTTGCATATGAAAAAAGAGTAAACTAATATTTTTAGATGTTTTCTTCTTGAAGCATCATCTTGAAATCCGACACGTTGAATTTGAAGTGTATTTACCAGTGTGTGTAATTTGATGCATTCCGTATGGCTGATATATGTTGATTTTTCGAGGGTCTGTAAACCTTTACTGAATTTTGCTAGATCATTTAGAATGGCAAAGAATTTTGTGCTAACAATAGACTAGGTTTCCTGTTATGTTTTGATAAACCGTCGGTGTTGTTATAAATCAAGCCGTAGTTACGAGATTGTATAACAACACGTTCGAAATACTATTTTGTTTGTCCGAATTACGTCACGATTAACTGGATAAAATCGTCCCCTATTAGCTGATCAAAACGTAATTGGTGACCCTCCAAAATTTTGTTCGTCCATCAATCACTTTATGATCGCTAATTTTTGAAGAAAAAAAATCGTTCGTATCCAGCGGATTCCTGACGTTTTTTTGTCTACTCTGTTTTAAATCCCTTTCCAATCTATCATATATTAGTATTGAAAAACATCATTAATGCTTTGCCTCATATGTTTCCCCGCCATTAGTAAACCCTTTTCCAAACAAGACCTGGCCCTGGTTTCTCGAAAAAAACTTAAGTACATACTCATAAGTACATGTTCAACTTCAATGGAATACTGTACAGCGTTGAAGGGTTTTCGATTGAACTTAATGAGGATTTCGTGTGATTTGAGTACGGCGCTCAGATTTGAGTCTGAGAACGTACCTAAGTCTTTTCGAGACACCGGGGCCTGGTTTTGACGCCCCTAATGAAAAAAGGTTTGAGAAAACATTGGGATAAAAGAAGAAAATGCTGATAACAAGCATTTTCTCCTTTTGCCTCAATTTTTTCTATGCGATATTGTACACAAATTCTATCTTTTTATATTTGCGAATAGCTGTTACTTTGGACCGTCTTAATTTTGCTGTATAGGAAAAGATAAAATCATAACATAAACAAATTTTATGAAACCTAAATTTCTACTTTTACATAGTTCCAAATAAAAGTGTTGATCTGTCCAATTCTGTTTGATTATATATTTGCTTATTGTTTTAGCTCCACTGGCTGAGGCCAGCAGGCTTTTGTCATCGCTATGTGTCTGGCATGTATACCTCAGTAACCTTTGATTAAAGGCAGTCCACCCCTAATGAAATTCGCGTGACGTCTGAATTATTCTGGCGACGTCGAACACATTCGGCGGTGGAACTTTCCACCGCCGAATATTTACGACCGCACCCGAATAGGGTCCGATATGTAACGCCGTCACTCGAAAACAACCGACATTTTATCTCAAAATCTGTGATTCTACCTTAAAAATTTTCTCTAAAACTACAAAATGCATTTAAACTAAATGTGCAGGAACGAATTTTAGATAACCCTCTCTTAAACATATTCAATAAAATATGGGACCCACGAGTCTGGAGTAATCTGCCCATTTGTCGCCCAGGTACTGAATGTCTTTACTTAGCCCTTTATCGAACAACAACAATTTAGACAATCCCAACTAGAATTTAAGATACCGCAGATAGCAAATTAGATGTTGACAATGAGAGGTTTCTGTGTGAAAATATAACACCCTTGAAATTAATGCAAAGGTTATTTTCCTCTTTTCCTTTTATGTTTCACAAGATTTCTTTCAGTTAGGAATGTCAAAACTAGGCCTTGGTCTTTGAGACATTTAATAAATTATTTCTCAAGAAATTTCTTCTTTAAATGTTTAAATAGAAAAAAAAAATAGAAAACATGGGGGCGTAAGAAGAAAATAAATATCATAATATATTGTCATGTGCATGGATTCTACATGTACATTTATCTATATACATGTATATATTATACTGCCTAACTCCCCTTTCGGGTATTACTGGCAGGTGGTATTACTGACACCGTCGATGATATTGCAAAACCTCGTAATTTAATAAAAGCTACAGTACAATGTGTTACAATAACACGGACGGCATGTTACACTTACTAGTCCTAGCTACAAACACCACCACCACTTTAACTCAAGTCAAGTCCGGTCCAAACAACAGATTTCTAGGGTTAAGGTATACGAACTGAGAATGAAATGCAGAGCCAGAGGCGAAATTTTAAAAGTGCCAGTAATTCTTAAACTGTGTAATATTTCCATTCCAAATACAAACATAAGCATTTTGTATGGTTTAGAATGTTGAATTAATGCATACTTATGGAAATATTTGACAAAATTTTTCAAAATAACCTCCCCTGCATATGAATGTAGAGTTAAATAATATTTGTGAATTATTTTCTTCTTGAAGCATAATCTTAAAATTCGGCACGGTGAATCAACTTAGGTGAAGTGTTTTTACAAATGTGTGTAATTTGATGCATTTCGTATGGCTAGAAAGTGGTGTTTTCATTCTCAGTTCGTCAACCTTAACCTAAAGTTACGAGTTTGAGTTGAAAAGTGACGATATTCTCTGCTTTAAATTGATCTGATGGGACCCTAGCGTAAGAGACAAAAGACCTTTATCAGATATAAGAACGAATGTTAGCCAAACTGGGCTGCGAATCCGCGATCTTTGAATTGATAGATATTTTATTCTTAAACGCTTTTTGACGTCATTTTAGAAAAGGCTTTGGAAAGTATTGTGGAAAATCAATCAAACATTTTATTGCATTAAGATTTATACATGCATATAGCAACATAATATTTACATGAATCATGAGAGCATGAATTAACATGAAGAGCATAAGAAAAACAGTGGAAACAATGGAAATGAAGAATGAAGAAATTATTTGTTGCAAGTATTTTTTCTTTTACAATATTTTTCACGTGGAAAGGGCAAAAATGTAAGATCATTGAATTTGGACCAGCCCATTTTTTTGTCATTTGAAAAAGGTTTAACCATTTCCTAAATGGCAAAATTTATGAATGGTCTATTTGAAAGCAGTTGCAGATACCAACATATACCGGGTATGAAAATGAAGACAATTCCACGTCCATATCGCGTCCACATCACGTCTGACATTATCCTGCATGGGTCCTTTGTTCTGGACGTCATCAGGCCGTGATGTGGACGTGTACTGGTGTATGTGACCAAGCATTAAAGGGGGAATAACACTTAACATCTTGCAAATTTTCCGAGAACTTCGTACAAAAAAATAAATATATATTATTAAAATATGGTCTTTAAATTGCATATATGCCAAATCTTAGCTTTCTACCTTGTGTATTGGCTTAGATGTCGACGGATTTAAAACCCCATGATTTTTTGTCGGGGGATAAAAATTATAATAATAAAACATATGGGGTTTTAAATCCGTCAACATCCTAGCCAATACACAAGATAGAAAGCTAAGATTTGGCATAGATGCAATTTAAAGGCCATATTTTCATAATACATATTTATTATATTATTTATTTTTTGCACGAAGTTCTCTGAAAATTTGTAAGATGTTAAGTGTTATTCCCCCTTTAAGAAAATTGACGCGGACCGCGCAGTCAGTACCAGGTCGATGCCGTTTACTTTTATTCTCTATCTGTAGGTCATTTGTCATATTGTCTATTTCAGATATGAAAAGGATGGCACGATAAAAGATTTAATTCGTATTAAAACTGTGCGTTATGCGCACTCAGACATTGTTAACGGTCGACACTTTATTTACAGTATCTATAGATAGTCCTTTATCCTTTCTAAAGCAAGACCCGGTTTTGGCGTCCCAGTAGAAATTGATTGGGAAAACATCGAGATAAAAAACATAATGTTGATAATCAGCATTTTTCCATTTGTCTCAGTGCTATCTGTACCACAATCTTCATAAATCTAACATTAGGTAACATCCATTTCGTCGTCTGCAACATATTTCAAATTGGATCACCCTAACTTTTTCCGTTATGGGGGGGAGTTATTTCAAAATGATTAGGGACTTGTTAATTTACTGACCGCATAAGCAGTCCATTTGCAATACGTTTTGCTCACTGGGCATTTTACACCATTAAACATGACACCCATAATAACTGATCTAAGATGTTTGATTATCACATATTTTCTGTGCTAAAACAATCTACGAAAGAAAAAAAAAAAAAAAAAAAAAAAACATGCAAGAACTTGTTTAATGTAGTCCACACCGAATGAAATTCACGCGTCGTCGGAGTGCGTTTTACAGTAACGTTTTAATAAATCGACAGTTTTGTTAAAAATCTCGTAACTACAGAAGCAATCAAGCTGAAGTTGTGTCGTTTTAGATTTACAATGAAACAAGAGTCGTCAGAGACGGACAATGCTCCCCGAATAAGGCATTGTCACAATAAATGTATGCCATAGAGAGCTAACATAGAGCTAACAAATGTTGGGCCCCCTTTTTCCATGACATATCTTTTTATGCAAATTTCAAAAAGTTTATCGTCAAGGGCATCTGATTTGCTACTCAAATATGAAATTTCATCAAAGTCTTACCATAAGACTAGGAGAAATTAGAGGAAAACTGTATTTTACCTTAAGTCCCCTTTTCCCATGACAAGGCCTCAAATCCAAAAACTGGGAAAAGTACATCGGCATTATGTCATAGGCAATTCACATGGTATTTCATTTGATTTGGCCAAAGGGTTATGGAGAAATTGCTTGGGACGGACGGACGGAATGACGGACGGACGGACAGACAAAGCGGCGACTATATGCTCTCCCTGAGGGGAGCGTAAAAATGCTATTGTTTTTCCGAAATTGTGTCACTTTTACGTGATAAAATTGACGTAATTACGGATAAACAATAGTATTCCGTCGGCGTTTTTCTAAAACCCCGCAACTACAGCTTGAGTGAAGTTCTAGTTACGACATTTTATAGCAATGCCGATGAATTTGATAAAATTGATTCCTATGGGGAAAGAGTAACAGAGTTGATAGATTAGAAGAGACAGACAAAAATGTACTCATTAACGAGCCTATCACTCAAGAGGTTCCGGGTTCGATACCCGGCCGCGGCAAATATCCTTCCTGACAAAATGTCACTCACCAATGGTTTGATAATCGTTAATCTATGTGGGGGAGCAGCTGGAGGCTCGGTAAGGGTGTTGTGGTAGTACTGGTATGAGAAGCAACATGAGTCCATTGTTAGGTGCTCCATCCGCGCGATAGCAGTTAAAACAGCGTAAAACCCCAATGAATTGAATCAATTCTAGACAATTCCTGTTTCAAATGACACATAATTGCGGCGAAAATGTTGTATATTGGACATCCGAAAAACTAGATTGGGAAACATTGAAAGAAAAGAAGGGATTGCTGGTAGTTATTATGCAGTTTCTCCATTTCATTCAATATATTTTATGCTGTAACAAAAATAGGTCCTATTTATGAAAACACCTATTCTGTCGTCTGCAACAATGTTCGGTTGATAATAAGTAGTTTCTCCTTTTCCCTCAAAATATCATATCGAGGGCTTGGTGCAAAACTATTGTAACTCCATTTTATAAAACTTTATAGGAGAAGGAAAAAAATTTATTGACTTTCTCAAGGCTAAAGAGGAAAAATGTTTTTAAAATTCTAAATATTATTTAAAGTATACAAAATTGAAACCTAATATTTGAACACATGATGCATTCCCTCCTAAAGATTCAGAAAATGCAAAAAAGTGAATTTCTGAAAAATATGCAGTTTCAATAGTTTTGCACTGAGCCCTCGATATGCATGTTGTAAAATGAACCCTATCTATTAAAAGCACCAATTATTTTGTGGTCTGCAACAACTATCAAATTCCCATGCTTACGGCATTTATAGTAACTTCAGTCGTCCTTCGTTGAATTTGACTGAAGTATAGCGGACGAGAATTGACCATGCAAAGCATTCCATTCGATTAGCATGGGTAGATCTGCCAGGTCATTTATCGTGAGGTATAAGAGTCAAGAAATGTTCTTAAGTAAGCCATACGTGTTTTGAAAAGCGCGAAGCTCGCTTATCTATTTTTAGAATCTTCATGCATGTTTGTTTGATCTAACCGTTATTTTATCGTTATGCACGTGCAAATCGTGCAACAGAAAGTCGATTAATAGAGACGCTGTTCTAAAAATAGAACTACTCGGTTTGCATTTTTTTACTGTAACGATGCACGTGCAGTTCGTGCAACAGAAAGTCGATAATAGGACGCTCTGTTCTAAAAATAGAAAATCTGGGCTTGCATTTATTTAATTGAGATTCACATGCAAATCAATTTTGTGCTAAAAAAAGACTTGGTTTAACCCATATATGCCTGAATTTTTCATTTTGGTAGAGTTGAATTTTTCATAAAGAAAATAAATATACTATATAACTTTGAACATTTTTGAACTTGTACAGTACTTTATTCGGCTAAAATCATGCGATTTTAATCTGTCCTGAAAACAGGACTATAGGCGCTAAAGTGATCAAAATTTCAAAATAAACCCCTATGCACTAAATGATTACAGACAGATATAAACCAATTTTCTTCTCCCCAAATGCACGGTGGGTAACCCACGTGACTTTTTGGAAGCGTACACACGGAAAAATCGCCCGCTTCAAGGTATGTTTTGTTTAATTTCTCAGCTTATACTCTACGGATTTTGAAGAGATAAAGTGCACGTAACGCGCCTTTGAGAGGGCTATTCCCGGCTCTAACTCACTCTGCCCGAAATCCAGTGGTTTCTTCAAACATTCGAGCCAAAGTTTTTTTTAGTGCAAACCGAACGCGGGAAGCGTTCACATTTATAGTCCTAATTGTCCAGTTTTAGCTTTACCAGCCAATTTACACGAATGAATTGTGTACGCACGTACCGTCTAGTTAATATGTTCTTTAAAAATCCAAGGGTTTTGGTCAGAAAAGCGTTAATTATGATGTGATCATTAAAATAACGAAATGGGAAGCGTACACATCTGATTCAAAATGGTAAGCGTACACACACAATACGCTGAGAAGGGAAGCGTACACTCTGTTGGCTTTTGGGTTGGTCGCATAGTGACTGATTTAGTCACCTTTTAACAGACCTTTACACAGCACGGTGGAGATTGTGCATCGCGGGGTGGATAAGAACTAAGGCAAAACTTGACCTGCTTCAGGTAAGAAATTGTGCAATGAATTTATTTATTTCTGCGTGGATTTTCAAGTGGATTGTTTCAGTTCCTCTGCTGTATGAGTCATAAATGAATACAGCTTAAAAATGATCCCAATAGACCAGAAAAGACGACACAAGGGTCAGGACATACTTCTGCTGGGTCTGGATCGAATTTGGGAAAAGTACCAGACGTTTTCAATTAAGTCACACACCAGAGGAAAGAGATCAGTAATGTGGGGTACATGCAAAAATCCGCTCACAAATTGACGCAGAATTAAGAAAGTTGTTGCACAATTTCTGGCCTGAAGCGGGGCTATTTTGGCTGCAGTGTTACCATTTTTCTCTCTAGCCGGTTGGGATTTTTGATAAAGTAAAATAACTTTACAAATATGTCATACATTTGAGTAAAGAGGTCAGTGAGGCGGTGCATATGCAACAATCCGCTTGAAATTTGACGTAAAAATAAGAAAGTTATTGCACCCACAATTTCTTACCCGAAGCTGGGGTAATTCAAGCCGTGGTTACGAGATTTTATAACGACACTGATGGTTTATCAAAATATAACGGCAAACCCAGTCTATTTTTTCCAGTATATTTTTCGTAGCTCAAATTCATATTGCTATTGATCACAACGAAATAATATTGATGAAAATAGCAAAATCGTATTTATAACTGATATAGTCCAACAACATTAACCTGGGAAATCTGCATTTGTAATGACCAAAATTCGGCAATGTTTTGTTTTAAGGAATGAATGCAATTTTTTTCATGCTGGTATGAAAAAGAAAATCTAATCACACTGTATGAATCCACGAAGCGGTTCATACAAAAGTGGGATTACATTTTCTTTTTCATACCTGCATGAACTCCGTAAATAAAATTTCATTCATTTCTAATAACTTGATAGTCTATTAAGACTAAAAAATAATGCGGCGTAATTCAATGTTTGACAGGGAAAGTAGTTCTGGCATTTTTGTTCATGGAGGTAGCCTATAGTCTGTCGGTTATAACAGTATACTTGTATACAAACACTAAAAAACAAATACATAGTTTTAACATTTCCAACCCATTTATTATGAGCTATACGAGCGAATTAATGTCCTAATTCTTTTATTCCCAAAAGAGGAAGTGTTTGTGTAGGGCCATTTATCAACAACAAGAAGTAAAGTGTTTGTATACAAGTCTACAGTTATAGCCGATGAGTTATATGACAATTTTTTCTTAACCAATCGGAACTCCCGGATTTTAATTAAATAAATAAATTATATGACCCTCAACTAACGGAATCTGCACACGTAAGTTAAATTGTTCCGTGCTAATTTTCACAAAGATTTATTAATGTTTTCATATTATAATTGAAATGGTAGAATTTCTACCGTAGTCTTTTGTTATTTACCTATTGTTCTTAATTAGGCTTCTCAATAAATAATCCACTCGGGCTATCGCCCTCATAGATTATTAATTGTACCGTTGTACACAGAACTGTTGTTGAATGACGATAGATCACGGTAGAAATTCGACCATTTCTTAAGCATGCACACCCTGAGGCTTAACTTCTTTTGGACTAAATAAACAATGTTTCGAATGAGATATGATCTTAGCTGTTGAGCGGGACGTAAAAATCCATTCAATCCAATTTCTTAAAGTGACATTTCACATTCATTTCAGTTTCTAAAAGTATGTCTTGTTGCAAAGATTGTTTATTCTAATGCGTAGAAATGCTATCAGTTTTTCGAAGTTGTTATTTATAAGCGAAAAACACGCCTTTAAAGTTGAGCCACAAATGGCAAATTCTATATAATTCTGAACTGTTGTCCACAGCAATATTTTTAGTTTTAGCACAATATATATTTCTCGTATTACTAAACGGTTCAATATTTTGGCATGGAATTTTCAGAATTTTCATTTGAAAAGATGCTCTTTCAGATAGAATAAAAGTAAAATTTATGTAAAAATAATTGTGAAATGTCACTATAAACTGAAGCTGTTATACGCCATAAATGTAGCCATTATCAATAAAATATGGTTTTATTTTAGTTATATTTGATTAGAAATATTACCCAGCACTTGAAAAAAGGGAAATACATCGGTGTGTACGCTTCCCTTCTCAGCGTATTGTGTGTGTACGCTTACCATTTTGAATCAGATGTGTACGCTTCCCATTTCGTTATTTTAATGATCACATCATAATTAACGCTTTTCTGACCAAAACCCTTGGATTTTTAAAGAATATATTAACTAGACGGTACGTGCGTACACAATTTATTCGTGTAAATGGGCAGCTAAAGCTAAAACTTGACAATTAGGACTATAAATGTGAACGCTTCCCGCGTTCGGTTTGCACTTAAAAAAACTTTGGCCCGAATGTTTGAAGAAACCACTGGATTTCGGGCAGAGTGAGTTAGAGCCGGGAATAGCCCTCTAAAAGGCGCGTTACGTGCACTTTATCTCTTCAAAATCCGTAGAGTATAAGCTGAGAAATTAAACAAAACATACCTTGAAGCGTGCGATTTTTCCGTGTGTACGCTTCCAAAAAGTCACGTGGGTTACCCACAGTGAAATGTATCTGAAACATTTTAGCAAATCCCTATGAATAGGGGTCTTTGTGCATATTTGATCCAAAGAGATTTTACACATGTACTAAGCACCGTTTTTATAGAGCATGTTTAATATTGTTACTCTGTTTCTGCTAAAGTTATATGAATTGCCGCTTTTTTTTCGAAAACCTTGGACATTACTACAGCTTGTTTTAAGCTGCAGTTAGAAGGCCTTTGAAGAAGAGTCTGGTAGATCTATTCTTTTTAATTGGACGTCCGAAAGGACGTACAATTCTTATAACCACTTTTGGACAGGCGAAATGGGTTTTCATTACCAAAAAACCCTTTCTCAGACTCAATTGCCAGCTGACCAAAATTCAAAATAGATTTTGCGACCATACAGGAAAACTGTCGTATCTTTTCCTACTTTCTATGTGTTCTCTAACAAATACTATAAGATTCATTGGCCGATTCAATTCATGCCACGTCTTAACCAACTTTACGATCTTTTTTCGATTTAATCATTTTCTTGTAGTTTTTTGACTTTCGTAATATTTATTGTGTAAAGGGTAAGATCTTTAGAAAGCGATACATGCATACACTATGGTTATAATGTAAACAGACACCCTATATCATCAGCAGCAGCGATAGTTCAAACGGGAAAGGATTAACCTCGCAACCTTTTTCAGTTTGAAATTTGGAACGCCGTTGGTTCAAAACCAGTTCGGATTATTTCTTCTGTAAAACGTTTGTTTTTCTTGATGTGTTTACTGAAAACACACATTTTAGAATGATTACCCAATTTAATGCACGTATTGTGTATGATAGGTTCCTTTTCTTTGATCATTGTTGTTTAAGTCTTTGACATATTTAAAGGAACGGGGTTTCCACGAGACGTACTTTGGAACCAGGGTTTTGAAATTGATTATCGGGGAGTGAGTTCATTTCGCAACTCGGGTTCGACTCGATAACAAATCGGGGTTCCATCTGAACAGCCTCAGATGAGACACTAGTGAAATCCACCTATTCAGAAAAATAGTTGCTCTTACGAGTTTTTTTTTTCTCCAGCATCTGTATCACTGATATTCGACAGTATCATGACCTATTTACATACTGACCAATGGTCATGACAACAATGATTATTACTAGTATAAGACTAAGTGACAGCGATCTGTATTTATTTCGTTTAAGCGACCCGTTTACGTGTATTGAGCTAAGAAGATGAAGCAATGGGTCTGCAACAGATGGTACCTGGATGATCGTATGAATAGGTTTACAGATAGGGACATTGCTATTTTCAAATTTTCGTTGATAATGATATGAATATTTAAATTGCTTATTGTACTCCACTGCCATTTTCCCGACGGCACGTTCCCAATTTCTTCTTTTTATGCACATCTGTAGATGTAAGGATGCTGCGGTAGTACTTGTATGAGGAATCCATGGTTAGGTGCTCCAATTCATCTGGTATTTTGTTTCAGGAAAAGTATGTATTGAATTTGTTTTGTAACCACAACCAGGGAAAACTGCTACCGTGTTTTTTTCTTTTTTTACTCTAAACAGGAATAAAAATCAAAGTGCTTGGAGCACTATATTCAGACGCCTCTCATTGAGCGGAATTGTATGTAAATGATCGGCGTTTCATTACTTTATTTCGTTGAATTTGTGTTAAGATCGATTCTAAATCACTGCGGTCGTTTTTTCGCCAACGATGGTGGAGATAGAAGTCGAACAAGAGTGCCATGGTCACAATATACGCCGCCACTTATAAAACTTGAGACAAAAAAAATGACATTGACAAGGATTTATAAATATTCACACAAAAACCTGTAAAAAGTTGTGTTCACAAAAAGGTCTTTATAAATATCCAGTCAAAAACCTGGAAGGAATTGCGTTCACGAGACTGAAATATCATTAAGCCCTAGAGACTAAGATTGAAGGGGGCATAACTCAGGCAAAAATCAATGAACCATAAAATCCTTACTTCATGCACATCTACCAATTAAGGTAATAACATCCACCAAGTTTCATAAGGATCCAGTCAGAATCTTAGAAGAAGTTGTGTTGACAAGGCTGCAATTTCAATCAGCCCCAGAGACTAAGTTTTAAGGGGGCATAACTCTAGAAAAAATCAATGAACCATAAAATCCTTCCTTCATGCAAATCAACCAATAAAGGTGATTGACCAAGTGTCATTAATATCCAGCCATAAACGTAGGAGGACTTGCATTGACAAGGCTGCAATTTCAATAAGCCCCACAGACTAAGTTTTAAGGGGGCATAACTCTGGCAAAAATCAATGAACCATAAAATTATTCCTTCATGCACATCTACCAATTGAGGTAATAACATTGACCAAGTTTCATTAAGATCTAGCCAGAAACTTAGGAGGAGTTGTGTTGACAAGGCTGCAATTTCAAAAAGCCCCAGAGACTAAGTTTTTAAGGGGCATAACTCAGGCAAAAATCAACGAACCATAAAATCCTCCCTTCATGCACATCTACCAATTGAGGTAATAACATTGATCAAGTTTCATTAAGATCCAGCTAGAAACTTAGGAGGAGTTGCGTTGACAAGGCTGCAATTTCAATAAGCCCTAGAGACTAAGTTTTTAAGGGGCATAACTCTGGCAAAAATCAACGAACCATAAAATCCTTCCTTTATGCACATCTACCAATTGAGGTGATAATATTGACCAAGTTTCAAGAAGATCCAGCCAGAAACTTAGGAGGAGTTGCGTTGACAAGAAAAGTGGACGGACGTACGGACGGACGGATGGACGGACAGACGGATGGACGGACGGATGGACGGACGGACAGACGGAGAAGATGACGCCAATATACGTCCGCCTCCGGCGGCGTATAAAAAAAGATGATTAAAAAGAACAATGTCTGAGTAGAATTCGAACCCAGGGCCTTCCGGATATAACATGTGTAAAGAGTACAAGGTGAGTGCTCTGCTAAGTGAGCTATCGCGGCTTTCATTTATGTAGCGCGTTGGCTTACATTTTGAATAAATTGCTTTGTAGCGTACTTTTTAAAATCAATGAAAAGTATAACTCATAGTAAACCGAAACAAGAAGACAAAAGTGCTAATCGCATGGCCTTAATTGAATTTGGTAATCAAATTAATAGTGATTATTCATAGCGACAAATCAGTTGTCTTGAAACGGCAATCAAATCAATTTGAAGCCTGAGAAGGGTTTTCTGGTATTAAAGCCGATTTCGTATGTCCGAAACCGATCTTATAGAATTAAACACAGAAGAATGAATAAAATATATTTCGTTCATGTACAATCCCGCTCAATCAATCAGAGACGTCCAATTACAGTGCTCTCAGCACTTTGATTTTATTCTGTTATCAAAACTACACAGCACAATAGTTTTCTCAAACTGTTATATTGCTAGAATATTTTCTACGAAGTCCCAAAGAATACCCAGTAAAATTCGGTTTCAATGCCTTCTATACGATGCACATTGTTCTTGTTAAGTTAGTGATATATCATGATTCTTGCGATTGCATCTAATATCTTATGGAACGTTTTGGATCAGTAACATGACTCCCTTTTGCTGCGAGTGTCCGTGCTAGAGGCACTTCAACAATCATGTCTAATCACCCCAAGAAATGTCCATTTGGCTCAATGAACTAATTGGAATACATCTATCACTAAATAATATGTGCCTTTCTTCATGGATTGTTGTCACAGAGTCCAGTTTTGAAACTTCTTTACCGGGAAGATTGTGTATTTCAACATTTCCGCCCTCATCCACATTGTCCTCATCTGTAACTGCGTCTACAGGTGGTGATTCTATATGGTTATCAATCCTTTGTAAAACCATTTCGTTGTCTAGCATAGACAGAACATTGTCCAAGCAAGATTTTCTTCAAAAAGATACAGACATATGTATAATGTACATATTGGACAACAATGCCTCCCGCACCCATTTACGCCTACAGTCCTGTTTTCAGGACACTTCTAAATTGTCATAATTGACAAGGAAAAAATTACAAATGATTAGTTTTTATGATCATATCTAAGAAAGCATTCCTTAAACTACATATTTTATTCATGATGTTCTTTTAAAATATTGATAGATAAAAAATTATACAGAAACCTTTGCATTGTTGCCATTATAAGAATAACTTTCGCCAGAAATGCATTCATTTTGTAGCAGCATATACAGAAATGTGGGAAAGTTATCATTTTAAACCCTCTAATGGGTCCAGTCACATCTTATCTGATGATTTCTAAGATAAAAGTTAGCACTTATCTCTAATTAGTGGAGACAGGTATAGGTATATGGTACTGTCCTGAAAACAGGACTCTCGGCATATATGGGTTAAGGTTATGTCTAGATAAACCGTCGAGTTTTTTTTTTTTTTTTTTTTTTTTTTTTTTTTTTGTTTTTGTTTTGTTTTCTTTCTATGAAATCTGATAACTACGGCTAGAATCATGTATACGATATACGTCATGTGTTTTTATATTGTTAATTTCATTATTTTCCCATATAACAAAAGTTTTTATTTAATATAAATTGCTTCACCTGTGTGGGCGATCTGCTAGACACTGCCGCGGATTCAGAATTTCTGTGAAGGGGAGAGGGAGGTCGAAAATACAATGGCAAAGAATTTTGAACTAAAAATTGATTCACTTTACCATTATGTTTTGATAAACCGTCGCTGTTGTTTTAAAATCTCGTAACTACGGCTTGAATTAAACCGCAGTTACGCGATTTCATAAAAAAACACCGACGAATTACTATGTATTTGTCCGAAATTACGTCACGGTTGACTGCATAAAATCGTTCCCTATTAGCGGGGTCGTCTTTCTAGTATCAATAATTGGGACGGAATTCTGTACGAAAATGAAATAATTAGTCCTCAGAGAGCTTATTTGAACCCGCCAACCCCATCTGTATCCGCCACTGTAGGCGAGAAATACAGTTGACACTAGTTATGTCGACATCGGATAATTCGATATTCAGTTTAAATCCCTTTTGAAAGCATATCAATTTTAAAATTCACCAAACAATGCAACATTACAAAAATAGAAAAAAATGTTGAATGAGTTGTAAAGGCCATAACAATTTACTCAACACTTTCCCAAACATAATCTGGTTTTAACGTCCCTAATAGAAAATGCTTGGGGAAATAGGGCGGACAAAAGAATACCCTGATAATGATTATACATTTGCTCCTTTTCTTCAATATTTTCTGAGCTAATTTTACACTAATCTTTCATAATTTCTTCCGTTACAACTTTCGAATAGGGAACGATTTTATCCAAATACCGGTAACGCAATCCCGGACAAAAATAATATTTCCGTATATATTGTTAGTCTTGTTCAAGCGTAGTTGCGTGGTTTTATATACTCTGGACTTTTATTTACACACCAGACAGAATGCCCATCATCACTGGTGGTGAACTCGGACAAAGCGAGGAACATTTTTCATGAACACAAGGTACAGATACTTCATGTTTAAATGAGCGTTTAAAAACCAGTTTTACTAGTTTGAGCATGTACACAACGATTTGCACGTGTTTATCCGCCCAAAACAATATGGACGAATCGGAGAGACACTTAGAGGCTATTGTCAGTTCTGTTATTTTATTTCTCTGACTGATTCTGAAGTTGGTATTACAATTCTTGGAGTAGAAGTTTTTTTCCGATGTGAAAATCGTAGTTAACGTTTTTTGAAGGGGACTTGTACGGTTTATTTATGATACCGTGAACATTTTCAATGGCTGTTCGAATTGCAATGACTTTTGTCCTAGCAATAGAATGGGTTTTCGGTTAAATATGGATAAATCGTAGGTGTTGTTATAAAATCCCGTAACTGCAGCTTCCATTAAGTTGAGTTTGTGACGTTTTAGATTTACGCCGACGAAGCACTAGTGTTTGTCCGAAAAAAAAAACGTCACTAGGTCTATATAAACCGTAGTAGATAAAATTTATTCTTTTTCAAAGACGAATTAATGGTATACAATAATCATTTCCAAAACAATAGGCCTATCTGGTATTGCAGCCCCCAATTAGAAGGCTTTCAGTTATGACCACCATATAGATAGTGCTTCGTTTGCCCGTCCGTCCGTTTTTCTACCCGTCCGCCAATTTGTCTAGCTGACTGCTCTAGATGTCAAAATACATTGATTTTATATGTTGAGAAGTTAAAATGTGTGTACTAATTAAGAAAATATGAAAGAAAAATATTAAGAAAAAAGGAGCCAAATTATTTTCAGTATAGATCTATTCTTCTTTTGATTCAATGTTTGCTATACGCACTTCAACGTCAATTACACAAAACGTGGAAACGGCGTCGTATTGTTTGGCGGCGATGTTATAAAGTCATGAAAACAGATCATGAGCGTAAACTTTTGTTTCAGGAGAAATGTAGTGAGACGTCTTTTTTTAACATTTTATCTTTAAGAAATCTAAAATATTGAAACAAATGGATTTAACTAGTAGCACAAATATACTCCCCGTCATAAGAAAGTAGCCACTTGTCTAATGCAAATGGTCGCCAATTTTAGGATTATTCATAAATGTACCGAAATAAATACAAGATATTGAAGCATGGCAAGTAAATCGAAAACAGTCGAATTACCCCATTAATTAGACTGTTTTCGATTTACTTGCCATGCTACAATTTTGAGACGATTGCAACACATCAACGTCTACACGTGACGTCATTCCGACAAGACAACCATTATCGGAACGACTACCTGTGAAATCGACAGAAAAAGGCAAACGTTACAGATAGGCTAGATTGCTTCCTGAGTTGAGTTCTATCAGCAGTAGAGGCTGATTAACGGATTAGACCATCCGTTTCAGACGTCTTATGATACCCATAGTCTTGCTACGATGTTATTGACAACATTACCTTCAGTGGGTTAGACAGCATCTATTGTTTTCTAAGGACAATTGCATAGCATGTATTAATACCAACGGTGTTCACACTCGAAAATGTCTTGTAAAAGCGAATCTTATCCTTATCCACTTTCAGGAATTGTTATGGTAATAACAAGTATAGTAATACATTGACAATTATTGAAAGTAAAAGATTATATGTGCATTTGTAAAATTTTATTCATGTACCGTATGCAGTCAAGGTGTTAATTGAAAAGGAAATGCACACAGTTAACTTTTCCCGTTAGTATACTTTAGAATGCATGCCCGTAAAAAGCAATTCCATATGGGCCCTGTCTGGGCCATTGTCTAATATTGGGGGGGGGGGCTAAATTAGATTTGCCATAAGTTTTAAATGTGAAATGATGAAAATTCGGCATTTTTGCCAACTATGGGGGGGGGGGCGGCTCCAGAGTCCCCCTGTTCGTACGGGCCTGGGATGTGTGAAACAGTGGATCCTCCTTAGAATAAATGGTGATAATGGTAATGACAAATGTTACAGTATAGATCTGGAAACGTTCATTTAGGCTTTTGCGACCAACATGGATCCAGATCAGACTTTGCATGTGCACTGTCTGATCAAGATCCATCTTGTTCTCATTTAATAGCTTATTCTCCACCTGTACCAAATTTAAGAAGGCATAACGAAACTCTTACCGGTGAAACTCCAAGGTAACGATAAAAATGATGATGATTATTATGATGATGATGATGATGATGATGATGATGATGATGATGATGATGATGATGATGATGATGATGATGATGATGATGATGATGATGATGATGATGATGATGATGATGATGATGATGATGATGATGATGATGATGATGATGACGTTAAGTCCAGTGCAATCGATTAATTTATCAAACATGTGGTCATAAAACACCGTAGCTGGAAAAGATAACATCGCAAACATGCTGAAACGTTGTCACGAAGAAACCGCACAATGATTTTCAATGACATGTCACCAAAAACTGCCATTTACAGCCTTTATTTGTACATTTATATGTCTTTTTTGTTTACTTGCAATGCAAGTTGATAAACATAAACAGTGATAGCGTACCATTTCGTTCGGGCGATTAAGATCAACCCACATGATCTCAATATGCGCTTTGTGCACTTGCAATCCGTTTATAACATTTGAAAATAATGATCGATAAAACTGATATTTTCGTGCGTATTATAAATCATATCTACATACCTTAGTAACTTCCATTTGAGTGCATCCTTTAAAAAAAGACGGAAAGAGAAGTAAAACAAAATACCATTTGTATTGTTTACAAAAATCCGGATGTGACATGAAGTATCTGTACCTTGTGTTCATGAAAAATGTTCCTCGCTTTGTCCGAGTTCACCACCAGTGATCATGTACAGTTGGCGCCACATCGTATGGCACGTGTTTATGTATTGTTTAACGTTCAATTACATTTGAACAAAATATAAACATTGTGCCATACGATGTGGCGCCAACTGTACAATATATAAACATATAAAACAGCGCCGATTTTCATGTGTTTCATTCTGCACAATGGCTTCCTATGACAATAATGCCAAACGTAAAAGAGAAATACGCGAAATTCCCGATTTGGACTTGTCCAGTCCATGGAACTTTTTCAAGCTTTTTGGCAGCGAGGATAAGATAGTTTTGTACTGGTTTACACAGAATTGACTACTTTCTCCTGCCACTATACAATGTCCTAAATGTAGAGTGTAGCCCTGCTGGAGGCCAAGAACCACGAGGAGGAATCAATATTTGTAAAGGGGTAGACAAACATTCAACATCCACGCTGCATAACAGCTTCTTTTACGTAAGTGGAATATGGTTTTGTTTCATACAAATGTATCTTTCTATACACAGTAATGGCGATGGATTTTGTCCTGAAAATATACGATGTTTACCGGTTTTGATTTATTAAACAGTCTGTGTTGTTATAAAATATAGTAACTACGACTGGAATCAAACCGTATTTACGACATTTTATAATAAAAAAACACGTCAATATTCACTGGAAATAATCGTTTCCTATTCTTAAGGAAATATATATCAAAAACACGTGTTTAGTTTATGTACATCCTTCTAGCTATGCGCATCTTATTTTTTCAAGTGTTATAAAATGCATTACTTAAGTTTGGGAGAGACTTTCATTAATTTACATGTTAAGGGTGATAAACAGTATTGACATTTAAAGAAATAAAGTATTTATTATCTCCCTTGTACTAAGTAAGTTAACTTTCATGGCATGTTAATTCTAATTCAATATATGATATCCCTTTACCAAACGGCAGAATTTCAGCGTGGTCAAATTTCAAAGCTTGTGTACTTGGCTAAGCATTTTCCGACAAAGATGGTATTTGTGTATTAAGATTACCAAATGACCCGGCACTGACCTTATGCAAAGCATAAATTAACGTTGAATAAATAATTCTTCGTTCACATTCGTTCATTTACGAGTTTTTTCGGTTGTTTCCGGAAAGAAACAATCCTATAAAAGCTTTATTTTGGCCCTATTTCCTAAATGCGATAATTTTAATTAGGAAAAGCGCGTTGTCTTTGAATCTGGCGATCCGAGTTCAAATCCCTCTTCAGCCTCTTTTTCTTTTTCCCTTTTTCTTTCTTTCTTTTCTTTTTTCTTTTTTCTTTTTATCGTGATATCACGTTGGTCTTGTGCAATATTACATTGTTTACATAAGAGGTCCGCGTATTTGGCCATTAGAAGAACTCACGCGCACATGGAAAATGTATTCAGAAGGAGACAATATTACATGGACCAGCATATCGACAGCTTTCCAATAGATCTGAGAGATGACACAGACTCTGAAGATGATAAGGTTTGGATGCTCTTAATGTTTTGAAATTGATTTTGTAAATATGAAATGAGAATAAAATTCTTGAATTTTTAGGGAAAAACACCAAAAACTAAAAAGCTACATCGTTGCAATGAAATAGTTTAGAATGAAACCAAATACTTTGTAATACAAGAATATACCTAGGTAAAATCAAGTGCAACTATAATTCAAAATGAAAAAAAAAAAAAAAAAAAAGATTCTAGACCTACGTGCGTCTCGAACCCACGATCTTCAGCTTAGTAGAAACTCGCTTAACATCAAAACACGAATCCAATCTGCAATGACGTCAGCGTAATTAAACTCTTTTAATAAAAGCTTTATTCGTCTGTCATACACGGATATACCCGAATCAATTTCTATCCAACTTGTGACGTGTATAATTTATGCTAATAGAGGTTAAGCTGCGCAAGGTCAATTGGTAATCGTAATACTGTTTTGAACAGCAAATATTAAGCATTTTTATGTTCTGGCTGACAATACTTGTAGGAGTAGTAACAAAACTTTTCACCATATCCCTTAATATATTAACCTTTTATAAAACCTGGATTTGAGATCCCTTGTTGAATAGTCTTTAGCATACATTGAGGCAAAAGAAGAAAATGCTGATGATTAGCATTTTTCTCCTTTTTTGCTTCAATATTTTCTTGACATTATGGTACACAAATCCAATCTTTTCAGCATATATCCTGTCGTCTGCAGTAGCTTTCGAATGAGATCACCCTAAAATTTTGCTGTTTGGGAAAGGGTTAAACAAATTAGATCATACATAGAAAATCAGATTTCATACAAATCAATGTGGGTACCTGGAAGAGCATCTGTGTCAAAGGATCTTTGTTGCACCCTTGGAAATCTCTCCATCGGTTTTGAGCTTGTCCCTGACGAGATGAGAATGCTTGGCATGGCATGTATTGAACCTTTTCCAGTGTTGAACCTTTTCCACTTAAATGTTTGAACGAGGGCATTTAATCGATCGAGTAGATCGAGTTGATCCGCTACCATAGAGCAGTTGGAAGCACTCGATCACCTCGACGTGTACGAGTAATTCCCGAACGCTTTCAACTCGACTTCTGCACCATCTGTTTTCAATCAAATCCCTGTAAAAGATATCGACTCTGTCACACACAATCTCTGCACGAGTGATTGTCGATCAGCTCGATCTTCTATACGATCAATACTCGAGAAACTTCCCGATGTGCTTTCTACTCGATCGCTACACGGATTTTTTGACGTGTCAAAACAAATTTGCAGGATTGCCGATCGATGCAGACCATACTCGATCATCTCGACTTATCCCGATCACCACTGCCGACCGACCTCGATCGCTTGATCGGGTTAATCGAGTTAATTTGATCGGCAGTGGGAACCTAGCATAAGGTAGTACTGAAAAATAGAATGTTTTACCACAATCTGTCCAAACCGGTATAAAATCAATTATCTTCATTTCAAACCGTCTTTAAAGCCTCTCTTACAACCGGTCGTACGTGCTCCTGCGTGCGGTCTGCGTGCGGTCTGCGTCTAAAACGTACGTTTAGTCGTGCGATGCACGCACGTGCAACGTACGATTTTTGTAGACGCAACTAGGACGCAGACTGCACGCAGCAAAGAATTGACCGGACAATATTTTGAGGCGCTCTTACAACCCGTCGTGCGTTATTATAAATCGTGCGATTTTGCAGCGTTTAAAAACGTACGATTTAAAAAGACGCACGACGGGTTGTAAGAGAGGCTTAAGCTATGGATTGTACCGAAAAGTGGTTTCTGGTCAAGGATCCTGATAATGTGCGTATGTAACAGGAATACAACACAAAGATGTGGTATTAAAGGTAGTGCCTTGAAAAATATATTTTTTTGAATAATGTTTCCCAAACGGTGTTAAAATGAATTTTCCGAATTTCAAAAAAAAAAAAAAAAAAAATAGCCATGGAATGTGCCAAAGAGTAGATTTTAGCCACGTGTCCATATGTTGTATGTATGTAACACCAACGCAACACCAAAATACCATTGCTAAGGAAGTACTCAAATGAAAAATAGAATTTTGTACGAAAACCTGTCCAAACCGGTTTAAAATCAATTGTCTTTATTTCAAACCGTCTTTTAGCCATGGAATGTACCGAAAAGTGGTTTCTGGTCAAGGATCCTGATAGTGTACGTATGTAACAGGAATACAACACAAAGATGCGGTATTAAAGGTAGTGCCTTGAAAAAAATAGATTTTTTTGAAAAATGTTTCCCAAACGGTGTTTAAATGAATTTTCCGAATTTCAAAACTTCTTTTAGCCACTGAATGTACCAAAAAGTGGATTTTTAGCCACGTGTCCATATGTTGTATGTATGTAACACCAACGCAACACCAAAATACCATTGCTAATGTAGTACTTTGAAAAATAGAATTTTCTACAAAAATCTATCCAAAATGGTGCAAAATCAATTGTCTTTATTAGAACCGTCTTTTAGCCATGGAATGTACCGAAAGGTGTTCTCTAAATACAGCGAACAGATAGGGAAACATTTGGTATCTGTGAAAACCTTGAACAATGGCGGGTACTTTACCCCCCCCCCCCGGTCCCACTGAGCCCGATTTCCAAATAGTCGTACTTCGGGAGGGCACATTGTCTGCGATTTACTACGAATTTGAGCCGATTTTCTCAACTGATCCCATCTTTAGCGGTAAGTTCCCGATGAACAGCGAAAAGCTACGATGCAATACGATTAACTACGATTGTGTCCCGATTTTGTTCCGAAGTACCACGAGATTAGGAGCCGAGTTACTACGAAACAGTACGAACTAGACCGACTGTCCCGATTTCTAACTACGATGTATTGCGACGCAGAGTTACTGCGACATACGCCGACAGATCCGATCTATTACGATTTTTGAACATTTTCGTCGCGATTTTGTCCCGATTTCGTAAACTTGGTATAAAATTATGATTAATTCAACAGAAAAATCAGTTTGGAATTTGTTTATTACAGTAGCCACATGCCAACAATAGAAAGCGACATTAGAATAACTGCTGTTTGTCCGAAATTACGTCACGGTTCACTTGATAAAATTGACCCCCATTGACGATTCAGATCAAAGTGTAGTACGTGTGAGTTTACGGGTGTATTGGATAGAGTTTATGCATTGTTAATAGCATGAGAAAGCCAGGATAAAACCCCTATTCAAAAAAGACAAGATTAAATGAGCTGTTGACACGATATAAATGGATACTATCGAAAGTTGTTTAAGCATTTCCCAAACCAGATCTTGTTTGTATGTCCTTATTAGAACATATCTGAGAAAACATTAAGACAAAAGAAGCAAATGCTAATAACCACCATTTTTATAATCATTTGGCCTTAATAGTTTCTTCGATATATTGTAAGCAAAACCTATTTTATCCTATGTTATTCTGTCAGATCAATATGTTTGAATGTTTTTTTTTTCTTAATGATGGTGCCCTGAGTATCGATTCCATATTCCAGTTCGTGGTCAGGATCCTGATCAGGATCAGGTTGGTTGATCAATGACTCATCAGGAATATAAATTCTGTCAAGCGTCCGCTTTTATGGTCACAGTACATCGAATGGTTTTGTTTAAAGGTTTAGAACTGAATGAATAGCAATTTAGTTTATGCCAAAAACAGACTCAAGCTGTAGTTGCGGGATTTTAGAACCACAACGGCGAAATACTAGTATTTGTCCAAAATTACGTCATATATAGTTGATAAAATTTAACCATATGTTTTCAAAGTTGATTCACCTTTTTATACTTTCCGGAATTCGGGGTACCTCGCAGTACTTCGGGATAATATCCTAGTAGCCCGTAGTTATTCGATGTAGATCGGTGTACCTCGGGTACGATTCGTGTAACTCGTCGTAGCTCATCGGCGTGTATCGGAATTTGCTCGTAGTACATCGGCGTTATTCGGTGTTCATCGCCGAGATTTTTATCCCGAAAAAGTACGATATAGTCGCCGAATAACGCCGATTTACCTACTACGAAGAACGCCGATTTAATACGACGTACACCGAGGTATACCGACTTGGCCACGATTTTCGAAATCGGGGAAAAAAATGCGCATGTTGAAATTTTTGTCCCGATTTATTTTTGATCCCGAATTGGTGCCGATTTGAATCAGGTTGTACTACGACTCTCCCGAAGTACGCCGATTTCGTGCCGATTTTGACATTTTCGAAATCGGGATTAAATCGGACTCAGTGGGACCGGGGGGTAGGATAGGTGGCTTGTCCGATAAACTACGTTTATTGAATACATACCTTTCTTAAGTTTGAATTTTCACGCCGAAGCGGTCATTCCGTCGCCATTTTTTGTGTTCAATACCATTGTCAATCACGTGATTCTCCCCATTGTAATATATTTCTATACCCTTACCGCATGTTGAATAACTTGAGTCCTTTTAGAAATTGCAGACGACACAGTAACTGAACGCAAATTATGCCATTTATATGAAACTGTATTTCAGAATGGCTAATTAATCTGTATATAGTGTCGCTACGTTCTACTGACGGACAAAAGAAACGGTCTTTTCCTATTTGGTTCTCGATTGTTCAGTGTTTGTGAGTTACAAAATACAAAACACCTTTCTTCTGAGAGTTTGGATACATCCTAAACAACAATTAGAACGGAGTTATCGATAAGGTGCATTTAAAAAAACAGCATATGAAATAAACATGTAGATTTTGTCTCATTTCATAAATCAGTACCGGTTGTGTCAAACTTTACTGGAGACGATATTAGCAAGAGCATTCGAACGACGTTGACATATAAAAATCTTGCCTTACATTTTTTTAACTTGTCTGAGGGACAAATGTTCTCGTAAGTCTAGATAAGACGATTAATTATCGAACACAAGACATTTTTAAAACGTCTGGTGAAGCGTTCTTGTGTAGGCTATGTTCGAGCATGACTGAAATGTGAGCCTAATTTTCAACATTTAACACTGCGATCCTTAAAAACAGGTGTTAAATTAAAATATCCAACGTAATGACTACTACAGTTATTGAACATTAAACAAAACATAAACACGTGCCATACGGCGCCAACTGTAGCTGATGCAAATGTGTTGAATGAAAGCATGCACTCTGTTCTTTCTGTTGCGTAATAGTCGGTCATTTGAATGAGCGAAATATCAACAGATTTAATCGGGGAAGTTTTTTATTTCACCTCAAGTATAAAATACATGTTTCTGAAACATGATACGTGCACAAGTTTGAGGCGTAACTACCGAATTACAATACGCGAGATATTTAAATGTAGGTTTAATATTGGGACCAATTTTACACGAACAGACCTTGAAATGTCGATATTCCCCAAATTCAAGTCTTTTTATTTTGACAATGCATATAGTTAATTATGTTTTATCGTAACAAGGGACACTAAGGTTGGTTGGAATGACTTATTTGCTTATTTCATTCATTATGACGAAACTGAACGGGTTTCAGATGGTAATCCAGATCTCCAGTTGCACATTGTTTCATAAAAGTTCACTATGAAATAATACATGTCACAAAGCATATGGAAGTGTTCCGAATGCATACTTTGACTTCAGGGATATTTGAAATCCTTTTTTTTCGGGATGAAGCTCAAATACAAAGTAATGGCTGTTGATGAAAAGCCTATTGAACCGCTTCTTCCTGCAACATAATATTCGGACTAATCTAACTGTAATTAAAGCTGATTCAGAGGCAACAAATTGAAAATAGATTAAGATAACATTTCTGTATGATATTTATAACAGATAATTGAATTAGGCAAATGGAGGAAATGATGGTTATCAGCATCAATTTTCATTGATGTTTTCACACAGTTATCTTCGTTTATTGACGTCAAAATACCATGTTGGGGAATCACGTGAACAAAAATTTCAAAAACAATATAAATATTTGTGGGGCGCCGTGGTGTAGTGGTAGGACGCCGGCTTCGGGATCGAGAGGTCCTAGGTTCAAAACTCACCGGTACTATGGCAATTTTTCAGAGCAAAAAGATACATCCCTTCACTGAGGTGTATAAATGGCTACACGGGAGCTTGAAAGCCAAAGTGCTGTGGCTGCCAGAGGCGTCGACTGTAAACAGCCGACTTGAAACAAAATGATCGTTTAAATGACAACTTGTAATTACCGCCTGTTACTTTGATGCATCGGAAAATATGGAGACAAAAGAAGAATATGCTGATGATCAGTATTTTTTCTCTTACCTCAATAATTTGTTGTATTATGCTTAAATTCTATCTGTATCAACGAGATTTTGGATGAAAGACAACGACATGTACGTATCAAGCAAAACTGCCTTTGAAATATTTTCCAAACAATATAGTCGTATGCTTGTCTAATTCGAAAACTATTACATATGATTAATGGATGTTAGATCAACTAAAAGTAAATTTGCGAGAAACGGAGAAAACATTGAGACAAAAGGAGAAAATGTTGCTGCCGAGCATTTTCGTCTTTTGCCTCGATATTTATCCGAGTCTTTTCTAATAGGAAAGTCAAAACAACATCTTGTTTTGGAAATAAATAATGTTTTATTTCTGTCTTTTATTGTGCCAAGAAGTCGTTTTGGGTATTTCATCTTAGTAAGTAAAAAATTAGGTTTGCATGAAACACAATAAACAATGAAACTAAAGGAGAAAAGCAGGTCTCGAGCATTTTCGTATTTTGTCTCGATATTTTCCCCGAGTCTTTTTCTAATAGGAATGTCAAAACAACGTTCTCGATTTAAAAATGGCATTTCGTAGAGTTCGCCCTTGGCTGGCGAAGTTCGGGAAATCGTAAATGAGTTTTTGCCGTTTTCCATGTAAAGCATACACGTAAATTTTGTTTTTTTGAAATAACTATTGGTTTGTATCGCCCCTTTAACCATTTCGATGAAAACCTGTTTTGACGCCCCCTAGAAAACTGTGAAAACATAAAGAAACTGACTTCTGAAAAATGTCCTTATCGATTCAATATTAATCAAGGCGGGGAATCATGTGGCACAACCTTTTTGACACTTACTTCAATATTTCTGATGATATGTATGTCTAATTTGAAAAGAATTCGAAATGAAGGCGATAAAACGCAAACAAATTTCTGACTGCAACAGTTCTTTAAAACAACGCTTAATAAAAATAATTATTGACGAACAACCAAGATTGTGGTTGGTCGTCAATACCTTTTTATCAGATGCTGCTTAAAAGATCCCCTAAATACAACAAATCCCTGACATTTTTTTAATATTCTGTTCTTCAAACGTTATTATAATTATTAAATAATTAGTAAAACAAAAACAGAAAGTGTATGATTTAGGGGAAGTTATCCCATTACTACCCGTATTAATTTACAATATAATACCCTTTTATACTATCTTGTGTTTTGACAGATCGTTTGAAAGTCAAGATCTGTGTAAGTCTTTGTGCCCCATATATATTTAACCTTTTGCTTTGACTTTAATTTGTGTTTCAAACAAATTTCCAGTTGATAGACCAATTCAATGAATTGCTCGAGATTTTGCCACAACAATTGAGAAGCAAGCATGCAGTGTATGCTAAGATAAGAGTGCACGTTTTTGCAGGCTAATCTTAGTATATATTGTCGTTATAAGTCTTTGTACTCGTATATGATTTGGCCACATATATACTTAACCCGTGTCTAGCTGTTTTTAAATTATTTCTCAAACAAATTGTAAATTAAGGTTTACAGCCCATCATTAACTACAAATGACTTACGTGCGTCTTCAGGCGTCAAATGTAGCAACAGAAATGGACGGGGGTATCCCTCGTTAACCTTCGTTTTCACGGATGATGAAATTGATCAAATGACGCCCAAGATGCACGAAGTGTTGAGTGTCTAATGATGTGGTGTAATCCTTAACAAATATTCAAATATCGTAGATTTGCCACAAGGGTTGAGGAGAAAGCAGGCAGTGTATGCTAAGATCAGACTGCACGTATGTGCTGGCTGATTATAGTCTAAATTACTTTCCAAGGTTATGGTCACCACAGTAAAATAACGTAAACTGTATGAGAAGGCCTTAATACGTGTATCATTGGGGAGAATCACGTGATTGACTATGGTATTGAACACAAAAAATGGCGATGAAATGACCGCTTCGGCGTGAACACTCAAAATTTGGAAAGGTATGTATTCAATCTACGTAGTTTCTCAGACAAGCCACCTATCCTAAAGTACCCGCTATTGTCTAGGGTTTTCACAGATACCCAACTTTCCCCTATCCGTTCGCTGAATTTAGAGAACACTCTATTTATATTTTCGAAATTGCGAAAACATGTTTAATCCTTCGCAAACAAGACATGGTTTTGACTTCCGTTAAAAGAAAAGTCTTGGGAAAACATTGAGATAATTGATGATTAGCTTTTTTTCTCTTGACTCGATGATTTCTGCGTTATACACAACTTAAACCCTAAGTAACGCCCGCTTGTTCGTCTGCAGCACCTTTCAAATCCGACCACCCCAAATTGTTGACTTTTGGGAAAGGGTTTATTGCCGTTCGACACTGATATAGTTTTAAAACACAAGTTGGACTTAATCCAAATTATTTACAGAATTGAATACATTTCCATTTCTGAATGATTTCAAAGCGGGCCTCCTTTTAATACATTAAGCAACCCATTCTCGAACACAGACGCGTTTTAAATGGTTAATATTTTGATATCATTGAAGGCAAGAGTAACATTCTAATTTTAAACGGATTTGAATAAATATATCAACGGTTTTCATATAAACCTCGTGACTGCAGCTTAAAACAAGCTGCAGTTACAAGGTTTTTTTTTTTTTATAAAAGACATCGATATTATTGATTTACGGATTTAGTGCTTCAGGGCTATTTGAAGATGAAGTGGTCTACGGAGGTGGCTTCATGAAGACAACTGTTTGGGATTGTGGTACATCGTAGCTCAAAAGGCATGAAATAAGGATAAATAAGTACACACATATTAATTAGTCTGACTTTTGAGAAAACAAATGGCACAAATTAACTGCGCGGATTGTTTGAAAACATATCGACCTTATAGGTGCGGTATAGCTTTACTGCGTGTATTGATGTATGGATTTAGTGATTGGTGGGAATTTGAGGAAGAGCGGGTTATCGAAGAACAGTTTAGAGAACATAGCCGTGATCGAAATACTCGGAGTTTGCTTATCGATAAGACGAGAACGTACAGCAGGGACGAATCGTTTATTGAAAATTTCAATTTTTACTACAAGTATTTGGAAAATAAACTTCGTAAAAGCATGTCAGCGACTTTCTTATGTTTTGACTGTGAGAAGTACTATTGTACAAAGTGTGTCAGCAAACACTCTGGACATTTCACGTTTTCTAAAGACGACAAATACGATATAAGTAAATGGGGGACAATCAGTGTAGAAATGCTAGACCGCCTCAAAGCTGAGGGAGATCAAAAACGAGAAAACATGAAGCGCGAACAAACATATCTATGTGATGTTGTAAATGTGAAATGTGAATATGATGAGCTAGATCTACGCTACGTCTGGCGTACACTGGAAGAGAATAAATGGGACGACAATGTGCGGATGTTACTGCAAAAGCTTGACTTCCAGAACAACCCTAGCTGCCTGATAGCTTTGCAAATCTTTAATTCAAATTCAAATTGGCTGGTTGCAGATAAAAACAACTGCATCAAAGTATTCAATGTCAACGACAACACAATGACTCAACGCATCAAACTATCATCATCACCATGGGGTATAACAGAAATACCATGTACAGATAATTCACCATGTCTTATTGCTGTCAGTTTTCCACGGGAAAGAAAAATCACTATAATGAACATACCCAATACACCAGCACAAGTTGTGTCAAGTATCAATGTACAGGGTACATGTCGCGATCTAGCCTACTGTAACAATAAACTCATTACAAGGTGTTATGACGATCTGGATGGAGAGTGGCGTACTTCAATCCACGTGATGGGTGTATCAGGGGAAATAATCAACATTATTGATCTTAACAATCTTCCTGGTGTAAAACTGAAAACGTTTTTTCCGGGATATATGTCTGTTCATTCTGAAAGTGAAACTATTTACGTGTGTCATCGCTTTTATCCATTTTGTGTAGTCAGTCTGTCACTTGATGGACAAGTGTTACATTCTGTAACATTTACCGACCTGAAACCTGCGTTTATACAAATAGACAAGGATCAGAATGTCTATGTGATGAGTTACCGGTTACCGATATATAAACTTTCGGCCGACTTGAGACATAGGAAGAAGATTATTGATAAAGATATCGTCGACACTTATCGGATAAATGCTATTGGGTTTCACCACGACAAGTTTTACCTGGCTTCAGCTAAGGAACCTGTTTACATTATACGGCATGAGTAATCACGTGGTCACGAGGGACAGCATGACTTGAGCAAAGTGACAGAATCGACCCTGTACAGTGCCCTAGGAAGGGCATTCACCTTGTGACCAAAATATTGCAATGGGTGTATTGAGTAAAAACAGATTATGCTAATCACCATTACTACACTATTTTGCGTCAACGTTTTCCAAGCGATAAAGGTCAAGATAGAAACATTAAAAAACAGTTATTGCGAAGAAAATGTAGGAATGCGATTCCTGTCTAGATAGAATGAAACAATAGAAAACAGATACGGTATGCGAATAAAATGCAGTTTTAGATATGTTTATTCTACATATACATAAACGTTTCCTAATACGATTCGGCATTCAAATCTCTAGTCTATTCTTTTGAAGCCAATAAAAACAAGTCTAGAGAAACAGATCCGACATAGCAGGCGTCCACCAGATTCTGCACTACTCGGGAATTGAGCATAGTGTAAGATAGAAAAATATCTAGGTCCAAAACAATTACCTCAGAGTGAAAATGTCGATCCTAGTCAGTCTGCATAGAACGACATGTGTCTATCCTTTTCGCACTTACCATAATGTCCTTTTCAGCGTTACGAGCCACATTTTGAACTCGTTTATGTACAAATGCAACAGATCAGCAAGAATTTCCTTATGTCACAAATAATCGACTTTTCTATTAAATGGGATATCGTCTTGTATGTTATTTTGTTGTTTTTCATACGATTAAAACACGCGAAACGATAGTTTCATGGCTGTAAAAAAACAGTGAAAAAGACAGAAGGTATTGATGCATTACTCAATTGGTAAGATGAACCCTTTCCCAAACGAAATCGTTTAAACTGGTCCAACTTGGGAGCTAAAGCAGGCGACAATATTTGTACTGACAACGACATTAATTCATGTACAATATAGAACAGAAAATGTTAAGAAAAAAAGGAAAATGGTGATTACTAGAATTTTCTTCTATTGTATCAATATTTTCCAATGTCTTTTATAGTAGTGACACAAAAAACAGACTTTGTTTGGGTTTGGTTTATTGGAGTGTAACACCATTTTCACCTGCTGTGGTCTTATCTGGGATGCTGGAGCACGCAACCATGTGTTCCTTTTATTTCGCATACCAGGACTATAACACCACTCTAACCGAGCCTCCAACTGCTCGTTCATATTGGTTAACGATAACAAACCATATGTGAGTGACATTTTTGTCGGGAAAGATATGTACCGCGGGCCTTGTTTTGGAAAGGGTTCAGTAAACTTGTGTGCATTTATTAAAACAAAATAGCACAATTTATTCAATCAAGATAATCATTGCCTTATTGTATTTTCTTTTCGTTTCTTTTTGTCTCTAACTGAGAAATACGGACAAGATAGTACAGCACTAGCAATGCTGAACTCACTTCCGGCTATGACAAAATATATGACGTAATTTCCTGTTTCGTCGAAAAGCAAACCTGTAATGAGAAAGTGAAAAAAAAGAAGATTTTAACTTACTATGAATATTTTCATTGAGTCTGGAGTTGAAACTGCTAACGACCTCCGTGTTCTAATTTGTCCCATCATTTTCTATGCTTTATCAAAAGCAGATCACATTTTTGTTCAAAACATATTTTATCGTCTTATCCAGCTTTCTCCCCTACAACTTGCTGTTTGGGAAATTTACCAATGTAAAACAATATCTAACTCAAACTAAATAATTTCACATTTAATGGCTCAAATCTTTCAGATACTTTTCATACAAGTTCAAACTGTTTTAAAAATATGAATTTTTTTTTTCCTCTGCTCTGGATATAGTGCGAATAATATGGCGATGACATCAACTCCACATAGATCCTCCAACGCAACTGGGCTCAATGTTATGTGGCCACATATATATAAGACTGGAGTGATAAACCAAATGTTTTTTGGATAAAAGAAAAGATGAAAAGGAAAGAAGAAAGTGCTGGTTATCTGCATTTCCGTCTATTCTCTCGATGTTTTCGACAGTCATAAATTTACACTAGGGATATCAAAACCCGATCTTATGTGGAAAATGGTTCACTCAAATAAGCATAGTTCTATCTTTAAAGCAAGACAACCGTATCTATTCTCGTTTTACTGTTATGTATTGATAACCCGTCGGTGTTTTTATAACATCTCGTAACTACGGCTTGAATCAAGCCGTAGTCACGAGATTTTATAACAACACCTGCGAAAAGCTATTGTTTGTCCGAAATAACGTCATTGGTTACTTGATAAAATCGTTCCCTATTATAGTTCAGTCGCTCCTCTTTAGACTTATCCATCTGTCAAACCAAATACATGTAATTTAAACATCTTCCGTACATAAAAACTTGGCCTGCTTTGACATCTTTTTTATAGAAATGGGTTTGGAAAATAACGGATAACGGATGCAAATGATGTTGACTAGCATCTGCTTCCACTGTCTCATCACTTTTTATATTGTATACTGTAGTGTATTGAATAATACTTTAAGGAAGAAAACTCTGTCACTACTTTAGAAATATACATTCTGGTTTGTAGGAGTTGCTTCCCTTGAGTTAATAAAAGATGTCAGAAACTTAAATGTGTGAGTTCAATGTCGATTGTGTTTAATCACGTAATATCAAGACAACACCCGGCCATCGACATTATAGAGGAAAATAATTGACCCGACAGAGTGACCTTTACTGTACTCAAAAATGGGAAAGTTTATTTCCAGTTTAGATGGGAATAGGTCCTTCGTTAATTAACGTAAAAGCGTGCACTGTATCCGTTAGGTCTATACAATATTGTAGCGCCATGTGAAAATAAGACTTTATCTAATGTAGTCAAATAAAAATGTTAAGCTACTGTGGTCTATTTGGATTGAAATTTTCAGTAAAGCTAAGTATTGAATTAGGCGTAATTTTTTAAAAATAAAATGAAAATATTTAAATACAGTTCACATCCTGGTCATACCGTACAGACGGCACAGGTTGACCAGGGCCAGCATTTTTGCACAATTATTCAGTTATTATATACAAATTACCATTTCAAGATGAAGCGACAAATGAACGTATGCACGTGCAAATACTGTTAAGTCGTTGAATAATTATGATCATTAGCTGTAAATAGCGAAACATGGGAAGTGTTCAACAAATCACGAGGGGTTCCAGCATACCTATCACCCCTGGTCGATAAGTCTGTTGACCTTTCCGCTTGGTCTGCTCTGCCGGGTCAAATCTCGCCGTCAATACATATACAAACCCGCTTTATATCAACATCCGCATTGTCGTCTGCAAAATTGATTGAATGCAGTTTTACGTCCCACTCAATTACTAAGGTCATATGGAGACGGGATCTCGGTTTAAAGTCTCATCCGAAAGACAGGAGAAGCGGGAGATCGAACCAGCGACCCCCGTGTTTCAAGTCCAGCGCGTTACCACTGCACCACCTCCGCCCCTGTCGTCTGCAAAATATTGAACATTGAAACCTTTTAAATTTCTAAATGTTAGGGAAATGTTTAATTGTTGTGAACGACTCACGGTTATACCTCACGATAACTGACCTGGCAGAGCAGCCCATGCTAATCGAATGGAATGCTCTGCCAGGTCAATTCTCGTCCGCTATAGTATAACAACATAGTCAATGTGTGCCTGTTATAAATGACTTCGAAAGCAATTTAAATCAGTAAAATTAGCCTTAATTTCATTGGCCATATTCAAATTAGGCAATTGTTATGTCTAAAAGGGTGTTGAGCTCGTAAATACAGTGTATATCGTCGATGTTAATGCAAAAGCTCGTATATGGATTTTTGCTATTTTCAAAGTACAAACTTGTATGTCCAATTTAGACAATTCATGCAGGTTTTAAAATATTTTTACTTGTAAGTATCAATAGCACTTTATATGTGAATAGTATGACCTAATTTCAAATAAAACGCTTCAGGTTCGGAAAATTTATTAATTTTTTTCTCGTCCTGTAAACTTTTCCAAAAAACGAGATACGAGATTTCGCATTAACACCGGCGATGTTGTGGATATATACTGAGTCAAAAAAGAAAGTGTGCATACTTCTACTTCATATATCCACGTAACGGCTGCGATTTACTCCACCGAACTTTTACACGGAGTTAAGCTATATACTTTCTCATGTTTATTGACACGGGAAGCAACTTTGGATGATTAAATTGTCTGGCAAACGCTTGGAGCACCTTTTTGCACGTAGTTATCAAAACAAACGTTTCTTGATAAAGTTTATTGTCTAAGATCTGTATTCAAACTTTCTCATGTTTATTGACACGGGAAGCAACTTTGGATGATTAAATTGTCTGGCGAACGCTTGGAGCACCTTTTTGCACGTAGTTATCAAAACAAACGTTTCTTGATAAAGTTTATTGTCTAAGATTTGTATTCAAAAAGTATAAAAGCTAAATCAAACATAAAATTTCAAAATGCTGAATAGCAAAAGATGATACGTCTTAGTAAACACAACATATTTCACCCGTAAGTTTTGCTAGTCTCTTGAACCGGCGTAAAATGTGTCGTTGTCGTCTAAATGACATCGTTCTTAAATTAGGCGTTTGCAATCATGTTTCCAAAACAAAGGATACATTTTTGATAGAGTTTGGTCTGATATCTCGAGTGCAGTAATGACTAGATAAGACCGTTGTATGACGTTGACGCCCTTTCGTCAACGTTTCAAAACTACACCAATTATGGCGATTCAATAAAGCAAGCATGTGTAAGCAACATTGAAAATCGACCAAGGCAGAAAGACGGCTCATAAGAGATTTGAGACCATATGTTTAACGCATTATCATAATGCCTAAATCTTACGTTACGCCTGAATTAGGCACATCGTCATCGGCACGGGACGCGTGAAAACTAGTCATGAGGGTTGTGTAGGGCCGAACATCTCTTCCGCCTGAGTTTCGCAAAATTTAGGATCCAGTTAAAGAATTTGCAGGACGTGGAATACGTCTTGCAATACGAACGCAATGGGATTCCAAACGATAAAATGAAACGTTATGTTCGAACAGTGAGACCACAGAATGTTTGCCGCCATTCATTGAAGACATGTCACAATAGAAATTGAAGCTGAAATCCCAAGAAATTTGCATTATTTAATCTTCTCACGTTCGTCAGCATGTTATGTGAATTTCGAAATTGACCCCTATCTCAAACATCTTAAGAAAACACAAGTAAAATTTTATTTAACACAATTTAAAAAGACACATACATTATAGGCAATTGAATTATCTTTAATTTGATATCAATATTATAATATCAATATTCAAAATAACGATAGAAATTCCAGTTATTCTCTTTGCACACTTTCTTTTTTGACTCAGCATATATCGGATATGAATTGTTATGTTGCATTTCACCAGGCTTTCGTATCCCTTTATCAACCAGCTTTGCCGAAACGAAACACAAAACTGGTTTTAAGGATTGATTTCGTTTTATGTTTTACAATGTAAGAAACAAAGTGTTTATAGTCTAGGGGCCAACCCCCAAAAGAGGCCTAGAAAGTGGTTTTCTTTGGACCAATAGTCCAGAAAGATTCCGATGGTACAGTGAGTTAGGGTAACTATTGGGGCTTTATTTTATGGTGGATGCCAGAACTGAAAGTGGTGCAGATTTTTTCCAGGGGCAGATAACTCTACCCACCCAAAAATGAAATAAACAGTTTTTTAGTTGACCATGAATCGAAATTGTCGTCAAAATTTTTTCTGTGACTTTTTTCCTCAATAACTTTATGTTTTTATTGAAATATTATGTGTGCCAAAAAATAATTAGAAATAGAATAGTCGGTTTTTAAAACACATTTACCGTAATTGCCCTAATAAATGTTTATTCACAAAAATAGAAAAATCACTCTAAAATAATTAAAAAAAGTTTTTTCAAACTTTATTATCTTTTTAAACGTTGATGATAGAAAAGTTTAGACACCATAGGGATATTTTGAAGTCAATTAGGTTTCGTTCCAGGATGACTTTTGCAACAAATGTCGATGTGATTTTTTTCTGGGGGCAGACAACTCTTAATACCATTAAGGGCATGTTCAAAGAAAGGCTTTATGACAAAACATGTTTACAATCTAGTTCTCGCAAAAGTTAACCAATATTCATTAAACTAAATCAGAACAAGTATGATAATAGGTTCTTCGATGAGTTTGATTATTGGCCAGATCGGACCAGAAAGTCCTAAGTTATCTGCCCTTGAACATCAAAAATAGCTATTTTAGACTTTGTTTACCGTCTAGCATCCACAAATATTGACCAATGAAAATGAAACTTCTACATAATGATAAAGACCATAAGATCTCTAAGGAGTGTGATTTTCGGCCTGATCGGACAAGACAATTTTGAGTTATTTGCCCTTGAATTTGACAAAATTGCCGTTTTTGACTGTTTTAGACTTTGTTTACACTCTAGCATTTATAAATATTGACCAATCAAGTTGAAACCTGGACATTATGTTGCTGACTATAAGATCTCTAAGGCGTTTAATTCTCAGAATGATCAGAATAGAAAATCGCGAGTTATATGCCCTTGAATTTAACAGATTTGCCATTTTCGACTATTTTCGACTTTATTTACACTCTAGAATCTTCAAGTATTGATCAATCCAAATAAAACTTACGCATAACGATTGGAACCAAAAGATCTCAGATAAGTACAATTTTCAGAATGATCGGGACATAAACTCATGAGTTACTTGCCCTTGAATTTTACAAAATTGCCGTTTTACGACTATTTACGACTTCGTTTACACTTTAGTATCTACAACTAGAGACCAATCAATTTGAAACTTGGTCATAATATTGTTGACCATGAGATCGCGACTGAGTACAATTTTCAGAATGATAGGGACATAAAGTCATGAGTTATATGCCCTTGAATTTTACAAGATAGCCATTTTCAACTATTTTCAACTCCGTTTACACTCTAGAGTGTATAATTATAGACCAATCCAAATGAAACTCATACATAAGGATTGGGACTATAATATCTCGATTGAGTACAATTTTCAGAATGATCGGGACATAAAGTAATGAGTTATATGCCCTTGAATTTTACAAAATTGCCATTTTCGACTATTTTCGACACCGTTTACACTCTATAGCATGTATAGTTATTGACCAATCCAAATGAAACTTATACATAAGGATTAGGACTATGACATCTCGATTGAATACACTTTTCAGAATGATCGGGACATTAAGTTATGAGTTATATGCCCTTGAATTTTACAAAATTGCCGTTTTCGAATATTTTGACTTCGTTTACACTCTAGCATTTACAATTATTAATTAATCCAAATGAAACTTTTATACAATGTTGGTGACCATAAGATCTAGGACGAGTATAATTTTCAGAATGATCGGGACTGGAAGTCATGAAATATGCCCTTGAATTTTACAAAATTGCTGTTATAGACTATTTTCGACTTGGTTTACACTCTAGCATCTACACTTAATGACCAATCCAAATGAAACTTGGGCACAATCTTGGTGACCATAAGATATAGAATGATTTTAATTTCAGTCAGGCAGGATCAGAAAGCTGTGTTTTTGTGCCCTTGAATTTGATAAAAACTGATGTTTTTTACTTTGGTTTTACTCTAACAACCACAAAAATGAAATTTTGGCCAGTCGAGACGAAAAAACTAAAACATAATGTTGGTGACCATTCTTATAACTTTTTTTTTAAGATGAATACAAATTTCGACATAATTGGACCAGAAGTTGTTAAGTTATCTTCCTTTGAATTGATCAAACTTTCCATTTTGACTTTATTTTCAGTCAAATAACCAGATAGATGGACAAATCAAGACGATATTTGATGGGTAGAATGTTTCCGCAGTTGTCTTTACTCCACACATAGTGAACAATCAAGACAAAACTTGGACACCAAGATAACGACTACGAGATTTTGGATTAGTTTGGCATTCAGTTATTTAGTCAGGATAGAAAGTCTAGAGTTATTTGCTCTTGAATTCTGTAAAATTGACTTTTTCGACCCTGTTGTCACCCTAGCTACCACAAACATTGACCAAGTTAGATAAATCTCAGTCTGTGAATGTGAGATATATTTTATAATGTTAATGTGAATCTGACATCCTGAGTTATAAGCCTTTAATTTTGACAAAATGACCATTTTTGACTTTGTTTTCATTGCAAAAGACACACATGTTGATCGGTCGATACAAAACGTGGACAAAATGTAAGTGACCACACGATATGGTTCAGTTTTCAGCCGGATCATGATCCAACAATTTTAATTGCTTTCCCTTAAACTTGACAAAACTGCTGTTTACGAGTGTTCAGTTTTGCAGTCACAAATAACAATTGATTTGAATAAAACTTGGACTCATATTATCTTGGTTCAGGTGAGCGATTTAGGACCATCATGGTCCTCATGTTATTTATATCTGAATATCTGACAATCAAAACTCTTTTTCAAGGATTTGCGTTAAATGTCAGTTGAAAACGCGAAATTCGTTAAGTTACAGGTAAATATTGATTACGTTTTAAGCACACAAAGTTCGGGCGATGAAAGACGTACAGACGATAGGACGGACAAAATGGACAGTAGAATTCATTAACATATTCTAAATTGTCTCCTTCTACATTACTTCTATCAGTCTTTTTCGATGATTTGGGTGCAAAATTGTGACTTATCTGAATTATCTGCCTATAAATAAGCTATCAGCCATTTCCGACAGAAAACTTCAAATTTTCAAAAAATATATCAACTTGCGGACATGGATTAATCATGTTTCTATCAAAGGACATGTCATGTTAGATGTTTAAAAACATTTCCGGGTACTTGGAAATGCATTTTCACAGTTTTAAGCAGATCTATGAGTTTTTGGCTTTTTAACGACATCATGAAGTAGAAGGGGGTAGACATAGCTTAAATTTGTGGGTGGGGTAAGGACAATTGTAGATTTCTTAGAATTCAAGATGATTTTTGGTATAAGAAAATTACAATCACGAAGACTGTTCAAATGTGATTTCTTTCCATAAAAATAATTTATCAATTAGATGAAAATGGTAGTATAGAAACAATTTCTGACGACTTCTATTTAACCTTAATTTCAAGTGGGTGGGGTAAGAAAAGTGCTTGTAAAAAATTGCACCACTTTTGATTATGGCATCCACCCTATTCTAACGTCCCATTGAACTAACAATCACCTGGTACCAACAGATTTTTTCTGGACAATTGGTCTAATAAAAATTCATTTTGCGGGACGGGCCCCTAGACTATTAACTTCAAACTTGCTTCGTAATTAGTTAGAAATTTGAGTTGAGAAAGTTGAGAAAATATCAAAACACGAAATACGAAAATGCTAGGCTTGAATCAAACCGTAGTTACGAGACTTTATAACAACACGGACGGTTTATCAAAACATAACGGTAAATCTAGTCTATTTTAGCACAAAATCTATTGCTATTACTGTAAAAGTATAGCATGGATCCTGATCAGAATATAAAAAAGGCACATTCTGATCCGACGAATCCCGTGGTTTCTTCAAACATTCAAGCGAAAGTTTTTGTCGGTGAACACGCTTCCCAATTTCGTTTTGCACTTACAAACAATTTGGCTCGAATGTTTGAAGAAACCACTTGGTTTGGAGCAGAGTGTGTTAGAACCGGGAATAGCCCTCTCAAAGGCGCGTTCCGTGCACTTTATCTCATCAAAATCAATAGAGTATAAGCTGAGAAATTAAACAAAACATAATTTGAAGCGGACGATTTTTCCGTGTGGACGCTTTCCAAAAGTCACATCGGTAAGCCACGGTGCTTGTATAATTATTATCTATGAGCGGACATTTTGCTATTATTCGACATCGGATCATGAGCCGTGACGAAAGGTTACTGTATATTCTAATACATGTAAATTGGGGTGGAAGCATGTTTCGCACTGAATAAAAAAGAAAAATGACACATTTTGCGTGCCGTCCGCGATAACCATGACAGTACAATAGAATACCCCAGAAAGTACAATGTCGATTTAGTACAGGGTCATGGCTTCGAGTCACATATTTCTATAAATACAAAGCCCTCTTCCCCCGTCAATTTGGACTCGTTGAGCTTTGATCATTCACAGGTCGTTGTCCGATTATACGCGTAGATTAAATTTTTCCTGAATATCAAATTTAAGATTGTCCTGCTTTGAAAGTTGTTGCAGACGACAAAGATTATAAAATGAACTAAGGATGCGTGTACAATAAGGGACAGAGAATAATGAGACAAAAGGAGAAAGCGGTGACTATCAGTATGTTTTTCTTTTTGTCAAAATGTTTTAAAATCTTTCTTGTTTTCACTGGTGGTGAACTCGGCAAAAGCGATGGACGTTTTTTGCGATCAATGTATTCCGACAGTTTGTCAATACAAAACGGTAAATCCGTTTTTTTAGAACAAATTCATTTTCATTAGATAAAAAATCTATAAACTCACATTTAAACGCAAAAATTCGATACCTTGTTGTAGCGAAAATTGTTTTAGTTCACAACCAGTGCTTTTGGGCAAGTAAAAGGTCTTGTGTGGGAAGGGGTAAAGTACGAGATATTTGTGCGTGCATGTTTTTTTTTATAGTAGATTAAGCAGTTCTACTTTTAGAACAACAGTCTAAATCCACGACAGTGAAACATCACGGTTTGCACGTGCATCTTGAATTTCGGTTGCAACGCTGACTTCTGTTGCTATTTTTAGACCTGTATAAAGTCGACGAAGTAGTTCTATTTTTAGATTATCGATCTACCAACCTGTTGGCTAACATCACGATTTACACGTGCATTGTGAGTTTTCTCGAACCGCTGACTTCAGTTGCTATTTTTAGACATATATTAAGACGACAAAGCAGTTTTGCTTTTAGATAAATAACACGGTGGGTAGCCCACGTGACTTTTGGGAAGCGTTCACAGCGAAAAAATCGCCCGCTTCAAGGTATGTTTTATTTAATTTCTCAGCTTATACGCTACGGATTTTGACGAAATAAAGTGCACGGTAAGCGCACTTAAAAGGGTCATTCCCGTGTAAAACTCACTTTGCTCCGAATCCCGTGGTTTCTTCAAACATTCAAGCGAAAGTTTTATTCGGTGCACGTGAACTCTTCCTACTTTCGTTTTGTACCGAAAAAAAATTCGCTTGAATGTTTGAAGAAACCACTGGATTGTGAGCAGAGTTAGTTACCACATGGAATGTCCCACTCCATTGCGCGTTCGGTGCACTTTATGTTACCACAGTCCGTAGAGTATAAGCTGAAAAATTAAACAAAACATACCTTGAAGCGGACGATTTTTCAATCTGAACGCTTCTAAAAGTCACGTGGGTTACCCACCGTGAATAATCAAAATTCGTGACAGTCAACATCACGCTTCGCACGTACAACATAATTTTTGTCTTACTGCAGGAATCCGCTGCTATTAATGATTTCTCGAACTGCATTGATTTTAAATGTATTATTCTATAAAGTAATGGCAATGAATTTTGTGATAAAAAAGACGGTGTTTACCATTATGTATTGACAAACCTTCTGTGTTGTTATAAAATCCCTTACCTACGGCTTGGACTGTTTGTTTGTCCGAAATTACGTCAATATTTGCTGGATAAAATCGTTCCCTATTGAAGACATCCAAATGTATCGTGGATATTGTGATGATACTGGTAAGGGAAATACCAGGAATCTACGGTTAGATGCTCCAGCCGCCGCGGCTGAAAACGGCGCTAAACCCGTATACATCAACTCAACCTTCATATAGGATTCTGCCTTGAGTTACTCTGTTTTTCATTTAATATTAACACTGGTGGGGAACTCGGCCAAAGCATGTCAATGTATTCCGTCGGTGTTGTTATAAAATCTCGTAACTACGGCTTCGATAAAGCCATAGTTACGAGATTTTATAACAACACCGACGGTTTGTCAATACAAAACAGTAAATCAGGTCTATTTTGAAAACAAATTCATTGTCATTACAGTTGTCGCCACATCATATGGCACAATGTTTATGTTTTGTTCAAATGTAATTGAACGTTAAAGAAAACATAAACACGTGCCATACGATGTGGCGACAACTGTAGAAAAAAATCTTACAACTCGCATTTAAGCGCAAAATATCTATACGTCCCTCGCTTTGGCCAAGTTCACCACCAGTGAGGTTGCGGTCATGGCGTAGTTGGTAGCGCATCTGCCTCTCATTCAAGAGGTCCCGGGTTCGATACCCGCCCGCGGCAAATACCCTTACTGGAAAAAATGTCACCCATCAATGGTTTGGTATCATGAACCTATGTGGGGAGCAGCTGGAGGCTCGGTTTGGGTGTTGTGGTAGTACTGGTGTGAGAAACGACATGAATCTATGGCTAGGTGCTCCAGCCGCCACCATTTGACCTTAGGGGATGAAAACGGCGTAAAACCCCAATAAATCAAATCCAAAATTAGAACAGCTACATAATCAAGATGCAAGATTAAAATTGGGACGCACTTTATTTATTGACTCGGATTTGTGTACATTAATAGAGATCAATGCCTGCTATCGCTGTACATAAATGATCTACCCTTTCCGGTATGTGAATTCATACTTTATTTCTGGTCTGTATTTTTTGTGCCATTTGCATTTACGACAGCCTAGCACGTTCTCTTTTAAGCATACATGAGCCCTGCTACCCTATAGAGCCAAGTCAAACCATATTTTGGTAATAACTTGCAAAACGTTCCCAAAACAAGAGCTGGCTTTGACAACCTAAGTAGAAAATGGTGTTGGATACATTGAGAGAAAAGAAAAAAATTGCTTGTAAAAAACTTCCTTTCCTATCAATGTTTGCAATAGTTTGTGTAACATTTAGAACTTATCCATTCCGGGGACCTGGGTTCGAATCCAGGCTGAGCTTGGTCAATATGTATTTTCCAGTATTTGACAAATACGTTTTGTGTTTTATCAATGGATGAGTTGTGTTCGAACCATTTTAATTGGATGGGCCGCTGATGTTTAATATTTCTTTTATTTCAACTGGGGCAAGCAGTTGCCATGCAGACATACAAGTAGTCCATGCTGGCTGTGATTTTTAAGGGTAGCAAATGTTAAAGCATTCAAAGTCCCCATTCAAGGTAAAGCACGGCATTAGCAATAGAAAATAACTACATAATATTTAAAACTAGCTAATTGTTACTGAATTATTGCTTTCTCTAATTAATTATGCCTTTGAAACATGTTTTATTTCAATTGACGAGCGAGTCGGCTATCTTGCTTTTGTTTACGGAGGTTGGAAATTTGGTTTGATTTGAATAAAACAAAATGAAATTTTATTTCAAAATTATACTGAAGTGAAAAACAATTGATTTATCTTTCTATCCATACCATTTTTAGATCGAAATTTCAAATTCAGAGGTAGTAGTTTGAGGGCTAAACCTCCGATGTTTTCCGCATGGCGGAAGTGCTATAGAAGTGCTACAGACAAAATGGCGGATCTGATAAGACCTGGCATCACGTCAAAGAAATAAATATGCCAGGGCTTATAAATAGGACTAACATACAAGGTTAGGTGCACTGACCACGAAATAGCAGTTGAAAACTGTCGAACATATCAGTTTCTCATAAAAATGATGCATTTATACCAAAATATTGAACAATTATTTCTTATTTATAATCGATTGACACAACATTTTTCTTTAAAAAAATAATAAATGTGTTAATAATTATAAGACCCATTTTTCGGTTAGAAGCGGAGAAGGCGGAAGTTGGCTAAATCAGTAGATAAAAAGTTAATGGCAACAAAAAAAATGGTTGATAGTCATTTACTTCTCATAGGCTGGTTTTGATTGACCCTTAACATTCAGCAAATCTCTTGTGTTTTTCGCCCTGTCTACTTCAAACTGAATTCAAATCGGCCAAGTATTAAAAAGGTTATTGACGATTTCTAAATTAGTTTTATCACGTAATTCACCACTGTGGTTGAGACAGCATGTAAAACGACTAATTGAGTTACCAATGTTTCCTCTTTGATGTATTGAGTGATTCTCTTCAAACTTACGTTCAAGCCAATGGTTTAGTGCAAACCTTTCGTAAACTTTTAGGAATTACAAGGCCATGAACCACATGACTCAACAATTTCAGAAAAGCGTCAACATATTTGTTCATACTTGACCAATTTAAATATTGTTTGAAACAGATAAAAAATAAATGAAGAACACCAAGAATTAGATGCATTTAGTAAATCTGTTAAAATCAGCTTATAAAAAGCAATTTAAGACCAATCAAAAGACTGCATCAACTAAACTGAATCAAAATTTTATCTTAAGGCCCGGTCACATACGATATCGCGGCCGTTCCGCGGCCATACCACGGCTAAAAAATCTCAAAATATTTTGCATCGCGTCCAACAGCGTCCATTCCACGGGTGGTTTATTTTAGCCGTGATACGGCCGCGGAACGGCCGCTATATCGTATGTGACCGGGCCTTTAACTCTTAACAAATGACAAAAGTTGACACTGCTTATTAAACAGCAAATGCAGACATCAAAATTCACGCTGATAACAAATCTTCTTGCAATTAATAACAAGATTTTATTTAGGACAATGAGAAAAAGTTTGTGATCCGCCTTTTCTTTTTTTTCTTTTTTTTGCTTTAATGTTTTCCGAAGCGATAACTGTACTATTAATGGCGTCAAAATTATGTTTTGTTTTTAAAAGAAATAAGTCATAATACACGTATATTGAAACAACACTAAAGTATAATTAGAATGATAAAGTAAAGCTCTCACTGGAGACAAAAAGCCAACAGTTTGGTCCAAAAGATTGAATCTATTTTCATACTATTAAATAACATTTTCTCAATGACACATCAACCAATACAAGGAAAAACAAACAAAAAAATAATCACACGTTTAGCACCGGAGGATAGATGTAAAAGATCTGTCTGACCGTTTTTTAAGTTCCTTTTCTTGCAATGTTTTTATTACCAAAAGTTATATGTATACATGTAAATGAAATACTAAATATCAGAAATATAAAGCAAAAAAGTGCACGATTATTTTCTTCAAATGACTGGAAAAGGGTTTAAAGTAGTCTTTATCACATTCATAGAAGATACTGAAACCTATTCCCAAATTACAAAATTTCGGACTGGTCTTATTCGAATGGAGTTGTAATTGACAAGACAAATGATACTCCAAGGAAAAAACTCTGTAGATTCTATATGATAGCATGGAAAATATTGGAGCTAGAGGAATAAATGCTGATTATCCGAATTCTGCGTCAATACAATATTTTTCTACGCCTTTTCTTTTGGAGGCATCAATAAGCGTCACTGTTTGGGATGTGTTAACACTTTCCGAAACAAAACCTAGTGTTGACGTCACCTTTAGATAAGGCTTTGGCAAACATTATATTTTCTCCTTTTGCCTTAATGTCTTCTTGGCTTTAATAGTACACAAATCCTTCCTTTATCAACATCAGATTTATCGTCCACAGCACCATTACCAAACGACAAAATTTTAGATTTGTCCAATTTCAATTTTTTTTGCAGACGACAGTTGAAATTAAATGCGGTTAAAATATTTTAATCGTTTTGTATAGGAACATTGTGAGAAATGAAGAAATTACTTGTCAAAAGCAATTTCTTGATTTTCTACAATGTTTTCCAAAGCCATTAATTATCGGGAGAAAAAAGTCATTATGTGGGAATGGGTTAAATTGGAACAACCTAAATTTTGATGTTTGGTAATGGGTTAGGTAGACTTTAACATCATTATCTCATTTAAAAGGAACTGACGAGTAGCATTGTACACGACGAACAAATATAGTATTACATTGGATATGAAAAATCTTAGCTTCGTACAAACTTTTTCTTTAATGTTTGTTGCTTTCCTATTTACAGGTATGAATTTTTATTTGATTTTACTAAACATGTCTAATTCTGTGTATAATGAAACTATGTAATATCGATGGTTTTCAATGAAATCCTCGTAACTACATCTTGCTTTAAGCTGCAGTCAGGAAATTTTTGTTGAAAAAGCGACGTTATAATTATTATAACCTACATACATTGTACTAAAAGGTCTGGTCAGACGATAATGAGCGACGATATAATACTCATAACCTACATACTAAAAGGTCTGGTCAGACGATTCTGAGCCAACATCCCGACCGAAGCACGTCCAATAATGATCATTATTGCATAAAATGTGTGTTTTCGGTCCGTTATGAGTATTGAATAATGGCAAGAAATCGATCCGATATCGTGAAAACCGGTCGTTAATCGGTAAATTCTCGTGCGATATCGGACCGTTTTTGCAGTCAAATATACTCGATCGGGGATTTGTTGTGAGTGATTCAGAAAATTGAAAATAAATCGGATCTTTTGTCATTTCCCTTTTCCGCGATGTAAAATCTTGGAAAAAATCCTTTACACTCTCCCAGTGTAATCATATCTGATGACGTAGTTCAGCCTAGTGACGTAGTTTTCTTGGAATTAAAAAGTAAACGGACGGGCAACTGAGTGAGCTGACGGATTAAAACTAAAAGTGGATTTTGTTGACGAGAAAGGATAGAGATAAGAGTTAAGTGGTTGTTTATCTCATTGTAAAAGAATGGTCTAGATCCAATATGGTGGTAAGCCTATGTGTTTCTTGTTTAAGTTACTGCAATTTTTACTTTTCAACTTTGTTTTTTATTGAAATGGGCGAATGCCCGAATCGAACCAGAGATTTACCTCGGAAGTTCCGATATTTTTTTTTATTTCACGCACTGAAATGACTGTTAGGATATCCAGAGTATCTTTCCAAAGGAAAGCTTATTCGAATTGTTACAATTTCGCCAAATGAAAGTGTAGATTATGTAAGTAAAAATGCGATAAATTTTGACTACTTAGCTCGGTACCCGATGAAAAGCTAACGGCCCGTGTAATGGATATCGTACACACGCGATATAGACCAGTTTCATAACATCAGGTCACTAATGAATTATTCATGAGGAGGCAAAATGAGCCCTACTGATATGCCTCCAATAGTAAAAACACATAAATTAACACGCTGTTATCTCAAGCCCGGGTGATGTGACAAAGCCAATTGCCGTTTATAATTTTAGCTCCCTATATTGTTAGTTCTTGGGAGGACTTTGAGTACCTACAACAAATGTTTCCATGAAATATTTATTGTTAAAGTTAAGCTGGTATGTTCATATTTCTTTACTGTATGTTATGCTAAAAATTAACTGCAAAAGCTTAAAAACCATTACCTAAACAAGAACTGGTTTTGATGTCTCTAGCAGAAATGGGATTGGGAAAACATTGAGACAAAAGAAAATACTGATAACCAGTAATTTAACCAGTAATAACAGCTTTCATTCTAAGTAGGCTAGATTATTTTGAGAATGCATTAAGACAAGACTTAAGGACTATATTGTTTTAAATATATGGAAAATTGAATTAATATTTAGTCAAATTATATTAACCATGTTATCATTTTACAAAGGCTCATTTCGTACAAATGTACCAACAATTATGAAAAACACTGAGACTAAATCTACAATGCATTTTTGAACTGGATTTATTTGTTACATAATTGCACTGTAACTTTGGGAAAAGGTAAGAATTTATTATCAATCTTTATAATTGGTTCTCGGATACAAAAGTTGACCTCTTCAGACATTAATTATTGTACTATCAAGAAATAGTGATAAATGTCTAGAAAGCCTATGTCGGAACACTCTTTAGGAGTGATTATCCAACATTTCCTGTCCATATTGTATGGACCCGGTAATGTTTTATGAGAAGAAAATGGCTACTTTATCCAAGTAAACTACAAGATCAGGCGCTGGTAAATTAGCAGCATAATCTGACATTTGTAAATAGGAAAGGTTAAAACCAGTTGTCATATTTACATTACAATAAAATGATTAATGCTAATTAATTCTACTATACACTATACTCAGTTATGGCTTATCGGTGGAATGTTTTGCCTCCCGTGCCTCCCGTGGGGGACAATTATGCAAATGAGGTAAAACTGTTCTAAAAATAGAACTTTTGCAACTGTTCTATATGTCTAGTCGCATGCCGGGAAAATGTTTTATCCATGTTAATGTGGCTAAATTTTCACAAGTTTTTTTAGTTATTCATCTTATTTTATTACACTTCTTTGCAAATTCTTCATATTGTATGCAATAATAGCGTCAATTCACGTGATTTCGGTCGTTAACATTCTCAGAGGCCCACAAAATTTGTTATGGCCTTCGAGCTTCGCTCTCAGGCGATAAAGCATTATTTGGGCCTCTAAGAATGTTAACGACCCCAAAAACGTGAATTAACCCTATATTGGCACAGTATATTTTGGACTGGATGTTGACGCGAAATTGTTTGTGGCCAGAACTTTAGCTACATAACGTTCACAGGCCCGTAGGAACAGGGAGGGTAGGGGGGCTTTGACCCCCCCCCACTAGGCCCCACAAAAGTTGGCCAAAATTGCCATTTTTTTTCTTTTTTCACATTTAGAATTTAGGGAAAATCCGAATTAGCCCCAAAATATTCAGACACTGGGGCTTTAATCCCTCCAATATGATATTGCTTCCTACGGACCTGATTCATGTTTTTTAAATTACCTTTTACAAAACAAAACAATTATTCTCTCTTCCGCAGCAGAAAAAAATTAAGGAATTTTTTGTGAGAAAAAAAGAAGAAGATTCAAATAGGCCTACATTCAACATTTTCCTTATTGTATTCTCGACTTAACTCTGTACATGTTTTCTTATTTTGCTTCACAAATGCCTTTCGGCGTAAATAATCCTTTTCCAAACAAGACCAAATTTCACGTACCAAGTAGAGAATGCTTGGGGAAAACTTTGAGGCTAAGGAAGATCTTCTTTTGTCTCAATATTATCTAAGCTGGACACAAGTTTAATCTTAATATCATTTAATTAAGTATACAATAAAAAGTTATTCAAAAGAAAGTGTTAAAATTTGTTGATACATTATAAGTTTCGCAGTCTAGACTGATCATATGAACTTTCTCTGTACGAAAATGTTTTGTAGGGAACGGTTTTATCAACTTAACCGTTATGTTATTTTGGACAAGCAAATGTATCGACAATATAGGGTTTGGATTTAAAATGTCTTTAAGAACGTCTTTATCCCTCCCTCTATTGCTCTAACCACAGTGTTGTTTCTCTATTTTTAGGATCCAATGCAAGGTATTGTTATCGATCTAATTGTGCTGGTAACTTCCAAATATATAATTGTAGAAGTCGACTTTGTCAGATAAGTATAACCAGCTGTAAGTTGATATATTGTACTTGTTTTACCCATCCCAAACGACAAAAACAGAATGTTTTATAATAGTCTAGGAGCCAGCTTTTACAAAGGGGGTTAAATTAAAAGTTCTTGCAACCGGTGACCTATAAAATTTTGAGTGGTATTTTTCAATACATTATGGTCCCATGCTTTGGTTAAGGGTGGATGACATGCTTAAAAGTGGTAGGATTTTTTTTAAATCAAGGTCAAAGGTCATTCGGTGCACTTTTCATACATACCTCCTAAAATACCCCCTAACTTACTCATTTATTAAGCTAAAACAATTATTTTAGTATCAAAATAAAGCTAATGATTTGCACTTTGACTTACATGAATAATATACAACTTTTTGATTTTCTATATTTTAGAATATTCATAAATGTAGCAAAAATTCGCTAAAAATCACCAAAATAAGTTTTGTCTACAAGTGAAAAAAAAGTTTTTAAAATATCAAATGTATGTTTTTGTGGTTGAAATCATACTTAAAAATTGCCCAGAAACCTGTTCTCGACTTATATGTTTTTCTTCACAGAATTAGTCTTTTGCTTAGGCTTGTAGTCATAGGTTAAAGTGGGTGGGGTAATTTTCCCCTAAAATTACAAAACGTGCAAACATTGATGTAAAAATATATCTTATACATAAATGTGATATTTTATTAGAATTTATTGTTTCGAAATCATATTTGCAGGGATTTGTAAAGCTTTTAATGCATATTCCTGAAAAATAATTTGAATTTTAAAAGCCAAAATAACAATTCAATGAAACAGCATGTTAGATGGATACAGATTATATCAACACCACTATGTCAAAACTATGACTCTTAAAGCGAATATTTATCAAGTATCTATATAATAGTAATCGGCAGTTGAAGATATTCCCCAGGCCCGTGCCATATTTTATAGGAATCAGAACAACATGGGGACGGTGAGAGTTTGCATTGTTGGGTAGTGCATTGCTTTTATAGAGCCAAAGGGAAAGGAATTTAGCGCTGGAACCAAATAGCTCATACACAGGAAACTAAGTTTACAGTTTAAGTGAATAAAACAATATCTCTAGTATTACAAACTTATTAGAGATACTGAAATATCTTTTTTTTCAAAATTATCTTTCTCCTTTTGTTCAAAATGGCCAACAAAATTCAAGATGGCACCTTACATGTTTATATAGCGAAATTTTAACATAGATAGAAATAAGACCACGAATTAGTCGTTTTATGCCCCGCATCGATAGATCGATGGCATATTGTTTTACCATTGTTCGTTTGTCTGTCTGTCTGTCCATCCATCCATCTGTCTGTCCGTCCGTCAGTTCGAAACTTAACATGAAAACTTAACATTGGCCTTTTTTCCAAAGGTATGTAACCTTCTTTCAATGATATATATCTGTTCCATGCAATATGACTTTCCACAAGGTCTTCCATCAATCCTTGTCAACCCTTACCATGAAAACTTAACTTTTAAACTAATTAACGTGAAAACGTAACATTGGCCTTTTCTCCAAAGGAGGTTCACACAAAAACCTTATCAACCATTTATTTAAAAGCTTAACGTAAAAACATATCATTGGCCTTTTCAGGGGCATTCGTGTTTCACAAAGACATCTTTTTTTCAAGATTAGGCCGAATTATATATGAATTCGCGAGAGATAGCCAGTGATGTGCATTTTAGAAAGTAAGACCATTTTATAGAGTTTTATTTGTCAAACGACGACCGAAATGTCTTCTGCATCATAGTTGCGTAAAGCAGATCTCGAGGTAATGCATTAACTCATAATTTTGTTCATTGTATGTATCATGTATACTTTACTAAATATAAGTAATATCTGTGTCTTTATATACAACACTATCCTCTTCCTCATCATCACCATCATCAACAACAACTACAATAACAACAAGACACATGATGCAATAACCAGACTTGTAAAGTCCACTACCCTATACTAAACACTTCAATACACTCAACTCATGCCATGTATACTCATCCTTATCACTGTCTGATGCATCAAGATTCGCAGGTCTTTACACAGTTCTGACTCACAAACACATGCATCAGTGCATAAAAGATCTTCTCTTTGACACTTAGACCTTCACATGTGACAGTCAATTTAACACGAGCATTGTTTGATGTCAAGCAAAGCTAGAGGTGCAGGATCTTTACGCATTCTTACAGGAACTAAATTATTGTTGTCATCCTTGGTCCATATATGGCATGCTGGTGATGGTAGATTCAGATACTGGTCAGTTTAGTGCTTACAAATATAGGAATATACTGAATTTATGTTTATACAGAAAATATATATGGGTCCATATATTTTTATGCCCCTGTATCGAGCGATCAGGGCATATTGTTTTACTCTTGTCCGTCCGTCCGTCTGTCTGTTCAAAACTTAACATTGGCATTTACTCCAAAAGTATTAAACATACAGAGCTCATTTTGGTATGTAGGAGGGTTGTTTATAAAGTATCCGGAATTATGTCATATTTTTTCATTTATGTACTAACTGTTATGATATTATAGGATACAAAAACTAAGTTTATGCATTAAGGCGCATTCTATAGTTGTTATGGCAACATAGGGTCATATTGAGCAGCGCAACCTAGGTCTGAGATGGATAAGTCAGGAAAGTCTAACAGTCTCTTACACATCTAATATTTACATCTTTTTGATGTATTTGCCACTGTACGATATACCACATTTCCAACATATGCATTTATTTCCCAAAGAAGCATCTGAACTGTACTTGGGGAATTCTATAGATAGTTTCCGGGACACAATTGGCAAGTCATGAACGATTTCGCCGACGTCATGTTGGGACGTCCAGATATATTAAAGACAGAAACATCATAGGTGAAATAATTTATAAATGCGTTATACCACTCACAAATGCTTGTTTTTTCTCATAGAAGTATTAGCTGTGCGTGTTCATAATCATAAAGATCGTCTCTGATTTTGATTTTCCAAATTACACTCTAATCATTACTAGTATTGAATACCATTGCCCTAGCACCATATTTGCTATGTAAGCAAAGCGATGACTCCAAATGTCAGCCGATGATGTTACGTTTGCTAAGAAAAATGTCCGCTCAAAGGTTACAAGCATTTTGGACAATTGTTGAAGTCAAAATACAAAATATGATTGCTTTAAAAGCGATTCATAAGTCACATCTTTGCAAATTGTTAAAAGTTTCCCCGCTCAACGTGACCCCACCCTGTCGAATGCGCCCTTTTCCAAACAGCAGCTTTTTTGTTCCAGGATCAAATGTATAATTCTTCAAAGTACGCGTATATGTGTTTAAAACTTCATCTCAGTTGGTTTAAAATTTAAAACGACAAATGGGTGATTAGATTTGTGTACAATATAGCCTAGAAAATATTGAGGCAAAAGAAAATGCTGATAATCAAAATTTTCTCCTTTTGCATCAATGTTTTCCCAAGCATTTTCTCCTAAGGACGTCAAAACGAGGTCTTATTTGGGAAAGATTCAATGATTTCTTTGATATAGATACAAATGAAAGATGCACGATTTACTAGGACTAGTTTTTGCCATGTAATAAGTAAAACATTGTCCAGATTTTTGTAAGGTACTAGTATATATTGTTGTGGAGTTAGAACAACCACAGGTCCAAAGATTTCCACTTTTTTTAAACCAAAAGTTTTTCTGTGTCTAATCAAATACGTATTACTGTCGTGAATCAATAAACAAAAATATGTATCATGGTGGGATTGTGAATGATGGATCAACAATTGTGGTATCTTTATTTTCTTCTATTTACTCGTAACAAAATGTCACATGCAATAAATAATTTGCATAATAAGAGATATAGGGCCTATTGAGTTCAATTTCTTGTACAATAAAAACTTAATTGGGTCACAAAACTAAATAAACTGAAAGACCAGATCCTCTGTTGTCCCTATTGAAGGCATATACATAAACGTATATACGGTACTAACATGATCATGGTTACTCTTGGAGACCTTCATAACCACACATCAGAACATCCAGATTCTAGACTGATGATATTGATATGTATTCACAGAATGGAATATTCTGTTCCAAATTACATTTTATGTATACATATTCGAATGTTCTCGTAAGGCTACCAGGTGTAAGCATTGCAATGATGGCAGTTTCGTAATTATCTTTAAAGAGACCCATGCTAGGTTGTCGGACATACAAAACGATAGGAAATATGTATATGAAATATTGTATGGAATGGTCAACCTGGATAGCTAGATCATTCCTGCACAAGGAAATTTCAAATGAAGTTCATTTAGTTCTTCTAAATCAAGTCTGTTCTTCTAAATCAAGTGTATATAATTAACTAACCACACTTTATATTTATAGTAACATTTATGTGACATTGAACCTTGATAGTGAGAAATTTAGGTCCATCTCTAAAATGGCTTTCCTTTTGGGTCTATAAAAGCAATGCACTACACAACAAAGCAAATTCTGACCATCCCCATATTGTTCTGATTCCTGAAAATCTGGCATGGGTCTTTTTAATGTCCTTTACCCGTAAGATAGAAAGAGGAATATTTTCAGCTGCCGACTATGCTAATCTGAGTCTTGTTTCATTTAATTGTACTAGAAACTTGATAAATATTCATTAAGAGTCATTATTTTGACATTGTGGTGTTGATATGACCTGTATCCATCTAACATGCTGTTTTATTGAATTGTTATTTTGGCTCTTAAAATTCTAATTAATTTTCAGGAATATGCATTAAAAGCTTTACAAATCCCTGCAAATATGATTTTAAAACAATAAATTCTGATAAAACATCACATTTATGTGTAAGATTTTTTGTTACATCAATGTTTGCATGTTTTGTAATTTTAGGGGAAAATTACCCCACCCACTTTTACCTATGACTACAAGCCTAAGCTAAAGACTAATTCTGTGAAGAAAAACATATAAGTCGAGAACAGGTTTCTGGGCAATTTTTAAATATGATTTCAACCACAAAAACATACATTTGATATTTTTAAAACTTTTTTTTCACTTATAGACAAAACTTATTTTGGTGATTTTTAGCGATTTTTTGCTATATTTATGAATATTCAAAAATATTGAAAGTCAAGAAATTGTATATTATTCATGTAAGTCAAAGTGCAAATCATTAGCTTTATTTTGATACCAAAATAATTGTTTTAGCTTAATAAATGAGTAAGTTATGGGATATTTTAGGAGGTATGTATGAGAAGTGCACCGAATGACCTTTGACCTCGATTTAAAAAAAATCCTACCACTTTTAAGCATGTCATCCACCCTTAACCAAAGCATGGGACCCTAATGTATTGAAAAATACCACTCAAAATTTTATAGGTCACCGGTTGCAAGAAAAGTTCCATTCCAGGACCTGGCTCCTAGACTATAATATGTGTTTCCATTTTGAATCTTAAGGACAGATCCTCCCGTTGTTACTGCGCAACTTACTGCGCATATCCTAAATAACGTAATAAAGCAGTTTCAGTAATTTGCCTTTTCAGCAAATGTATTTTTTTCATTTACTTAATGTTTGGTTGATAAATGACAAGATCCTTTCGGTTATTTCAATTTTCTCTGTTTGGTCAATTAAAGTGTAATAGTACTCGGATGGTAAATTTCACTTTCTGTTACGCGTCCAACATGTGGCGTTAGCGATAGGAAACGGAGCAACAAAAGCAAAGTGGTGTCTTTATGAGCTAGTCCGCTTTAGATGGACACAAAATACGACACTTTTTTATTATCTAAAGCTGGTAATAAGGAAGAAAATGGATAAAAGTAGTGAAATAATTTCGGACAGAGCTGCAAAAAGTAAACCAAATTTTACTTATACGGACGAAAAGTCCGTCTATAGATTGAAATTTAAACGGAAATAAAAAATGTCGGAAACCCTCTGATTTTTTCAATGTTAATTGAATGGAAAAAACCGAGTGTTTCCTTGAAATTTCGGGCGGGGGGCAGGGTAATTTCGCATTTTTGGACAAGCGTGCCCCTCGCTTTAAACGTCATTTTTACAGCAATAACCTGATAATCCCCTTCCTAAACGCTATCAAAACGACCTGACAGAAGCAGTGGATCAATTAATATCGATATAAACAAAGCTCTTGAATTGTGTGCGAATTAAAGAAATACAACAACAAAGCTAAATTTTAACTAAAGACCTAAGCGAAGTCGACATGGGCTAGTTCACGTGCTGCCGTTCTTGCTTCAATGGATAATTTTTGACAGACCAGCGGCCATCTTGTTTCGTCTGCACTAGTTGACAAATACCGACAACAATTTTGGCCACATTCATCATGGATGAAAATTGCACGGAGTAACATTTCTGTTCCATAATATGAAGTGGTGTGACACCAACGAAACAACAACTTCATTACCGGAAATCATCAACAGAAATGCTAGACTGCTAGGACGCCGAATGCTAAGGCTGCAAACGGCTTTGAGAAAGTTGTGAACTAGGTGTAAGTGTTGAAATCTATGGATTTTGAATATCTCATTTATATTTCAAAACCATTATATTGGTTTCCATTAGCAAAGGAGTTTCGTTCCAAATAAATTTCGACCGATTTAGTTGTAGTTTGGACCGCGTCTTTTACGGTACCGCGGTATTCGAAAAAGTATTCATTTGCAAACGAAGCACCACCTATCAATTGCGTGCATTAGCAAAACTAAAATCAAATTTAGTCACTATAGTTTTCGGTGATTATTTTTAACATTATTTTTTCGGCATTGGATTGCTGTAGAAAAAGAAAACATGTTTTCATGTCTCCATTCATCATTTATTTTTTCAGGACCCCATTAACCCTTTCCCAAACGGCAAAATTTTGGGGTGATCAACTTCAAATACTGCCACAAATGACAAAATGGAAGGTATTAAAGATAGAATATGTGTAAAATATGGCATAGATGATAGAAAATATTGAGACAAAAGGAGAAACTGCTGGTTATCAGCAGTTTCTTCTTTTGTTTTAATGTTTTCCCAAGCCTTTCCTATTAGGGACGTCAAAACCAGGTCTTCTTTGGGAAAGGGTTAACTACTGCAGTAACCAAAAGAACCACCCTAACATTAACAATGATAACTGAAAACCTGTTACTCGAAACCGTTGATAGGCAAAAAAGTGCATTACGTAAATAAAAATAAGCGTAAATAGTTTTCGCAGATTTTGATCTTGGTTAAAATCAAACCATACAACAGAAAAGATATGAAACAAGTTATGAAGTTGTGAAAACGCTTACATCGGCGTTTCCTGTAGCTAGCCTACTTTGGTATCATTATAAATGCCAACGCTGCCGATCATTGTTTTCTTTCTTTGAAGATTCACTTAGAGTGTGACTGATTGAAGGATTTTTAGACAGTTCATAGAAACAAGGCTTTGTATTTTTTAGGAAAGATATTTACAAAATTTTATGTAGGATGGTCTTCTTGGGTACCACGGTACTTTACAGCGTCCAGAAAAAAAACAATAATGAAATGGGGACATGAAAACGTTCCATGTTTTCTCTTCCTAAAGTAAATCAAATTCAGCCGAAATTAAAACAAAAGTAATCATAGGAGATTAGAGTAAATGATTTTGCTTTTAATTTTGCTAATGCAAGCAGTTGGTATCCGATACTTCGTCTGCAAATCATTTCATTTAATGAACACTGTTTTGCATACCGCGGTACCGTAAAAGACGCGGTACCGAAGCCGACTACTATACATCTTGTTTTGTCATACTATAATCCAGCTGTTTATACTTTGTTTATTTATTCAGGATGTACAGTTCGAAGTAGCGGACACCACAAAGAGGGAATATCAACCAGAATCATTTAATGTTATATACAGCAGAGATACTATACTACAGATACCTGATAAACTAGCATTATTTACAAAATTTTATGTAAGTTTTACAGCTTATTTCATCTTTCTCATGTTGATCTTGGATTATTTTTTCCTTGGCAGGCAGCATGAACTAATATATGTTTAGTGAAAATAAAATATTCTTAAATGCATTGATTGAAATTATTTTCATGTTTTATTTTATCTGGCTGCATCTCAAACATTTTCTTCAGAGAAATAAGATTGGAAAAGTTGACATTCCCCAATAGCTACATACATAGTAGTGATGCCTGGAAGAGCTTCTAAAACAACAAGAGTGTCATTGTCACAATATACGCCGCCACTTATAAAACTTGAGACAAAAAAATGACATTGACAAGGATTTATGAATATTCACTGAAAAACCTGTGAAAAAATTGTGTTCACAAAAAGGTTTTTATAAATATCCAGTGAAAAACCTGGAAGGAATTGCGTTCACGAGGCTAAAATATCATTAAGCCCCAGAGACTAAGATTCAAGGGGGCATAATTCAGGCAAAAATCAATGAACCATAAAATCCTTACTTCATGCACATCTACCAATTAAGGTAATAACATCCACCAAGTTTCAGTCCCAGAGACAAAGTTTTAAGGGGGCATAACTCTGGAAAAAAATCAATGAACCATAAAATCCTTCCTACATGCACATCTACTAATTGAGGTGATAACATTGACCAAGTGACATGAAGATCCAGCCAGAAACTTAGGAGGAGTTGCGTTGACAAGGCTGCAATTTCAATAAGCCCCAGAGACTAAGATTGAAGGGGGCATAACTCTGGCAAAAATCAATGAACCATAAAATCCTTCCTTCATGCACATCTACCAATTGAGGTGATAACATTGACCAAGTTTCATTAAGATCCAGCCAGAAACTTAGGAGGAGTTGTGTTGACAAGCCTGCAATTTCAATAAGCCCCAGAGACTAAGTTTTTAAGGGGCATAACTCCGGCAAGAATCGACGAACCATAAAATCCTTCCTTCATGCACATCTACCAATTGGGGTGATAACATTAACCAAGTTTCATTAAGATCCAGCCAGAAACTTAGGAGGAGTTGCGTTGACAAGGCTGCAATTTCAATAAGCCCCAGAGACTAAGTTTTTAAGGGGCATAACTCCGGCAAAAATCGACGAACCATAAAATCCTTCCTTCATGCACATCTACCAATTAAGGTGATAACATTGACCAAGTTTCATCAAGATCCAGCCAGAAACTTAGGAGGAGTTGCGTTGACAAGGCTGCAATTTCAATAAGCCCCAGAGACTAAATTTTTAAGGGGCATAACTCAGGCAAAAATCGACGAACCATAAAATCCTTCCTTCATGCACATCTACCAATTGAGGTGATAACATTGACCAAGTTTCATTAAGATCCAGCCAGAAACTTAGGAGGAGTTGCGTTGACAAGGCTGCAATTTCAATAAGCCCCAGAGACTAAGTTTTTAAGGGGCATAACTCAGGCAAAAATCGACGAACCATAAAATCCTTCCTTCATGCACATCTACCAATTGAGGTGATAACATTGACCAAGTTTCAAGAAGATCCAGCCTGAAACACAGGAGGAGTTGCGTTGGCAAGAAAAGTGGACGGACGTACGGACGGATGGACGGACGGACGGACGGACGGACAGACGGAGAAGATGACGCCAATATACGTCCGCCTCCGGCGGCGTATAAAAAACAAAAATGGGAGTGTTCTGTGTTTGATACCTGGTGGCAGCAATAATATCTCGTCAAACAAAATTGTCTACCGCCAATGGTTTGATATCATTAACCTATGGTGGTGAGCAGCTGGAGGCTTGGTTAGAGTGTTGTGGTAGTACTGGTATGAGAAAGGATAGGAATTAAAGACTGGATGCTCCAGCCTCCATCTACCACGATATGACCATAGCAGTTGGAAACAGTGTTTAACCTCAATAAACCAAACTTTTTCATTAATCAATTTGTCTGTATTATCAAACAGGTATTAGAGAAGGATGGTTTTGTGAATGTACAAGCTGATGATCTGACTGACTTGTTTGTCACCAGCTTAGAGAAGGAAGTTGTGAAAATAGAGCCCATCAAGACAGAATTTATCCAGGTAAAACTTAAAATATCTGACTCCTTAACCCTTTCCCGAACAAGACATGATTCTGACGTCACTAGTAAAACATGTATTTGAATATATTGAGGAAAAAGAAGATAATCAGCATTTTCTCCTTTTAACTCATTATTTTCTTTGCTTCATTATACACAAATCCTATCTTGATTAACATTTTGTCCTTTGCAGAAGCTTTCAAATTGAACCACCCTATTTTTTTTGTTTGGAAAAGGTTAACTTAATGCATGGCTCCCTTTCCCATATGACTAAATTGGGACCTTTCCAAACTCAAAGCTGTTGCTGTTTACTAGATTTTTCTGACTTTGAATGAAAATATTCCTTGATATGGTAGAAATATTGAGGACAAGAATGAAGGGACATCATAATCTGGTTTTGTCTGGGAAGGGATAGTTATAATGTTTGACTCTTTAACCTTTTACTTGCAGAATTAATATACCTAAGAGAATAAGTCAAAACTTAAAAGATATATAATTTGTCTGCGGACAATCACACACTGACATACTTTTATATTTGGACCTTTAAAAATGAAGTCATTAATAATTTCATTAATCCATTACCACACAATGACTCTTTTTGACTCCCCAAAAGATAAAGGCTTTTGAAGAAAACATTGTGGGAAATGAAGAAATTGCTTTTGACAAGCAATTTCTTCATTTCCCACAATGCTAATAACCCGATCGACAAAAAATGTAAATTTTCATTCATTTGAAATTATCATCTGCAACATCTTTGAATTGAGAAAGATCTAAAATTTTGCTGTTTAAATATTTTATTAGAAAATACACAGTACTTCATCTTTTGGGAATTTCAGGAATTTAATGAAGACGACTATGATTACCTAGTGAATGGATGGAAGGACAAGTTGAAAAGAACAAAGGACCAAAGATGGGGAGTGTTTTATGCAGAAAAGAAATAGACAGACACTGAACAGGGGCTATATCTTACAAACATGACTAATCCATATCAACTCATTTTAATATGAAAATAGGCAATGCCTAAATACGGGCGAAAAAAATACACATTTAACCGACACATCAAGTTTTGCGAGAAGATCACATTGAATTTGAGTTTATTGGGGTTTTACGCCGTTTTCAACTACCAGGGTATATCGCGGTGGCTGGAGCACCTACCCACGGATTCCTGTTGTTTCTCAAACCAGTACTACCACAACACCCTTACCGAGCCTCCAGCTGCTCGCCCACTTAGGTTAACGATTTCAAACCCATTGGTGGGTCACAATTTTGTCAGAAAGGGTATTAGCCGCGGCCGGGTATCGAACCCGGGACCTCTCGATTGAGGGTCAGATGCGCTACCAACTGCGCTAAGGCCGCGGCTGTAGATCACATTGAAACTCAATGAAAATTATACATAAATATTTTATCAAAGCGATACATGTACATTTTGGGGAAGCAGTGCATTGTCCAGCAGGATTTACCCGGGACATCTGCATATGTAATGACCCCACTTCGGCTTTGTTTTGTTAAGACGCTCAACTAACGGACTTTGCGCACGAAAATTAAGTTGTCCCGGGTTAACCTTGCTGGACAATACTGACAATTGACCAAACGCCAATCGACAGATCGCTCCGCCCAACATAGAATTTAAGGCAAACAATGTGCATGTGGTCGGTAATAGGGAACGATTTTATCCAGTTAATCGTGACTTAAATTCGGACAAACAAAGTAGTATTTCGTAGTTGATGTTATAAAATCTCGTAACTACGGCTTTATTTAAGCCATAGTTACGAGATTTTATAACAACACCGACGCGGTTTATCAAAACATAACTGTGAACCTAGTCTATTGTTAGCACAAAATTCTTTGCCATTGGTATGTCGATTGTTTTGATTGTCAGTCGATAAATCGATACAAAACCACGTGCAACGATGAACAATTGGGGCATGACATTTTTGTGATCGTCCATTGGCTAATCGATGTTTTTGATTGACAGTCGGCGTTTGGTCAATTCCGACGTCTTGTATACATTAGAATGATACATCGGACGCATGGAATTGGCATTTGAATATATTCTCCGTTTCCTTTCATGATTCATCTTCTATGCCATTGATTTAGTTTGTCAGCCGCGGACCCTTTGCTTCCTCAAACGACAAAAATTTAGCATGGTTTAAATTGAGGGATGATGCAGAGGAGTAACTACAGTTGAAACACGCTGTATCGAAGTCATCAGAAACATTTTACCTCGAGGTATTCGGAGGTTGACTCGTCCGATTATTGTTCAAATTCGATGAGAAGGATAATTTGTTTATTATTATATTTCCGTTTTTGTTGGTCATCAAACATGTTTATAACTAGAGTGCCATGGTCATAATATTTGCCGCCCCTCCCAGAGACGCAAGTTTTAAGGAGACATAACTCAGATAAAAATCAATGAACCATAAAAGGATTTCCTTCGTGCACATCTACCAATTGAGGTGATAACATTGACCAAGTTTGAAAAGGATCCAGCCAGAAACTTGGGAGTTGCGCTCACAAGAAAAGTGGACGTACGTACGTACGTACGTACGTACGGTTGGACGGATTGGCAGACTGAGATGACGCCAATATACTTCCGTCTCTGGTGGAGTATAAAATGGGTGGTAGGAAAAGGAAAGAAAATGCCACAAACTAGCAATTTCTCTTCCTTAATTGCCATAGTTCAATGGCTACATGTATATATTTACTTCAAAATAGTTTTTGATAAGAATTGATAATGGCGGGACCAGACTTTCAGTTCGGCTTAAGCATAAATTCGATTCATCCGATTTCAACATAATGAGAGTAACCGGAAGATGTTGATGAAGAGTTTGAGTTTATTAGGGTTTTACGCCGTTTTCAACTACCAGGGTCATATCGCGGCGGCTGGAGCACCTACCCATGGATTCCTGTTGTTTCTCAAACCAGTACTACCACAACACCCTTACCGAACCTCCTGCTGCTCACCTTGATGAAGATAGAATCAATCCCTTCGGCAGAGATATGACTACTTAAGTCATATTGACCAAGCCGGGTAGAATCGAGAACCGGCAGATCAATAGTATTTAGTACGATATCCAAATTAAAAAAATATAAAAAAACAGCGGAAATAACTGATAAAAAAGAGAAAGCCTAAATACAGGCATTTCTTTTTTTCTGTCTATGATTTCGATGTAAATCTTGCAATAAGTAACACATACTTATTCACCTTTGGCTAACTTCACATTGGCCATGTTATGGTGACCTATTCCCATCTCTGCAAGACATTGTTTCGCATTCCTAGTAGAGAAAGGGCTGGGACACATGGAGAGAAAAGAAAAAATGCTGATAATTAGCAATTTCTCCTTTTCTCCAACAATCTTCTATGATATAACATAAATATTTTCTTCTTTTGACAGTAAGTTTGTCGTCTGCAGCTCCTATCAAATTTGGGCAATTAAAAATTGCACCATTTGGGAAGGATGGAATTAACCAGTTAAACCTTTCCCAAACGAGACATGGTTTTGACTTCCCTAATAGAAAATGCATGGGAAAACATTGAAACAGAAGCAGAAACTGCTTATAACTAGCAGTTTCTTCTTCAGTCTCAATATTTTCTGTGCCATATTTTACACATGCCATATCTTTAATAACATCCATTTTGTCATTTGTGGCCGTTTTTTAGAAGATTACCCTAAAATTTCGTTGTTTGGGAAAGGGTTAACTATAAACCAGCTGTGAAATTTTGAAAATTAGAAAACAGACTAAGATATTACATCATTTAATGAATCAATAACTAAATACATACATTTAATAAGAACTTGGGTCTCTTCATATTAACAGAGGCAAGATGTTCCTAAATTGCTCGACCGAGAGGATTGTTCATCCATGCTTCATAAGGCATTTCAAACTCATAGCCTTATACAGATACAACATTTTAACATATTCCCAAACAATGACGATTTTTGACTCCCAACAAGATTACAGCTTTGGAAACAGGAAAGCATTGTGGTAAATGAAGAAATTGGTTGGCATAAGCAATTTCTTTAATCTCCACATAGTTTTTCACTCAGCTGGACCAAAATAAATGTAAAATTGACATTGTATTGATTTGAAGTTGCAAAAGATCTGCAACATCTTTGAATTTGTCCAAATTCATAATTTTGCTGTCTAAAGATGTCCCACATAAGTAGAGTAACATACAACACATGATGAGAGAACGCTACACATAAGAGAAAAAATTAAACAAGATTAATCTATTTACAAAAATGTATAATTCTAGGCATACTAAATTTCGCCTACTTTAAATCAAAAGAAAAAATCACAGCCCCATGGCTAAGCAGTTTATTGCTTTTTGTAATTGTAGACAGACGGACAATGGACAATCACAACAGGACATCCTTGAGAACTTTGCAATCAATTGAGCCAAAAAGACATAAAAATAAACAAGAGATGTTTGTAAAACATATATGCCCCCTTCAAATGCCTACATTTGATGTAGGTCAAAGTCCAAGGTCAAGTAAACAAGGTCCAAGGTCATGGTCAAATATGAAAGGTCTTGGTAGGAGGTGTCTATGTGTGAAATATCAAGGCTGTATATGTAAAAGTAAAATGAAATATAGGACAGATTAAAGTTTTCAAAAGTAGGCCAAATGCCAAGGTCAAGGTCATGGTCAAATGTGAAAGGTCTTGGTTGGAGGTGTCCATGTGTGAAATATCAAGGCTGTAGGTGTAAAAGGACATGATATATATGCCTGGTTTAAGTTTTTTTAAAAGTAGGTCAAACTCCAAGGTCAAGGTTGCAATATTCAAGGTCATGGTCAAATGTTAAAGGTCTTGGTAGGGGGTGTCTATGTGTGAAATGTCAGGGCTGTAGGTGTAATAGGACATAAGATAAAGGCTAGGTTAAAGATTTCTAAAAGTATGTAAAAATCAAAGGTCAAGGTCACACAGGCCAAGGTCATGGTCAAATGTGAAAGATCTTGGTAGGAGGTGTCCATGTGTAAAATATTGAGGCTGTATAGGTAACAGGACATGAGATATATGCATAGTTTAAGTTTTTTATAAGTAGATCAAACTCCAAGGTCATGGTCAAATGTGAAATGTCTTGGTTGGAAGTGACCATGTGTGAAATATCAAGGCTATATGTGTAAAATGACATGAAATATAGGCCAGGTTAATGTATTATAAAAGTAGGTCAAACACCAAGGTCAAGGTCACAAGGTCCAAGGTCATGGTCAAACGTGAAAGGTCTTGGTAGGAGGTGTCCATGTGTAAGATATCGAGACTGTATAGGTAACAGGACATGAGATATAGGCCTAGTTTAAGTTTTTTAAATGTAGGTCAAACTTCAAGGTCAAGGTCCAAGGTCATGGTCAAATGTGAAATGTCTTGGTTGGAAGTGACCATGTGTGAAATATCAATGCTGTATGTGTAAAATGACATAAAATATGGGCCAGGTTATTGTATTATACAAGTAGGTCAAACACTTAGGTCAAGGTCACAAGGTCCAAGGTCATGGTCAAATGTGAAAGGTCTCTGTCGTAGGTGTCCATGTGTCAAATGTGTAAAAGGACATGATATATCAGCTAGGTTAAAATTTTATAAAAGTAGGTAAAAGTCCAAGGTCAAGGTCACAAGGTCCAGGGTCATTGTCAAATGTGAAAGGTCTTGGTAGGATGTGTCCATGTGTGAAATATCAAGGCTGTATGTGTAATACCACATGAAATATAGGCCCAGTTTATTCTTTTAAAAGTAGGTCAAACTCCAAGGTCAGGGTCACAAGGTCCAAGGTCATAGTCATATGTGATAGGTCTTAGTCGGAGGTTTCCATGTGTCAAATATCAAGGCTGTATGTGTAAAAGGACATGATATATCGGCCAGGTTAAAGTTTTTAAAATGTAGGTCAAACTCCAATGTCAAGGTCACAAGGTCCAAGGTCATGGTCAATTGTGAAAGGTCTTGGTAGGAGGTGTCCATGTGTGAAATATCAAGGCTGTATGTGTAATAGGTCATGAGATATATGCCCGGTTTATTTTTTTAAAGTAGGTCAAACTCCAAGGTCAAGGTCACAAGGTCCAAGGTCATGGTCAAATGTGAGTGATGTTGATAGGAGGTATCTATGTGTGATATATCAAGTCTGTATGTGTAAAAATACATGAGATATAGGCAAGGTTAAGAATTAAGTGTAAAAATCAACAAAGGACAATAACTCCAAAAATATGATCAGCAGAGTTACGGTTCTTGTGCACTGCACCTCTCCATAATGAGATATATCCACCTGTAAAGTTTCATGATTCTACCTAACATACTTTTTGAGTTATGCTCCGGACAAGAATCAAGTTTGAAAATCAACAAAGGGCAATAACTCCAAAAATTTGATCTGCAGAGTTACGGTTCTTGTGCACTGCACCTCTCCATGATGAGATCTATCCACCTGTGAAGTTTCATGATTCTACCTTTAATACTTTTCGAGTTATGCTCCGGACAAGGTTTGGTCTACGGACAGACCGACCGACCTACGGACCGACCGACCGACCGACCTTCCGACCGACCGACCAACCGACCGACACTTGCAAATCAATATACCCCCATTTTCTTCGAAAGGGGGCATAACAAAGCGACAGAAGTGGGGTGAAGGCATTCTACTTTTTTTCATTTCAAATCTAGACCCCATTTTGTGGGTACTCATTTTAATAATGTCGATAAGAGAATTCCATTGAGTACCGGAACATAGGGTTTGATGAACATTAAATGACATATTGCATTTTGAAAAGCCTTCGCCCCTCTTATCTGTAGGTCTGAATAAAAGTGTATGTAAAGTGTACTTCTATTCCTTAAAATGTTCTAACTTCTAAAAGTCCACATTTTCAATTAGTTGGAAATATATTGCATTAATCCATTACCAAACGACATTTTTTTAGACAGATCCAAATTCAAAGATCATGTTGACAACAATATCAAGTGGATGATATCGTACTTTTTTGTCTAATTGGGTAAAAAACATAGTGAGAAATGAAGAAATTGCATGTCACAAGCAATTTCTTCATTTTCCACAATGTTTTCTATAGCCATTTTCTTGTGGGGAGTCAAAAAGAGTCACTGTGTGGTAATGGGTTAAAAAGAGCTAAATAATTCTTAAGGGGGGAATAACACTTAACATCTTGCAATTTTTCCGAGAACTTCGTACAAAAAAATAAATATATATTATTAAAATATGGTCTTTAAATTGCACATATGCCAAATCTTAGCTTTCTACCTTGTGTATTGGCTTAGATGTCGACGGATTTAAAACCCCATGATTTTTTGTCCCGGGGATACTATTTACAATAATGGAACATATGGGGTTTTAAATCCATCGACTTCCTAGCCAATACACAAGATAGAAAGCTAAGACTTGGCATAGATGCAATTTAAAGGCCATATTTTCATAATACATATTTATTTTGTACGAAGTTCTCGGAAAATTTGCATGATGTTAAGTGTTATTCCCCCTTTAAACAATATCATTTGTACTAAAATTACCAAATATGACAAAGATGTTTTTAGATGCCGCACAAGGTTAAGGCTTTTGAAAACATTGAAAAGTTAAGAAATTACTAGTGACAAGCAGTTTCTTTAAGCAGTTTCTTCGATTCCCAGAATGATTTCCATCCACAAAGACTAAAGATCTCTGAACATGAGCAAGTCTAAAAATTGGTGGTCTAATGTGTTAATTCCTATTTACAGTGTATTGAAGATACATTCTCTGCTTCAAACCAAATTCAAATATACCAGAATATAGCGAGCCATTTTGAGGTGTTCCATGTAAGAAACCAATTAAAAATGAAGTGTTTTGTACAATAATTTTGCACAGGAACAAAATGATGAAAAACAGAAATTCCTCAAAGTTTTCAATTTCTTCTCTTCTTTTCCATCAAAGGTTTAATGCACAATTATTTTTGTTATACAAACACTATGTGTTGGAGGTTCTTGTAAGAAACTTGACCACTACAGCTTCAAATTATTCTCCTGTAATCTAATAACATTGCCAGAGACAGCACCTCGGAATTAAGAAATAAAGTAATTTGGTTAACAAGCACAGAGCCATTGAAAGTTATCTAAAACAATAATGCAATTTTAACAACTGAATTAACACTGAAAGTTCTGTTTTGAAATTTCCTGAATTTTACAATGACAAATAAATAACCATACAATGAGAAGAACATCATGGTAAGGTTTTTTATTTATTCATTTGTATCAACTTCAGAAATTGTATTTGTGTCTTATCATGCATGTCAAGTTTCTTTACCTATAAGTTACAACCTATACAAAGAAAGATGTCTGTCAGAAGTCAGGTTCTTTTAAACAAAGGTTGTATGCCGTTGTCCATTTCTTCTGTTTAAAACACTCTGGATCGATTGTAAAGATTCTACAGTATTGATGAAACAGCTTCTGTTTTAAACACTTTGGATCGATTGTAAAGATTCCACGGTATTGATGAAACAGCTTCTGTTTAAAACACTTTGGATCGATCGTAAAGATTCTACGGTATTGATGAAACAGTTTCTATTTAAAACACTCTGGATCGATCATAAAGATACTACGGTATTGATGAAACAGCTTCTATTTAAAACACTCTGGATCGATCGTAAAGATTCTATAGTATTGATGAAACAGCTTCTGTTTTAAACACTTTGGATCGATCGTAAAGATTCTACAGTACTGATGAAACAGCTTCTATTTAAAACATCTGGATCGACCGTAAAGATTCTACAGTATTGATGAGACAGGTTCTTTTTAAAACACTCTGGATCGATCGTCCCGATTCTACCATATTGATGAAATAGCTTCTATTTCAAACACTCTGGACCGATTGTAAAGATTCTACCGTATTGATGAAACACCTTTATGTAAGACTGCAGATTAAATCTGGATGTGTGTATTCATCAACTGAAGAACTGAAATAAAATAAGAAAAATTAAAGAAGCCAATACATGTTGATCATAATACTGGAGCAATATCCTCTGTTACATGTATTTCCCATTCAAACCGTAATACAACTTTTTGTGGTCACACTGAAAAGAATGTACTTGTGACTTTGTTAAAGTTCGATTTGGTATAATATTTGACCTTGTTCAATCTGCACGCTCATTCTTAAAGTAATTTAACCCTCTCCAAAACGAGACCAGATTTTGACATGACAGATTTAAAAAGACTTGGGAAAATATTAAGGCAAAAGCAGAAAATGCTGATTATTCCCATTTTTGTTTACCTCAATATCTTCCTTGATATATTGCACACAATTCTTATCCATTTTATTGTCTGCAGCCGCCTTCAAAATGGACCACCCTAAAAGTTTGTGGTTTTGTGACGAGCCCTGGTTTTGATGTCTGTATAACAGTATTAGAAAATTCTGAAGATAAAAACCTTTTTCCCCAAAATAAATGCCAATAAACAGCATTTTCTTCCTTTGCCTTGATGTTTTATGAATTATATTCATCAATTCACTTATTTCTGTCTGTCATAATATCAGTTTACTATGCTCATCTACTTTTCTGTACAATTTACAACAGGTTACAGGGTTCTCCACAGAATATTTTGAAGCCGTAGTGGCATTGGTAAACCTTGAAACACATTATGCTCATGCAAATAATAGTGAAAAAAAACATAATGGGAAAAGAAGAAATTGCTCAATTTGAGCAATTTCTTCTTTTCCCATAATGTTTTTATACAGAATAATTACATTTTATTTTTATAAGAATGCATTATTTATCACTTTTTGACATGGAATATCTACAAATCCCCTTATTTGGTGACCTTTTTGATGAAATTAAGCTGTGGGTAGTTTTGAAGCTGTAGGGGGATTGCACTGATTTACATAAAGCTGTAGTGGGGCCGATACAGCTTATTAGGCTGGGGAGAACACTGGGTTATCATATTGATTTTCAGTAAAAGCTGTGGCAGTCATTTTACCTTTTTCTGCTCTGTAAAATCTGTAAACTTATCTTTCTTGCTTCCATTCTTGCTTGTAAACACTAACCTGTAAAAAATATGAATAACTTAAAGCAATTTATGCTGTAGTGGAAAGTATACAACACAATTAAATCCTCTAGGAATATTCTCATCTTTTTTAAAAGTCTAAATGATGATCTGAGTCTAATCATGCAAACTGATCTTAATATTTTCACACATGTATCACTTACTTTCATTTCTAATCAGACATTAAATAAAAATTGCTGTGTTCCCGCCAACCCACCGACCCTACATTTTTTATTGCCATTTTCCCAAAAAAGACTGTCATGCCAACCGACCCATGAAAATTATCAGGCGAATATAAATTTGCCTTGAAAAATGTCAAAACTAAAATAATGATGTCTAACATCACCTTAATCAACATTAATTTGTCAATTACTTGTTAGTATTTGAAATGTTTTGGATAGCATATTGATAATTTTTACCGGTAATAAACAAATAGAGAAAAAAAGATTTGCTATTCCAGGGGTTTTTCCCTAAAGAAAGTGACACTGGTTTCCAGCGTCTTCCCCTAAAGAAATAATGCACTTTTTTCCCCAAATAATAAATTTTCCCCAAGATATATTTTCAAAAATCACACTAAAAACCCAAATGAAATAGCAAGGAAATCTTTTCCACAATTTCTGCAGCTTTACAAACTAGCCCTGCTTTTTCTCAAGTCTACTGTAGTGGATATAAGAGGGGTTTGGCCCATCTAGTGTGCTTTTTCTATATTATACAATTTTCCACAAAACTAGGATGCTGCATGTGATTTTTCCCCTTTCTACCAGCGTTCTGTGTCTTCCCCTAATCCTTGCACACACAAAATTCTACTTTCAAGATGCTCATTCTGTTGTCTGCAAGAGCTTCCAAATTAAATCAGGTGCCATTTAGGAAAGGGTTAAGCCGCTGTCAAACTTGAAAAGAGTAAATAATTTGTCGTTTGGAAAATGGGCTTTAAGAACAATGCTTTTATTATCAAATTGATCTATCATAATGAATTATCTATCTACAAAAACCTTTCGGTACTGAGATTATCATCTTCACACTGAAAATGGTATGTTTCATAATCATACATTTATTTTTGTTGGGGAAGGAGGGGTTTACGTCAAAATGACAGTTGAACCTGGCGGCTAGGTCCTCAAAAGATCCGTGGATACTACTTTTTCAGAGGGTCAAAAATGGCTTAAAAGCCGGTAAAGACCATAAATGGTCCAAGTCAGTCAATGATATGATTATCCCGTCAAGATTCACAGAGGAATCATCACTAAACGGGTTATGCATAAGAACTGCGGACATTTTCCAGTTGGTATAATTTTTACCCGTATGCAGAAGCGAAGCCGAGAATCTTAACTGAAGACTAAATAGTATCGTCGACTTACCATGGTCCATCACCCGCCATGTATCGTCACCTTTTTTGTTTTGCTACAGCTTACAGTGTGTTTACATTCACGAAGTTGTTTTTCAAGTTAAATTCTATTAAAACAGATATTGATAAAGGAAGGAAACTCGTTAAATCTAGAGGGGAGACGAGTGTTTCAGGATGATTTACTTGATTATGTAATGCATATGCATTTAGTGTGGCCGGCTTAGGGTGACGGACCATGGGGAGGCGAGGATACTTCATTTATTGCAGGTCATGCAATTATCGAATATCGGGGGATTAAAATTGAGACATGAAAACATTCCATGTTTTCTTTTTCTAAAGCAATCCAATGCAGCCAAAATAATGTTAAAAATAACCACAGAAAATTTTAGATCTAGTAACTAAATTTGCTTTTAGTTTTGCTAATGCACGCAGTTGATAGGTGATGCTTCGTTTGTAAATGAACATTTTTTCGAATACCGCGGTACCGTAAAAGACGCGGTATGTCCAATGTACAACTTGATCGGTCGAAATTTATTTGGTACGAAACTCCTTTGCTACTGGAAACCAATATAATAGTTTTGAAATATAACTGAGGTATTGAAAGTCCATAGATTTTAACACTTACACCTAGTTCACAACTTTCTCAAAGCCATTTGCACCCTGGCCTTAGCAGTCGGCGTCCTTAGCAGTCTAGCATTTCTGTTGGTGATTTCCGGTAAAGAAGTTGTTGTTCCGTGGGTGTCACACCACTTCATATTATGGGACAGAAATGTTACTCCGTGCAATTTTCATCCATGGTGAATGTCGCCAAAATTGCTGTCGGTATTTGTCAACTAGTGCAGACGAAACAAGATGGCCGCTGATCTATCATAAATTATCGATTGATACAAGAATGACAGCACGTGAACTAGCATATGTCGACTTCGCTTAGGTCTTTAGTTAAAATTTAGCTTTGTTGTTGTATTTCTTTAATTCACACACAATTCAAGAGCTTTGTTTATATTGATATTAATTGATCCACTGCTTCTGTCAGGTCATTTTGATAGCGTTTAGGAAGGGAATTGTCAGGTAATTGCTGTAAAAATGACGTTAAAAGCGAGGGGGGCACTTGTCCAAAAATGCGAAATTACCCTGCCCCCCCCGCCCGAAATTTCAAGGAAACCCTCGGTTTTTTCCATTCAATTAACATTGAAAAAATCAGAGGGTTTCCGACATTTTTGTTTCCGTTTCAATTTCAATCTATAGACGGACGAAAGGCTGCTTCGCAGCCTTTTTTCGCCCGTATTAACCCTTGTCCAGCTGACCTTAAATTTTGTTTCAAACTAACCTCCATTTCAAGAGGCATTTCAATAAGATTAGATCAGACTTTTGCCATACTATTTGCAAAGAAAGCGGGCAGTGTAGGCAAAGATCAGACTGCACATCTGTGCAGGCTGATCTTAGTCTATACTGCCTGCCAAAAAATTTAACACAACAGTAAATTGATGTGAAAATCATGAGAAGGGTTAAAACAACAAAATCTAGGACTGCTTCAATTGGAAATAAGTTGTAGATGACACCATTTTTGTCACTTTAAAAATGAAAGTTCCATAATCTATTGTAGAGAAAACATTGAGGCAAAAGTAGTAAATGAAGGTTTCTCTAAAAGATTTCAAAAGCTATTTCACTTGGGTTTTGTCAAACAAAGGGACTTACTTCTCAATAGAATTCATTGGCCTCCTAGTTTATGTTTATTACATAGATGTCTATGCATTTATACCATAGTTTTGTAAGTTATGATTAAGAGTATTGAAGAAGAATTCTCTTAAAGAACAGAACAAACATTTGTTGTTTACATTAGTTGGCTTTGTTTGAAAAATAAGCTATATCTGAAGTTACTACATTTTGAACATAGCCAATGATATACTGATACTAGCCAAACTATTGTTCAACTTTTGAATGAAATCTTGTAATTGCTGCAAGATCTTTTTGAAATCCTGTGATTAAATTATAAATGTATAATATGCATGCACTCACACAAACTGTAGATTTAATACCGGTGGTAGAAATAGCAGATAATTAATATTTTCTTTTTTTTTTTCATTTCATTGGCTTTCAATATGCTAAAGCAATAATTTTAGCTAAAACCTGCAAATACAAGTACACTTTATTCATTTTGGAAACTGTAAGTTTTATCAAAAATGTGTTGATTAGAAAGCATAGTTGTCACTTGCAGAATTGTATTTTTGATATAAGCTAAAACTGTCATTGTATGCTTGGGAAAACTTTGAGAACTTTTAGCCTCATTGTTTTTCTGAGCTAAATTGTGTGCAAATCATATCTTTATCAACATCATTTTTTTCATGCTCAGGAGCTTTCAACTTGGAACAGTTAAACATATATTCTATAATATTTGCTGTTAGCTCCACTGTCCTTTCAGGCCAGCGGTCGTGCGTGCGTGCATCCGTAAACTTTTTCTTTAAAAATCTTCTCAAGAACTACTGGATGGATTTTAACCAAACTTCACAGGAATGATCTTTGGGTGACCTTCTCTCAGATTCCTTCAAATAATTTGGATTGAACCAGAATAACCTGAGTTATCTGCCCTTGAATGTCAAAATTAGCAGGTTTTGACTTTAGTTTTCTTCTAAATTCTACAAATGTTAAACAATCAAGACAAAACTTTGACAGAATAATGCTGATTACGAGACCTTGCCTTGGTAAAATTTTCAGCTTGATTTGAATGTTACATCATGAGTTATGTGCCCTTGAAATTGACAGCATTGCCATTTTTGGCTGTAATTTGACTTTGTTTTCACTCTAGCAACAACAAATATAGACTAAACAAGACAAAACAGAATGATGCTGACTATAAGATCTTGCCTTGGTCAAATTTTCAGCTTGATCAGAACTTTATTGCATGAGATATGTGCCCTTGAAATTGCCAAAATTGCCATTTTTGGCTCTATTTTTCTGGTTTTGACTTTATTTTTACTCTGAAATCTACAAATATTGACCAATCAAGACAAAACTTAGACAGAAATTATATAAGCATTATATGCTGCCTGGGTGTAATTTTCAGCTTGATGGGAATCTTACATCGTGAGTTACGTGCCCTTGAATTTGACAAAATTGCCATTTTCGACTTTGTTTTCACTCTTACAACCACAAATGATAACCAATCAAGATGATACTTGGAAATAATCTTGTTGACGACAAGATCTTGCTTATGTGTAATTTTCAACATGATCACACTATTACAATCTGAGTTATGTGCCCTTGAAATTGACAAAATTTCAGTTTTTGCCTTTTTTTCCAATCTTGAAGCCACGAATATTGACTAATGTAGACAAAATTTGAACAGAATGATAGTGACCATAAGATCTTGCATGTGTTTAATTTTTTATTTGATTTTAAATATACGTACTGAATTATGTGTCCTTGAATTTGGCAAAATCACAGTTTTCAATTTTATTATTGCTCTAACACCCCTAAAATATTAGTCAACCATTTACTTTCTTTTTGCATTGACCACATGATTGCTGCTTTTGACTTTGTTTCTGCTGTAAGAACAACAAGTATTCAAATATCTAGTCAAAACTTTGATTTAATATTAAAAGAAATTCAGGCCTGTGGAGCGACTCAAGACCTTCAGGTCTTTCTAGTTTTGAATAATATTAAAAGATAAACTGTAATTTATTGTTATGAAACAAACCAGGAGACATACCTTACCATTGTTTCTGTGAAACACCTTTATAGCCTATATATTTAACCCTTTCCCAAATTAGGGTTGTCATATTCAAAAGCTGCTGCAGATGTCAAAATAGGTGTTGGTTAAGATGTGGTTTGTGCAAAATATGGCACAGAAAATACTGAGACAAAAGGAGAAACTGCTGGTTATTAGCAGTTTCTTCTTTTGTTTCAATGTTTTCCAAAGCCTTTTCTATTAGAGACATCATAACCAGGTCTTGTTTGAGATAAGGTTAAAAAATAGTATGCTTTTATCACATTTTATATTATTTACATTAATCAAATGTTTTAAACTGTTATCATGTCTGAGTTAATTTGGAAAACATTTTGAAATAGGAAAGTCCATCTTTATTTCTCCGCTATACTTATAATAACATTCATTTTCTTACCTTCAAGGTTTTTCACTTTTGACAAGTCATATTAGAGAATACTTAGCTTATAATTCAAGGGCATTACTTAACCCATTACCACACAGTGACTCTTTTTGAATACCCAAAAGAAAATGACTTTGGAAAACCTTATGGAAAATGAAGAAATTGCTTGTGAAGTTGATAAAATTTTGCTCACAAAGCCTTAGGAGAAAGGAAGAACTGCTTTTCATCAGCATTTCTTCTTTTCGTTTAATGTTCAACTTCTGGAAAGCCCTTTGTTCTGATAATTAAACCGAGTTTCTTATCTTTTTTATGAAATTGTACCAGATTATATGAAATAATTTTTTTCTGGTTGTTTTAATTGTTTCTTTGTCTTATGTTCCGTTTTCGAAAAAATATCCATCTGTCGGTAATGGCAAAAACTGGTCCTCCTATTACTTATCACCGTAGTAGGTTTTTAACAAACAAGATTGCTATCATTCCTTCTGTGAAGGGCAAGGAACACATACATGAATCAAAGTGCTGAGAGCACTGTAATTGGACGTCTCTGATTGATTGAGCGGGATTGTACATGAACGAAAGATATTTTATTCATTCTTCTGTGTTTAATTCTATAAGATCGGTTTCGGACATACGAAATCGGCTTTGATACCAGAAAACCCTTCTCAGGCTTCAAATTGATTTGATTGCCGTTTCAAGACAACTGATTTGTCGCTATGAATAATCACTATTAATTTGATTACCAAATTCAATTAAGGCCATGCGATTAGCACTTTTGTCTTCTTGTTTCGGTTTACTATGAGTATTGTCGTCAGTTATACTTTTCATTGATTTTAAAAAGTACGCTACAAAGCAATTTATTCAAAATGTAAGCCAACGCGCTACATAAATGAAAGCCGCGATAGCTCACTTAGCAGAGCACTCACCTTGTACTCTTTACACATGTTATATCCGGAAGGCCCTGGGTTCGAATTCTACTCAGACATTGTTCTTTTTAATCATCTTTTTTTATACGCCGCCGGAGGCGGACGTATATTGGCGTCATCTTCTCCGTCTGTCCGTCCGTCCGTCCATCCATCCGTCTGTCCGTCCATCCGTCCGTCCGTCCGCCCGTACATCCGTCCACTTTTCTTGTCAACGCAACTCCTCCTAAGTTTCTGGCTGGATTCTTGAAAATTGGTCGATGTTATCACCTCAATTGGTAGATGTGCATGAAGGAAGGATTTTATGGTTCGTTGATTTTTGCCAGAGTTATGCCCCTTAAAAACTTAGTCTCTGGGGCTTATTGAAATTGCAGCCTTGTCAACGCAACTCCTCCTAAGTTTCTAGCTGGATACTAATGAAACTTGGTCAATGTTATCACCTCAATTGGTAGATGTGCATGAAGGAAGGATTTTATGGTTCGTTGATTTTTGCCTGAGTTATGCCCCTTAAAAACTTAGTCTCTGGGGCTTATTGAAATTGCAGCCTTGTCAACACAACTCCTCCTAAGTTTCTGGCTAGATCTTAATGAAACTTGGTCAATGTTATCACCTCAATTGGTAGATGTGCATGAAGGAAGAATTTTATGGTTCATTGATTTTTGCCAGAGTTATGCCTCCTTAAAACTTAGTCTGTGGGGCTTATTGAAATTGCAGCCTTGTCAACGCAAGTCCTCCTACGTTTATGGCTGGATATTAATGACACTTGGTCAATCACCTCAATTGGTAGATTTGCATGAAGGAAGGATTTTATGGTTCATTGATTTTTTCTAGAGTTATGCCCCCTTAAAACTTAGTCTCTGGGGCTGATTGAAATTGCAGCCTTGTCAACACAACTTCTTCTAAGATTCTGACTGGATCCTTATGAAACTTGGTGGATGTTATTACCTTAATTGGTAGATGTGCATGAAGTAAGGATTTTATGGTTCATTGATTTTTGCCTGAGTTATGCCCCCTTCAATCTTAGTCTCTAGGGCTTAATGATATTTCAGTCTCGTGAACGCAATTCCTTCCAGGTTTTTGACTGGATATTTATAAAAACCTTTTTGTGAACACAACTTTTTACAGGTTTTTGTGTGAATATTTATAAATCCTTGTCAATGTCATTTTTTTTGTCTCAAGTTTTATAAGTGGCGGCGTATATTGTGACCATGGCACTCTTGTTCGACTTCTATCTCCACCATCGTTGGCGAAAAAACGACCGCAGTGATTTAGAATCGATCTTAACACAAATTCAACGAAATAAAGTAATGAAACGCCGATCATTTACATACAATTCCGCTCAATCAATGAGAGGCGTCTAAATATAGTGCTCCAAGCACTTTGATTTTTATTCCTGTTTAGAGTAAAAAAAGAAAAAAACACGGTAGCAGTTTTCCCTGGTTGTGGTTACAAAACAAATTCAATACATACTTTTCCTGAAACAAAATACCAGATGAATTGGAGCACCTAACCATGGATTCCTCATACAAGTACTACCGCAGCATCCTTACATCTACAGATGTACATAAAAAGAAGAAATTGGGAACGTGCCGTCGGGAAAATGGCAGTGGAGTACATTAAGCAATTTAAATGTTCATATCATTATCAACGAAAATTTGAGAATAGCAATGTCCCTATCTGTAAACATATTCATACGATCATCCAGGTACCATCTGTTGCAGACCCATTGCTTCATTTTCTTAGCTCAATACACGTAAACGGGTCGCTTAAACGAAATAAATACAGACCGCTGTCACTTAGTCTTATACTAGTAATAATCATTTTTGTAATGACCATTGATCAGTATGTAAATAGGTCATGATACTGTCGAATATCAGTGATACAGATGCTGGAGAAAAAAAAAACTCGTAAGAGCAACTATTTTTCTGAATAGGTGGATTTCACTAGTGTCTCATCTGAGGCTGTTCAGATGGAACCCCGATTTGTCATCGAGTCGAACCGGAGTTGCGAAATGAACTCACTCCCCGATAATCAATTTCAAAACCCTGGTTCCAAAGTACGTCTCGTGGAAACCCCGTTCCTTTAAATATTTCAAAGACTTAAACAACAATGATCAAAGAAAAGGAACCTATCATACACAATACGTGCATTAAATTGGGTAATCATTCTAAAATGTGTGTTTTCAGTAAACACATCAAGAAAAACAAACGTTTTACAGAAGAAATAATCCGAACTGGTTTTGAACCAACGGCGTTCCAAATTTCAAACTGAAAAAAGGTTGCGACGTTAATCCTTTCCCGTTTGAGCTATCGCTGCTGCTGATGATATAGGGTGTCTGTTTACATTATAACCATAGTGTATGCATGTATCGCTTTCTAAAGATCTTACCCTTTACACAATAAATATTACGAAAGTCAAAAAGCTACAAGAAAATGATTAAATCGAAAAAAGATCGTAAAGTTGGTTAAGACGTGGCATGAATTGAATCGGCCAATGAATCTTATAGTATTTGTTAGAGAACACATAGAAAGTAGGAAAAGATACGACAGTTTTCCTGTATGGTCGCAAAATCTATTTTGAATTTTGGTCAACTGGCAATTGAGTCTGAGAAAGGGTTTTTTGGTAATGAAAACCCATTTCGCCTGTCCAAAAGTGGTTATAAGAATTGTACGTCCTTTCGGACGTCCAATTAAAAACAGGAGGAAAATGCTGAAAGTCTGCAATCTATAGATATGAACATACATGTTCTCAGGGCAGCGTGGAATCAAAATACAAAATGCGTATTGTACCCTGTACACAAACCTTACGTTTACCAACCACTGCGGGGATTCACGTGAATACTACGGGGAATAAGGCGAGACAACAACATCAACAGTTGCAGAAAATCATCAATAAATCTGTTGGTGCGTGACGGATTTGAATTTGGTTTGAAGCAGAGAATGTATACATAATATCCAGGTTTTGTTCTGTATGATGGATCTTTTAAACAGTAACCGATTCAAAACAATGAAGACGAGGTGACAAAATTGTGTTTGCTCGTCAATATATTTTTTATTAGATAGTGTGTATAAGATCCGGCATATCTAGAACACCCAGTCGATTTATCTTCTTTGCACCAAACGATTTTCAAATCGGTCACATTTAAAAGAATTATTGAAGATTTTCTGTAATCATTGTTGTTGTGTCCTATAACTTTCTCACTAGAAGAGAATAGGATGACGTGTACGTGCCCCAGAAAATCAACAAATTATCGATAAACGAATCAAATAATTCGAACATTGCACATATTCCTATTTCAATGTTAAGTGTCGAGCTGGCAAATGTTTACTTTATGAGGTCTGCTTTTCGTCCGTACCTAGGCTTTGCCTATTTTCATATTAACTAAGAAAAACGCTTGGTTTGATATATTTTTCTTTTTTGTTTTTGTATTTATGACCAAGCACTATGTCTATACCAAAAAAGAAAAAATTCTTACCGCTGAAATATTTTTTATTATCAGAAACGTTGCGAAAAAAGAGCAATTTCAGCTACTTTTGGAAGAATTTTATACTAAAAAATTCAAAATCATCACTACATTTTCCCAAATTGATACTCATTAAGACAGAATAAAACATATTGAACACAATAAAGGCTTATTTATGTAATCCTCGTCATTTCGAACACCTTTTTTGGGGGTATTTAAGTGACACCTCATTTTTGCAATTTTAGACAAGAGTAGTCTCCCTTGAAATCCAATAACTATTTAATTTATTAATTTGCTTGGTGACCTATAGTTTTTAAGTCATTTTTTTACTTCTCATATATTTAAATATCAGTACAGAAAAAATAAAAAAAAATCTTACCGTAGGAAATAAATGGAGGATCTGTCCTTAAGTATGTCTAAATTAAAAAAAACTTTTAAATGAAATGTTCAATGTGGAAATAGTTTCTTTTGACATATAATTATTGTATATTTGCAATCAGGATCGACAAGGAATTCAATCTCACACATACAGTATAGTCTTACGACAAAGCATTCTAAACGAATTTGTTCATGTTGCAAAAACACGTGAACGGGTTTCTTAAAGTTTGGCCGATGGAATTTTACGATTTCTTAATGGAATGCTGTTAGAATTTATCTATGGAAATTGCGACCTGGTTTCACGCACATGCTCTGTCAGATATATCAAAGAACACGTTCAAGAAGAATGAGATCTGTACAGCGCAAAAGCTACACATTATCTGACTTTATCTGTATGAAATTCACTGTCTCAATATTTTCTCAAACCACACAATAAGTACCCTAGAAATGCGGAACGTAGCACCATCCTGTCGGAAAGAAAGGGTATTGAAGTCGGAAAGAAAGGGTATTGAAATCTGCATATTTTCGACATATTGCTAGTACATAATTATTTCTTCTTTAATGCACCCAGATATCGTGTGCACACTTTTTATTGTACCAAAGTCACAATTTTCGTCCTCAAAAAAGAAGGATCATGCTTTTAACGATGAGCTTCATGCTGCTCATGTTATTAAAATTGTAGGAATGAAATGATCTTTTCACATAAAATCTGTTTTTTCTAAGCATCTCTGTTGGGTTTCCTCGCCGGAATGTTGTTTATTCATATGTGACCAGTCACGCTAAAATGGACCTTATCCGATCTCCAAAAATACACATTTTGACAATCTTGTGAGACCTACCAGAGGTCAACCAGACCCCGTATGCGATAAATGAACATGTTACTGTAGTAAATAAAGAAAACATTCCGGATTAGAAATCACATAGAAGGGAAAAGTGTCGACACTAGTCTGGCTGCGCGGACTTCGCAGACTGACTAGGGTCGATATTTTTCACACATCCGATAAGGTCCCATTTAGCGTGATGGGTCACATATATCTGATGCTAATTATTGATAACTATTTGATCAAACAGTTGAAGAGTTTCCGTGCATGCGTCAATTGGCAGCACCATTTTGAAAAACGGATCTGATTCAATTTAAATTTAATTTGGTGGATTATTTCGCCTTTTTCAGACTTTTTTTTATCATCCCGCACTTGCTAGAACTTTGTGTTTGGCAGTCCCGAAAAATTAATCATTCCTTATTTTACATTTGGAATGAAACGGAAATGTGCTAATAGACTTCGCAATACAGGACCGTTTTTCAACCGGGCACCCTCATATACCTTTGCATGGCCTATTTGTTTTACAAACATCTCTTATTGTCCTTATTTTACAGGCGGGATAACTCGGAGATGTGCTCGTTGATACCATATTTGTTTTACATGTCATATATGTTTTACATGGCCTATTTGTTTTACAAACATCTCTTATTGTCCTTATTTTACAGGCGGGATAACTCGGAGATGTGCTCGTTGATACCATATTTGTTTAACACGTCATATATATTTTACATGGCCTCTTTGTTTTACAAACATCTCTTTTTGTCCTTATTTTACAGGCGGGATAACTCGGAGATGTGCTCGTTGATACCATATTTGTTTAACATGTCATATATGTTTTACATGGCCTATTTGTTTTACAAACATCTCTTATTGTTCTTATTCTACAGGTGGGTTGACTCGGAAATGTGCTCGCCGATACCGCCCTCCAGGAACACACTATACACCGTACGGCATCACACATTATTGTACTGAAGATTTATGTAATCTTTATTTTCCAAGATGATTTGATTGAATGTTATTCTGTGTGTTTCAAAGACTTACGGCTTAATTCAAGAACATTTCCTTGACCCTTACTTCTGTCAAATTCAACAAGGGAAGCATGAAGTAACTGATTACGCCGTTAGCACGGGATCCCCGGACCAGAAAGACTCAGTAACAAAGTAGTATTCTCAGTCAAAATCTATCTTTATTTGAAAAGCGGTAATAGCTGTCATGATTGAAGTTTTTATGTTTCCGAGTTCTTATTATCTGATGATATGAGCAAAGCCTATTTCAACTGCATAAAACCAATAAAACCAGTGAAGAATGGTATATTGGTACATTTTCCCTTTCTTGCAATGTGTGTCAGTATGTCATGTTTACAATTTCAAGGGCGAGTCGGAATTATCCGAGTCCTGAGTAGTTAAAAGCGAGCGTCTACGGAATCTATTTTAAATCGAATTATTGCTGATTGTGGAAGGTTTAAAATAGATGAGTACCTATTAATGAATCAATCCTTTCCTAACCAAGACAAGGGGTCTCGAGGTCGAACCCCGGCTCGGCCAGTATCCATTCTGATATTTGACAAAAGTCATTTGTCTCTCACCAATGGGAGTGAATCATCTATGTGACAGAGCAGCTGGAGGCTCGGTTTGGATATTGTGGTTGTACTGGTTCGAGAAATACCAGGAACCCACGGTTAGGTGCTCTGACCTCAGTAGTTGAAAACGGCGTAAAACCCCAATAAATCAAACCTCTTGTTGTTGATAAATGGCCCAACACAAACGCTTCCTCTTTTGGGAATAAAAGAATAAGGACATTAATTCGCTCGTATAGCTTACGATAAATGGTTTGGTATAGTTCGTCTATCGGGAGTGGCAGTTGTTTACATTTTGTTTTCATGAATTATACCGTAATTAACCCGATTAACTATGTATCAATGATATATACACGCTATATTTAAGAGGTAATTTATCTCATGACTCGATTTAAATCTCAAATCATTAGCCTGACAACCCTTTGTAAATGAAAAAGCCCATTGTTTATCTGGCACTCATTTTAGAACATCTATAAATGTTAAAACTGTGTATTTGTTTTTTAGTGTTTGTATACAAGTCTACAGTTATAACCGATAGACTATAGCTATCGATTTTTATCGAGTAAACAGTTTTTTGGGTCAATTCTGGTAAATACGGACGCTGTTTACACTGCGGCGATTCACTAGGCCGTGTGCTTTACTTGCTGGTCCCATAAGGCCGGATACCATTATTTTGGTTCTGTCGATAATTTGTCTTGACGCTAGTGGTCGCGGTAAGTCGCTATATTTGCGGAAACTTATAAAAATACAAAAATGTGCATGGTGTAAAATCGGGTATATATGGACGAGGGTAGGGAAAGTATGGACATATGGCGAGGAAATACGGACTAGTTATAAGACTATTTAAAACAGATAGGGATAATACAGACTCTTTTTTGTTTTAAAAGCATGATTTTTCGGGTAAATACGGACGTTATTTACTCTTCGGTTATTCACTTAACCGTGTTCTTTACTTGCTGGTCCCATAAGGCCGGGACATTTTTCTTCATCCACAACAACTGCCATGTTCACAAAATACCTGGGGCCTGTTTCATCAAACCATTTAAGTCGTATATTTGACTTAAAAAACGTCCTAAATACATTTAAGTCGTAAGTCGCGTTTCATCAATGTCTCAAGACTTAAAAAGTTCCTACTTTTTGACTTAAATTTAAGACCAATATCTTGGTGACTTAAATCCGACTTTTTGACTTAAATTTTGTCTTAAATGGTGCACAATTGATGACTGGCAACAGCTTTACAATTTCTTTTGGAATCGGAGGCTGATGGTCAAAGACTGAAACGACATGGACATAATTATACAAGGCATGTGAATATCCAGCTACATGTACAAATAAAATAAATCATTTGATTAAAACATCCATTACACCGCTTCGAACCCACCAACTCTTTAACGTTATGTCAAGTTAGACCTCCTTGTGACGTTCTAGATAAAAACACCTTCAACAACATAGAGAGAAAAGAAGAAAATGCTGCATTTTCTCATTTATTTAAAAATGTTTTGTACTATGATTATGTCCAAACTCCATCAGCATCCATTTTGTCAGAGACTGGGCTCATTTTATCTGAGTACATGTATGAACAAGGGCACACATTGCTAAGCGATATATACAAAACGAATATTATTCGTAAATACGAGTCTTTTCTCTGTCTTTACGATGAATAAGAAATATTATTTCTGTGAACACATAATTCAACGTCTGATGATGGACATTCAATCATGGATAGAAAACATGACAAAAAGAGGAAATGAAGGATCGTTGATGTTTTTTTTATGTAAGTCTTTGACATTTGACGGTGCTCCAATTCAAGTATATGCCCTTACTGCTAAAAATTAGAATCTAAGATTGGTCAGTTAAAATGATAACTGGATGAGTATAATATGAAACAGACAGGTTAGAAATGCACCTATAAATTGACACAAACAGAAGTTGCTTACACTCAAAATTTCCGTGGCATGTAAATGTATTTGTATTATTCAGCTTTTAAAAGGAAAAGAAATAATTTATTTGCTTTAAACATCTTAAACCCGCTTCATTTACTCCCCCCCAAAAAGAGAGAAAAACAGAACAAAACAAAACACCATTATTTACCCTTTAAACAGGTGCGTCTCATTACACACTGCCGCTCACTCGAAATGTCCCGAGTTCGATACCCGGCCCCGGCAAATGCCCTCTGTGACAAAATTCCACCCATCAATGATTTGATATTGTGAACCTATGTGGGCGAGAAGCTGGGGGCTCGGTTAGATTGTTGTGGTAGTACTGGTATGAGAAACAATAGGAATCCATGGTTAGGCGCTACAGTCTCCGCGTTGTGACCAAAGCAGTTGAAAACGGCGTAAAACCTCAATAAATTCATAAGAAAAATAAATTTTGTCATTCCTCTTAAAGACAACTTCAATAACATTGAGGGAAAGGAAATTGCTGCTCTTTCTCATTTTTTTATCAAAACATGTTCTGTACTATTACTCATTAACATTTTGTCCTCTGCTTTATCTTTCAAATTGACCCAATTTAAAATTGTCTTGAATCGTATATATACTGACTGGCTTTAAAAACGCATCACTTATTTTTCAAAATATTTTCGTAGTTAAAGTCAACAAAATCAAATTTGTACTTCTGATATATATTTCAGCCAATAAGACACGATGTCCAATACAATTTATTGCAGTCAGTTACCACGTTATTTCGCACGACGTCAACGTGCAAAATATGGATAACGTTTACGTAACTACACCTTAGGTGACCAACTGGATTTTTGTTTTCATATTCCATATTTAAATGGAAAGGAGTTACTTTTATTTCTCAATCAATTTGATTAAACAAAAAATAAAGCCAAGAGACCAAAGTTCGTTGAGCACACACAAATTTCTGAATTATTCTAAGAGGGTGTTTGTCAACGAGAACGGGCGAGACGTTTAAATGTAAACCAATCGACGATTTTTCACTTTCATTAACGTAGCCAATCTACTGGGATTGCTGCTGAGCATCAGCGCCCTGATCAACCGTTTAAAACGAGCTTACGTCAAGATAATAACATACGTCAACGTCAATTACGTAATTGGTTTACAACAACGTTTTCAACTGCAATTGTAATACAAAAATGTTGCTACTGACAAACTCTTGCCAAAACAGTGAATTAACGAATAAGATACTGTGGTTTTCACTACTGGCGATTATGCCCGTGACAGATACTTACAGAAAGTCATCATCAGATCAGGGTGCGTTGGGCCTAGACATGATGAAAAACGAACGCCAAACTTTTGAATACTCCCCAGCAATATATGGTTGATAATTCAAGTCCAAAAGAATAAAGATTTTGTTTCAAACAAGGGTCAACGAGGTCACGATTGTGGAACGCTTTTCATACTCAGAGCGGTATTACTTGTAATTAAATAGAGAAAAATGTCAAATTCCTCACACTACCTCTCTTTAGATGGCTATATCTCAGTCATTTAATCGAATTTTTGTCTGAAATTTTCAGGAAATGTTGGGAAGATGTTTAGCTGTTTATAAATATATAATATTACAAAGTTGATTACGTATTTTGCATATTATTGCTGGATGAACTTTAGTGATGCGTTTTTAAAGCCAGTCAGTATATGTTCTATCATTGGCAGTTACATTATCCTATGGAACGTTAAAGGCTTGGGATGACTTTTGTCTGAGGATGGACAATGACAACGTATTCAACATCATCAATCTAGCCATTAACAAATACTGATTATATTGTTTATTTTATGATTTTAGTCCCTGTAGAGTCCACTTTCAGCATAATAAAATGCCGTACATGTATACCGAATTGATAAATTTTCTGAGAGATGTTAAAACGTCAAAAGCGACTACAACAAAAAAAGTTGTTTGCTTTCTCAAATTTAATTTACAAGAAAAATGGCATTATTATATTGAACAAAAACATTATCTGTCATAAAAAGTAAAAATCATTTCCCAATCATGTTTTGTCCGGTAGTAGGTCTTACATATCTTCTCATTCTGGCTTCCCTAGTGTATGGACTTTTTTTCCAGAATAATTTTGTTTTTGGGGAGTAGGATTAATTTCTACATTATTGCACGACGCATTCTTAATCTTTTTTCCACAAATAGATAATTTCGCAAGCAGAAACGATTTTCCCCTTGTCCAACAGTGCTAAAATCCCAAGTGTTGAGTTTTCGTTTTTCTTTGACGTTTGGAAAGTTTCTTTACATTACAATGACAAAATTTAGGTAAAATTAGGACTGCACGTGATTTTCTGGGGCCTTTTGATCGAGCATAACTAAAGTAGGACATATTTTGATGAAACGCAAATTTAAGTCGTAGGAACTGCTTAGGACGTTTTGATGAAACTGACTTACGGACGTCCTACAAAAGGTCTCAGGACACTTTTTAAGTCATGTCCTAGGACGTTTTTGATGAAACCGGCCCCTGGGTCCAGTTACATCAAAACATTTAAGACGTATTTTTGTCTTACCAATGTCTTACGACACATTTAGAGGAAGAATAACGTATCGCCAATCAACCAAAACCTATGTAACGCGATTGTTGTTTTAAGCGGGTTTTAAGTCGTCGGTAAGTCAAAAATACGTCTTAAATATTTTGATGAAACAGGTCCCAGCTCCGTCCGTTTTCCCTACCCCTGCAAAATAGGTAAAATACGGACATTTCATATTTTGGTTTGTTTGTCAAAATTCACCGATTTCTCAGGGTCAAAGAGTAGATATATGTAGAGTCAAGTTTGAATAATTTATGATTTGTTTAAAACAAAATCAACGTCAAAGAAGTCAGTAAAACTACCTTTATTCATGTAATGATTTTTTGGTTTTGAATGTTCCCGAAGTTGTAAGTCTCATTAGAAAATAAGTGAATGCAAGGGGTGGTCCGAATGAGCGAAAAATGATGCCATTTCAAACATTCAATGACGATTGGGTTACATACGAAGGAGGAGTCGACTTGTCAAAATTCAAACAGAATCGGTCCGTTTTAAGCATCTCCTGTGGAAAATCCTGATATAGACGCTCGAAGTGAGATGTGCGTATTATAGTGGTACCATCAACATTGAGACTCAAATGTACTTTTAACTATTGACTGTCCTGCGTGAGAGGGGTGTCGTGATTACATCTAACGGTAAACGTCTTCTTAAAACCACGACATTTACATATCTGGTTTACCTGTTCAGTTTGACTCGTCTGTCCAGAGGTCATGGTTTATTTATACCCACCTGTCCGTAGTTACCCGAACTGACCTTACACTTTCTCGGACAAAACAATATTATTTCGTGGGTGTTATTATAAAATATCGTAACTACGGCTTGAGTCAAGCCGTAGTTACGAGATTCTATAAAACACCGATGATTTATCAAAACATAACGGTAAGCAAGTCTACTTTAGGTCACAATTCATTGCCATTAAACGATTTGATTTATTTGGGTTTAAAATTTTAACTGCTTTGGTCACATCGGCGTGCCTTGAGCACCTAACCAAGGTTTCCTGTTGTTTCTCATAACAGTTACGTTTATTATCACAACGTCCTTACCGAGCCACCAGCATAGGTTAATGATATCAAAACCATAGCCTTTCATATTCAACGAAAATTTTGTTCTGTGGGAAAATAATAAAATTATTGTCCAGCAAGATTAACCCGAGACATCTGCATATGTAATGACCCCACTTCGGCAATGTTTTGTTAAGGCACTCAACTAACGGACTTCGCACACGTAAATTAAGTTGTCCCGGGTTATATTCTGATTTTTTCGGGAGACAGGGCGGAGCCTAGTAAATAGTTCATTACATTTCAGCTTGAGGAGAAACAGCCCTCTTGCTTAGCGGTACATCATCGGTATTATTGCAAAACATTATAACTACAGCGTGAATCAGGCTGTAGTTACGAGGTTTTATAACAACTCATTTTACAATAGAACGTTCTTTCAATTTCGAAATGTGTTCATGCTCGTGCCGCACGTTTTTCTCTTATATCAACCAAGATATCGAGAAGTAAACTCGTCGAATAACCTCTTCGCTTAGCCACACCCTGTGAGGTGAATAAAAATGGATTATAATTTGGGTGGACAATAACAATAATAAAACATTATGTATAGAGGACAATAATTGACCCGGCAGAATGACCTTTACTGTTCACCAAAGTGGAAAAGTTTATTGTCCAGTTTAGATGGGAATGGCCCGTAGTTAATTTTACGTAAAAGCCTGCACTGTATCCGTTATACAACATTGTTCCGCCATGTGAATATTTTTTTTATCTTATCAAGTCAAATAAAAGTGTTAAAGGGACATTTCATTCCAATTTCAATTTTTTAAAGTATGTCTTGATGCCAAGATTGGTTATTCTAATGAGTATAAATGCTATTGGTTTTTTGAAGTTGTTGCCAATAAGCGAGAAAAACGCATTTAAAATTGAGACATAATCGATAAATTGCATATAAATCCGAACTGTTGTCCACAACAATTTGTTCAATTTTAACACAAAAATATAAATTTCTCGTAAACGGCGCAATATTTTGGCTCGAAATTTTCAGAATTTTCATAAGGAAATATGCTCTTTCAGATAAAAATAAAAGTAAAATTTATGACAAAAAATTCTGAAATGTCTCTTTAAGCTACCGTGGTCCGTTTGGGTCGAAATTGTCAGTAAAGCTAATCATTAAAATAGGCGTAATCTCCAAAAAATGAAAATATTTAAATACAGTTCACATCCTAATCACACCGTGCAGATGACACAGTCTGACCAGGATCGGCATTTTTGCATATTCAGTTAACCAGTTACCATTTTAAGATGACGCGACAAATGTTTGCACGTTCAAATACTGTTGAATAATATTATTGTTAGCTGTAAATAGCGAAGCATGCGAAGGGTTCGGCAAATCACGAGGGGTTCCGGCACACCTATCACCCCTGGACGATAAGTCTGTTGACCTTTCCGCTTGGCCTGCTCTGCCGGGTCAAATCTCGCCGTCAATACATCGTACAAATGCGATCATAGCTAATAATTAAGTTTCGGATCAGAAGTCAGATGGCTAAAATGAATTTTCTAAAACAATACTATTTAGTGCGTCAAATATTAACGAAATTGGTCTCATATGAAACGATTTCATAATTTAGCCGTGATGTAATTTAGGAAAAAACTGAAGTATAAATTCTTATTTGTTGTTATGAAATCTTGTGACTAAGGCTTGTTTCAATCCGTATCCATGAGAGTTTATAAAAATATCGACGATTATCTGTACATTAAGGTAAACCCAGTCTAATTTTAGCACACAATTCATTGCCATTTTAGAACAGCACATTCGACGTATTTTGCAACATTTAATTTGAACGCGAATCTTGATTTAAGAAATGCAAATTTAGTTTTTCTATTTTTAGAACAGCGCCACAAATAATCGACTTCATATCAGTTGCACGATCTGCACGTGCATCTTGACTGTATGAAATGACATCTTCGATATTCTATTTTTAGAACAGCTGATTGAACGATCGGCTTTAGTTGCCCGATCTGCACGTGTGTCACGATAAAATTACGGTTAGATCAAACACACATGCGTGAAGTTTCTAAAAATAGATAAACATGTCTCGCGCTTTTTAAAACTCTAAATCAGACGATTAGCAATGAATTTTGTGCTAAAGATAGACTGAGTTTACCGTGATGTTTTGATAAACCGTCTGTGTTGTTATAAAATGCCGTAACTATAATCGATTCACTATTAAACGAGAATAATTTCAGTTGAACTGCTTTATCAAAACAACTGAAATTATTCTCGTTTAATAGTGAATCTATTATATACGGCTTGAGAGTTTATAACAACACCCTCGAAATACTTTTGATTGTCCGAAATTACGTCACGTTTAACTTGATAAAATCGTACCCTATTTAATAATTTGACTGCATTACATAAGTGAAATATAATGGACTTATCGACTAATGGCAATGATTTTTGTGCTAAGAATAGACTGAGTTTACTGTTATGTTTTGATAAACCGTCGGTGTTGTTATGAAAGCTCGTAACTACTGCTTGAATCAAGCCGTAGTTACGAGATTTTTTATAACAACATCTACCAAATACTATTGTTTGTACGAAATTATTTCACGGTTGGATAAAACGGTTCCCTATTCAACATTTTATGTCCGTCCTTTCTGTCAATGGTTTCTCATGCAGTTTTATTCGTTGTGTTTTACTAGTTTGTTAAAGGGGCACATGCTAGGTTCTTCAGGGACAAGAGCAACATGGGGACAGTAAGAGTTTGCATTGTTGTGTGGTGGATTGCATTATCTAGGACCAAAAAGAAAGCAATTTTAGCACTGGAATCAAGTTTTTCCATTATCTATCAAGGTCTAGTTTCCCATAAATCTAACTATAAATATAAAGTGTGGGTAGGGTAATTACCTACATACTTGATTTAGAAGGACTAAATTACCTTTATTTGAATTTGTTTTTGGACAGATATAATCTGGGTATGTTGGTTGACAATTTCATACGTTATTATATGAATATCATATTTTACATGTTTACATGTCCGACAACCCAGCATGGGCCCGTTAACATCTAGACAACTCATTTCGAATTAAGATACAGCAATTATAAGGTGAGATAGGGTAAAAGGATTTTAAATTTACTTCAAATTCAAACCCTCTCTTGTTGATCACAGTCACATGGAATCTATTTTGAGAAGAGAATTCAAATGAGCATCAACAACATAGAATTTGAAGAATTATGAAAGATATTCTGTATCAAGAAAAGCTATTATCCTCTCTCATCAATAGATTTGTCTACTAACCAAACGTTTGCCATTTAGAAAACTAGAAATACCTGAAGGTCTTGAGTCGCTCCACAGGCCTGAATTTCTTTTAATATTAAATCCAAGTTTTGACTAGATTTTTGAATACTTATGGTTCTTACAGCAAAAACAAAGTCAAAAGTAGCAATCATGTGGTCAATGCAAAAAGAAAGTAAATGATTGACTAATATTTCAGGGATGTTAGAGCGATAATAAAATTGAAAATTGTGATTTTGCCAAATTCAAGAACAAATAACCCAGTATGTTTATTTAAAATCAAATCGAAAATTAAACACATGCAAGATGTTATGGTCACCATCATTCTGTTCAAATTTTGTCTATATTAGTCAATATTTGTGGCTTCAAGAGTGGAAAAAGTGTCGCAAAAATGAAATTTTGTCAATTTCAATGGCACGTAATTCAGATTGTAACAGTGTGATCATGTTGAAAATTACACATAAGCAAGACCTTGTTGTCAACAAGATTCTTTTCAAGTATCATCTTGATTGGTTAACATTTGTGGTTGTTAGAGTGAAAACAAAGTCGAAAATGACAATTTTGTCAAATTCAAGGGCACATAACTCATGATGTAAGATTTTGATCAAGCTGAAAACTCCACCCAGGCAGCATATAATGCTTATATATATTCTGTCCAAGTTTTGTCTTGATTGGTTAATATTTGTAGATTTTAGAGTAAAAATAAAGTCAAAACCAGCAAAATAGAGCCGAAAATGGCAATTTTTGGCAATTTCAAGGGCACATAACTCACGCTATAAAATTCAAATCAAACTGAAAATTTTACCAAGGCAAGATCTTGTAGTCAGCATTATTCTGTCAAAGTTTTGTCTTGATTCTTAAATATTTGTAGATTTTAGAAGAAAACTAGTCAAAACCTTCTATTTTTTACATTCAAGGGCAGTTAACTCAGGTTATACTAATTCAATCCATATTCTTTGAAGGAATCTGAGAGGAGGTCACCCAAGGATCATTCCTGTGAAGTTTGGTTGAAATCCATCCAGTAGTTCTTGAGAAGAAGATTTTTAAAGAAAAAGTTTACGGACGCACGCACGCACGCACGCACGCACGACGGACACACCGCCATGACAATAGCCCGCTGGCCTGAAAGGCCAGTGGAGCTAAAAATAGGGTAGTCCACCCCTGATGACATTTGCGCAAAATCGGAATCATTCGGGTGACATTGAAAACATTCAGTAACTTGTGGAACTTTCAACAGTCGTATGTTTACGACCATGCCCGAATAGGTTCGAAAACCTAACGACGCCGATGCTCGAAAAAAAAATCCGATGTTTGTTCCGTCGCCTTATTTTATTGGCGGGAATCGGTAGTTTTCGTAGTACATAGCTATTATTCGTTCTTCATTGCCGAAGTTTTTAAGGCCAAATAGGCAAAATCTGTCGCCAATAAATTCCGATCAACTAACCCGAACAACTACGATTTAAAACGAGGTGCACCGATTTTACCACGATTTTCAAAATCGGGGGAAAATTTTCGCATGTTGAATTTTTTGTCACGATTTATTTTTAATCCTGATTTGCTGCCGATTTTGATCAGGAATAATTTCGATTCTCCCGAAGTAACTCGATTTCCTTCCGACTTCGAAATTTTCGAAATCGAGATCAAATCGGCCTCAGTTGGACCGGGGGGAAAGACATGGAACTTTATCCGGCTGCAAGTACATGCAGACTTATTAGATCTATCTAGATCTAAGTTATTTTCAAATGAAATTCATATAATCTTGCAAAAATCACCTTCAAGGGCGTAGCGCCCATTACGCATAATAGGCCTACGCGCGTGCTTAATGTAGCCTAAAAAATCGCGAATATGTCGTAGATTTCTTTGTATCGTTTTTAAGGTCAGTTATGCCGTTTTTATTTCTCAAAATGCACATGGAATACACGAAAACAATTCTTACATATCAAAATTTTTTTCGGGGAGCCCCGAACCCCCTTGAGAGCGGGGACTTCTCTTGTGTTCTCCACCTCTCGGGCCTACAGCGCTCCCAACTTGCGTAGGCTAATATATTTTTCTGGTTACGCCCATGACCTTACAACAGAATTCAATATGAAATGCACGGGAATGCATTGAGACAAAAGAAGAAAATGCAGCATTTTCTCCTTTTGCCTTTATATTATGGAAGGGAATATCCGCCAGGACATGCATGCTTCGGATCAAACAGTATGAAGGTAAAAATTTACCGTTCTATTACTTCCCTTTATATTATTTATTAAATAAAATAAGCCATACACAGTTTTAACTTATTTTATAAGATAAATAGTCAAATAACTGTATTTTTTTATGCAAATTGATAAATTTTATATTAATTTATTTACTTAGAGTGCTTCTGTGATATTTAAAATATTTGAATAGAAAATTATTGTCAAAGTTTTATATATTCAAGTTTTTCGCCGGTTGGCTCGGTTGTGCAATGACACATACTTTACATGACTTTGGACCTTCCAAAACGATTTAAAGTGACATTTTAGAATTAATTTTACATATATTTTACTCTTATTCTATCTGAATGAACATCGTTTCTTATGAAAATTCTGAAAATTTCAAGCCAAAATATTTAACCGTTTACGAGAGATATATATTTTTGTGCTAAAATTAAACAAATTGGTGTGGACAACAGTTTAGATTTATATAGAATTTGCCATTTTTGTCTCAACTTCAAAGGCGTATTTTTCGCTTATAAATAACAAATTATAATCAAAGTGCTGAGAGCACTGTAATTGGACGTCTCTGATTGATTGAGCGGGATTGTACATGAACGAAAGATATTTTATTCATTCTTCTGTGTTTAATTCTATAAGATCGGTTTCGGACATACGAAATCGGCTTTAATATCAGAAAACCCTTCTCAGGCTTCAAATTGATTTGATTGCCGTTTCAAGACAACTGATTTGTCGCTATGAATAATCACTATTAATTTGATTACCAAATTCAATTAAGGCCAAGCGATCAGCACTTTTGTCTTCTTGTTTCGGTTTACTATGAGTATTGTCGTCAGTTATACTTTTCATTGATTTTATAAAGTACGCTACAAAGCAATTTATTCAAAATGTAAGCCAACGCGCTACATAAATGAAAGCCGCGATAGCTCACTTAGCAGAGCACTCACCTTGTACTCTTTACACATGTTATATCCGGAAGGCCCTGGGTTCAAATTCTACTCAGACATTGTTCTTTTTAATCATCTATTTTTATACGCCGCCGGAGGCGGACGTATATTGGCGTCATCTTCTCCGTCTGTCCGTCCATCCGTCCGTCCGTCCAACCGTCCGTCTGTCCGTCCGTACGTCCGTCCACTTTTCTTGTCAACGCAACTCCTCCTAAGTTTCTGGCTGGATCTTCTTGAAACTTGGTCAATGTTATCACCTCAATTGGTAGATGTGCATGAAGGAAGGATTTTATGGTTCGTTGATTTTTTTCCAGAGTTATGCCCCTTAAAAACTTAGTCTCTGGGGCTTATTGAAATTGCAGCCTTGTCAACGCAACTCCTCCTAAGTTTCTCGCTGGATCTTAATGAAACTTGGTCAATGTTATCACCTCAATTGGTAGATGTGCATGAAGGAAGGATTTTATGGTTCGTTGATTTTTGCCTGAGTTATGCCCCTTAAAAACTTAGTCTCTGGGGCTTATTGAAATTGCAGCCTTGTCAACACAACTCCTCCTGAGTTTCTGGCTAGATCTTAATGAAACTTGGTCAATGTTATCACCTCAATTGGTAGATGTGCATGAAGGAAGAATTTTATGGTTCATTGATTTTTGCCAGAGTTATGCCCCCTTAAAACTTAGTCTGTGGGGCTTATTGAAATTGCAGCCTTGTCAACGCAAGTCCTCCTACGTTTATGGCTGGATATTAATGACACTTGGTCAATCACCTCAATTGGAAGATTTGCATGAAGGAAGGATTTTATGGTTTATTGATTTTTTCTAGAGTTATGCCCCCTTAAAACTTAGTCTCTGGGGCTGATTGAAATTGCAGCCTTGTCAACACAACTTCTTCTAAGATTCTGACTGGATCCTTATGAAACTTGGTGGATGTTATTACCTTAATTGGTAGATGTGCATGAAGTAAGGATTTTATGGTTCATTGATTTTTGCCTGAGTTATGCCCCCTTCAATCTTAGTCTCTAGGGCTTAATGATATTTCAGTATCGTGAACGCAATTCCTTCCAGGTTTTTGACTGGATATTTATAAAAACCTTTTTGTGAACACAACTTTTTACAGGTTTTTGTGTGAATATTTATAAATCCTTGTCAATGTCATTTTTTGTCTGAAGTTTTATAAGTGGCGGCGTATATTGTGACCATGGCACTCTTGTTCGACTTCTATCTCCACCATCATTGGCGAAAAAACGACCGCAGTGATTTAGAATCGATCTTAACACAAATTCAACGAAATAAAGTAATGAAACGCCGATCATTTACATACAATTCCGCTCAATCAATGAGAGGCGTCTTAATATAGTGCTCCAAGCACTTTGATTTTTATTCCTGTTTAGAGTAAAAAAAGAAAAAAACACGGTAGCAGTTTTCCCTGGTTGTGGTTACAAAACAAATTCAATACATACTTTTCCTGAAACAAAATACCTGATGAATTGGAGCACCTAACCATGGATTCCTCATACAAGTACTACCGCAGCATCCTTACATCTACAGATGTGCATAAAAAGAAGAAATTGGGAACGTGCCGTCGGGAAAATGTCAGTGGAGTACAATAAGCAATTTAAATCTTCATATCATTATCAACGAAAATTTGAGAATAGCAATGTCCCTATCTGTAAACATATTCATACGATCATCCAGGTACCATCTGTTGCAGACCCATTGCTTCATCTTCTTAGCTCAATACACGTAAACGGGTCTCTTAAACGAAATAAATACAGATCGCTGTCACTTAGTCTTATACTAGTAATAATCATTGTTGTCATGATCATCGATCAGTATGTAAATAGGTCATGATACTGTCGAATATCAGTGATACAGTTGCTGGAGAAAAAAAAACTCGTAACGGCAACTATTTTTCTGAATAGGTGGATTTCACTAGTGCCTCATCTGAGGCTGTTCAGATGGAACCCCGATTTGTCATCGAGTCGAACCCGAGTTGCGAAATGAACTCACTCCCCGAAAATCAATTTCAAAACCCTGGTTCCAAAGTATGTCTCGTGGAAACCCCGTTCCTTTAAATATGTCAAAGACTTAAACAACAATGATCAAAGAAAAGGAACATATCATACACAATACGTGCATTAAATTGGGTAATCATTCTAAAATGTGTGTTTTCAGTAAACACATCAAGAAAAACAAACGTTTTACAGAAGAAATAATCCGAACTGGTTTTGAACCAACGGCGTTCCAAATTTCAAACTGAAAAAAGGTTGCGACGTTAATCCTTTCCCGTTTGAGCTATCGCTGCTGCTGATGATATAGGGTGTCTGTTTACATTATAACCATAGTGTATGCATGTATCGCTTTCCAAAGATCTTACCCTTTACACAATAAATATTACGAAAGTCAAAAAACTACAAGAAAATGATTAAATCGAAAAAAGATCGTAAAGTTGGTTAAGACGTGGCATGAATTGAATCGGCCAATGAATCTTATAGTATTTGTTAGAGAACACATAGAAAGTAGGAAAAGATACGACAGTTTTCCTGTATGGTCGCAAAATCTATTTTGAATTTTGGTCAACTGGCAATTGAGTCTGATAAAGGGTTTTTTGGTAATGAAAACCCCATTTCGCCTGTCCAAAAGTGGTTATAAGAATTGTACGTCCTTTCGGACGTCCAATTAAAAACTGATAGCATTTCTACGCATTAGAATATACAACTGTTGCATCCAGACCTACTTTTAAAAAATGAAATAAATGTGAAATGTCACTTTAATTATGCGAGAAAACTAGCGTATAGGTCGACTTGACGTATACGTTAGATAAGGACTGTGAAGATAAAGATACACAAGAAGAAATGCTTGTTTTAAAATCAGCCTCAATATTTTATATTATATACTGTATATAATGGTCAATACTTAAATTATTTCAACCCATTTCGTCGTCTGCAAGAGATCTCAAATCGTATAGTCCAGCAAGATTAACCCGGGACAACTTAATTTTCGTTGAATAAGTCTGTTAGTTGAGCATCTAAAGAAAAAAAATTAAATTCAAACTCATAGTTTGAATTTGAAACAATTATCATTTATATTATCAAAACGTCTAAAAGTACAACAACGAATTTAAATTTAATTCGTTCAATTCCTTTTCTCCTTACTAAAACGTCCTAGCCAAATCGTCCTGGCCAAAACGTCCGTCCACCATAAAAAATCTGTCTGAAAGTGCCCAGCTTGCAGGAAATGGCTTCTTTGAAATTTTCGGGGGGGGGGGGGAAGGGGGTATGCCCCAGAAACCCTTGATAGGGTTCCATCCACTTAAAAGCCGCGGCATCTGTCTCTCATTCGAGGGGTCCCTTGTTCCATACCCGCCCGCGACAAATACCCTTTCTGCCACAAATATCACACGTCAATGGTTTGATATCGTGAACCTTTGTGGGGGAGCAGCTGGAGGCTCAGTTAGGGTGTAGTGGTAGTACTGGTATGAGAAACGATAGGAATCCATGTTTAGGTGCTCCAGCCGCCGCGATATGACCATAGCAGTTGAAAACCACCTAAAACCCAATAAACCAACTCCATTCACTTTTTTTCTTTTTCCTTTATATTTAATACCATGGAATGCCCATAATTTACTTCAATGTTGATATGCTTTTGTTGTTTCTGGAAAGGAGGATGAGAGTGCTGATTGCCAGTACTGGCTCCTCCTCTCCCATTGAACAGCTGGTTTACGCTTGAAAATATCCATTTGGTACACTCTGTGTTATAGGTCTGAACATTTTGTCTGTTACAAACAATTTAAATCTTAATATTACACTGAAGGTCAAGCCTACAATCTGGTAGAGGCCCAGTATACTACATTCAAATCTCATTAAGCAAACAGTATAGTAACTATGTAAGTAAGTATGTATATTTTAATTATTATAGTAACATGTGTTGTATATATAATATTTAACAGTTCAGAAAAAAAAATGAAATAAGAAAAACACCCGGCCCCATGGGCCTATATGTCACCTTGAGAAGTCGTGTATTTAGCTGTGAGTGACGGTTTATGGTTCTTTATGGATCAGTATAAACGGTGGCAGGTGCAGAGGCCATGTTTTCTCCTTCTCTTTTGGAAGAGAAGGTGAAAGCTAGTCCCGGCTCCCGCAACCCCCGTAATGAGGGTCGGTCGTGTGACATCGACATCCGACTCTTCCACGAAACGAAATAGGAAAAGTCATGATATCTCTACCAACAACCATATCCAAGACTGTATATAAAGTGCATGGCATTATATAGATGGATAAATATCAAACGATAGAATATAGCACCATGTGATATAAATAATACGTTTCGTGTAACGACTTTATTTTATGTCGGAAAGGGTTAACCCTTTTCTAAACAAAACCTGGTTTTGAAGTCTGTGGGGTAAGAGGAGAAATTGCTGATAGACAGCATTTTGTCCTCTTACATCCACATCCTATGTGGTGTACTAGAACTTTAATTCCACGTTGATTGATAAATGTTTTGTCGTATTAAAGTCGTTTCCGATTTAAAAGAGTCTAAATTTCTGATGCTTGGAAAAGGGTAAAAACAATTTACGGTGTACAAGATATTAGAATGATAATAAGTTGATTTACTTCAATTTGGGTCGACGTGTTAAATCATATAACAATTACAATATCGCTTAAATGTTTAAAGAAACCATAGAATTTCGGGCACAGAGTGAATCATACTCGAGAATGACCCTCTCAAAATCGCGTACGGTGCTCTTTATCTCGTCAAAATCCGTAGAGTGTATGCTCAGGAATTTGATAAAACACCCTTCAAGCGGACGATTTTTCGGTGTGAACGCTTCCCAAAATTTGCACGTGCATATTTATTAAGAAATGCAAATGTAGCTGTTCTATTTTAAGAACTGCGCGACGAAATATGTAGTTTAGTTGCTCGATCTGCACGTGCATCTTGACAGTCGAAATGTAAACTTCGATGTTCTATACTCCTCAAAAAAAGTTAAGCAACAAAAGTAATTCTCTCAATATTCTTTTTATACACGCGGAAATTTTTGCACAGATTTGTTATTCGGACAGCCATATCTATGCTTAAACACACTTAAAAGAATACTAAATGTTATCGTCTCCAAAAACAGCTATTTCGTGATTAGAACACACTCACCCCCAAAACATGCGTGCAAAATGTGTCGCATATACGGATTTCAAACTTGGCATTAGCTCCGTATGTGCTTAAACCGCGCCAATTTGACAACTTTGTTGTCATCAACATTTGAATCATGCCAATACGTCACTTGACTCCAATTGAAGTGGCTCAAATTGTTGGAGTGCTACAGGGAGGGGCAACCAAGACTGCTGCTGCCATTCACTTTAAATTTCATCGCAGTATTGATTGGAGAGCAATAACCCGATACAATCAAACAGGACAGATGTCAGAGAGACCACGTTCAGGTCGTCTAAGAGTAACAACACCTTGTGAAGACCGTTATGTTGCAACCTTAGTCCGTAGGAACTGGCTTACAACGGCCAGATCGCTGCAAAATGACCTTCAGAGGGTGTCAGGAAACAGAGTTTCCACCAAAACCGCGAGGAACATGTTTCAGACAGAAGGTCTAAGGTCCAGGATACCACTTCAACGGATCCAACTTCCCCCAAAACATCCACGGCAAAGATTAATATTGGAACATCAACATCAAAACTGAGGGTCACGCGTTGGCGTCACAAACTCTTGACTGACTCGTCAAGATTTTGCATTGATTCTAATGATTGCATGACACGTGTGTGGAGAAACGGTAATGAACGGTTTGCCGACTGTAACATCGCTATACACGACCAATATGAACGTTGGAGTTTGATGGTCTGGAGAGGTATCAGTGTTTGCCACAGAACAGAGCTGGTTGTCATCAGACGAGGTTCAATGACTGGTTAAGGTGCATTTACGAGATCATCACGCCTGTTGCCATCCTTCTGGCACAGTAAACAGGTCCAACTGTTATGTTAATGGATGGTAATGCCTGTCCCTATCGTTCTGGAATTGTGACTGAAGTTCTGTGGACCAACAACATCAGACATATAGACTGGCCTGCTACGTCTCTAGACCTTAATTCGATAGAACATACATAGGACATTCTTTGAGGGCGTGTCTATGGTCAGCATGTTCGCCAAAAGACTCTGGATGAACTGCAACAGGTCTTGCAGACAGAATGGAGGATCAATCCACAACGGACATTAGACAGACAAATCTGCTTGATGCCAAGGTGTGTTCGGGCGTGTGTTGAACATCGTAGGGGTCATACCAGGTACTTGATGCTCGATCATGGCCTGAAGTGGCCAGAAAACAACTTTTTACACATTCCGAACTGCTGGCGAGTGACGTTTTGCACCATTGTTTCGTCGAGACGGTTTTCGAGGATCTGTAACTGTGTTATTGTTTGATGATTTTCCCAATCATTTAACGTAATTTGTGTAATAAGACCCCAACTTTGTATTGTATAAAACATAGATCATTAGATGTGATAAAACACATTTGAGAAAGAAAAACATCTTTGTTGCTTAACTTTTTGTGAGGAGTATATTTTAGAACAGCTGATTGAACGGTCGGCTTTAGTTGCACAATCTCCACGTGCATCATGATAAAATTATGGTTGACTTAAACATTCATGCATTAAGTTTATAGGGGTGCGTTCCATTGGCTGTTCCGAGTGTGCCGAACAGCCCGGTACTCAATGGAATGACACAGAACAGTGTACGGAACATGTTCTGCTTGTTCCCGGAGAAAAGGTGGTGCAAGCAGAACACTTACGTCACTAGCATGCATTCGATTAAAACTGGCGGATTGAAATTTATTAATATTTTTAATAAACTGTATAACAGAAATAAAATTATTTCGGCAAATTTATGTGAATTATACAATTTAATACATTTTAATACAACATTATGACCAATACACAACACCCGGCGGGCGATTAATGTCTATTTTTAGACTGGCGTGTGCATGTTAGACCTCCCTACACCTTTTCTGTTCCGAAAGCATTCCATTCGGCATGACTTGGACAGAATATTGAGAACAGTAACGGACAGCCCAATGGAACGCACCTAACAATTTTGTACAAAAAATAGATTGGGATTAACAATTTTATTTTCAATAAATCGTATGTGTTGTTACAAAATCTGGTAACTACGGCTTGAATCAAGCCGAAGTTGCGAGATTTTACATCACTCACGAAATTATATTTTTCGTCCGAAATTGACCAAACGCCAATCGACAGATCGCTCCACCCAACATATAGTTTAAGACAAACAATGGGGATGTGATCTTTCATAGGAAACGATTTTATCCAGTTAATCGTGACGTAAATTCGGACAAACAAAATAGTATTTCGTAGGTGTTGTTATTAAATCTCGTAACTACGGCATGATTTAGCCGTAATTACGAGATTTTATAACAACACCGACGGTTTATCAAAAGATAACAGTAAACCTATAGGCTGTTCCGAGTGTTCCGAACAGCCCGATACTCAATGGAATGGCACAGAACAATGTTCGGAACATATTCTGCTTGTTCCCGGAGAAAGTGTGGTGCAAGCAGAACAGTGACGTCACTACTAGCATGGTTACTTTCGATTTCAACTGCGGCGTTTTGAAATAAATTAACGTTTCTAATCCAACCGTATAATACAAATCAAATTATTTCAGCAAATATTAGTAAATTATCCATTTTAAGACCATATATGACAAAAAAACGACAATCAGCAGGTGGTCAAGGTTTATTTTAGACCGACCTGCAGAGTTTTGTCTGCATTTTAGACAATTGACCAAACGCCGACTGTCAATCAAAAACATCGATTAGCCAATGGGCGATCAGAAAAAATGTCATGCCCCAATTGTTCTTCGTTGCACTTGTTATTGTATCGATTTATCGACTGACAATCAAAACAATCGACATGCCAATGGCAAAGAATTTGTGCTATAATAGATTCGCTATTAAACGAGAATAATTTCAGTTGTTTTGATAAAGCAGTTCAACTGTAATTATTCTCGTTAAATTGTGAATCTATTATAACAATAGATTAGGTTTATTATTATGTTTTGATAAACCGCCGTTGTTGTTACAAAATCTCGTACTTACGGCTTGATTCAAGCCGTAGTTACGAGATTTTATAACAACACCCAGGAAATACTAATGTTTGTCCGAAATTAAGTCACTGGCAATTTAATAAAATCGTTCCCTATTAACGATCACATTCCCATTGTTTGTCTTAAATTCTATGTTGGGCGGAGCGATCTGTCGATTGGCGTTTGGTCAATTGACCAAACGCTGACTGTCAATCAAAAACATCGATTAGCCAATGGACGATCAGAAAAATGTCATGCCCCAATTGTTCTTCGTTGCACGTTTTATTGTATCGATTTATCGACTGATAATCAAAACAATCGACTTGCCAATGGCAAAGAATTTTGTGCTAACAATAGACTAGGTTTACTATTTGTTTTGATAAACCGTCGGTGTTGTTATAAAATCTCGTAACTACGGCTTAAATTAAGCCGTAGTTACGAAATTTTATAACAACACCTACGAAATACTAATTTGTTTGACCGAATTTACTTCACGATTAACTGGATAAAATCGTTCCCTATAAACGAACACATGTCCATTGTTTGTATTAAATTCTATGTTGGGCGGAGCGATCTGTCGATTGGCGTTTGGTCAAGACAATCCCCCACGTGTTCTGTTCCGGGAGCATTCCATTTGGCATGACTCGCACAAAATTAGAACAGTGCAGAACAGCCGAATGGAACACACCTCTAGTCTATTGTTAGCACAAAATTCTTTGCCACTGGCATGTCGATCGGTTTGATAGTCAGTCGATGAATCAATACAATAACACGTGCAACGAAGAACAATTGGGACATGACATTTGTCTGATCGTCCATTGGCTAATCGATGGTTTTGATTGATAGTCGGCGTTTGGTCAATTACGTCACGGTTAACTGGATAGAAATCATTTAATATTCTTTAACCCTTTCGCTGCCATAGGCGAGTTAAACCGACTCTAGGGGTCGCTGCCATAGGCGAGTTTTCTCGACAAATTCAGGGGGGTGAAATATATAAATATTTTTTCCAGCTAAGTGGTTTTCACACCCTCTTTTTCTCATAGCACCGTTTTAGTAATCAAAGTACTAGCGTTTGACAGATAAAACAGTGAAATTTGTGTTAAAATCGGTAAACTATAAGTGTTTTATGAGGAATTTTCCAAACAAAAGACAACAATATGGCTGCCATTAGAACCTGCACTTACTATTCATGCCTAGAAACCGTAAATATCACCATGAATGACACCGAAAATGCTGGAAAATGCTTCGGGATAGTTTGAAATTACGTTCAGTAGAAAATTTCAACAATCTGTTCCATCAAAACGTTTTATTTTCAACGGAAACATCTAGTTGAGGTTTGTTCATCCATTTTTCCTGTTGTTCTAAGATTCCAACAATTTGCGAATAAAATAAATTTGAATAGATATTGTCAACTTATAAATATCTTTGAAATTTTGTAATATAGTAGATTTTTAATCTCTTTGTATGTGCTGAAAATTTGAATGAAATGTATCAAATGAGTCAAAAGTTATGCCTGTTTTTGTCTACAGGGTACGATTCTTGCAAATTTCTTCGAATTAATTTGGCATCCAGAGGACAGTCCAATTTTGGATATTTGGCAGCGAAAGGGTTAAACTTTTAATCGATGTATTTACGGATTTCATTTGACCTGACACTGACCTTTATTCAAAATGTGTTCATAATATTGAAACATTCTTCACAAAAATTTGTATCATAGACACATACATGTATATAACAGGTTTGTAAGAAAATATTACTGAATAGGGAATGATTTTATCCAGTTAGCGATGACGTCATTCCGGACAAACAAAAAGTATTTCGTAATGTTTTCAAATCTCCTTATAATACATTCAAAGTTAAACGAGAATCAATACAAATATTTTGGGTTATTTAAAGTTAAAACAGGTATGTTGAAAAACTATTTATAGTAATTAAACACATGGATGGTCACTTTAAGGTAGGTTCACACTAACGAATTTTCCTTACGAATCCTTACTAATTGGACACTCGTAGGCCATCCGTGAACATTTGTAAGCAATACGCAGGCATCCGTAAATAACTCGTAAGTATAAAATGCTTTATTTCTCAATGTCAGCTGCTTGATGATGATATGGAGATTATATCTTATTGTTTACAACCAAACAAATAATAGACATAGTAAAGAAATCGTGCATATTCATAGATTTCGTTTTGAGTGGCCCATTCGGAAAGTCCTATCGTATATAACCGCAAGTATTCGTAAACAACTCTTATGGATTCGTAAACAACTCGCAATGAATCGGTGATACTCTTAATGATTCGTGCTCATACGGGGACATTTTTTGACATGTCGAAAATGTTCTCACGAATGTCCACGGATTAAATGTTCCGTTATTCAATCGTAAATGACTCTTTGTTTATCTCAAATCACCCGTAAGTGATTCACGAATATAATACGGCAAGTTTACGAATATAAACGAGCCAGGATGTTTAAAAAAGGGCAATTATGATATGAGATTCCGAGAATGATATTAAAACAGATGAGGCTCCACAAAGGGCCTGATGAGGGTAATGTTTGATGGAGAAGCTGCGAGAGGACAGTGTGGGTCCTGGTCAGACCGTGTGTATATGCAAAGTCTTAAGATGACAAATACTTATCTTACATGATATAAGTACACTTTTTCGAAATCATTGCTTATATACTATACTTCGATTCAAAATTGATGACAAATATAATTTTTGATAGAGGAAATACTATTTAATGTTTTGCTAAACATAAACGATTTCCAATTGGATTTGCAATAAAATGAGGACCAAGAGCCCTTTTTTCAATGTGTTTATATGCACTGGGGTCATTTTTATCACATCACAAAAAATACGATAAGTTCTTCAAACGTTGTTCGATGTTCAAGAAAAATTGATTTATTATCCACGAATACTAAGATTGAAAAAGTAAAAAAAGTAAACGTACATCGGAGAACAACTTTGAATATAGCAAACATAGATATGTCTGGGGTCATAAATGACCCAATGCGGTAGTATGAGGGTTATGTTCAGTAGAAGCACTTAAGTTTTCCTTCCCAAACGGCAAGATTTTTTGTTGTTTCGATTTGAAAGGAGTTACAGACAAAATAATTATTGATTTAAGAAGTTTAAACCTTGTATGTTATTGAATAGAAAATTCTGAGTGAACAGAAAGAATTGCATTGCTGATTATCAGTAATTTATACTTTTCTCTCAATATTTTCCCAAACAATATGGGATGTCAAAACTAGGTCTTGTTTGGGAAAGGGTTAATGGTTTTGAAGAAATTGTTGGTACAACCCAATCTTATTTCGTTCGCAAGTCATATCGTCTTGTCGAATGTCAGATTTTCAAAAACGAGATCTGTCTTTCTTACATCAACAACAAAATAATAACAAAGGACTCGTAAACATTCGTAACTAAGTCGGTATATTCTGTTTTTATTCGGGAGACAGGGCGGAGCCTAGTAAACGGCTCGTTACATTTAAGCTTTGGGAGAAATAGCCTTCTCGATTAGCAGTTAATTGTCGGTATTATGACAAAACATTATAACTACAACGTGAATCAAGCTGTACATGTAGTTACGAGGTTTTATAACAATACATTTTACAATCGCACATTCTTTCAATTTCGAAATGTGTTCATGCTCGTGTCGCACGCTTTTCTCTTATATTTACCAAGATATCGAGAAGTAAACTCGTCGAATAACCTCTTTACTTTCAAATTGCCACATCCTTTCAGGTGAATAAAAACGGAATATAATACTCTTTTTGATTCGTAAATAATCCGTAACCAGTCCGTAAACTGGTCGTAGAAATACGCAAACCGTCCGTTAAATTCGCTCAAATCGTAACAATACGTGAACTTATCGGCAATGTGATTACGAATGTCCAATTCGTAAGGAATCGTAAGAAATTCGTCAATGTGAACCCACCTTTACCTACCTGGTTTACCGATATCGGAATTAAGACCTTGTCCCTCATTTAGTAAAAGATTTTGAATCGATTATACGGCTTGATTCAACATTGACGGTTTATCAATACATAACAGGAAACAAAGTATATTTTCAGCATAAAACTAATTGCCATTACTATTTTTTTGAAAAAAGGCACATGCGTGAAATTTATGATAATAAATGCTACTGGTGGTGAACTCGGCCTAAGCGTGGGACGTTTTTTCGCGATCATTGTATTCCGTCGGTGTTGTTATAAAATTTCGTAACTACGGCTTCGATAAAGCCGTAGTTACGAGATTTTATAACAACACAGACGGTTTGTCAATACATATCGGTAAACATGGTCTTTTTTTAGAACAAATTCATTGTTATTAGAAAAAAACTATCCAATCAGATCTTTAAACTCACATTTAAATGCAAAATATTTGTACCTTGTTGTAGTGAAAAACGTCCATCGCTTTGGCCGAGTTCACCACCAGTGAATGCTAAACCTGCGCCATGTGAAATGGAATCCGTAATAATTTCGACTGCATCACACTAACCCTTTCCCAAATGGCAAAATATTTGGACGGTGCAATAGCTATGAATTTTGTGCTAAAATGAGACGTGGTTCATCGTTATGTGCAAACCGTCAGCGTTTCTATATAAAATCGCGTAACTACGGCGTGAACAAGCCGTAGTTACGAGATTCTATAACAATATTACTGATTTCCTTTTATATGGCACAGGTTTAGCTTTTATTATCATAAAGTACACGCCTGTGCTTTTTTAAATAACAATTTATAATAAACCATGACCTCTGGACAGACGAGTCAAACTGAACAGGTAAACCAGGTATGTAAACGTAGTTTTAAGAAGGCGTTTACCGCTAGATGTAATCACAACACCCCTCTCACGCAGGACAGTCAATAGTTAAAAGTACATTTCAGTCTCAATGTTGATGGTACCACTTTAGTAATATTTTCTAAAAAACCTGTTATGTCTTTGTACTATGATACAAGTCTTTTTGAAGAACGTTTTGCTATATGCGAACTATAAACACGTTTTCCGTAGAGGTCAGAGTCAGGTAAAATGAAATCGTAAATATATTAAGAAAATAGTTTTGTCCAAAATTACGTCACATTTAACTGGATAAAATAATTCCCTTGTTGGAAGTTGCTAGAGATGAAACTATGGATGTTTATAAAGATAAGTGCACAATAAGCTCAGAACAATATTGAGAAAAAGGAAGAAATGCTGAATATCATAGCGTTCTTTTGCCCAATGTTTTCTCAAGCCTTTTCTGTTAGGGACGTCAAATCATGGTCATGTATGAGAAAGTGTTAAAGAGGCACATTCAGATTCTTCAGGGATAAGAGCAACATAAGGACAGTCCATTTTGCAATGTCTAATGTATTGCATTATCTAGGGCCAAAAAGAAAGAAATTTTAGCATAGGAATCAAGTTTCTCACTATCTATTAAGGTCCGCGTTTTACTAACATAGATTTTTGCAAAAACCCTGTAACAACACATCAGCCCTGCGTTCAGTAAGACAAAACGTTAGCTCACAGAGCTACCGATACGTAACAGTTTTCTACTGAACGACCTGTTTACTTTTAACGTTCGCACCATTTAGCTCAAATATTTGAAGGTGGTGTGCCAAAGCAAACAAAAATGGCGGCTAGTTTGGTTCCCTACTTTCCATACTGCGAAAAGAAGGAGGGAACCCATACTATGGGGGCGGCCATATTTATTCAGTTAACGTTAGCAGAGCGTTCGGTAAGACTATTTAGTGAAAAATCCGTTAGGAGTAAACGTTTTGTCTTACTGAACGCAGGGCTGATTGAAAGAGAAATCATAACAGTAATTATTCGGCCGATCAAATGCGTTGTTGTTTCAAAAATGTTCGTAAGTTCGTTAGTAAAACGCGGCCCAGGGCCCCGTATTACTAAACATCTTACGATCAAATTTTTGTGTAAACTGTGTAGCAAGACATCTGATTGCACGAGAAATCCGACTGAGCCAGGGCTGTTGTTACAAGTAATTATGCAAAAATCAAACGCACGATCGTTAGTAATACGGGCCCCAGTTTCCCATAAATCTTACTATGAATATAAAGTGCGGTTAGGGTAATATAATTTGATCCAGTTAGCTGTGACATAATTTCGGACAAACAAATATTTTATGGGTGTTGTTATAAATTCTCGTAACTACGGCTTGAATCAAACCGTAGTTATGATATTCTATAACAACACTGCAGGTTTATGAACCCCTCTGAAGACTTAGAATTACATTTTCTTGCAAAATTCAGTCACAGTTATTTATACTAGAAATACGATCCGCTCCCTATTTGTATGTTCGCCCCCTCACAGAAATTCTGAATCCGCGGCAGGGTCTAGCAGCAGATCGCCCACATATAACAAAGGTTAACGATGTCAAACTAACAATAAAAAAATGTTTTGTGGGAAACGATGAAAATAAGAATATAAAAACTATGTATATCGTACACGTGCAATCATAGTGAATAATATAGATTCCGATCAAAATTGAAATGGCGAAAATGAATTTACAAAGTTCACCAAATATTAACGGAATCAGTCTATTTTTATATGGTTATACCTCACGATGAATGACCTGGCAGAGCAGCCCACGCTAATCGAATGGAATGCTCTGCCAGGTCAATTCTCGTCCGCTATAACCGTGATGCAATTTCGAAAAAACAAAATGCAAACGTAGATTTTCTATTTTTAGATCTGCGCGTCAAACGATCGACTGCAGTTGCACGATCTGCACGTGCATCTTTACAGTACAAAATGCAAACCTAGTAGATCTATTTTTAGAACAGCGTCTCGATTAATCGACTTTCAGTTGCACGATCTGCACGTGCATCACGATGAAATTACGGATAGATTAAACATACATGTATGAAGTTTCTATAAATAGATGACCATTTTTTCCTCACGTTTTACATCTTAATCATTCGATGGCAGTTTTGTCTGCATTACATAATTGAAATGTAATAGGCTTTGGAAATCATCCAATATTTTATGTCCCCGTAACAAAAGATCGTTGCATATTGTTTTACTCGTGTCCACCTGTCCGTCCGTCTATTTGTCTGTCTGTCTGAAAACTTTTGCCATTTCGGAGGCATTCGTGTTTCACAAACACGCCTTGTTCTCTTTTTGTAATGTAGCATTTGCTTGTGAATCTTTCGATTTTAATGCTTTTAAAAGGGACTTTAAATAGCGAAAAGTTGACTTATCCGATGTCGACATATAGTGGATATATCTCGTCTATCAGTTGCATTTCCGCTTCTGTGTCTCTGCCACTCCGCTTGTTTATTATCTCATTTTCTATAAGTACATTTTGTCTGTCTATCCTACAGTCTGTTTCTCTATTTGTCCGCTTTTATATTCTTTCCGAACTAGCTGCCGCCTGGTGATGACTTGATCTCAATAAGTATGATTTTTAGGTTTGTCATGCGAGAACAGGTTAATAGGTGAGAAAATGAAAGAGAGAAGTGGTGCCAATATTTCCATCCATTACTAAACGACAGCATTTCAGACTGGCCAAATCATAAGAATTTAGGTATTTGTTTCAAGATGATTTGATCCAAAATACCTGGTTATTGCGTATAAAGCAGAAAACACTGCAGAATATGAAAAAAAAACGTTGCTTATTTTACCTGCAATAGCAATGAATTTTGTGCTACAAATAGACAAAATGCACCGCCATGCTTTTTTAAACCGTTGGTGTTGTTATAAAACCTCGCAACCATGCCTTGAACCAAGTCGTATTTACGACATTCTCTAACAACACCCTAAAAATGAAACTGCTTGCCCTAAACCATTTGTTATTGTTTATTCAATTATTGAATTTTTTTTAAAACTTGTTATTTTTTTTTCCTGATTTTTTTAAATCATGGAAACATCAACATTCATAATAATTCATGAAAAAAGAATACTCTGTATGCGATGTATGCTAAAGTACTCTGAATATTGATGATTTCTTATGTAATAAGAAAATAAAGCCGTAGTTACGAGATATTATAACAACACCAACGAAATACTATTTGTTTGTTCCAAATTACGTCACAATTAAGGTAGAACCGGATACTTTTAAAACTTTAAGATACGGTCATAAATTTGATATCTTTGGAAACTAGAAGCTACTTCTAGTTCAAATCCGATATTTATTTCCTCGTTCATGTCGCGACGACGTTACCACGACGACGTCAACATAGGCACCTCGCACGTTTTTACGTCGAATTTCTATAGCCCGGAAATGCACAAAATGGCGTTTTAGTCGGGCATCTTCAACGTCACAACAATGAAAATTACATAGATGGAAAGATCTTTTCAAATGTATTAAATGATACAAGAATCAATTATTTCGGACCGACGACACAGAAAAAAACGACGCACTTTCATCTTTTTTTCACGTCAGATTTCGAGGAAAAACTAACTTTAGAGCCGAATTTCGTAAAATTGGCCAGAACGATTTTTTTGCCATTTTTCATTATTTTATTGCACGACCATATTGGAAGAATTTGGAAAGAAATCAGAAAAATTCACCGTACCGGTTTGTTATAAAACATATTTAAATATTGTTGGTATGCGTCAAAGTTATGTAGTCGACTAAAAATCACTTTATGAAGGAATTTCGTGAAATTGGCCACCATGTTTTTTATGTTATTTTATTTCGCATCCATATTGTAGGTGAAATGCAAAAAAATCAGAAAAGTTTATTGTATAGTTTTTTAATAAAACATGTTTGAATGTTTTAGGTATAAATGAAAATTTACACAATCGGACGTCGACGTCGAAACTACGTACGTTGATGAGCAACAAGGATGCACACGCCAGGATTTAAAACTGCACCACGAGAAAAAAACTTATACAAATGCATTTAAATGGAATTCGTGTATTTTATTCCATTAAAAAAATATTGAAATAAAAAAGAGAAATTGAGACTGTCGCTATTTTCTTCTTTTCTCTAAACGTTTTCTCAAACAATTTTGGTCGGAACGTCAAAATCACATCGTAATCAATTGTAACATTTGGGTTGAAGTAAAACATTCATAAATTCTGACTGTGCATATATGATAGAGTCTTTGTTTATTTTCATCGTTGACAACGTTTTAACGAGATATTAAATAAGCTGCATTTACTAGTGCGATTTTGATATTAGAAATGAAACAAAAAGTATCCGAAAGAAATTGATGCAATGCGAAAGACATTATTTTTTGATATTGCGATGTTATGTGCATTCGCATTCATTTTATTATTTTTACATTTTCTATTTTGCCACATCATTCGAACAGAAGTGGTTTAATTATTCTATGACATTTTTTACTGTCGGTTACCAATATTTTCCGCATATTCTTTTTCGAAAATATCATTTCAATCCCGTTTTCGTTGTCCTCTCAATAGGCTTTCGTGAGCGTGATGACTATTATCCCGATTCTGTACTTCTTGCTAGGTATTTACTTAGGAAATAGAGATTTACTTTCGCTGTCCGACTAATTGAGTACACAAATGTGGTCTCCTTAAGCAGTTTGAAAACCCCGGCGCGTCTACATCCATGTTGCTCGTCAACGTACGTAGTTTCAAAATCGACATCGACGTCTGACTGTGCTAATTTTGATTGTTAGGCCTACCTATTATATTCAAACACGTTTTATTTAAAAATGATACAATAAACTTTTCTGATTTTTTTTCATAACACCTACAATATGGATGTAAAATGAAATAATGTAAAGTCCCTCAAGCCACTTTTACGAAAATCCGTCGTAAAGTGCTTTTTCGTCGAAATTTGCCGACGCCCGACTGCATAACTTTGACGCATACCAACAATATTTGAATATGTTTTATGAAAAATCGGTACGGTGAATTTTTCTGATTTTTTTGCCAAATTATTACAATATGGTCGTGCAATATAATAATAAAAAATGGCAAAAATCGTTTAGGTAAATTTTGCGAAATTCTGCTCTAAAGTTAGTTTTTCCTCGAAATCTGACGTGGAAAAAAGATGAAAGTTCGTCGTTTATTTCTGCGGCGTCAGTCCGAAATAATTTATTTTTGTGTCATCTTATTACATTTGAAAAAATCTTTCCATCGATGTAATTTTCATTGTCGTGACGTTGAAATTGCCCCACCAAAACGCAATTTTGTGCGTTTCCGGGCTATAGAAATTCGACGTAAAAAACGTGCGTGGTGCCTATGTTGACGTCGTCGTGGTAACGTCGTCACGACATGAACTAGGAAATGAATTTCGGATTTGAACCAGAAATAGCTTCTAGTTTCCAAAGATATCAAATTTATGACCGTAGCTTTAAGTTTTGAAAGTATCCGGTTCTACCTTAACTGGATAAAATCGTTCCATATTTAGACTCGCTGATCTCTGATCATTCAAAGGTCGTTGTCCTATTATACGCGTGGATTAAATCTTTCCTGAACATCAAATATTAAGATTGTTCAGCTTTGAAAGTTGCTGCAGACGACAAATAGTATAAAAATGTACTAAGGATTGATGTACAATAAGGAACAGAGAATAATGAGACAAAAGGAGAAAGCGATGGTTAACAGTTTTTTTTTTTTTTTTTTTTTTTCCTTTTTGTCAAAATGTTTTAAAATCTTTCTTCTTTTGGGCATGTATAAGCTTTTGCCTGGGAAGGGTTTATAATCGTAAGTTCGTTAGTAAAACGGGGCCCTGATATTCGTTCGTGCATGTTTTTTTTATAGTAGACCAATCAGTTCTATTTATAGAACAATAGTCTAAATCCACGGCTGTAAGACATCACGGTTTGCACGTGCATCTTGAATTTCGGTTGCAGCGCTGACTTCTGTTGCTATTTTAAGGTATACGACCCATCAATAGAATTATAAAGATACATAAGTAACTATATATATTTAAAATCAGCATGGTATCCCGCATCTAATTGCCAATTTTTATCAACTTTGATCGTTTCGTTAGTGAAATTTTGATAATTTTATATCTTGCATCATAGTCATACAAAATCATGAAATGCCAAACACCCCAAGTGAGCTTTTAAACACAAAAACTGCATGATTAAAAGCAATAAACACAAGTGTTTGCATCTAATCAATAGCTTATATTATCCCCAACAATGGACTAACAAGTAAATAAGTAATAACCAGCAAGAAATTTTTTTTTTGCTTTTTTAATACATGGCTACCATACTTTCGACAGGCTTTTCGGACGACTCTAAAACAATAGTCAATTTTAAATAACATTAATTCCAATGATATATCAAAATGCATGGCACAGAAGGAAGATCATAATTTTCCTATGTGTATATTCTTTCAAATAAAGTAAAAATTCAACAGTTTCGCCGTACACAAATTTTAAAAAATCACTTTGACTATTACACCCCCTTTTTTACCACCACCCAATTTCTCAAGGAAAATGGCACTCTTTGTTCATTATACTTAAATAAATTGTTCCATACGAATTTTACAGTTTTTTTTTTATTGTTTGTATTGGAATATTTATATAATAGTAAATGTTACTATTAAAAAACATATATATAAACAAAAATGTTTATAAAAAAAGAGTTGTCAGTGGACAGGATAGCTCAACGAAAAAGTGTTGGATTGTGAAATTTTATAGGATGAAAAGAATAAAAAGTCCACCCAAATAGAAATTTGAAAGGGTAATGAATCTTTACCCAGTCTTTATCCTTAATAAGGAATATATACATGTCTGACCATAAGCATGTGTGCAAAGTTTCAATACTATAACAATGGTAGAAATAAAAAATGTTACAAGTACATAATATCTGCATGTAATTCGTTAGCCAAACATGTCTATGTCGAAAATTGTTAAAATGCCCCAGAAATTTGTGTGTCTGAGTTGAGGACGGTATTATCATCACAAGAAACATTTTGAAAAAAATAAAGCCAGGAGTGTTGTAGAATGATAGGTCTCTGCCAAAACTAGGTCTTGTTTGGGAAAGGGTTAGGTGAACAAGCAATTTTTGAATATCAGTTTTCTGACGTCATGTTTGAATCATGTTTGCTGCCTTATTAGTAGCTAAAGAGATGGAAAAGACGAGACAGAAACACAAAAAATATATAACCAAATAGAAATTCTACAGAGAAAATGAATACAACTGCTTGTATCAGTATTTGCTTCTTTTCTCTCATTGGTTTCTTTTTTCACGCAAACCTAGCGTAGAGAAAGCATCAGTTGGTCTTATCTTGTGTCTAGTTGTTTGGGAAAGGGTTAAACAGAAAGAAATGGCAAAGGTCAAGCTTACCCTTTCCTAAAGAAAAAGCCCAAATTACGGTAAACAAAGTGATCAGTTATGGAACGAAATATTTATGGTGCGAATCAACCTCCAAACAGTGACATATTACGTCAGAGGAACGTATTTCTGATTCAGGGGAGATCACTGGGTGCGCTGTTGTTGCAAAGGGATGTCATTCTAAATGCCAAAATATTTTGATTTTTTCGTCTTTTCTTGTTTTATTTTACGTTTTTGTAAATTCATCCGCTGGGATTCGTTGTAGAAACTGTTCGTACAAATTCAAATCTAATGTAGAAGTCTCTTTACAAAAAATGTTTTGAAAAATCTCCGTAAATCCGAACACGCTCGATTATTTCCGTTGTTGCGGAAACAGCCGACATTACACGAATCATTTAGAGCTAATGATGGGTCGTATTCCTTAAGACATGTATTAGGTCGCAAAGTAGTTCTATATTTAGATTATAGATCTACCAGTCTGCCCGCTAACATCATGATTTACACGTTCATTGAGAGTTTTCTCGAACCGCTGACTTCAGTTGCTATTTTTAGACACCTATTAAGACGGCAAAGCAGTTTTGATTTTAGAACAATAATCTAGATTCGTGACAGTCAACATCACGCTTTGCACGTGCAACATAGTTTTTGTTTTACTGCAGGAATCCGCTGCTATTCTTGATTTCTCGAACTGCATTAATTTTAAATATAATATCCTTTTTCTGACACCTGCACTAATGGCAATGAATTTTGTGCAAAAAATATAATGTGTTAAATGTTATGTTTTGATAGCCCGTCGGTGTTGTTATAAATATCGTAACTACAAAAAGCCTGAATAAAGCCGATGTTACGAGATTTCATAACAACACATACGAAATGCATTTGTTTGTCCGAAATTACGTCACTGTTTACTTGAAAAAATCGTTCGCTATTGGACGACTTGAAAAGAAAGGAAAATATAACAAAACTATGCGAGAAAAGCTAAAATACCGGTGTCGTTCGTAACAATTTCTCGACTGTTTTTTTTTTTTAATTTGCTATACACACAATCACTCTCCTACGATGCATGGTTTATGCATTTTCTTCTTTCGTCTCAATATTTACAAAGCGTTTTATATATGGAGCGTGAAGTAACACATCACGGAAATCGAAGCTTTCTAAATCAAGAACTGAAGTCATCTTATACTGCTCTTCCCCCGTCAATAATTTCTGACAAAAATGTCACCCATCAATGGTTTGATATCGTGAACCATTTTGGGGAGCAGCTGGAGGCTCGGTAAGGGTGTTGTGATAGTACTTGTATGAGAAACGACAGGAATCTATGGTGACGTGCTCTAGCCGCCGCGATATGACCATAGAAATTGAAATAGCTTGAAACTCCAATAAACCAACCCCCCGTCAATAGGGATCAATTTTATCAAGTAAACAGTGACGTAATTTCGGACGAACATTATTATTTCGTAGGTGCTTAACTCAAGCCGTAGTTACGAGATTTTATAACAACATCAAACAGTTAATCAATACATAACGGTAAACCCAGTCTATTTGTAGCACAAAATTCGTTGCTATCTAGACTCGCTGGTGTTTGACCATTCAAAGGGCATTGTCTTTTTTATAAAGGCTCATTCCCATTGCCGACCAAATCAACTCGATTAAGCTCGATCAAGCGACTGAGTACTGATCGAGCTTGGTCGGCAAGAGAGATCGGGACGATCGAGCGTGGTCGGCAAACATGATCGAGAATTAATCGACAAGAAATAAAGAAGAATTCGTGTAAATACATTTGATCGAGTTTAATCCCGTTTGACCGGGGCATTTAGGCAATCGAGTTGATCGAGTTGATTTGGTCGAAAATTGGAACGTGGATTAAAGGCTGTATGGTTTTAAACTGTGTCTCGTTAGAAATCTATTTCTGAAGCAGAATGAATATTATAAGTTTTTCAATAATTCGTTGAATAAACCTTATGACCGACAGTGTAATACTGTAATAGGGAATGATTTTATCTGGTTAATCGTGACGTAATTTCGGACAAACAAATAGTTTATCGTTGTTGTTATGAAATCTCGTAACTACGTCTTGAATTAAGCCGTAGTTACGAAAATTTATAACAACATCGACAGTTTATCAATACAAAACGCTAAACCCATTCTATTTGTAGCTCAACATCCATTGCTATTTAGACTCGCTGATGTTTGACCATTCACAGGTCGTTGTCTTTTTATAAAGGCGCGTTCCCATTTTCGACCAAATCAACTCGATCAAGCTCGATCAAGCGATCGAGTACTGATCGAGCTTGGTCGGCAAGAGTGAACGGGAATTAATCGACAGGAAATAAAGAAGAAGTCATGTAAATATGTTTGATCGGGTAATTTAGGCGATCGAGTTGATTTGGTCGGCAATGGGAACGCGGCTTAAAGGTTGTTGGGTTTTAAACTGTGTTTCTTTAGAAATCCATTTCTTAAGCAGAATTAAGCAGGTTTTTTGATAATTTGTTGAATGAACTTGATGACCGATAGTGTAATAGGGAACAATCTTATCTGGTAAATAGTAACGTAATTTCGGACAAACAATTAGTTTATCGTTGATGCTGTTGTGAAATCTTGTAACTACGGCTTGATCCAACAACAACACCAACTGGTTATCAAAAGATAACGTAAACCCAAGTTTATTTTTAGCACAAAATTCGCTGCTATTTCACAAAGATCTCAGACGGTCTTCATCATGTTTGAAATTCTTTTGAAAATCACGAAGTGAATGGAGAACATGATAATTAGCAATATCTTCTTCCGTTTCCTCAATGTTTTCCTTAATATTTATCATTATCATACAAATAATGAAAAGAGAAAAATAGTAATGGAAAACAAACAAACGAATTCATATAATAGATTCGCTATTAAACGAGAATTATTTCAGTTGTGTTGATAAAGCAATTCAACTGTAAAGATTCTCGTTTAAGGTATACGACCCATCAATAGAATTATAAAGATACATAAGTAACTATATATATTTAAAATCAGCATGGTATCCCGCATCTAATTGCCAATTTTTATCAACTTTGATCGTTTCGTTAGTGAAATTTTGATAATTTTATATCTTGCATCATAGTCATACAAAATCATGAAATGCCAAACACCCCAAGTGAGCTTTTAAACACAAAAACTGCATGATTAAAAGCAATAAACACAAGTGTTTGCATCTAATCAATAGCTTATATTATCCCCAACAATGGACTAACAAGTAAATAAGTAATAACCAGCAAGAAATTTTTTTTTTGCTTTTTTAATACATGGCTACCATACTTTCGACAGGCTTTTCGGACGACTCTAAAACAATAGTCAATTTTAAATAACATTAATTCCAATGATATATCAAAATGCATGGCACAGAAGGAAGATCATAATTTTCCTATGTGTATATTCTTTCAAATAAAGTAAAAATTCAACAGTTTCGCCGTACACAAATTTTAAAAAATCACTTTGACTATTACACCCCCTTTTTTACCACCACCCAATTTCTCAAGGAAAATGGCACTCTTTGTTCATTATACTTAAATAAATTGTTCCATACGAATTTTACAGTTTTTTTTTTATTGTTTGTATTGGAATATTTATATAATAGTAAATGTTACTATTAAAAAACATATATATAAACAAAAATGTTTATAAAAAAAGAGTTGTCAGTGGACAGGATAGCTCAACGAAAAAGTGTTGGATTGTGAAATTTTATAGGATGAAAAGAATAAAAAGTCCACCCAAATAGAAATTTGAAAGGGTAATGAATCTTTACCCAGTCTTTATCCTTAATAAGGAATATATACATGTCTGACCATAAGCATGTGTGCAAAGTTTCAATACTATAACAATGGTAGAAATAAAAAATGTTACAAGTACATAATATCTGCATGTAATTCGTTAGCCAAACATGTCTATGTCGAAAATTGTTAAAATGCCCCAGAAATTTGTGTGTCTGAGTTGAGGACGGTATTATCATCACAAGAAACATTTTGAAAAAAATAAAGCCAGGAGTGTTGTAGAATGATAGGTCTCTGCCAAAACTAGGTCTTGTTTGGGAAAGGGTTAGGTGAACAAGCAATTTTTGAATATCAGTTTTCTGACGTCATGTTTGAATCATGTTTGCTGCCTTATTAGTAGCTAAAGAGATGGAAAAGACGAGACAGAAACACAAAAAATATATAACCAAATAGAAATTCTACAGAGAAAATGAATACAACTGCTTGTATCAGTATTTGCTTCTTTTCTCTCATTGGTTTCTTTTTTCACGCAAACCTAGCGTAGAGAAAGCATCAGTTGGTCTTATCTTGTGTCTAGTTGTTTGGGAAAGGGTTAAACAGAAAGAAATGGCAAAGGTCAAGCTTACCCTTTCCTAAAGAAAAAGCCCAAATTACGGTAAACAAAGTGATCAGTTATGGAACGAAATATTTATGGTGCGAATCAACCTCCAAACAGTGACATATTACGTCAGAGGAACGTATTTCTGATTCAGGGGAGATCACTGGGTGCGCTGTTGTTGCAAAGGGATGTCATTCTAAATGCCAAAATATTTTGATTTTTTCGTCTTTTCTTGTTTTATTTTACGTTTTTGTAAATTCATCCGCTGGGATTCGTTGTAGAAACTGTTCGTACAAATTCAAATCTAATGTAGAAGTCTCTTTACAAAAAATGTTTTGAAAAATCTCCGTAAATCCGAACACGCTCGATTATTTCCGTTGTTGCGGAAACAGCCGACATTACACGAATCATTTAGAGCTAATGATGGGTCGTATTCCTTAAGACATGTATTAGGTCGCAAAGTAGTTCTATATTTAGATTATAGATCTACCAGTCTGCCCGCTAACATCATGATTTACACGTTCATTGAGAGTTTTCTCGAACCGCTGACTTCAGTTGCTATTTTTAGACACCTATTAAGACGGCAAAGCAGTTTTGATTTTAGAACAATAATCTAGATTCGTGACAGTCAACATCACGCTTTGCACGTGCAACATAGTTTTTGTTTTACTGCAGGAATCCGCTGCTATTCTTGATTTCTCGAACTGCATTAATTTTAAATATAATATCCTTTTTCTGACACCTGCACTAATGGCAATGAATTTTGTGCAAAAAATATAATGTGTTAAATGTTATGTTTTGATAGCCCGTCGGTGTTGTTATAAATATCGTAACTACAAAAAGCCTGAATAAAGCCGATGTTACGAGATTTCATAACAACACATACGAAATGCATTTGTTTGTCCGAAATTACGTCACTGTTTACTTGAAAAAATCGTTCGCTATTGGACGACTTGAAAAGAAAGGAAAATATAACAAAACTATGCGAGAAAAGCTAAAATACCGGTGTCGTTCGTAACAATTTCTCGACTGTTTTTTTTTTTTAATTTGCTATACACACAATCACTCTCCTACGATGCATGGTTTATGCATTTTCTTCTTTCGTCTCAATATTTACAAAGCGTTTTATATATGGAGCGTGAAGTAACACATCACGGAAATCGAAGCTTTCTAAATCAAGAACTGAAGTCATCTTATACTGCTCTTCCCCCGTCAATAATTTCTGACAAAAATGTCACCCATCAATGGTTTGATATCGTGAACCATTTTGGGGAGCAGCTGGAGGCTCGGTAAGGGTGTTGTGATAGTACTTGTATGAGAAACGACAGGAATCTATGGTGACGTGCTCTAGCCGCCGCGATATGACCATAGAAATTGAAATAGCTTGAAACTCCAATAAACCAACCCCCCGTCAATAGGGATCAATTTTATCAAGTAAACAGTGACGTAATTTCGGACGAACATTATTATTTCGTAGGTGCTTAACTCAAGCCGTAGTTACGAGATTTTATAACAACATCAAACAGTTAATCAATACATAACGGTAAACCCAGTCTATTTGTAGCACAAAATTCGTTGCTATCTAGACTCGCTGGTGTTTGACCATTCAAAGGGCATTGTCTTTTTTATAAAGGCTCATTCCCATTGCCGACCAAATCAACTCGATTAAGCTCGATCAAGCGACTGAGTACTGATCGAGCTTGGTCGGCAAGAGAGATCGGGACGATCGAGCGTGGTCGGCAAACATGATCGAGAATTAATCGACAAGAAATAAAGAAGAATTCGTGTAAATACATTTGATCGAGTTTAATCCCGTTTGACCGGGGCATTTAGGCAATCGAGTTGATCGAGTTGATTTGGTCGAAAATTGGAACGTGGATTAAAGGCTGTATGGTTTTAAACTGTGTCTCGTTAGAAATCTATTTCTGAAGCAGAATGAATATTATAAGTTTTTCAATAATTCGTTGAATAAACCTTATGACCGACAGTGTAATACTGTAATAGGGAATGATTTTATCTGGTTAATCGTGACGTAATTTCGGACAAACAAATAGTTTATCGTTGTTGTTATGAAATCTCGTAACTACGTCTTGAATTAAGCCGTAGTTACGAAAATTTATAACAACATCGACAGTTTATCAATACAAAACGCTAAACCCATTCTATTTGTAGCTCAACATCCATTGCTATTTAGACTCGCTGATGTTTGACCATTCACAGGTCGTTGTCTTTTTATAAAGGCGCGTTCCCATTTTCGACCAAATCAACTCGATCAAGCTCGATCAAGCGATCGAGTACTGATCGAGCTTGGTCGGCAAGAGTGAACGGGAATTAATCGACAGGAAATAAAGAAGAAGTCATGTAAATATGTTTGATCGGGTAATTTAGGCGATCGAGTTGATTTGGTCGGCAATGGGAACGCGGCTTAAAGGTTGTTGGGTTTTAAACTGTGTTTCTTTAGAAATCCATTTCTTAAGCAGAATTAAGCAGGTTTTTTGATAATTTGTTGAATGAACTTGATGACCGATAGTGTAATAGGGAACAATCTTATCTGGTAAATAGTAACGTAATTTCGGACAAACAATTAGTTTATCGTTGATGCTGTTGTGAAATCTTGTAACTACGGCTTGATCCAACAACAACACCAACTGGTTATCAAAAGATAACGTAAACCCAAGTTTATTTTTAGCACAAAATTCGCTGCTATTTCACAAAGATCTCAGACGGTCTTCATCATGTTTGAAATTCTTTTGAAAATCACGAAGTGAATGGAGAACATGATAATTAGCAATATCTTCTTCCGTTTCCTCAATGTTTTCCTTAATATTTATCATTATCATACAAATAATGAAAAGAGAAAAATAGTAATGGAAAACAAACAAACGAATTCATATAATAGATTCGCTATTAAACGAGAATTATTTCAGTTGTGTTGATAAAGCAATTCAACTGTAAAGATTCTCGTTTAAGGTATACGACCCATCAATAGAATTATAAAGATACATAAGTAACTATATATATTTAAAATCAGCATGGTATCCCGCATCTAATTGCCAATTTTTATCAACTTTGATCGTTTCGTTAGTGAAATTTTGATAATTTTATATCTTGCATCATAGTCATACAAAATCATGAAATGCCAAACACCCCAAGTGAGCTTTTAAACACAAAAACTGCATGATTAAAAGCAATAAACACAAGTGTTTGCATCTAATCAATAGCTTATATTATCCCCAACAATGGACTAACAAGTAAATAAGTAATAACCAGCAAGAAATTTTTTTTTTGCTTTTTTAATACATGGCTACCATACTTTCGACAGGCTTTTCGGACGACTCTAAAACAATAGTCAATTTTAAATAACATTAATTCCAATGATATATCAAAATGCATGGCACAGAAGGAAGATCATAATTTTCCTATGTGTATATTCTTTCAAATAAAGTAAAAATTCAACAGTTTCGCCGTACACAAATTTTAAAAAATCACTTTGACTATTACACCCCCTTTTTTACCACCACCCAATTTCTCAAGGAAAATGGCACTCTTTGTTCATTATACTTAAATAAATTGTTCCATACGAATTTTACAGTTTTTTTTTATTGTTTGTATTGGAATATTTATATAATAGTAAATGTTACTATTAAAAAACATATATATAAACAAAAATGTTTATAAAAAAAGAGTTGTCAGTGGACAGGATAGCTCAACGAAAAAGTGTTGGATTGTGAAATTTTATAGGATGAAAAGAATAAAAAGTCCACCCAAATAGAAATTTGAAAGGGTAATGAATCTTTACCCAGTCTTTATCCTTAATAAGGAATATATACATGTCTGACCATAAGCATGTGTGCAAAGTTTCAATACTATAACAATGGTAGAAATAAAAAATGTTACAAGTACATAATATCTGCATGTAATTCGTTAGCCAAACATGTCTATGTCGAAAATTGTTAAAATGCCCCAGAAATTTGTGTGTCTGAGTTGAGGACGGTATTATCATCACAAGAAACATTTTGAAAAAAATAAAGCCAGGAGTGTTGTAGAATGATAGGTCTCTGCCAAAACTAGGTCTTGTTTGGGAAAGGGTTAGGTGAACAAGCAATTTTTGAATATCAGTTTTCTGACGTCATGTTTGAATCATGTTTGCTGCCTTATTAGTAGCTAAAGAGATGGAAAAGACGAGACAGAAACACAAAAAATATATAACCAAATAGAAATTCTACAGAGAAAATGAATACAACTGCTTGTATCAGTATTTGCTTCTTTTCTCTCATTGGTTTCTTTTTTCACGCAAACCTAGCGTAGAGAAAGCATCAGTTGGTCTTATCTTGTGTCTAGTTGTTTGGGAAAGGGTTAAACAGAAAGAAATGGCAAAGGTCAAGCTTACCCTTTCCTAAAGAAAAAGCCCAAATTACGGTAAACAAAGTGATCAGTTATGGAACGAAATATTTATGGTGCGAATCAACCTCCAAACAGTGACATATTACGTCAGAGGAACGTATTTCTGATTCAGGGGAGATCACTGGGTGCGCTGTTGTTGCAAAGGGATGTCATTCTAAATGCCAAAATATTTTGATTTTTTCGTCTTTTCTTGTTTTATTTTACGTTTTTTGTAAATTCATCCGCTGGGATTCGTTGTAGAAACTGTTCGTACAAATTCAAATCTAATGTAGAAGTCTCTTTACAAAAAATGTTTTGAAAAATCTCCGTAAATCCGAACACGCTCGATTATTTCCGTTGTTGCGGAAACAGCCGACATTACACGAATCATTTAGAGCTAATGATGGGTCGTATTCCTTAATAGTGAATCTATTTATACTCGATAAACGATATTACTAAGCTTTTGACCTTATCAGGAGAAGCAACTCCGCAAATAGAAGTTTGGAATAACATCAGGTTATTCCCCTTCAATCAATCTTTCACTATTTTATTTGTAATTTAAACGCTAGAAAGCTCGATAGCTATGACTTGAATAAGCTGGTGTTTCGCATTATCATCGTTACCGATGAGTGCCAGCTTTATCGACAGTATTTCTTACATTTGATTAAAATAAGACAATAATAAAATACTGTTTTATTTAAATTGGGTAATGATAAGGAAAACAACCATGATATTTTTTCTGAAAATGTTCATATTAACCTTTCTTATAATTTGGTCCGTATATTCAACAATTCTACGACAAAACGGGTTGATATTAAATGCAAAAATAGACAGATTTATCTGTATAGATTGACGAGCAACTTGACCCACGATTTGTTTCACCCCCACGCTGTCCATAATTACTCTCTCAGATCAGCAAATGGAGGGTAGCGATAATAGTCCTCGGCTGTTATTTCGAATTGATAGCAAGTGTTGTTGGCGTCCATAAAACACTTCCAATGAGTATATACATCATAGGCTTTTGTGATAACTGAATAAATAACATATTGACATACTGGTCATTCTGTAAAGTAACTGAAGACATCTAAATGATGGTGATACTGGTGAGAGAAATACCAGGAATCCACGGTTAGATGTTCCAGCCGCCGCGATATGACCATAGCGGCTGAAAACGGCGTTAAACCCAGATACATCAACTCAACCTTCATATAGCATTCTGGCTCGTGTTACTCTGTTTTTCATTTCATATTATGAACGAAATAGGCGAAACTAGAAATATCATTCGTCCAAACGCATTGCGATTTCATAGCCTATTTCATAGCCTATTTCAAATCTTTCAAAATGGCAAGAATGTAGGCTGGTCGAAATACTAAGCTACCACCGATGTCAAAATGGGCGTTGAAAAAGACAGGATTTTATAACCTGATAGCATACAAATAAATTGAGACAAAAGGAGAAAATGCTGGTCATCAGCATTTTCTTCTTCTGTCACAATGTTTTCCCCTGTCTTTTTTGAGGAACGTCAAAATTGGGTCTTGTTTGAATAAAGAGTTTATATAACATATTTAGACATATTCATATCTACCAAAGAAAGATCATGGAATAGGAAACGATTTTATCCATTTTACTGTGACGTGATTTCGGACACACAATTGTATTTCCTATGTGTTGTTATAAGATTTGAAATTTGAATCAAATAGTTTGGTTTATTTTGGGTAGGATAGCTGTATTGAAAGTCTAGTATTGATTTTTTAATTTGACCCCGGAATGACCTGCTTCATTTGCATACTCACTTGGACGAGTTTATTCGATAAAAGGTATGTCGGGATTTTTCAGATAACTTGCACGAGATTCTCTACTCTTAAGGTGTGCCTTCAAAGTCGACTGCTTGATAGCTCAACAGGTAGAGTCGTCAGTTTAGAAGTACGAAAGTACGGGGTTCGAATCCCCACAGAACCAATACGCCTATATTTTATTTTTATTTTTTATCTTTTTTTCATTAGATCTACAACTCTGTTCATCTCCTATCCCTCGTTGGTGACATAAAGACGCCATTGGCGATCGAGCTCCTTTCTTATTTTATGTTAGGTCATAATTTTACTGACCCCAGTGGCTTCTGGACAATTTTTGGTCTACATATGTGGAAGAATGGTTTCTGTTGTAATTCTGCTGCTACTTCACAAATTAATTTGGTTCATTCAAAACTATTTCTTTTGCTCTTGATCCAAAGACCTGTGGCTTGTTTGTGACATTAGTCGTCCGCGGTGGTTCTTTACACGTCTTTCTACCACTGACAATATCATCATTTATCAAGTATGCTTACTTTATTTGGAAAAGGCATAAAAATTTGTGATCCTTATGGTTCAAATAGGGTAATGTGCATAAGAAAAGTAAAACAGAAATCCTTCGGATAAGGAAAAGAAATGATCCAGCTTGGAATTCGAACCTGCATCCATTAGGTTTCAAATCCAACGCGCACCCTATTGAGCTAACCAGACTGGTCAAAATTTATGTTACATTACACATATTTAACATAACGTTCTTCGATAATTACGTGTTTAACCTGATTTACCCGTTTTGAAATGTGCAATTATTTAAATGGGGTAGGTCATTCCGGGGTCAATATAATTTTATAATAATAGAAACAACTTACACACTTGGAAGTCACATTTACCTACCCGATTCCCCTATATCTAATTATCGGTATGGCCCCTCATAAGTGAAAGATTTTGAATCGTGTATAGTAACGAGATTTTGTATCATCAAAAGATTACGGTAAACCAAGTCTACTTTTAGCACAAAATCCGTTGCCATTTATTTGAATTCCAAACAAATTCTAAAACACGGTGGGTAACCCACGTGACTTTTGGAAAGCGTCCACACGGAAAAATCGTCCGCTTCAGGGTATGTTTTGTTTAATTTCTCAGCTTGTACTCTATTGATTTTGACGAGATAAAGTGCACGGAACGCGCCTTTGAGAGGACTATTCCCGACTCTAACTCACCTTGCTTCAAATCCAGTGATTTCTTCCAACATTCGAGCAAAAGTAAACTCAGCAAAAGTTCTAATCGGTCAACCTATACTTTGTGTCATAAAATCAATAAACAAACAATTCCAAACATTTCATTCTGGATCACTGTTGAAGAAATCATTTTCCAACATGACTGTTGCAATTCGATTATTTTAAGACTTTTTAGTGAGATCTAACAACAGTTCTTAAACAGGTACCCTCGATTTCAAAAGTCACAAAACAAAAAGAGCAGTGTTAGTAACGTGTGCAGCCACTGTTAGCTTCAATAACAGCTATACACTAGCTTGTCGTGGAAAGGCTAATGTTACGAAAGTCAATCATAATCAAATTCTGTCACTCTGAAATCCACCACGACAGCGATAAATGAGCACACGTCCGTCAACAAACTGATTCAAAGTTGTGGTCTAATTTGTTAAGAAGATGTTGGTCAAGGCAGCCCTGGTTAAGAAAAGGTAACGTCGCGCCAAAGCTAGACGGATATTTCGACGAAGTCTACAGATAACAACACCTTTCAACGAATTTCAACACTTTAAAGTCTACTGTGCACAGTCTGGGGTGTATTGTTGCGTTCATGTTGACCCCGCAGTCACCCTGAAGAGATTGAAGACGGGAGGAATGTGTTCCTATCATATGATAAAGTAAAATACTGGTCATGGCGTTTCATATTAACTCGTCGTTTCCGTCTCCGATGACGTACTGCAGCACTTCCGATGGCCTGAAATTCCATGTGTAAGGCATTGATGGTTAGCATAGGCCTACATAAACGTTCTGGTGACTTGAAAATGGGTGGAAAAAATTATCAAAACTGAAAAAAGGAAAACAAGCCTCAATTACCACCTACTTCCGGTTTTCTCTGCAACTTAATTTTACCAGTCCTACACAAAGGCCCCGTTGTAGCATTCCGATGGCCCTGCGTCGCACTTCGTGTATCATTCTGGTCATGTTATGTGTTCTTCTGAGTATACAGTCGATAGAGACTTCACGTGTATAAACTGGGCCATGGCTTTTGTTTTCAAAACTTTTTACGTGCAAATCGGGAAAAACGAAGTACACGGACATCTTTACCAGCCCTCAATGTTTCAGCGCTCTCAAAAATTCGCAGAGTCAATGCTATTGGCAAAAAATAACACATGGAAAATTTGACACAGATTGGTTGATAAATAACCGAGATATTGCAATTTTAAAAATGACCGATTAGAACTTTTGTTAAGTATATTTGTAAGTGCAAAACGAAAGTGGGAAGCGTTCACGTTTACCGACAAAAATTTTCGCTTGAATGTTTGAAGAAACCACGGGATTCGGAGCAGAGTGAGTTACAAACGGGGATAGCCCTCTCAAATGCGCGTTCCGTGCACTTTATCTCGTCTAAATCAATAGAGTTTAAGCTGAGAAATTATACAAAACATACCTTGAAGCGGACGATTTTTTTGGTGTTAACGCTTCCCAAAAGTCACGTAGGTGACCCACCGTGTAAAATGACGAATGCTAGTACTCTACATGCGTATATGCAGCGTTTGATTGGTTGAATACTATTTTTCAAAACGACGAGAAATCACGTGACACAACAATTTCAATAATTATCAATAAATCTCCTAATATATGTCTTATTTGGAAAAAAAAAGGTTTGAAGCAGATCAAGAAGTTTCGGAGAGAGACCAAATATTTTCCGGATTCGGTCGATTTTTTAAACAACACCAGATAAAAGTGTCATTGACGATCACCCAATATTTTGATTGGTCGTCAATAACTTTTTATCGTGTGTTATTTACAAGAACCTTCATACACAGCAAATCCTTGGTGTTATCCGCCGTGTCTGCTTCAAGCAGTTTACGTCTCTTTCAATCATCATTGCTTTAGAGTAGTGACTGTAGTACATAACCATCGAATCATTTGGTTTCTTTTATTAGTAAATCTCTCAAACTTAAGCCTCCAGATCCGCCCAGTTTGCGATTGTCAAACCATTAGTAGGAGACAAAGCATGCATAGGGACCCATCCGTTTCAGTCGAAAATCTAAACATATCAATATCAGGATATTTTAAGCTTAAATAAGCCTATGTTGTACATAAAAAGATTAAGAGTCATTTGAAAAACGGAATTATAGGGCTCGATTTTATAAAAAAAAACGTGTCGTAATTTCTGACAAACAATAGTATTGTGACGGTGTAATTCTAAAACATCGGACCTACTGCTTCATTGAAGCTGTAGTTACGAGATGTCATAATAACACCGACGATATATAAGCGAGTCTATTTCTAGCACAACAATTATTGCTATTACTCTCAATAGTTTCCAGACTTTGTAACAACACCTACGGTTTATCAAAAACAAAACGATAAACCAGGTCTATTTTAGTACAGATTCATTGCCATTAGGCATGCTAATCCATTTTTAGAAACTTAATACATGCATGTTTGGAGTCACCGTAATTTTATTGTGATGCACGTGCAGATCGTGCAACTAAACCCGATAGTTCGTCGCGCAGTTCTAAAATTAGAACAGCTACATTTGCATTTCTTATAATCAATATGCACGTGCAAATCCACGATGGGTTACCCACGCGACTTTTGGGAAGCGTAAACACTGAAAAAACGTCCGCTTTGTTTAACTACTCAGCTTATTCGTGGGTTGTCCAAGAAAAAGTGAGACAATGTTTGTATTTGATACATTAATCAACATACATAATTATAAATTTAGAATCGTTTTATACAAGATGTTTGCGACTCGCATGTGATTTTTTAGTGAATATCTCAAAAATCAACAAAAACATGCGGAAATTAGTTTGTTAGCGTAGGTGTGGCGGAGCACGGTAACATAACGTCATGTATAACGTCATGCGCATAACGTCACTCTTTTCGAAGTACCGTCATTTGCGTTGGATTTGCGTTCAGTATACTTTCTGCGACCCTTAACTTAATTTATAGATACCTTCTTGAACTAGAACTGTTTTAATTTTCTAACCTTATTTCAAAATTTTCAAACGAAACTCTCTAATTCCATCCGCAGTTTTAAAGTGACATTTTACATTTATTTCATTTTTTAAAAGTATGTCTTGATGCAAATATTGTTTATTCTAATACAGAGAAATGCTATCAGTTTTTGAGGTTGTTATTTATAGGCGAAAAATACGCCTTTAAATTTGAGACAGAAATGACTAATTCTATATAAATCTGAACTGTTGTCCACAACAATTTGTTCAATTTTAGCACAAAAATATATATTTCTCGTAAACGGCTCAACATTTTGGGTTGAAATTTTCAGAATTGTCATAAGAAAACATGCTCTTTCAGATAGAACCAAAGTAAAAACTATGTACATATAATTGTGAAATTTCACTTTTAATATAGTTCAATGAAAATGCGAATTCAAAACCAGGAAATACGAAAACTCAAGAATGGAAGCCCAACCAGGCGTTTTAATCTCATCTTAACTCAAAAGTCGAGTCACAGCTTACAAACATTATTCAAGGAAGATCCCGAGCATTTTCCAAGAGTGGCAAGGTATTCCGAGAAGGCAGTTTCCTAGGGGTGTCCGAACAAAGCTGCTATGCTCATGAACGAATGAAGCGAAACAGTGACGTGATTTCGGACAAACAATAGTATTTCTGTAGGAGCTGTTACAAAATATTGTAAGTACGGCTTGATTCAAGCCGTGGTTACGAAATTTTATAACATCACCGACAGTTTATCGATACATAATCAATGAACTGAGTCTATATTAGCACAAAATTCATTGCCATTTACACTTTGGGTAGTTCTCAGGTTGTAATTCATAGGATGATGATCTCTCTTATTATATACTCAACAGCAAAAGAAACTAAACAGTTTTAGATTAAATTTATTTTTTTTATTTCAAAGTTAACTTGTACTATTTTCACGACTATAAATTTGCACAACTATTTTTCAATATGATAAATGAATAGGTCCGTTTTATAGGCCAAAAAGCCATATGCACGTGCATATCATTAAATTCATCTAAACACCCCACCCACATAAAATAATGACAACTTTTTCAGCATGTGTAGTCTTCGTTGCTGTGCATTTGATAAAACAGAGTTAAATTCTAATTTCAAAAAAAAGGTAAGCCCCTCCACGACGGCAAAAACTGCGATGTCGTCATGTTCAGACCGGAGTAATAAAGTGTTATGTTTCTAAGCTCGTGAACTGATGTTATCAGACAATAGTTAATTTCTAGAACACATTTCGACACTTACGGAGCATAAAACGTGAGAAAAAGGAAAATGAGCCACAACAAGGTCAATGAATTGACGTTCGGCACTAACGTGACGTAACGTAACGTTCTCCAGACAGCAACAGGAAATGCTGGTGATATCATTATTTTAAATGAAGAACCATTCAACGTCTAATTGAAAACATTGGCCTTAGTGCTAGGCGTCTGACAGCCTCAGACCGCCAGTGCTAGAGTAGCATGACATCATCGCTCACATTTGACAAATATATCACAAGTTTGACACAAACTGGCTTAGTAACCCCCCTCTTTTTTGACGGGAATCTGTTTAATGTTAGTGTCGTAGGCAGTATAAGACGTTTGTACAGTATAACGTGTAAAAAGTAGAGTGTTCTTCACTGGAGGAGTGTTTCATAACTCAATAATTCAAGATTAGACGGCTGATCTTATCCATATGAGAGTACTTTCTTTCAGTCAATAGGGGCCTACTGCAAATAGAGTCACACAAATATTGAATTTAGATAAAGTTTGGAACAAACTATGATCATTTTTATTCGAACGAAGTGGATAAAAACAGTACCTGGATTTTTCAATATGACCCCTTTATACATGGCATGGCAATAGCAACATCAAGAAAATGAGAACACTTTCTTCTTACCCAATGTTTCTCATGCCAAACGTATATCTATAATACTATTAACTTCACGAGCTGTGATTAAGTTTTGATGAATTCAAATGAATGTAAGGTGTATAGTTTCTTTTGCTTTTCAGTATATATCCCGTGATTGAATTTTGACATACTTACAGTTGTCGCCACATCGTATGGCACGTGTTTATGTTTTGTTTAACGTTCAATTACATGGTTTCCTAAACTTCCGGTCAAATAAACGAGGAGGAGAGCAAAAACTGTGGTGTGAAAATTTAAAATAAACACTTGAAAACGTCCCCATCAGAGACTTACTGTGTGTTAACACGATTATTGATATATTTAGCTACACGTTAATCCTTGTATTGTTGTAAGCTCGGCCACTGTCTGTTCAGAATGGGGCCCAGAAATAATGATGGCAAAGCACGTGGGTCTGCAAATGATGCACCGGCGCTGAATCTTGAAAATCTCCAACACCAACTATTGGAACTGTCGAACGAAGAGGGTGGTACTGCAGATATGATCAGCCTACTGAACAATTTAAATAAGACAAAGTACAGTGCCGAAGATCGCTCTATCATCAACATAGCCTCCATCATGGTACCGTTCGTTATGGCAAACAAGGTCACAACAGAAAGCCTGAACAAGTTGAAGGTGTCGGTTGAGAAGAACAAATCTAACGTCAGGTTATTAGCCTATCATCATGATAAACTCGAACAATACACGAGAAGAGACAATTTGAGACTGTTTAACTTCCCGGTATGCAGTGACGAGGAACTTCCCGATAGATTCATTGAACTTGGAGCGGTACTGGGCGTTGACATCCAAAGATACCATATCAACGCAATTCACAAACTACCAACCCATCCTGCTGCCACGTCAATGTCAGTTATTGTCAGACTGAATAATCGTAAAGTCAGAAGTGACATTCTATATGCCAAGAAAGCACCGCTGAATGTTCCCGAATGTACCTTTCGTGGCGTATTTATAAAGGAAGACCTCACACAACAACGGTCTAAACTCCTGAAGTTTCTGAATTCTCATGACGATGTCGAGAAAACGAGAACCAGCGAGGGTCGCATCCGGGTTAGCCTGAAAGTGGACCGTGGGGCAGGGAAGAATGTAACTATCGAAAACCCTGATGATCTGTTTAAGATAGGCATCGATAACGTTGACATTACCCAGTTCGGCTACCCCGATTTGTAGGGAGGAGGAGAAAGTTTGCACCCTCCAGACCGGGATGGCTTAGTCCCCCCTGACCTGTATGATTCTTCATTTGACATGTCACTTAATTGTTCCTCAAACAATTTGTCAGATGTAACAGAGCTTTATTCTGAAGCTGAGACAGAAATTTATTCAGATGATCAGAATTTTAATATTTTGTCAATTAATGTTGGTGGGTTAGTTAAAAGATTACAAAGCCCTGATTTTGAAGAATATATCAAAAAATTTGATATAATTTGCATTCAAGAAACTCACTTTGATGCATTTGATACAATAAACATAAATGGATACACTTGTCTCCCTACAATAGTTAGGATCGGTGCAAAATACAGGTCGGGTGGGATTGCCATCCTGGTCAGGAACTGCATTCATGACACAATTCAGATTGTTAAGAATAGTTCTGAAAACTTTTACTGGTTTAAATGTTCACTTTTTTCTACTATTTTGTTTTGCGTTGCATACATCCCGCCAGAGGGTAGTACATATAGTGACATTTCAATATTTGATAACCTAGAATCTGATCTACTAGAACTTAATCAAAATAATTTACAAATATGCCTTCTGGGTGACTTTAATGCAAGAACCGGCAATCTATGTGATTTTGTGACACATGACGATATTATAGAACAATTTTTACAGAGTGACAATCCAAATGATGATTTAAGTAGGTTAACAATAAGTGACCTTGGCTTTTCTAATGAAAGGCACAACTCTGATACCTTTCTAATAAACAATTATGGGAAACGTTTACTAGAACTATGTCGATCATTTAATTTATGCATTGCAAATGGTAGACTCGGTAATGACATGTCTCTTGGTAAGAAAACATGCACAGGTAGCTCAGTTATTGATTATGCAATTCTTTCTCCTTTACTATTCACCGCGGTTAAAGAATTTGATATCTTACCTTTTGAACCAATGTTAAGTGATGCGCATTGTGGTATTCGTCTTTCTTTGTCTTACAATATAGATTTTAACGAACAACAACATAACGACAACACTGAAAATATTACTGTTACAAAAGCCATTTGGAATTCTGAGGCTAAAGAAGATTTTTTGCATTATCTTAATGAGCATGATATAAATCAGTTTGCAACCAAACTTAATGAGGTTTCCCCAAATGATGTTTCATGTGAAGATGTAGAAATCTTGGTGTCTGAGTGCTCTTCGTTGCTTTTTAATGCAGCTGATGCGGCTGGCATGATAAAACACAATACTGTGAAACCTGTTACAAGTAATAAACGAACCCTGAATAAGACCATGAGACGCCCTTGGTTTAATGCAGAATGTCAAAGGCTGCGCACTCAATATAGAAGGACTAAAAATCATAGAAGGCGCGTTAGCAGCGCTGAGAATTTTCAGTTTCTTAATGAATCCAGTAAGGCTTACAAGAAATGTATTAACAAGAATTTTAATGAGTATAAAAAAGACTTTATCAAAAAATTACGCGCTCTAAAGGATTCAGATGCCAAATCTTATTGGAAACTATTAAATCAAGCTGATAGCAGTAATAAAAACACTATTCAAAAGGTTTCTATGGCTGCTTTTGCAGATCATTTCAAAAAGCTCAACACTGTTAATTCAGAAAATTCTGATATGTTGTCAGAGGTGGACCCATCCAGAGTTTCAGATTTCAATCTTATGATTAATACTGAGATTACTGAAAAAGAGGTTCTACAATGTTTAAATAACTTGAAACAAAACAAAGCAAGCTCCTCTGATCTTATTTTGAATGAATTTCTAAAATATTCAAAAACCAAAATGTTACCTGTTTATACAAAATTGTTTAACATTGTCTTTACCTCTGGCTTCATCCCAGAAGTATGGTCTCAGGGGATTATCTCCCCTATTTACAAGAACAAAGGTGATAAAGCTAGCCCTGATAATTACAGGGGAATCACAATTTTGAGCTGCTTTGGTAAATTATTCACAGCTATTTTGAACAATCGACTAAATAAATATCTCGATAACATGAATATTTTATGTGAAGAACAAGCAGGTTTTCGTAAACAATACAGTACCACAGACCATATCTTTAACTTGAAATGTCTAATTGATCTTTATTTATTCAGAGGCAAAAAGTTATATTGCGCTTTTATCGATTATAAAAAAGCCTTTGACTCAATAAATCGAACTTACTTATGGCAGAAACTTATCTCTAATAATATAGATGGTAAAATGTTTAAAATCATTCACAACTTATATGCCAATGCCAAGTCATGTGTCAAAGCAGGTAATTTAAAGTCTGAATCATTTTCGAGCAATGTAGGTGTCCGCCAAGGCGAAAATCTGTCTCCAGTCCTGTTCTCAATTTTTTTAAATGATTTGTCTGAGTTTATATCCCATGCCTACGATGGTTTGGACAATGTAAGTGATATGGCAAAAATTTTACTGAGTGATGAAGATGTTGAAGTTTACTTTAAGCTATATATTTTACTTTATGCCGACGATACGGTTATCTTTGCTGAATCTGGCAGTGAGTTACAAGCTGCTTTAAATGCCATGTTTTTGTATTGTCGATCGTGGGACCTAGAGGTTAACCCAGCCAAGACTAAAGTTACTATATTTAGTAATAGAAAGTTGCAACAGCAACCAGTGTTAACATATAATGGACACGCACTGGAGATAGATGATGGTTTTGTATATCTTGGTGTATTATTTTCCTATAATGGGCGTTTTCAGAAACACAATCAAAGATTAGCTGATCGTGCACGTAAGGCTATGTTTGCTATACTTCGTAAATCTAGGAAGTTACACTTACCAGTAGATTTGCAGCTTCAACTTTTCGATAGCATAGTTACCCCTATTTTACTATATGGATCGGAGGTATCCGGTTTTGAAAATTGCGAAATACTCGAGAAATTATGCACTGAATTTTATAAGATAATACTTAAAGCTAAAAAATCTACACCAAATGTCATCCTATATGGTGAACTTGGTAGATGTCATATTGACATCTTAGCTAAAGCTAGAATGATTGGATTCTGGCAAAGAATTATTAATGGTAAGCCTGATAAAATTTCTTACAAACTTTATAAGATTTTATTGGCTATGCACCAAAAGGATTTTTTTCACTCGAAGTGGCTTTTAAGCATAAAAAATGTTTTGCATGAATGTGATAAGGAACAAGTCTGGTTAGAGCAGAAAACTTCAAAAAGTATCTCAAAGTCTGTTAAGCAGAAACTTATTGAAAACTTTAAACATTCATGGAAGGAATCTATTTTTGAATCCCCCAGATGTTTAAACTATAGAATATTTAAGCAAAATTTTGAATTTGAAAAATACTTCAATATTTTACCAACAGACTTGGCTTTGGCATATTTCCGTTTCAGATCGTTAAACCATAAATTCCCTATTGAGTGGGGTAGATTTGTCGGCATTGCAAGGGATGAAAGAATTTGTAGTTTATGCTTTCTTAATCATCTGGGAGACGAATACCATTATGCGCTTGAATGCTCTTACTTCGAGGATTTGAGAAAACTATATTTACCAAGAGATATGTGTCTGGGTTCTATGAATACATTGAAATTTGAAACACTTATGAACACCAGTGACACTCATGACATTTTTAAACTAGCAAAGTACTGCAAAGAAGTGCTTAAGACATTTCAAGAAATTTTCAAGAATGTATGATTTATCAGTATCTCAGTGATCTCATAATTGTGTTCAGAATCTATCAGTATTTCAGTGATCTCATAAATGTGTTTAGGATATAGTGTTAGGACAGATACCGATAGTGCGACGACTCGTAGTGTTAAAGTTTCGACCCTCTCCCACATGACTTGCTTAGACTGTCCCAACTAAAAACTGTTGCAAAGTTAAATTGTTGAAATTAACATGGAGTGTGTGTATATTGCAGCTGGGAGAGCGTTGGGGCGGGGGCAGGGAGTGTTGATGATCCGCACTCCCTTCTTTTGCCGCGGTGTTTTCCCATACCAATGTTTTCCTAGGCCGTTCTTGCCGGGAACTTCAAAACCTGGTCTTGTCAGGGAGCGAGTTGAAGTAGACATGGTTTTTGTATGTGATTTATTTATGTAAAAGTCAGTTCATTGACCCTTTCCCATACGCGAAAAGTTAGACTGGTCCAATCAGAAAGCTTCTTCATTGACGTACAACCAAGCAGGTTTGACCCTGTTCCTGGCAGCTAAAATTTTGGGTGCTCCAGTTTGAGAGCAGACAACAAAACGGGGGCTAAGAGAAGTTCTATGATTTGTGTACAATGCAGCATGGGTGATGTTGAGGCGGAGGGAGAAACTGCTGATTCTCAGCAGTTTCTTCTTTTTCCTCAATGTTTTCTCTAGCCATTTTCAGCTTGGCATGTCAAAACCCGGTCTTGTTAGGGAAAGGGCTAAATCAATAAGAAACTCATATACGGTATTATAATGTATATTGTAACAACAAAGTTATTGGGACAAAACGAGGGAGTGCTGTTTACCAGCATTTTCTTCTTTTGTCCCAATGTTTTTCACAATATTATTTTACTTGAGACACCAAAACTAGGTCTGTATTGTTGGAAGGGGTTTGCTGAAAGGCCTTCTTGTTGCATTAGTACGCTTTTGAATTTCCAGTATACTTATATTTGGGTAGGCATGCACAAGGGTGCGGACCGGTCTGCACAACGGTGCTGACTGGTCCCCATTCTTGCTGCATGCGTAGAAAATTGCTTGTAATTGGATCCCGGGTCTGGTGTATGCATAAACTGCTCTGATGAGTGTTTGACAGCAGTATTTCTTGTGAATGTAGCAATACATTCACAGGTTTGTCCGAGCAACTCGGTGACAATTTTGTTTTATTTTACAATTTGTAACTTTCCTCTAAGTATTTGTTTGTTGCAAGTTTTGACTTGTACCCCAGCTAGGGGTGAGAGTTGATAATAAAAACCTTCAAAACCTTCAAAACCTTCAAACCTTCACATTTAAACAAAATATAAACATTGTGCCATACGATGTGGTGACAACTGTAATTCAAGAATGAAAAGCACTCTTGGGCAATAACAAAAGAGTAATACATGTACATACGCAACGTTTATAGTCTATTAACAATTTGAATAAAGTTCAAGGCTATATTATATTTTATTTTTGTTAAAAATCATTCTTATTCAACTTTTGGTTTTCTATTTGTGTTGTGACACAAATGTAGTGGTCCTTTTATTCATATTTATGAATAATATAAAGTTGTAATTGCAATATGGTGCCAATAAAACGAAACAAATTGGAACAAAGTTAAAGGGAGGTAATATACAAGTCACAGGGTTCCAACTCTATTTTTTTATGTAAAATTCCAGTCCTTTTCCAGGATTCTTTTTTTAAAATTCAAGGTCTTCAAAGACCGTTTTAATGTCTGTTTATTTCCATTAAACACAGCTACGACTATGGTATTAAAGCTATCGCAAGTTGTGTTAGTTATGATCTTTCATCAACCTGTTTGTAACGAGCATTTAAAGGGACGTTTCATTCTAATTTCATTTTTTTTTAAAGTAGACTATGTCTTGATGCCAAGATTGGTTATTCTAATGAGTATAAATACTATTGAGCTTTTGTGATCACCTTGTGTCCGGCGTGCGTCGTGCGACGTGCGTCGTGCGTTGTGCGTCGGAAGTCGTCAACAATTTCTTTAAACATCTTCTCCTCCATAACCACTGGGCCAATCCTAACTAAACTTGGCAGGCATGTTCCCTGGGTGACCCTTTTCAAAATTTGTTTTCAAATGTTTGATTCGTCAAAAAATGTGGGCGTGGCAGGGCGGGGCTTATCAGACTTAGAGAAATTGTTAAATAATCCTTCAAAAATCTTTTTCTCTTTAACCATTGAGTTAATTTTTACCAAAGTTGGCAGAAATGTTCCTTGGGTGACCCTTTTCAAAACTTGTTTTCAAATATTTGATTCGTCAAAAAATGTGGGCGTGGCAGGGCGGGGCTTATCAGACTTAGAGAAATTGTTCAATAATTCTTCAAAAATCTTCTTCTCCTTAACCATGTAGTAAATTTCTACCAAAATTGCCAGAAATGATCCTTGGGTGACCCTTTTCAAAATTTGTTTTCAAATTTTTGATTCGTCAAAAAATGTGGGCGGGGCAGGGCGGGGCTTTTCAGACTTTGAGAAATTATTAAATAATTCTGTAAAAATCAAATGTTGATTCAATTTGTACCAATCTTGGCTGGAATGTTCCTTGAGTGACTGTCTTTACTGCATGTTGATTAATTTTTGATTTGTTTAAAAATGAGGGCATGGCAGCCTTGGCAGGGTAGGGCTTATCAGACTTTGAGAATTTGTTAAATAATTCTTCAAAAATCTTCTCCTCCTTAACCAATGAGTCAATTTTTACCAAAATTGGTAGAAATGTTATTTGGGTGAACTTTTTATGCCCCCGTATCGAGAGATCGGGGGCATATTGTTTTACTCGTGTCCGTCTGTCTGTCTGTCTGTCCGTCTGTCTGTCCGTCCGTCCATCCGTCCGTCCGTCTGTCTGTCCGAAAACTTAACATTGGCCTTTTCTCCAAAAGTATTTGACATACAAAGCTCAAATTTGGTATGCAACTTCCTTTCAATGATATCTATCTGTTCCATGCAGTTTGACCTTCCTCAAGGTCATCTGTTAACCCTTATCAACCCTTTACAGTCTTTACTCTACGAAAACTTAACATTTTAGAAAAATGGCCATTTCGGGGGCATTAGTGTTTCACAAACACATCTTGTTCAAAACTGGATTTCAAATTTATGATTCGTCAAAAAATGTGGGCGTGGCAGGGCGGGACTTATCAGACTTAGAGAAATCATGAAAAAAATCTTTAAAAATCAACCATAGGTCAAATTTGAACCAAACTTGGCAGACCTGTTTCTTGAGTTACTGTTTTCAATGTGTTCATGAATTTTTGATTTGTCAAAAAATGTAGGCGTGGCAGGACATGGCTTATCAGGACAGGGCTTATCAGACTCATTATACAATTCTTTGAAAATTTTCTTCTCCTTAACACAATCAAATACACAAAGAACTCAGGTGAGCGATATCAGTGCCTTTCAGGCACTCTTGTTTTAAGTTGTTGCCAATAAGCGAAAACACGCAATTAAAGTTGAGACATAATCGATAAATTGCATATAAATCCGAACTGTTGTCCACAACAATTTGTTCAATTTTAACACAAAAATATAAATTTCTCGTAAACGGCTTAATATTTTGGCTTGAAATTTTCAGAATTTTCATAAGGAAATATGCCCTTTCAGAGAAAAATAAAAGTTAAATTTATGACAAAAAATTCTGAAATGTCACTTTAAACCTTTCCAGCACAAGACCGGATTTTAGAGTCCCTATTGGAAAAGGCTTGAGAAAACATTGATGCAAAAGAAGAAAATGCTTATAATCAGCATTTTCTCCTTTTGCCTCAATATTTTCTGGGGTATTTTGTTTTCATTGTTCTTCTTTAAAAACAACCACTTTGTCATCTGCAGCAGCTTTAAAATTGGAACATACCAGAATTTTGTTCTTTGGGAAAGGCCCCGGGTTAAGCCACAGGCATAATTTCTTTCACAAATTTTTCACCGATATGCTGTTTACCCCAAGATTCGTGGATCTTAACTTGAAATATTGTCTGTGCACAATAGTTTATGAAATTCTCGCCACCTTCATTCATAGATCAATTAAAAAACATAAAATCTTTAATTTGCAATAAGAATTTTACTTAAAAACAATAATAGATTTTTGTAAATGACATTATTCTGAGTTGCATTGAAGATAAAGGTCGTCCATCTTTTTTCTTGTTGATTTCGTGGATACTGATTAGACCTCATTTTCTCGTAAATTAGAAGTATAAACAAACAACAGAATCACAGAAGAGCGAGTCTAGATAGACTTGCATCAATTGGTGCACAGTAATGATGGGGAAAGACGATTTTCTTTGAAGACATTGCTACCAAACTATACCCCTAGTGCAGAACTTTTGTTTCAAAGTGAGAAACTGTTCATAGATAGGTCAACCACCAATGGGTTTAAAATCGTTAACCTAAGTGGGCGAGCAGCTGGAGGCTCGGTAAGGGTGTTGTGGTAGTACTGGTTAGAGAAACAACAGGAATCCATGGTTAGGTGATCCAGCCGCCGCGATATGACCCTGGCAGTTGAAAACGGCGTAAAACCCCAATAAACTATATTAAAAAACTGAACGCATTTACACGCATTAGATTCGTTTCGTATCGTAGGTGTTGTTATTAAATCTCGTGACTACGGCTTGATTTAGGCCGTAGTTACGAGATTTTATAGACATAGACAATTTTATTTGACGTAAGGTGTTTCCAGCTTCTAGTCATACAAAGTGTACAAATTTTACAATATACAATTTACAAAAAAAAACAAAAAAAAAACAAACAAACAAAAAAACAAAAAAACATGGCATTATATAGAATGTTTAAATGTTTCTGGCAAGTTAATATGATAAAGTTAGAAGAGAGATGAAACTAAATTGACAAAGAAGAAATCGCTATTGCAATATGCTTATACTATGAGTATTTGATAATTTGATAATTATAGTGCAGTCGCTCCTCTTTAGACCTATCCATCTGTCAAATCAAATACATGTAATTTAAACCTCTCCCGTACATAAAAAATGGCCTGCTTTGACATTTTTTTTCTTTATAGAAATGGGTTTTGAAAACATTGAGGTAACGGATGCAAATGTTGTTGACCAGCATTTGCTTCCGCTGTCTCAACGCTTTTTATATTGTATACAAGCCGCTCTATATCAACGCCCGTGTTTTCGTCTGCAAAGTATTTAACATTGAAACCTTTTCAATTTCTGCAGCTACAGTTGGCGCCAGAATAACCCATCTTTGCATCAAGACATACTTTCAAAATTTAAATTTGATTGTAATGTCCCTTTAAAACATTATGTACATCGTACAAATGCGCTCACAATTAAGGACGTTTGCGCCTATGCACATCAAAAAGGACTGTCTGTCAGAAATGCATTGTATTCAGACATTATAAAATATTTAAAGTTATTAAAATAATATTTCGCGACTTTGTTTCTGCTTTTTTATTCCAATATATCACCTGTTCTTTAATTTACAACGCCGCCTAGCGGCATACCGTAAAACGTCATTTTTTCGACGTTGACGGCCTATAATACTCCGACAGGGGACCAATTTCAAATAAAAAATACATGTATCGACTAATATTTCAATTTACATTTCCGAACATGTCTCATAAATGTCGAAAGACGCACGTATTTTTTACGACGGACGTTTTCTGAATACAACTCAGGGCAAATAAAATCCCGAACAAACGCTAACGGACGGCATTTGAACGTTCACAGACAAAAAATCGAACGCTGACGTGCATAGGCGCGAACGTCCTTAATAATAAAGATTCGGATCAAAACTCAGGTGATTAAAATGGATTTTCTAAAACAACATTATTTAGTGCGCCAAATATTAACGGAATCGGTCTTATAGGAAACGATTTTATATAGTAAGCCTTGATGTAATTTAGGGGGAAAAGTATTTCTTATTTGTTGCTATAAAATCTCATAACTTAGGCTTTTTTTAAGCCGTATATATGAGAGTTTTTTTTAAAGATATCGACGATTATCGTACATAAACGTAAAACCCAGTCTATTTTAGCACAAAATTCATTGCCATTTTAGAACAGCATATTCGACGTATTTTGCAACGTTTGATATGAACGTCAATCTTGACTAAAGAAATAACAACGTAGTCATTCTATTTTTAGATCTGCGCGTCGAACTATCGACTTCAGTTGCACGATCTGCACGTGCATATTGACTGTACAAAATGCAAACCTAGTAGATCTATTTTTAGAACAGCGCCACAATCGATCGGCTCTAGTTCCACGATCTGCACGTGCATCACGATTAAATTACGGGTAGATCAAAGATACATGCATGAATGGTCTAAAAATAGTTCAGCATGCCTAACGCTTTTTAAAACTCTAAATCAGACGAATCTAATATTTTGACTGCATTACACAAGTGAAATGTAATGGGCTTATCATCTAATGGCAATGAATTTTAGGCTAAGAATAGACAGAGTTTACCGTTATGTTTTGACAAACTGTCGGTGTTTTTATGAAAGCTCGTAACTACGGCTTGAATCAAGTCGTTGTTACGATATTTTTATAACAGCATCTACCAAATATTAGGCCTATTGTTTGTACGAAATTATTTCACAGTTAATTTGATAAAACCGTTCCCTATAGTATTCAACATTTTTTCTATCCGTCCTTTCTGTCAATGGTTTCTCATGCAGTTTTATAAGTTGTGTTTAAAAAATGCCAAATTATGAGCGTTCCACCTTATCAGCCTAGATAAGAGAACCCACCCCCGGTCCCACTGAGTCCGATTTCCAAAATAATCGTAGTGCCTCGGGAGAGCGCATTGTCACCGATTCACTACGAATTTGAGCCGATTTTTTCCCGTTCATCCATGGATGGGGTGCATTTTCTAGACCAGTTTGTTCCGTTGCCGTATTTCATTGGCGAGAATCGGGAGTATTCGTAGTACATCGCCGTTATTCATTCTTCATCGCCGAAGTTTATATGGCCAAATAGGCAAAATATGTCTCCGATATTCTCGATTTACTAACCCGAACAACTACGATTTAGTAGGCTACGAGGTGCACTGATTTTACCACGATTTGCAATGTCGGGGGTAAGAATTTCGCATGTTGAAATTTTTGTCACGATTTATTTTTCATCCTGATTTGCTGCCAATTTCAATCAGGATAAATTACGATTCTCTCGAAGCTACTCGATTTCCTTCCGACTTCGAAATTTTCGAAATCGGGCTCAATGGGACCGGGGGGAAAGACATGGAACTTTATCCGGCTGCAAGTACATGCAGATTTATGTATCCTAGATCTAAGTTATTTTCAAATGAAATTCATATAGATCTGGATCTAGATCTAATCTTGCAACAATCACCGTACAACAGAATACAATATGAAACAGATCTACATGGGAATGCATTGAGACACAGGCCCGTAGGAAGCAATTTCATATTGGGGGGGAGGGGGGGGGCTAAAGCCATTGTCATGAATATTGGGGGGGGGGCTAATTTGGATTTTCCCAAAATTTTCAGAGTAAAATTAAGAAAATTTGGCATTTATGGCCAACATTGAGGGGGGAGGGGGGGGGGGGCTTAGCCCCCCCCACCCCCCCCCCCAGCCCCCCCTGTTCCTACGGGCCTGAGACAAAAGAAAAAAATGCTGATGATCAGCATTTTCTCATATTGCCTTTATATCACGGTGGGTAACCCACGTGACTTTTTGGAAGCGTACACACGGAAAAATCGCCCGCTTCAAGGTATGTTTTGTTTAATTTCTCAGCTTATACTCTACGGATTTTGAAGAGATAAAGTGCACGTAACGCGCCTTTGAGAGGGCTATTCCCGGCTCTTACTCACTCTGCCCGAAATCCAGTGGTTTCTTCAAACATTCGAGCCAAAGTTTCTTTAAATGCAAACCGAACGCGGGAAGCGTTCACATTTATAGTCCTAATTGTCCAGTTTTAGCTTTACCAGCCCATTTACACGAACGAATTGTGTACGCACGTACCGTCTAGTAAATATGTTCTTTAAAAATCCAAGGGTTTTGGTCAGAAAAGCGTTAATTATGATGTGATCATTAAAATAACGAAATTGGAAGCGTACACATCTGATTCAAAATGGTAAGCGTACACACACAATACACTGAGAAGGGAAGCGTACACTCTGTTGGTTTTTGGGTTGGTCGCATAGTCGCTGATTTAGTCACCTATTAACAGACCTTTACACAGCACGGTGGAGATTGTGCATCGCGGGGTGGAAAAGAACTAAGGCAAAACTTGACCTGCTTCAGGTAAGAAATTGTGCAATAAATTTATTTATTTCTGTGTGGATTTTCAAGTGGAGTGTTGCAGTTCCTCTGCTGTATGAGTCATAAATGAATATAGCTTAAAAATGATCCCAATAGACCAGAAAAGACGACACAAGGGTCAGGACATACTTCTGCTTGGTCTGGATCGAATTTGGGAAAAGTACTAGACGTTATCAATTAAGTCACACACCAGAGGAAAGAGATCAGTAATGTGGGGTACATGCAAAAATCCGCTCACAAATTGACGCAGAATTAAGAAAGTTATTGCACAATTTCTGGCCTGAAGCGATGCTATTTTGGCTGCAGTATTACCATTTTTCTCTCTAGCCGGTTGGGATTTTTTTTATAAAGTAAAATAACTTTACAAATATGTCATACATTTGCATTAATCCGCTTGAAATTTGACGTAGAAATAAGAAAGTTATTGCACCCACAATTTCTTACCCGAAGCTGGGGTAATTCAAGCCGTGGTTACGAGATTTTATATCGACACCGATGGTTTATCAAAATATAACGGCAAACCCAGTCTATTTTTTCCAGTATATTTTTCGTAGCTCAAATTCATTGCTATTGATCACAACGAAATAATATTGATGAATGCAATTTTTTCATGCTGGTATGAAAAAGAAAATCTAATCACACTGTATGAATCCACGAAGCGGTTCATACAAAAGTGTGATTACATTTTCTTTTTCATACCTGCATGAACTCCGTAAATAAAATTTCATTCATTTCTTATAACTTGATAGTCTAAGACTAAAAAATAATGCGGCGTAAGTCAATGTTTGACAGGGAAAGTAGTTCTGGCATTTTTGTTCATGGAGGTATAGTCTGTCGGTTATAACAGTATACTTGTATACAAACACTAAAAAACAAATACTAGTATAGGTCGGTATGTACATCCGCGTGTTTTGAATTATTATTTATGCCAACAGTGTGGAATGGAAAGAGTGTACCCTGGAGTGAAAGAAACTGCTTGTTGGCATCCATGTACCGGCGTCAGATTTTCGTGACGTCACGGTAAAGAACGCGATTCCCTGGTGAAGTTAAGATATAAAAATCAAATTTAATGATAAAATCCAACGATTGAGTTTTAAGATTTAGCATATTATAAATCCGATATGATTCTGCACACCACCATGTAATTGTTGTATGTTTACTTTCTATGGTAGCCGCGTCATACAAAAAGGGTGTAAAAACAGTTTTTCGGCTCGTGTAGCTCGAGATCTGCATTATTTGTTTTTATTTAAATTGAATATTAAAGCTAGTTAATTGCCAAATAAAATGCAGAAAACGCCGAGCCATTATCTAACAACGCAAATGTTTACGCGAACAACCGAACTCGCCTATACCGGACTTTGTAAGAATAATTGGTCAAACTTCAACCTCAAGGTCACGAAGTCAAACGTCATGGTCTCAAATGAAAGCTTTTAGCAAGAGGTATCCATGGATGAAATATGAATGTTGTATCTCTAATAATGCGTAAGATATAGGTTATGTTAAAGTGTCTGAAAAGTGGGTCAAACTCCGAGGTAAAGGTCACGAATTCAACAACCATGGTCCAAAATGAAATGCACTGACAATAGGATTTTATGTATGAAATATCAAGGTTCTATGTGTAATATGGGTATTTATTTTGAAAAGGAGATCAAACAACACAGTCACGAGGTCAAATGTCATGGGCTCAAAGGAAAGGTCTTATCAGAAGTTATCCACGTGGGTAATATATAGACTCGATCTCATATAGTTATGAGAAATAGACCAGGTTAACATCTTGGCTATGTGACCGAGGTTGACTCCAATGCGGAAATTTTGAATGTAATATACAGGTTAGCCCAAGAAATACTATCAAAGATCCAAGTCGAGTGCTAGAACTTTTGCCAAGTATCTGGTGTGGAACAATATCAAAATTCCAAATGACGCATTGGTATGACACAGATTCCTGAAAGACTGCTTTTGTAGGAGGGAGTTGGTTCTGACTGAAACTGTTTTCGGTGGAACAACCACCACCTCAAAGCATTAAGAGGAGAAATATCTTAATCTGGATGATACAACTGATATGCAGAACGTTCCCTCGCAGCAAATACTATTCCACACAGTGTATGGCCACATGCAATTGCATTAAGCGCGTTTAAGATTCCAGTGTCTGCCATTTGAAACGCCTTCCATGAAAACGTCTTTCTTTTTCCACAATCGGACTCTGCATTATCTGCACCGATAAAAACGTTTACAGATGGGATAACCTCAGCAACATTGCAGTCAATTACATTGACGCGCAACATTCAAATGTCGCTTTTTAGTAACGTTCAATAATATCTGAACGTAGCTGAAGGGTCACAACAGAATTTCACAAGGAATTTCGATACCGGTATGCAGTTGTATTCGAACAAGAACAACTGTGAATCCATTTCTCAGGCCCGTAGGAACAGGTAGGGGCGGGGGCTAGGGTCGAAAATGCCGAATGTCCCTTATTTTACACTGAAAATTAAGGGAAAATCCAATTTAGCCCCCCCCCCCCCCCAATATCCAGACACAGAGATTCAGCCACCCAAATATGAAATTGCTTCCTACGGGCCTGTTTCTAAACTACATAAAACGTTTGCTTACACCATTAACGTTTTCAATTTATTACGAACACGTACACGTCTTCCCAACCCCACCCCAAAATGTCCTATCATGTTCTCTTTAGATGACAAATCGGAGCAGCGAGCTCGAAACGGGAGGACATCAACGTTGGTCTCACGTAGAATACCCCTGACTCCAGCCCAGTCAAGTCTGGCACTTGCATGGTGTGGCATGAAAGGCATTACGTACAACGTCCGGTCAACGTCCAGCACGCACCCGACTGCGCAGACCGGTGATTTGTGTGGATAATCTAGGTTGAAATTCATGAAGAAGTCACTCGCAGGTGCTGGTGCCGATATGGAACGATTATATTGTGATGCTATTGTGAAGTTATGACGGCCATCATGTGGTGGCGTTTGTCCTTGAACGGGCCTACATGTATTTCCCAGGACAGGAATGTCTCACAAGGTTTTCTCAAATGGTTACTTATGCTTTGAGAAACGTAAAACGAAATGAAAACTCTTTAGCGCTGGTTCTGCCACGTAACACTACCACAGCGATATAACGCACTTTTAACGGAAGTCCATTGTGTATTCTCGTATGGTTTCTGACAAATTCTTGAACGGCTTTCAACTTAGTGGCCAAAAACAAGTAAGACCAAGTTCACAGCAAAATATTCTACAGAATAATGGTTGGTATACATGAATGCCATGGTGGGCATAGAAACCGGAAATGCTTACCAGAAATATTAGACGCATGTGATAGCGGTATAAAATGCTTGTGTTTGTACTCTTTGGTGATAACCAATCTGATAAACGTGTGATTTTTAGCGAGCCGGGACTTTATGTCCGGGGAGCTAATGTCACAGCCCTAGTTGTCGGCGTCGCGTCGCGTCCCGTCCCGTCCCGTACCGTCCCGTCCCGCCTTCACTTGAAAAACTTTAACCTGGTCTATATCTCAGGCACTATTAGAGATACAGCCTTGATATTTCATACATAGATACATCTCGACAAGACCTTTCATTTGGGACCATGACCTTTGGCCTTGTGACCTTGACCTTGGTGTTTGACCTACTTTTGAAAAACTTTAACCTGGCCTATATCTCAGGCACTATTAGAGATACAGCCTTGATATGTCATACATAGATACATCTCGACACGACCTTTCATTTGGGACCATGACCTTTGACTTTGTGACCTTGACCTTGGAGTTTGACCTACTTTTGAAAAACTTTAACCTGGTCTATATCTCAGGCACTATTAGAGATACAGCCTTGATATTTCATACATAGATACATCTCGACAAGACCTTTCATTTGGGACCATGACCTTTGGCCTTGTGACCTTGACCTTGGCGTTTGACCTACTTTTGAAAAACTTTAACCTGGCCTATATGTCAGGCACTATTAGAGATACAGCCTTGATATTTCATACATAGATACATCTCGACACGACCTTTCATTTGGGACCATGACCTTTGACTTTGTGACCTTGACCTTGGAGTTTGACCTACTTTTGAAAAACTTTAACCTGGCCTATATCTCAGGCACTATTAGAGATACAGCCTTGATATTTCATACATAGATACATCTTTACAAGACCTTTCATTTGGGACCATGACCTTTGACCTTGACCTTGGAGTTTGACCTACTTTTGAAAAACTTTAACCTGGCCTATATCTCAGGCACTATTAGAGACACAGCCTTGATATTTCATACATAGATGCATCTCGACAAGACCTTTCATTTGGGACCATTACCCTTGACCTTGTGACCTTGACCTTGGAGTTTGACCTACTTTTGAAAAACTTTAACCTGGCCTATATCTCAGGCACTATTAGAGATACAGCCTTGATATTTCATACATAGATACATCATCTCTACAAGACCTTTCATTTGGGATCATTATCCTTGACCTTGTGACCTTGACCTTAGAGTTTGACCTACTTTTAAAAAAATGCTGTTTTTGTGACAAGCTCCCGTATAGGCGAGCTACGTTGTCCGCGGACAACTCTTGTTAAACATACTATTGCTTTTAGAGATTTATTTACACATTGTTGCTTATTACTATGTTTACCAAATTTGACCGTGTCAGGAAAATGACGTTATTTTGCGAATACGGCGTTGAACCTGAAGTGCCAACAACTGATCCCTGTTACAGGACCCTACTATGATTACGAAAACAGTTGTTGGCACAAATATCAATAATTCAAAACACGCGAACCCCTAATTTTGAACATACCGACATATACTATCTAGGGATTGTTGCATTTTCACCTTTGACCCCTTGATAAATGACTCGGAACAGCATGTACAACTTACACAAATGATTAGATATGTATTATGGAAATATTCAAATTACTTTATGTTCGGAAAACTGTGATAAAATGTACATATTTACCATGAACACAAAATTTAAGTAAAAATATAAATTTCGACCATGTCTGGAAAATGACTAAATTTAGCAAATATGACGCGGAACCAGACATGCCAACAACTGATTCCAGTTACAGGACCCTTTTGTGCGTACAAAAACAAGTGTTGGCACAAATAATAAATCAAAACACGCGGACCCCGAATTTTGTACATACCGACCTATACTATACATAGTTTTAACATTTTCCAAACCATTTACTATGAGCTATACGAGCGAATTAATGTCCTAATTCTTTTATTCCCAAAAGAGGAAGTGTTTGTGTAGGGCCTTTTATCAACAACAAGAAGTAAAGTGTTTGTATACAAGTCTACAGTTTTAGCCGATGAGTTATATGACAATTTTTTCTCAACCAATCGGAACTCCCGGATTTTAATGAAATAAACAAATTATATGACCCTCAACTAACGGAATCTGCACACGTAAATTAAATTGTTCCGTGCTAATTTTCACAAAGATTTATTTATGTTTTCATATTATAATTGAAATGGTAGAATTTCTACCGTAGTCTTTTGTTATCTAACTATTGTTCTTAATTAGGCTTCTCAATAAATAATCCACTCGGGCTATCGCCCTCATAGATTATTAATTGTACCGTTGTACACAGAACTGTTGTTGAATGACGATAGATCACGGTAGAAATTCGACCATTTCTTAAGCATGCACACCAAGAGGCTTAACTTCTTTTGGACTAAATAAACAATGTTTCGAATGAGATATGATCTTAGCTGTTGAGCAGGACGTAAAAATCCATTCAATCCAATTTCTTAAAGTGACATTTCACATTCATTTCAGTTTCTAAAAGTATGTCTTGTTGCAAAGATTGTTTATTCTAATGCGTAGAAATGCTATCAGTTTTTCGAAGTTGTTATTTATAAGCGAAAAATACGCCTTTAAAGTTGAGCCACAAATGGCAAATTCTATATAATTCTGAACTGTTGTCCACAGCAATATGTTTAGTTTTAGCACAATATTTATTTCTCGTATTACTAAACGGTTCAATATTTTGGCATGGAATTTTCAGAATTTTCATTTGAAAAGATGCTCTTTTAGATAGAATAAAAGTAAAATTTATGTAAAAATAATTGTGAAATGTCACTATAAACTGAAGCTGTTATACGCCATAAATGTAGCCATTATCAATAAAATATGGTTTTATTTTAGTTATATTTGATTAGAAATATTACCCAGCACTTGAAAAAGGGAAACACATCGGTGTGTACGCTTCCCTTCTCAGCGTATTGTGTGTGTACGCTTACCATTTTGAATCAGATGTGTACGCTTCCCATTTCGTTATTTTAATGATCACATCATAATTAACGCTTTTCTGACCAAAATCCTTGGATTTTTAAAGAATATATTAACTAGACGGTACGTGCGTACACAATTTATTCGTGTAAATGGACTGGTAAAGCTAAAACTGGACAATTAGGACTATAAATGTGAACGCTTCCCGCGTTCGGTTTGCACTTAAAGAAACTTTGGCTCGAATGTTTGAAGAAACCACTGGATTTCGGGCAGAGTGAGTTAGAGTCGGGAATAGCCCTCTAAAAGGCGCGTTACGTGCACTTTATCTCTTCAAAATCCGTAGAGTATAAGCTGAGAAATTAAACAAAACATACCTTGAAGCGGGCGATTTTTCCGTGTGTACGCTTCCAAAAAGTCACGTGGGTTACCCACCGTGTTTATATTATGGAAGGGAATATCCGCCAGGACATGCATGCTTCTTTATATTTGCACGGATCAAACACTATCAAGGTAAAAATCTACCGGTCTATTACTTTATATTCCCTTTATATTCCTTATTAAGAAAACTAAGCAATACACAGCTTTTACTTATTTTTTTAGATAAAAAATCTAATTACTATAATTTTTTATGCAAATTTATATATTTAATATTAGTTTATATACTTCAAGTGCTTCTGTAAGATATAAAATATTTGAATTGAAAATTATTGTCAGAGTTTTATATAAACAAGTTTTTCGCCGTTAGGAACAGCTTACCAACGTCAATCAAAAATGAATCATCCATTTCGACGTTCAAAACCAGTGTCCGCAAATATTTACTGGAGTCTTTATATTGTCCAGCAAGATTAACCCGGGACATCTGCATATGTAATGACCCCACTTCGGTCATGTTTTGTTTAGACGCTCAACTAACGGACTTTGCACACGAAAATTAAGTTGTCCCGGGTTAATTTTGGTGGACAATAACAATGATTTGTACAATCTCTTTATCTGTGATATTTTGCATTTGTCTTTATCTAAAGCCATGTTCATTTTATTCGTGATAACTTAATTTAGTCATTTTAATTGTGATAACTTGATTTAACTTAATAACTCAATTTAGTAATGTTTGATTCGCCTCTCTGTGTCAGCCACATCCAGACATGGGTCCACAATGGAAATAAGAGATCACGGATCTCTTTTTTGTGTCAACCCAGGTTTGGATGGGGCAGACATGGGTTATATAACATACTGTGATACTTTTTACCATTATGTTTAATAACAAGTACCATGTATTGTCATCATCTTTTACCAAATAAAATCTATCTATCTATCTATCTAGGCTCGGGTCAGAAATAAAATTCCAATGAAAACCTCGACGGTTTATCTGTACATAACAGTAAAGCCAGTCTATTAACAGCGCAACATTCAGATGTTGACATAACGAGTGTCAGCTGTATAGATAGACAACGACCTGTGAACGATTAAAAATCAGTGAGTCTAAACTGACAGGGAAGTGGGATTTCGGATGACTTCGGTTTTTGATTTAGATGACTTCGGTTCTTGATTTGGATGACTTTGGTTCTTGATTTGAATGACTTCGGTTCCTGTGATTTGATTTCAATAATTATTTGTTCACTCTTTCATTATGCTTCATAGCTCAATCGGTTGGCGCTTTCTGCTTTTGGTTGGTTTAGTTATGTCTAGATAAATCTTCGAGGTTTTAATAAAATCTTTTTTTTTTCTATGATCGCATACATGTGTGCGATTTACATAATTTTATTATGTTTTATATTGTTAATTAATCTTTTCCCACAAAAAACTGATTCAAGTCATAGTTATGAAATTTTATAACACCAATGACGGGTTATCAAGACATAACCGTAAACCCAGTCTTTTCTAGTTTTGCGAAATTCCACTGATGTCGCTTTTTTGAAGCAAATACATCAACCAATTCAACATTACAGAAACAGGAAAAATGTTGAAGGTGCCGTAAAGCCCATAACAGTTTACTTAGAGGGACACATGCTAGGTTGTCGGACATGGAACATGTAAAAAACATATTCAAAAAGTATCTTATGGAATTGCCAAAGTGCATAGCTAGATTATTTCTGTCCAAGGAAATTTCAAATGAAGTTCATTTCTTCTAAATCAAGTCTATATATAATTAGTTGAAAACTTGGAGCCTGCGGTAAAATTGTTCTTTTTAGTCCTAGATGATGCAATGCACCATAACAAAATATTGGTATTGTTATAGACGTAACTCAAGCCGTAGTTACGAGATTATATATAAACGGCATAATAGGCCTGTCCCACCTAACCGAATAGTGGCACCGAATTCGTACCGAATGTCAAGTGCGAAATTCGCAGTGTTCGTTGTCATTTTTATTCGGTGAACTTTGGTTTTCAACAATTGTGTACCGACCATACACCGAACACGCAACGAACTTGTAGCGAATGTGTCGAACAGCCAACGATGTTTCTCCGAAATATACCCCCAATTTTTTCCCAAACATCAACGAACCCCTACCGTTTGAGTAACGAATATAACGTCATATTCGAAATGGCATCGTCAGGATCGGTGTCTTCGTTAGCGGTTCGTTTAACCTTTTCGGCCAGATCGGTAAAGAAACGCACCTTCATCGGAGTGCAAACGCTAGTCCTTCGGTGAGATCAAAACGAACATACTGTTCAGGAATTCTTCTGCGAATTATTACCGACACCAAAACGAAAGTAACGAATGCCAGACGCAAGCCTACCGATCCCTCTGCGAACGATTACCGAACTCATTCCGAAATTTTGAATCGCTGTATTCGTTGAAAAATTTTGTGCATGCTCAAAAACTTTTTTAGGCGTCTGCGAACACCGCGTAATGTCGACGAAAAGCACCGAATGGCACCGTAAACATACCGAACAAAAACCGTTGGTGGAACGAACCTTTAACGAATACACCGAATTAAGTTCGGTACGCATTCGGTGTAAATATTCGGTGAGGTGGGACAGGCCTATAACGCCCACGGTTTATCACTACATAACAGTGAACCAAGTCTCCTTTTAACACAAAATTCATGGCATAACCCAATTATTTTGCTGTTTGGGTAGGGTTAATGTGATGTAGTCACAAATTTCCGAGTTAAAAGCGTTAGACAAGATCATCTATTTTTAGAAACTTAATGCATGTATGTTTGACGCAAACATAATTTCATCGTGATGCACGTGCAGATCGTGCAACTAAAGCCGATCGTTAAATTAGCTGCTCTCAAAATAGAACATCGAAGTTTGCATTTATACTATCAAGATGCACGCGCAGATCGTGCAACTAACCTCGATAGTTCGTCACGCAGTTTTAAAGCCTCTCTTGCAACCGGTCGCACGTGCTCCTGCATGCGGTCTGCGTCTAAAACGTACGTTTAGTCGTGCGATGCACGTACGTGCAACGTACAATTTTGCTGGACGCAACCACGACGCAGACTCAGATTTAACACGTTGGCTAAGATTCAAATTTAAGTAAATCAAATTATACACATTTTTACTACGTTTGATATTAATTGTTTGATATAGTTAACCTAAGTGGGCGAGCAGCTGGGGGCTCGATAAGGGTGTTGTGGTAGTACTTGTTTGAGAAATAACAGGAATCCATGGGTAGGTGCTCCAGCTGCCGCGATATGACCCTGGTAGTTGAAAACGGCGTAACACCCCAATAAACTCAAACCCTGATTATTGTGGTAAAAAAAGCCGTAACTCCTTTTTTTCACAAGGATCTTGTGCCGGTTATGGAGGGATGCAGATTTGCAGAACCATATGATGCATATGCTTGTGTAGCTAAGATGTTCTGGTCAATGAAAATCTTATTTGGAAGAAACCAAAAACATGGGCCTAATTGCTGTGTCTTGTTATCACTTTAGTTGTAAGAAATAAGGCTAGGAAATATTGAGGCAAAAGGTGAAATTGTTTGTAACCAGTTTTTTCTCCCTTTTCCGTAATGTTTTCTATTAGACACATCTAAAGCAGGTCTTGATTGGGAACGGATTAACCCATCACCAAACGACACGAATCTTAGTCCGAAATGGAAGATCCTGCAGACGACAGTTTCAATTGAATGGAATCACTAATTTCTAGGTCTTTTTTGATGACAAACATTGTTGGAAATGAAGAAATTGCTTGTCACATCCAGTTTTTTTTATTTACCACGATGTTTTCCTGTTCTCCACGACCATTAATTTGTGTGTGTGTGTGTGTGGGGGGGGGGGGCTGGGGGGGGGTCAAAAATAGCCATAGTGTTCTAATGGGTTAAAGAGTGTCGGACTGCAGAAAAACTGTATGACATTTCGAGATACGTTGTTCTTACATCTCCTGGAATCGAATGGACATTCATAGTGACACATTTAAGCATATCTTCGGTGTAATTGCAAAACCACGTAACTCAATCTGAAGTTACGCGGTTTTGCAATAACATCGACGCTATATTGGCTTTTGCAAATGGGATAAGTGTAAAATATAGCCAATAAAATATCGAAGCAAAAGCAGAGATTGCTGATTATCATTTGTTTTACCTTTTGCTTGAATGTTTTCTATCAGGCACTTGATAACCAGGCATTGTTCGTTAATGGACAAAATACTGAATGGAATTCGAATCACTGCATAATCTGCAGAAATACGTCTGTCCTACATCTGCTGGACTGTCACATTTCATATATATTAAAAACCCATGTTAAGTTTATGTACTCGTACGCCCTTCTAGCTATGCGCACCTTAATTTTTTCAAGTGTTATTTAATGCATTGCTTTAGTATGGTAAATACTTTCATTAATGTACATGTAAAGGGTGATAAACAGTATTGACATTTAAAACAATAAAGTATCTATTATCTCCCTTGTACATTAACTTTCATGGCATGTTAATCCTAATTCAACGTATGATATCCCTTTACCAAACGACAGAATTTCAGCGTGTTCGAATTTCAAAGCTTGTGTACCTGGCTAATTATTTGTGGACAAAGATTGTATTTGTATACTTAATTGAACAGCAAAAAGGACCTCTACGGATAAGGCGAGAAATCTCCCTAAAAGGCTCAAATGGAAAAGTCATTTTTCAAAACATGCAAATTGATTATTATTTCGAACTGTTTTGTTAGATATGTATCTAAATCATATGAAAACTGATTTTGTACGATTGAAACGATTCGACAGGTACAGATAACTCTTGGTTTCTGTACCTACCCCCAAAATTACATTTTCTTACCCCACCGTTATTCATTAAACCAGATTTAAGTTTTCTTTAGTTTTATATGCAAAACATTTTCTGTAAATGTAAGGACAATTGGTGTTGAAATCATAAACTATTTTTCGATTTGTCCTTAATGTGCATGCGCAACATTGAAACGGGTTTAAAGGCGAAATCTTCCCGCCAAAATTATGGCATATGGTATATGAGTACTATCTTTAGTATAAAAGTACGTTCCCCCCGTGACCCAGCAAATCCTTTTTACCAAGGAAGCCTATGATCCAGTTACACAACATATGTCAATGGGAAGCTGGGTCAAGGGGGGGAACGATGTTAGCCAGCCTTGGGAAGGTAGGTATGCCTCGGTTTTTGGCGGGAAAGTGCGCGTTTAAAGTTGTTTCAATGGTGCGCATGCGCAATACGGACAAAACCAAAGCTGACATATGATGTCAACACCATTTATCCCTGTATCTGTGGAAAATAAATTGCAAATGAAAATAAAATAATCTTCATTTTACCTCTTTGAATACCGGTAGTGTAAGAAAACGAAATCATTTAGGTGGGTACTAAAATCAAGAGTTATCTGCACCTATAGAACTTTTAAAATGACACAAAAATCGGTGTTTATTTCCTTTATTTGTCTACCTAACCATAAAGCTTAATTTTGTTTCTCATTTTGTTAGTTTTGAGAATTGACCCATCGAGCTGAGCCTTTTAGGGAGAATTCTCGCCTTATCCGTAGAGGTCCTTTATTATATACTGACGTCCAAAAGAAACGCCTCAATCCTAATAATTGTCCGATTATTCAGTAAATCTAATTTGAAATTACAAACAACTTATTTCCATCTGTAAATTTGATTATCTGTTGTTGAAAAATGATGATAAAGAAATTATCAAAGTGTTACAGTTTAGAAAAACAGCACTTTTAAACAGAGCGGTATCAGAATTTCCATTTAAAAATCATTAGCGCGTGGTTCAACCTTTACTTGCGACGATAAAAGATGCCGTAAAACGGCTTATTTGGTGACCACAATTAGTGAATACTAAACGCGACGTCTATGTCAACGTCTCAAACCTGAAACGCAAATGACGTTAACGAGAGACAGCTTTTTGTATAACAGGCGTTACGCGAGGTCTATCTGACTTTGGCCGATTGGCAAATGTTTCTGTAACTCTTAACTCGTCCACTAAGATGCCTAATCGTGCAATGCAAGACAGCAAAACGTCAGGCGGCTTGTTTTGGTGTTTCCAGTATTAAAAAATGGCTTATCTACGAGCTCTATTTTCCGAGCAGAGTGTCTATTTTAAACGTTACTTGCAACCATAACAGTTGCCAGAAAAACACTTATTTAGCTACCACAGTAACCGACTACTCGACAGAATGTCGATCCCAACATAACAGCCTGAAACGTACACGACGTTAACGTGTGGAATTATCTTGCTTTACAGGCGTTACATGAGGTCTAGTTGAGCGCGACCGATCGGTAGACGTTCGCGGAATTCTAACACGTCGATCAAGACACCGAATCGAGAAACACAATACGTAAAACCGTCTTGCGACTTGTTTGTGCATTCGTCGCATTCAAAAATGACCATATAACGCGCTCCCTTTTCAAAATTTAGTCTTGGTATCCTTCAATTCGGGTGTTTAATAAGAAAATCTTTGAATTCGTGGTTGCCTATTTACTAACACATGCTACTGTGTAAAATTTTACCAATTTCATCACATGATAAACATACACGTAGCGCACCTAGAAAACGTGACCAGTCACCGGAAATGGACATATGAACACATGTGAATAGAAAGGCATATTTTTTCATTTGCCGTAATTAGCGGACAAAATGATAATATACCGTATACAATTTATCAATATAGTAGTCAGGCATCACGAAAATAATGACAAATTTCATTGGAGCGTTTCTTTTGGACGTCAGTTTATTTGTGTTTGACATGAATGTTTAAAAAAAATCATACGACGTAGCCTATTAAATGTTATTGGGGGAAGCGGACAAAATTAATCAAAACATACTGTACTGCCTGATTTTCTGTCACACATGCTTTCAGGGACACTTAACCCTTTCACACATTTCACACATAGAACCTGGTAGACATATTGTGGCTTTTCAACGAAAACCACGTAAATTTAGCTTGAAATAAGCTATGGTTACAAGGTTTTTTGTAGAAAAAGCAGCGATATTTTCATTACTCAGCGATTCTCCAGAAGTTGAAGCAATTTTGAAATAAACCTGTCGCCAGCTTATATGCACTAAAATATAAAATATATAGTTTTTGCAGTTCATTGAGATCATTGAATTCTTATTACCTAACCATCTTTGAGATAATATATGCATACTCGGATGCAAAAACCTCATAACTAAGAAAACTACGTGTCATTTATTAACATGAGGGTCTTAATATTCCCATGTCGCAAAGCCACTTTTCTTTTTACCTTTCTATTTTCTTTCTTCAAACAAAGCTTACATACTGAGAAAATGTTATCTATATGTGCGGAATACATAGGGACTTGGAGTTTCAAAGCTAATTATGCATATTATTCATAGTTTCACTACTTTTTACATCCAAAGCATGTGTCGCCACAAGAGCCTATTTTCCCGCAACGACTTTTTTTGTTCAAAATCGCTAAAAAAATATCAAGAACATGCCATTAACACTTTATTAAATGCGCAAGATATTAAACTTGTCGGGAAAACATTTTTTTTAAAAAAAATATGTTGTTGATTTATACTGTACAGACAAATAAAATCGAAAACTGAAATGTCGCATTTCAAACGCTATGCTTCCATAACGCTCATATCTACAGAACCAGAATGCTCTTGGTGAAAATAAATAGAGTAGATGATGAAGCAATAATAGGGGATATTTTAAAAACTATAGCATTATGAATATCAGTTAGATTAAGAATGTGGTCTATATATAGCATATATTGATCTTCAAAAACTGTTGTTTCTTGGATCACTGTGTAGACTGGATTCTAATGATATTGCGCACCAATTGCTGATATATAGACTCTACCAATACTTAAATAATGTCACACAACGTAAAACAGGATTTATCTGTGACATTGTTTTTATTTTAGAAAAATACCAGCTTAGAAGATATCTAACGGATTTCGTGAATTCTGGTAATTTCCCGTGCAAATTAAAGTGGAAAACAATATGCAAAAGCACTATTTTCAATTTAGAAGAATCTCAGTGGATAGAGCGAATAGATTTAAATATAGATTTTTCTATGTTTAAAACTATTCACACACGACTGGTACCAGCGAATTGTTGGATAGTAGCTCTCGAACACCCAAAACTATTGTTTAGCATGCAGTACCTGGCAAAGCTCTATTGTGAAAAACCGGAGTGGCAGCAATGTCCGAAATGTCTTCTGTAAGGCTTCAATAGAGTGCATCATTTAGTGTACAAATGCACAAATGTTGCAGTTTTTGAAGCAAGGACCGAATATATGACAAATATTACGCAGCAGTTTTAGTCTCTCTGAAGTTGATTTTTTATTGCAGAAAAACTCTGGGCCCCGTTTTACTAACGATCTTACGATCATGTTTTCGTGTAAACTGTGTAACAAGGCATATGATTGCACGAAAAATCGGATAAGGCAAATCAGGTTTGTAGTTACAAGTAATTACGCAAAAAATGATCGTACTTCGTTAGTAAAACGGGACCCTGATTCTCTTTTAGGATACATTTTGGGCTTTGCTGACAGTCCTCTTCTTAATCAAGTTGGTTTAGACAATTACCCGAGATTTTTAAAATTGAATGTTACTTTTATTTCAAAGCTTGAACATATTTGACCTTATTCTGCCTAGAAAAGGAAACGCATACTACAAAGTTTATCCATAGAGAGTCGTTCCTTTTCGCTTTCGAGGAAAAACTTTCAGCATGGACTATTACTGTAGTAGGTAAAGTTGCATTTTCTCATGTATAATAGATTCACAATTAAACGAGAATAGATACGGTTGTCTTGCTTTAATTTTACGTAGGTAAAGGTAGTAGTTCTCCCTAAAAATAAACCAAAACAACCGTAAACTATTCTCGTTTAACTTTGAACGTACAATAGTCCCAGCCGAAATTGACAGTGACGTAGGCTGATGTTTACTGCTGCAAAACCAATCAATTCGTCTGATTTGCACCGTTACAAATACGGACAGAGTTGATTGGTTGTCAAGTAGTAAACATTAGCCTACGTCACTGTTATTTTCGGCTGGTACTATAGTATTATAAATGTATGTATACTATGTTCTTCCAAAGAACATATACATGCATGGGCATGGTTAAAACAATCCATATGGTAGTACTTAAATTGTGTTATCTATTATGCATACCTAGCAAATCAATTCATAGAAAATCAAAGTGTGCCTACATATAATAATTTACTTTGTTAAATTTGTATATATGTTTATTGTTCAACTGTAAAATGCTCTTCATCCATGGAGGAAATAATGGAATAATGACAGTCAACATCACGCTTCGCACGTTCAACATGATTTGTGATTGACTGCAGGAATACGCTGCTATTTTTTATTCTTTGAACTGCATTAATTTTAAATATATCCTTTATTATCTGACATCTGTTCTAATGGCAATAAATTTTGTGCTACAAATAGAATGGTTTCAATGTTTTGAATTGATAAACTGAGATTTTATAACAAAACCTACGAATGTAACAAAATGTAACAAAACTATGCGAGAAAAGCTAAAATACCGGTGTCGTTCGTAACAATTTCCCGACTATTTTTTTTAAATTTGCTATACACACAGTCACTCTTCTATGATGCATGACTGATTGAAAAATCGTTCCCTATTGGACGACTTGAAAATAAAGGAAAATGTAACAAAACTATCCGAGAAAAGCTAACGTACCGGTGTCGTTCGTAACAATTTCTCGACTATTTTTTTTCTTCAAAATTTGCGATACACACAATCACTCTTCTATGATGCATGTTTTTTTTTTTTTTTTTTTTTTTTTTTTTTCGATGCATGGTTTATGCATTTTCTTCTTTCGTCTCAATATTTACAAAGCGCTTTTTTATTGGGAGCGTGAAGTAACAAATTACGGAAATCGAAGCTATCTAAATCCAGAACTGAAGTCATATGATACTGCTCTTCCCCCGTCAATAGGTTCTGACAAAAATGTCACCCATAAATGGTTTGATATCATGAACCTATGTGGGGGAGCGGCTGGAGGCTCGGTTAGGGTGTTGTGGTACATGTAATACTGGTTTGAGAAACGACAGGAATCCATGGTTAGGTGCTCCAGCCACCGCGATATGACAATATAAGTTGAAAACAGCGTAAAACACCAATACACCAAACCCCCGCCAATAGGAAAAATTATGTCAAGTAAACAGTGACGTAATTTCGGACAAACATTATTATTTCGTAGGTGTTGTTATAAAAACTTGTATATTCTGTTTTTATTCGGGAGGCAGGGCGGAGCCTAGTAAACGGTTCATTACATTTAAGCTTGAGGAGAAACAGCCTTCTCGCTTAGCGGTAAATCTTCGGTATTATTGCTAAACATCATAACTACAGCGTGAAACAGGCTGTAGTTACGAGGTTTTATAACATCACATTTTACAATCGAACATTCTTTCAGTTTCGAAATGTGTTCATGCTCGTGTCGCACGTTTTTCTCTTTTATCAACCAAGGTATCGAGAAGTAAACTCGTTGATTAGCAGGCGGAATCTATTTTTCAGGATTTTCATTTCATTGTTGTTTTTTTTTTATTCCTTCTGATGTTCGTAATTCAACCCATTTACAGACAACAATTATGCTGATATGTCCAACCAATTTGTGAAAAGACTACACAAGAAACGCGCTTAAGAACTTTATAAAGAAAAAGAAGAATATTTGAGGAGTTGTCATTTCCCAATGTTTTTCACTTGATGTTCTTTGCGCAAAATTTCAAAATAAAAATTATTATGGAAAAATGAAATGGCACATATACATATTATTGAACCGAAGTAACATTGCGCTCATTATTGTCAATATTGCAGACGATTACGTTTGTTTATAAATATTCATAGCGCACGGTCACTTCGATTTAACAATAACCAGATCTATATTGTTTGTATAATTATTATTTCTTTTTCTAAACATTTGTCGATATATGAAAAAAATATGATTTTTGGTGTTTGTTGGAAGACCGTTTGCAATAAAACATAGGCCTAGATTCTATATTTGCATAAATTATGCAGAATATATTCGTCGAGCATGATAAAAGAGTTAAAAAATCATTATCTTGTTGCATGAGAATAGAAATGAAAAACAAAAAAATGTAGACGATTGTGAGCTTCGAACCTGTACAAAATGAAAACATGAGTAGCACGTCTGCGTCCGATAACATTAGACCACTCTGACTTCACATCTACACGCCAAAAAATATTTTTATACCTAATCAAAATTAAATCAATCAACCATATAGGATAATTTACCTGTATTCCCGTACATGACATCGACTCATCCGAGTCAGCGCAATAATTATCGTTTTCAGTTTATATATCAATACAGAACGTTAAACCCATTCTATTCATAGGCCTATCTAGAGGGGGGGGCGTCGGGTGCATTGGCCGAAAATGAATTTTTGACTATATAAATTTAGTGTAACGTTACATATTTATTGCATTTTAAGCCGTAATTTGAGCCTGGAACCCCCCCCCCCCCCCCCTGGAAAAAATATTGGTCTTGGATCCCCCCTCCTGGAAAAAATCCTGGATCCGCCCTTGCTATTTGTAGCAGGCCGCGGCCCTAGCGCAGTTGGTAGCGCATCTACTTCTTATTCGAGAGGTCCCGGGTTCGATACACGGCCGCGGCTAATACCCTTTCTGACAAAATTGTCACCCACCAATGGGTTTGAAATCGTTAACCTAAGTGGACGAGTAGCTGGAGGCTCGGTAAGGGTGTTGTGGTCGTTGTCTTTTTACAAAGGTTGTAGGATTTTAAACTGTGTTTCTTTAGAAATCCATTTCTGACGCAGATTTATAAGTTTTTAATGCACTGGTGGTGAATTAAAACAATTTTCGCTACAACAAGGTATAGATATTTTGCGTTTAAATGTGAGTTTAACGATTTTCTTTCTAATGACAATGAAATTGTTCTAAAAACAGACCGGGTTTACCATTTCGTATTGACACACTGTCGGTGTTGTTATAAAATCTCGTAACTACGGCTTCGGTAAAGATCGCGAAAAAACGTCCCTCGCTTTGGCCGAGTTCACCACCAGTGTAATAATCCGGTGAATAAACCTGATGACAGACAGTGTAATAAGGAACGATTTTATCTTGTAAATCGTGACGTAATTTTGGACAAGCAAATAGTTTATCCTTGTTGTTGTTATTAAATCTCGTAACTACGGATCCAAGCCGTAGTTACGAGATTTTACAACAACACCGACGGGTTATCATAACATAACGGAGATCCCAAGTCTATTTTTAGCACAAAATTCACTGCTATTTCACAAAACCTCACATGTTCTTCATCATATTTGAAATCCTTTTAAAAAACACGAAGGGAATGGAGAACATGGTAATTAGCTATACTTTCTTTGGTTTCCTCATAGTTTTCCTTCAGATTTATAAAAAAATATTGAAAAGAGAAAAATAAAAAATAAACATGAATGGAAAACAAAGAAACGAATAGAAACTCGATAAACGATATAAATAAGCTTTTGCCCTTATCAGGAGAAGCACTCCGTAAATCGAAGTTTGGAATAACATCAGGTTATTCCCCTTCAAACAATCTTTCACCATTTTACTTGTAATTGAAAAATCATAGTTGGTTCCGCTCGAAAGCTCGATAGCCATAGCTTGAATAAGCTTTTGTTTCGCATAACCATCGTTACAGATAAATGCCAGATTCATTGGCAGTATTTCTTACATTTGAATAAAATTAGAAAAGAAAAAAATAATGTTTTACAGTTTCATTTATAATGGGTTATCACTGGTGGTGAACTCGGCAAAAGCGAGGGACATTTTTCGCTACAACAAGGTACAGATATTTTGCGTTTAAACGTGAGTTCAGAGATCTGATTGGATATTTCTTTCTAATAACAATGAATTTGTTCTAAAATAGACCGGGTTTACCGATATGTATTGACAAACCGTCTGTGTTGTTATGAAATCTCGTAACCACGGCTTTATCGAAGCCGTAGTTACGATATTTTATAACAACACCGACGGAATGCTATGATCGCGAAAAAAACGTCTCACGCTTTGGCCGAGTTCACCACCAGTGATAATGGGTATTCTGAAAACGTAGACTGTTTCGCAAAAAAAAAAGTATATCCGTGTAAATTTAAAATCCATTCGTGACAAAACATCGTCATAAAGAATAATTATTACCATCAAATATGATTTGGAAATGAAATGCTAGTAATTTTTCTGAAAACGTTCTCATGAATGGTTCTTATAATTTGGTCCGTATAATCAATGATTCTACGACAAAATTGGTTGCTATTTATTTAAAAAATAAACTGATTTAAATGTATAGATTGCACGATGGGGATTGTGCATGCTGGGATGGATAACGAATACGGACAAAAATAATCTCGAATCTTGTCAAATATTTTGAAATAACTCCTTTATTTCTTTGTCGATTTTCAAAGGTCTGTTGCATGTACCCCGTCTTGAAAATCTCTTTCCTCGGATACATGGATAATTTGTGGTATCCTTTTAATTTTTCCAAAAATTGATCCCAACTGACCAGAAAACGAAATGATAACGACTACGGCAAAATAAGCCATGCTTCAGGTAGGAAATTATGCAATGATTTCCTTATTTCTGTGTCAATTTCCAGGCGGTTTGTTGCATGTACCCCGCCTTACTGAGCGCTTTCCTCAGGTGTATTACTTATTTTAAAACTCCCCATATTTTCCCCAAAAATTGACCCCAACGGACCTGAAAAACGATCAGATTTTTTGACGTTTTTTTTCTGGTCGGTTGGGATCACTTTTCGCAAAAAGTACTAAAGGGTTTCGTCTAAAGCATGCATCGTAGGAAAAATCTCAGTAAGGCGGGGTACATGCAACAAACCGTTTTTGAATTGACGCAGAAATAAGGGAGTTATTGCAAAATGTCTTACCTGAAGCGAGGCAAATTTGTCCGTAGATTTACCCATCCCAGCATGCACAATCCCCACCGTGGATTGACGAGCAACTTCTATTCTTTACTAGCAACAATCACTGATTTTGAAAATGATTAAAATACATGTAATAACCTACATATTCTGGTAGACAATGACAAACCATTCACAAAAATGTGCAGCTTTAGTAATTTTTATCAAAACATTGACAGACAACAAGTTGAATAGTAGCCAGTTTTGAGCCATGAAAAAAGTCCATTTTTTTATTTTAAAAAAACCTGACCTTAGTTAATAACCTTAGTTATAATGTCACCAAAGGTGTTTTTTAGCACATTTCTCACTTCAGGCTGCTTCTCTATGCAATACTAACCTGAAAGGTAACTATTCCTGGAACTTGCCGCAGTTTTTTCTGTCTCTTAGTGTTCATGCAATGATGATACCCCACAAAATATAATCTGAAAATGGACAAGGAAAATTTATTTAAGCTCAAAAGTTAAATAATAAGGTGTTTCAAATCAGTTATGTTTTCCTGCACTTAGATGTATCAACTGTTTGTTTGAATCGGGTTTAACGCCACTTTCAACAATCTTTCAGTTATATCGCGGCGGTCAGTGCACCTACCAGTGCTTTCCTGGCTTACTGACACTACTTCTTTCCACGTCACTGACTGCGTTCTCACTAGAATCAGAGGTAAGAGGTGAATTTTCACATGAAAGAAGTCGCCGCGACCGGGATTCGAACCACGGACCTTCTGATCCGCAGTCTAACGCGCTACCAACTGCGCCAAGGATATTGCCTGTTGGTCTCCAAATCGATTTTTTTTTCAACCGTAATATAACCGAAATATTGAATGTCGCAAAATAGAGAAAACAACAACAACAGATATATATCGAGGGAAAAAAAGAACACACATAGTAGATCTGCAAGCATTTTCCTATTTGTTTCACAATGCGCCATAACACTTTTCTTATCTAGCGACGACAAAGATTGGCATTAGATCTATATTGGAAAAAAAGTCTGCTTCCAGAAAAAATGTCCATTTATGAAGAATTTGCGTCACAAACAATTATTTAATCCTTACGCAAATATAAACTGAATTTTAGACTGATCTAAATACAATCTGTAAACGCAGAGGCCGTTGAAAGAAAAAGAATTTGATTATAATATGAAAAGAAAACGTTGGACAAAAGAAGAAAATGCAGGTTATCGGCATTTCTTCTCTTGCTTCAATGTTTTCCCGTGTTTCTCGTGTTAGGCATATAAAAAAACTTGACTTGTTTGGAAAAGGGCTAAAGTAGCAAGAGCTCGTTATATTGTTTTTACTCTTACATTTCTAAACCTATTTCAAAGGGACCGCTGAGAGAGTTTTGGTGTGATATTGCGGTAAAAGATTAAAAACGAGTCTAATGACCACCTCGCTATGACCGTCTAACTTTGCATCTTCCCTTAAGGTATTCTGCCCCTAATGAGATTTCACTCGACGTCAGATTTTCGGCGACGTAAAACAATCGGTGGTGAAAAATGCCGCTATAATGTGGTCGTATACGAGATGGGATGTATTATGAATGTTTATGGCGTCGCACCAAAAATCCGACATTGCGTGATTCTCATTAGGACTACCTTAAAATCGCAAATTACCACATAGTTGTCTAATAACCTTTCTCTCTGCTTTCACCCACAGAATAAATTTATTTATACAAGCGTTAGTGAACGGAATTTGGCCAGGTCCAGAATAGATATGAATTAATTCTATTAGTGTGTATTTATGCCTTTCCTAGACAGAAAAATGTTGATGTCCCTAATTGCATAGCTTTTGGAAAACATTGGGACAAAAGAAAAAAGCTGATAATCAGCATTACTTTCTCCTGCCTCAATGATTTCTGTGCTAAATTGGATAATAATCCTATATTCATGGGCGTAACTGATCGAAAATAATATGTTGGAAAAACTCATGACGAATGCATCAGCTGAGGCACGGAACGTTTGTACGGGATATGATATCCCTCTCTTGTTGGGCGGGGGGGGGGGGTATCTGGGACCTTCCCGAGAAGTTTTCAAAGTACATTTGTTTGCCCCTGATGGATTTTTGGCATAACGTCAGTGTAAATGCAAAACCCCGTATGTCGATTCTTGCGATTTTCAAAGTACAAACTTGTGTGTCCAGTTAAAGAAAATTCTTGCGGGTTTTGAGAAATTTTGATCAGCATTAATGACAAATCATTTGTGAACAATTACGTCCAAATTTCAAGTTAAACATTTCAGTTTGGGAAAAGTTATTACACTTTTTTCCTCCCTTTTGAAATTTTGCAAAAACGAGATACGAGGTTTTGCATTTACAACGACGATATGTTGTTTCTGGCGATTCAGGCGCTTTTTCCAATTAAATGGTTGCTACGCATATGGTTTAGTACGCCGTCAGTGGCTACTTTGGAATAGACCCATTCTATATTTCGTTGTTTGGGAAAACCTTAATCCTTTCCCAAAAAGCAATTTGAAAGCGAACGACAAATATGCGCCAATAAATAAAGGATTTTATTTACAATAAAGCACAGAAAATAATGAGACAAAAGGAGAAAATGCTGATTATCATAATTGTCTTCTTTTGTCTCTATGTTTCCCCAAGCCTTTAATATTGTGGATGTCAAGAGCAGGTCTTGTTTGGAATAGGGATAGTAGTTCCGTTTTGATCTCTATAATTCAACCTTTCTAAAACTTCACCATTCTTTGGATTATCAAACATATAAGCTGGTGCAGACGACAATATTGGTGATAGCAAATGTGGGAATTGCTTGTGTCATAGCATAAAAATCATTGGAGAATAAGATGTGTTGGTGAAACACGAATAACCCCGAAATGGCCGATATTAAGTTTTTGGACAGACAGATGGACGGTCAGACAGATGGACATGAGTAAACAATATGCCCCCGATCTTTCGATACGGGGCCTAAAAAGGGTAAATGCTCTTATCAGTATTTTCATTTTTTTATTATAGAGTTTTTTAAAAGCTGGCTTGAATAGAATGTCAAAAGCTTGTATTTGATGGGAATGGGCTAACCATCAAGACAAAGTTTTGACACTACTTATAGAAATAGACTTAACAATACTTTGAGGAAAAAGGAAACAATTTGTATTGCTGGTAAGTGATAACCAACACTTTCTCGTCTTGTGTCTATATTTGCTGCTCAATATCGTACAAAAATCACATCTTAATCAATATCCATATTGTTTTCTGCAGCAGCCTTAAGATAGGAACAGTCTGAAATATTGTTGTTTGGGAATGGTCATTTCTGATAAATGCTCATAACAGTAGTCTGAAGGGTTTTTACTCATATTGGATCAATTTATTTTTTCTTTTCTATGATATAGATACAATGTTCACATGTATATTATTCATAACCAAGAAACATAAAATTTACCATAAAAAGTGCAGGCTGAGAACCAACCCCTTAAATATTTGAAACTCCATACAGAGTTTCTTTGCGAGATCATCATGATTTCACGATAACAACAATTTCCCCCTCTGCATTTAATCCTTTCCCAAATGACAAAAATTAGGTTTGTCTAATTTGATAGCTGCTGCACACGACAAAATGAATACCACAGGTATAATTTGTGATGAATAAAGCTCAGAAAATATTAAGGCAAAGCGATAAAATGCTGATTATCAGCATTTTCTTCTTTTGCCACAATGTTTCCTTAAGCCGATTCTATTAGGGGCGTCGAAAACTGGTTTTGTTTGGGAAAGGGTGAGACTTGAGACCCTCAACCAAATTCTAGGCATGTTTTGTTATGCTTATAATGGCTGGTTGCATTCAAAGAAATAACCAGAGAAGGCATTGAAAAACATCAAAAGAAAAGAAGAAACTTCTGATAACCAGCATTTCTTCATTTCTCTTTGTTTTCTAATGAGCACAATCAAAGAACATTTCTGAGGTACATGTATTTATCTTATATTGTATGCAAAGGTTACCAATTTCAACAAACCTAATAAAAAATATGTGATTCTCGTTTGGAAACTACTCATTTGACCCATTCTCACTTTATGATGCTTTTTGGACACACTTCACGATAAACGCTTTGTAAGTTTACAGTTGTGGAAAATGAAGAAATTGCTTCAGACAGTCCAGGAAAAATGTAAAATATCATTCCGTTGAAATTGCTGTCTACAAGCATATTTGAATTAGCACCAGCCAGTCTGAAGTTCTGGTAATGGGTTAACAATCAATAGTCCTTGAACACTAAACACAGACTTGTTTCTTTTCACTGTTCATTATTGGTTCAAATTCAACATGAGTACTGGATCCAGGCTAGGTCGACATCAATTCAGGACCTGAAAAATAAAGAATAATTCATCAACAATTTACATTTTCAACTTTAACCCTTTCCCAAACAACAAAATTTTGGGTGATCCAATTTCAAAGCTGCTGTAGACGACTAAATGCATTTAGCAAAAGGTGAAAATTGTGTATAATATAGCACAGAAAACATTGAGGCAAAAGGAGAAACTGCTGTTTATCAGCAGTTTCTACTTTTGTTTCAATGTTTTCCTAAAACTTTTTTATTGGGGACGTCAAAACCAGGTCGTCAATACCCAATAGGTAATTTTGTATACATAACATAAAATTTTTGTAAACACTGAGAGAAAAACAATGATGGTAAGTATCATTTTTCTCTTTCTTCTGGCTAAGAAAAAACTATAAGAGTAAATGACCCTAGCCAATTGAAAATAATGCACAACTTTGACTACCCTGTAACCGATTGAAATTGAAATGATAACCAACATTTTCTTCACTATTTTCTGAACTCAACTGGGACTACAACATTAAATTTTCTCCATTTGTATTTATACAAATTCCCTACAGCACCCTTATCCTTCCCCAACAGCAATATTTTAGACTGGACCGTCCAATCAGAGGACAGTCACAGATGACAAAACTATGTAAAGCTAAGAAATTATTCTTACACAATATAGCACAGAAAATGTTACAACAAAACAATACAATTAGCTACTAGCATTTTTCTTCATTGCCACAATGTTGTCCATACCTTTTCCTCTGAGGACATAAAACCATGTATTTAGAAGTGACATTTAGAGCAAACTAAAGAAGTAATCTGAAAAGGGGGTAATATTTACCATCTATGTATCACATTTCTTTAGTTAGTACCACTCCATTTCCTTTATAACTTCAACAGTAATATTATATACTGTAGTTCTGTGATTCATTCTTTACGTGGAATGCTATTTTATCCAGTTGTTTTTCTAAATCATCCGACATCTCCTGTCAATCAATCTGAAAACATAAAATTATTGTTTCCTGATTTAACCATGCAAACATAATGACAACTTTGGACCCTCAAAAAAGATAAAAAGCTTTGAAAAAGGTGTTGAAAATGAATAAATTTGTGTAGATAACATATAATTTCTTCATTTAAAACAATGTTTTCTACACAAAAGAACCTCCCAAAAATGTAAAATTGAATTTATGAATTTGAAACATTTTGATTTTCATGGGATTTTAGCATGTGCATTGTTAGGTGAATTAAGGATAATCCTTTCTTGTTCCTGGGCAAGACTTGGTTTTGATGTCCCTTGTGTACACAGAGACAAAAGAGGCAAATGTTATAATATATAATTAAATATAATATATGATATTTAATTATAATATCATTCACAAATTTCACCTTTAACACTCCAAACGCTGGCAAACAGGGGAGAAAATACTGGTAATTAGAAATAATTTTCCTTCTTTTGTCTCAATGTTTCCCAAAGAATTTCCAATTAGGGATGTCAAAAGAGGTGGTGTGTGGGAAAGGTTTAAGAACTGTTGTTGGTAGGGAAAAGGTGAAAAATAAACCTAAAATGTATAGTGTTTTATTTAAATGATAATCATGTATGAAAACATTGTGGGAAAGGAAGGAAATACTCAAAATAAGCTATGTCTTTTTTCTCCCCAAAATGTTTCTATTTTTCAGTGTTTGATATGACTTGAGATACCTACAAATCCCCATATGGTGACAATTTTGAAGACATTGACCCTTTCCCAAACAAGATCTAGCTTTGATAACCTGTGTAAAACATGCCCAGTGATCGCATGACTTTGTTATGGTATATTATCTAACTTGCGTAATCAACAATGCTGGGCAAGAATTCAATTTTCATAAATCATAAATGTTCAATTATTTATTTTGTGGTTTGCAGTAACTGAGAATTTTGACAATCCTAAAATAAAGTTGTTTGGCAATGCATGAAGATGATGGCCATCAGGCATAGGTAAAGAATAGTAGGGGCCCAGTTACCCTTGGCCCCTAGATTTTGGGCTAGGCCACATAATATTTAGAGAAAATGACCATGCCCTTAATGTTATGTATTGAATTTTGCTAGTTTGGGTCCCTAAGTAAAAAAGTCTTTTTCCCTGCATCAGGGTATCATTTTACAAAATTGAATGAAAATTGATAGGTCAGATTTAATTGTACTTTAATGGAAAGTAATTAAACATATATTGCTCAACTGGAGCGCCTAACCATGAATTCCTTTCCATTTCTCATAGCAGTACTACCACAACATCCTAATCTAACATCCCACATACACTCATTTACTATTATCAAACCAATGATCGGAGACAATTTTGTCAGAAAGGATATTCGCCGTGACCAGGGATTAAACCCGGGTCCTCACTGGTGAGAGTCCGATGCGCTACCAAAGTTCTGCGCCATGACCATGTACTGTGATAAGATAAATGTAATGTAACTTGTAACAATATTCTGTAAGAATTGTGAATACATGTATTGCAAAATAGATTCATGAATGCTGTGTCGGAATTATTTGAGCGGTGTCGCAAACATTGGATGGCGGAACATTCCTCCTTCGAATGTTTACCAATCGTCCACAAGGTCCTCCCTAGAATCTGTAGTGGCAAATGGTATAAGCTGCAGGAAACCTTGAAATGTAGTGTTTATGCAAATAATTGTAAGTAAAAACATAATGGCAAAAGAAGACCATGAGCTTTTTCGTCTTTTCTCATCTTGTTTTACAGGCCCGTAGGAACAGGGGGGCTAGGGGGGGGGGGCTAAGCCCCCCCAATGTTGGCCAAAAATGCCTAATTTTCTTAATTTTACACTGAAAATTTTGGGAAAATCCAAATTAGCCCCCCTCCAATATTCAGGACTAGGGCTTTAGCCCCCCCCATATGAAATTGCTTCCTACGGGCCTGTTTTATACGCAATTGTTACATTTGCTATTTTGAAAATGCAAGATTTATTAGTTTTTGACATGGAACACTTCAAAATGCCTCTTTTTGGTGTCCATTTTGAATAAATAAAGATGTGGGGCACTTTTGAAGCTGTAGGGGCATTAAACTGATTGACATAAAGCTGTAGTGGGGCTGATACAGCTTATGGGGCTGGGGAGGACACTGGTCTGAGAATATGTTCATGTTCATAACAATTGTTAATGACATCACATGAAATAGTCCAGCCTCATTTGACTGTCATAGGGTATAAAGTAGGCTACTTAAAAAGGAAAAAATCAAATGTCAAAATCAGCACTTTCTATGAACTTCTAAGATACCAAAAGTCATCAAAAAGGGGATCATAGAACAATATTACAGGGACAATATTAAGGTAGTCCATCCCAAATGAGATTCACTTAACATCGGAATTATTCGAGGAACGTTGTAAACATTTTGATGTGGAATGTTCTATCCGAATGTTTACCAAAATCGCATTGTCATGTGTTCCCATGCGTAAGTTGACATTACCATTACCAAATGACAAAATTTTACGCTTGTCCATCGCAGGAGACATTTTTGATTTATGAAATTTTAATTTTTATGACTGATTTGGTAAAAAAACATTGTGGGAAATGAGGAAATTGCTTGTCACAAGCAATTTCTTTATTTTCCTTAATATAATTCTCAGAGTTCTCCCCAGCCTAATAATGCTACGGTCACAATGTGAAACTGCCACCGCGAGATTTTTTGACATCGGCGAATTCCTAAACTCGAATGCCACCGGGCGATTATTTACGAATCGCTGCAAGTGGTCACAAATAACTGCCAGTAAATGCCGCATGACGGGGCCCGGGCGACGGCATGCGGTTTCAAAGGTCCCGAGGTGCGTGTGTCGGCAAGAGGCAGTCAGGTGGCAGGCCTGTCACCGTCAGCTTTGAACTGCCACCACCCGGCGACCTGCAATATTTCACCTGCCACCGGCCGGCAATCGGGCGTTTTAACTGCCACCGCCAGGTGCCCGCCTGATAATCTCACGGCGACGGGCTAGTTTCCGAGGAATTTAAAATCTAGACTGCTCTCAAAAGTTAACATTGCTCTCAAAATATCTAAAGTCTCAAGTAGGTTGAATTGTGAAAATGCCCCCTAAATGCAACGAAAAGGGTAAAAACAAGGCGCCAGCCCAAAAGCAACTTAGACCAGAACCCGATCCCCAGGAACTACTTACAATCACCATGACCATAATTGTATAGCGGATGAATGTTTCCTGATTTATATTCAGAGCCGCAGTCTGCACTTGGTAGATCGCCGTCCTGCCACCTACCAACACTAGCGGCCGCCTCCCTGCTGCCTTTCAATCTCCGCCCTGCCACCGGCAGATATTTAGAAATCGGACGGTGGTATGTCAATGGCATGACGGCGGCAGGCCGGGTGAAGGAAAGTGGCAGTTACAATTTCCGAAGGTCTTCAAGCACTAAAACCGAGTAAAAATTGTGCTGCGGCATGCCTGCCACTTGACAGCAACCGCGCGACTTCGAAATGCACCCAGCCGGTGGCAGGGCGACTTGCAAAATTGGAAAAAATCGGGCGGTGGCAGTTAGAATTTTAACTTTTTGTTAAAATTCTAATGCTACGGTCACAAATCACTAAATGTGAAACTGCCACCGCGCGATTTTTTTACTCCGGCGAATTCCTAAACTCGAATGCCACCGGGCGATTTTTTACGAATCGCTGCGAGTGGTCATAAATAACTGCCACTAAAATGCCGCCTGACGGGGCCCGCGCGGCGGCAGGCGGTTTCCAAGGTACAAGGTGCGCGTGTCGTCATCAGGATGTCGGCCGGTGGCAGTCATGTGGTAGGCAGGTGGCAGGCCTGCCACTGTCAGCTTTAAACTGCCACCGCCGGGTGACCTTCAATATTTCACGTGCCACCGGCCGGCAATCGCGCGTTCTAACTGCCACCGCCCGGCGCCCGCCCGATAATCTGACGGCGGCAGGCTAGTTTCCGAGGAATTTAAAATCTTGACTGCTCTCAAAAGTTAACATTGTTCTCAAAATAGCTAAAGCCTATAGTAGGAATTGTGAAAATGCCGCTGCTGTTCAGCACGCTGTTCTTCTTCCAGCAGTAGGAAAGTCAAAAGCAACTGTCTGCGCTCGATTCTCTCGAGCCGCCATCTTAATTCGGCGATTCGAAGGTCTATAAGTCTTGGAGCTACTACAACCGCCATGACTGTAATATTGTGTATCGGATGAATGTTTCCTAATTCATATTCAGGGTCCGAGTCTGCACTCGGTAGATCGCCGTCCTGCCACCTTCAAATACCAACGGCCGCCTCCCTGCTGCCTTTCGATCTCCGCCCTGCCACCGCCAGATATTTAGAAATCGGACGGTGGCATGTCAATGGCATAACGGCGGCAGGCCGGGTGAAGGAAAGTGGCAGTTACGATTTTCGAAGACCTTCAAGCACCAAGACAGAGTAAAAATCGCGCTGCGGCCCGCCTGCCACTTGACAGCCACCGCGCGACTTCGAAATGCACCCGGCCGGTGGCAGGGCGACTTGCAAAATTGAAAAAAATCGGGCGGTGGCAGTTAGAATTTTAACTTTTTGTTAAAATTGTAACTGCCACCTAGCGGCGTCCTAAATGCCAACTGCCGCCTGCAGATGTTGCCTGCTGCAGGGCGGCCGCAGGGCTGCCACCGGCCGAATTTGTACAAAAACTGGCAGTTATCACGCCGGGCGGTGGCATTTAGTGATTTGTGACCGTAGCATAACTGCCACCTGGCGACGTCCTAAATGCCAACTGCCGCCTCTCGATGTTGCCTGCCGCAGGGCTGCCACCGGCCGAATTTATACGAAAACTGACAGTTATCACGCCGGGGCCGGCGGCCGGGCGGTGGCATTTAGTGATTTGTGACCATAGCATAAGCTGTATGGGCCCCACTACAGCTTTATGTAAATCAGTGTAAAGCCCCTACTGCTTCAAAAGTACCCCTACAGCAGCACAGCTCAATTTCTTCAAAATGGTCACCAAATAGAGACATTTAGAGGTATTTCATGTCAAAAACTGATAAATAATGCATTCTTAAAAATCAAAATGTAATAATTCTGAATAAAAACATTATGTTTTTATTTACAATTATTTGCATGAACACAATGTGTTTCAAGTTAACCAATACTTATACTTTGCCACTACGGCTTCAAATTATTCTGTGGAGAACCCTGAATCCTAATCGGAGTCTTCTCTGATGTAATCTAGGGAAACCCACATTCCGAGAGCGAGATTCCGCATTGATCACATGGTTTTAAATGGTAGGTCATGGTAAACAAAGGCTGCTCAGGTGAGGGTTGTTGCAAAACATTGCCTATAAACCTTTTAGAAATACTTTTTCTTCGTAAATTTTTACAACAGGCATGACAATAAATGGTTCATTGATCGATATCATCAAGCACTTCAAGGATAGCGTTTAAGATCGGACGGTGAACGAAGCGCCACAACTTGTGGAGAACTTCCGGATTTTTCGAAGAATAACGCGCTCTGATGTACATAGCAGAAAATCAAAATATCAAAGAGCGTATTTACATCAGAGAGGAATCGGATAACCTGAATCCCAAGCCTTTATCTTGTGGGGCGTCAAAAGGTATAATTATGTGGGAATGGGTAAACAAATTTTAATGGCATGGCACGAATTATTCTAACATCGCTTGAATCTCATAAAAGGTAAATTAGATCTACTTTAAAGATATGATTTGTATACATTAAGGTATAGAAATCCAAATATTGAGACAAAAGGAGAAACTGCTGATTATCAGCAGTTTCTTCTTTTATTTCAATGTTTCCCAAGCCTTTTCTAATAGGCCAAGGGACGTCAAAACCAGGTCTTATTTGGAAAATGGTTAAGTAGTCCACCCCTATGGCCTAATGAGATTCACTCGAGATCGGAATTATTTAGGCAACGTTGCAAACATTCAATGAACTGAAGGAACATTCTACCACTGAATGTTTACCAAATCGCCCAATTAGGTGTTTGTATAGGTAAAATGGATGGTAATGACATGGCCCGAAATATTGCAATGTCGCGTGAATCTAATAAGATGAACCAGCTAAAGGCAAAAATCAAATGTTGACAATAAGCATTTTCTTCAAAATTTAATCTGCTAATTTTCCCAAATAGAGTCTATTTTGGAAGTAAAAAGTAGATCTTGTATAATAAAATGTTAAATTGAAACAGAAAAGCTCCACAAATCGAGGCTCACTGACACAGAACAGCCTAATGCCAAAAAACAAAAAAATTGACAAATATTTTGCAGGTGCGAAGAGACTTGGGTACGAATTGACAAATACGGATTAACTCGACTTTTTTCTCAGTTGCAATGAACAAAACACTTTATTTTTCATGTCCATCAAATAATTCAATAAATATAAATGGTTACTTACTTGAAATGTGTGAATTCACTTCAGACTTGGTGAACAATTTATTGAATCGCGATGGGTTGTTGTTGTTCTACGTTTTTGCCGTAAAGCATTTTATACGACATCAATTTTCGGAAGGAATTTGGCGGGAAATCAATTCTTGGTAACCGTAAATGCATATTACGGTCGTTTCCTGAGCGCTGATTGGCTAATTTACGGTAACCGAAAATACATATTACGGTCATGTTCTGGACGCTGATTGGCTGCAGTAACCGTAAATTAAGCTCGACTAACAAGCAGTTGGTAGCGCCAGCCCGGCGGACTGTATCAAATGTATGAATGAAGGTGTAATCTTTGGCCAAAATATATACATAATTTGAATGTTTAGACTACGATATTACATGTACCACACCCACGTACAAAAAATGTGCTCTATGAATATATTAAGTGTTATAGTATAATTTAACATTTTAACTTGCTTAAATGAATTAAATATGTACTTCAAATGGGATTACTTACTAATGTTTGCATATCATGTAAACAGAAAATGCTAAATTTGAAAATGTATGGCCAGGGAAAAGGTAAGGTGTGACTCTTGACAGTATGCGAATCCCCATCCCCCAATAAAAACAGGAACATTTGATAACTGATGGACAGGCAGGAAAGCAGAAAGAATTATTAGTAAGCAAAATTAAAGCAAAAGCAGCAAAATAACAAGAGTTCCATAGTCACAATATACTCCGCCACTTTTCCATGCAAACGATATGCGTATCTGCTCTTGGTAATAAACCTTCGCATAAAGTTTCGTTGAATTTAAGCCTTTATTTTCTGAGAAATAGCCCGGACAAGTAAAGTGTGATGGACGTACGGATGGACGGACAGACGGAGAAGATGACGCCAATATACACCGCCGGAGAGGCGGTGTATAAAAAAGATTTAGCAGATGCAAAAGTTGCAGGTTGTGAAAAGAAGAACATGGAGTGACATTAACTTTGAGTGGTCTTGTACAGGTTGTAGTACCACGGAGTTACATTAGATCTAATGTAACTCTGTGATAGTACAGATTCATAGTTCTGGAATATTCTCGTACTTGTGGTGCGAGAAAATTCTGTACATATTTACAGTGAGTCTGGTGATTGGTAAAAGAACTATAGTGACAGTGCAGTTAAAAACCGTCCAGCAGTCTTACATTGAAATATTGATGAACAATCATACTGCTAGTTCCTTTGCACACATCTGAAATGGATCTTCGCAAATCCTATATGTATATACATGTATAATAATTCATCTTACAGTGAAGAGTTCCAAGAAAAACCAAGATTTTTAATTAACTAACAACTCTAAATCACCTTCTTTGTAATCTTGGCATAGGTTGTAAGCATAAATTGCTATGTCTCCTTCATATTTAATGTTGTACCAGTCACTGAATCCAGGTACCACAGATATCACATAGCCCTTGTATTCAATACCATCACTGAATCTGTGCTTCACATTTTTTCAAACTAGTAACGGTATACCTTCTTCATCTCGCTCTGCAGTTACCACTTCCAGACAATCCTGTATCAAAGTCAGAATATTTTGTTTAAATTCGTCTATAGGTATTGACAAATATTTGCCATCTGGACCCTTTCGTGAAAAATTGAACACTTTAAGATCTCCGTGTTTCTGCTTTAAAACATTTTTACGGAACCTTAATTGTGACTTCAGTGCTTCTCGTCTGTCAGTGTCTGTTTTAAGTCTCTGTAAACCTTCATTTAGTTGTTCCTCACTTTGCCATAGACCATAATCACAAACAGCATTAGTCATTTTTTCCAGGTCTCGTATTCTTTTCCGTTCTGTCTCCTCAAGTTTTCGTCTTCGTTCATCCTGAATTTCTAATCGTTTGGCTTCAATTTCTCTCAGACGTAATTTAAACTGGTTCCTTATAAGTTTTCCTTCGACTCTTGCATTACTAACGAGTGTCTGTCTCTCATCCTCATTCAAATTATTGAGCCACTCCCTTGTTTTATTATGTTAATACATTAAGTAGGCTTCGTTGGTAAGTAAGGTTGCATTTGGCATATATCGCAGTAGTTGGTCTAACTGTCCAAATATAAATTCTGGAAGTTTGTTATGTTTCATAGCCGATTTTGTTTCCGCTATTACATGTACTTGTTCACTTGGATTAAAAAATGCACCAACCGGTAGATGATCTGCTACCATCCTCTTCAACAATTCAGACATTGACAAGAAAAGTGCCTGTAACATTGGGAAAAGTATTTCATTCAACGAATCGTTTTCTTCCAGTAAAACCCTTGATTCGGCATATTCTCTCACAACAGTATTGAAAGGACTTGACTCTCCTCTGATAAAATGACCAATTAAATCAATGTCATTTGCACCCTTTGTGAGAAAATCTATCAGTTCCTTGTAGTATATGTTCATTTCAAGTATGTGGCCAGGTGCCTCAATTATTTTCCACAATGGGTCAGTAATAAGCTTAGAAATCAATCCAAATGCTTTCAATCCCGACAATAGGAGGTCTTCTTTTATGTCCAATGTCACAGCTTTCAGTAAGTCATTGCTAGAACCATGAACCGTATCTAGGAATTCTGATATCTGTTGACGATGGAAGTATACGGCTAAGGCTAAGCTGAAGACAAGATTAAAACGATTGTGCTTGAATCTGACAATATAGTTCCTCTCATTCCTAGACTTCAAATATGTCATCCACTGTAGACTTACGCCGTTCTTCTCATCCTTCCCAACAGCAAAGCACTTTGATGAAGTTCTTATCAGGCGCAAGGTTCCACTCTCACTTTTATGGTAGCGCTTCAGCTCAGGCTTTGTTGCTGATCCAATGTCTTTTCCATCCAAGTATTTTTTTTCAAATTTTTTAAGAGTACTTTCGCATGTGTCTGCCATACCTACTAATAAATGTAATCCGCAATAGAAGGTATTCATTTTAGAACAAAGCTGTCTTTCTTCTTCACTTAAGTTTTGCCAGTTGTCTATCACTTGTGGCAGAACTTCTCTCCTGAACTGTTCTAATAATTTATTGAACGCTTTTCTGTTGAAGCTCTGTCTGACATTGTATCTCTAATATTGCTAAGAATAGTATAGCCAATGTCTTTCTCATGAACTGCCTCATGACAGTAAGCTGAAATATCAGACAATATATCATTAAATACATCTAAAGTACTCTGACCACTTTTGTCTACCATCTCACGCAAACCTAAAACATATGAGTTTTGCTCTTCATCAGTTACTTTATAACTCTGTATACACTTTCCATACTTCCTTGTTTCGTCAGTGTACAAAGTAGTGTGATCTTTTTCCTTAAGCACACTACCAACTTGTTTTTGAGAAACTGCTAGTTTGTTGTCCACAATTCTGTTAACAGTTGAGGCAGATGGAACCCTATCAACAGTTTTCCCACAAAGTTTGGCCACTTCACATATAACGGGCCCAACACTTTCAATGGGAACTTTCATGTCGGTCAAATTCATCACACACATGACTGTTTCATTATATTACTTATTGTTTGTTTCATCGTATAACTGTACATCAGGAGAATCATTTAATAAGGCCTGCAAATAATCTATTGTTAAATTAGCTTCTGCCAGTTCCTTTGCAGTTTGTTTAGCAGACGCAACAACTTCTTCATATATTTCATCAGAATCAGAAATCTGAGAAAATAGAAATTATATAGTTTTTAAATCTTGGATGGAAATGTCTATAGATACCACTATTATTAATGTTTGTCCATTACACAGCCAGTCAAATATGCTCTCCTAAAACAGGCTGATGGTGGGCAAATATTAACACAATACAATTTTCAATACATTTCTACACATGCCTGCATTTAACAAATCCTTTTAAAATACTTTGTTTTTAAATCAATTACAAAATACTTGTCAATATTTGAGCTTCCCCTACTGATATACAGGTAAAAACAGGAGTTGTGTTAATTTCAAAGTATTTAGGTTATAACAAACTTGATGTCAGAAACTCAAACATGTTAAATGGTACACAGTATTTCAGTATCTCTTAAGTTTAATTTTGAACTTTGGCTTTTTTCTGGAAAAGTATATATAGTTACCTCTATGTATCAGCCAACTATAGTAGAATCACTCTGTGACACTGGGAAAAGTATTTCAAGTTCTGAAGTTCAATTCAAAATCTGGAAAAGAAAACAAGCAATATTATAACGTCAACAGGAATCGTCAAGGATTTATAAGCACTGTATGGAGCTCAAAGTCAAAAACTTGAAAAAGTCCATGCTATCTCCCAGTGTTTTCCTGAATTACTTATACCAGTACTCGCACTACTTCTTTCCAAGCCACTGACTGTGTTCTCACTTGAATCAGAGATGAGAGGTGTATTAATTTGAAAGTATCTAGGTTATAACAAACTTGGTGTCAGAAACTCAAACATGTAAAAATTGCTTGTGTATGCAATGCCTGAAAATAAATAACTTGCTCTGTTGTAGATTCAAGATTTTCTCGTCATGGAAAATGGTATACAGTATTTCAGTATCTCTTAAGTTTAATTTTGAATTTTGGCAATTTTCTGAAAAAGTATATATTACATAGTTACCTCTAAATATGAGCCAATTATAGCAGAATCACTCTGTGACACTGTGAAAAGTATTTCAAGTACTGAAGTTCAATTCAAAATCTGGAAAAGAAAACAAGCAATATTATGACTTCAACAGGAATCGTCAAGGATTTATAAGCACTGTATGGAGCTCAAAGTCGAAAACAGGAAAAAGTCCATGCCATTTCCCAGTGCTTTCCTGGCTTACTTATACCAGTACTCGCACTACTTCTTTCGAAGTCATTGACTGCGTTCTCACTTGAACCATGTGAGACAGAGATTTGAATTTTCAATAGAAAGAAGTTGCCGCGACCAGGATTTGAACCCACGACCTACCGATCATGGGTCTAGTGCTCTACAAACTGAACTAGACCGGCAGGCTCCAACTTTGAAGTAGTATTATACTAGTGAATTATTGTGCTATCTTGTCAATAAACACAAAAAAATTGACAGTAAGAGGAGATAGAAATCTAAAATTGTCAGTGTATTCTTTTGTCATTTTTAGAAATGCTAGTCTAAATTTGCTGAAATAAGTACTTCGCAAAAGCTTCAATTTTATTACCATCACTTAGGTAAATTATAATCATTTTGTCACTCTCATGCTTAAATATCATAATCTTCTACCTAATTAAGTTAAAAAAAACATACATATAAAACTCTATAGTATCAAGCTATTTATTACGGACGTCGAAGCTAAATCCTAATATCTGTGCGTACGAACTAGACTGGGTACGAAAACGGCAAAAAAACCCATGTATTTGTAATTATACAAGAAATATACATCAATTGCATGCATGTAATCATATGTACGAACGGTATTCTGCAATATTATACCGATAAATTCTTGTAAATATCAAGAATCTCTGCAATTTTCACGATTTTCTACTCCGTGTTCAGAACCATGCAGGGTTACTTTCGGTTTCGAAATGCGCACTTCCGGTGAAATCGGTGTGGATTACCTCCCTTACGGGCGAAGTACCTCCTTTGGAAACAAGCAAAATTCTACTATTCAACGTACAAATCCAAACCTAAAGTGGCCCGAATGTGAAAGAATAATGACAAAACTACAATGGAACAACAATTTTTCCTGCGTATGTTGCCGTTTTCAATAAATGCTCATTATGTACTTTTTTCAATCGCATTTTTCTTTCGTAACTCAAAGGATTGCATCATTCAGGGGGTCATATACGCAAAATTTGGTTCGAGTACCACACGTTTATGCAAATCTTTCATTTGATAACATTCTTTTTTCTTCGTATAAACGCGTAATGTAAGAGATATATTTTCGGGTCAGGTTTTTGCCGATTGCGCAATAATTTGCCTTGCACATGCGCGGTGGACGCTATCTTTACCCATTAAATTTCAATGGCAATATTTATTTCGATCATATCGGTTGAATTTTTTCGATGAATTGTTCTTGGTCATCAATTACGTTTAAAATTAAAATAAAGCAGGAAAATAAAGCATCAGATTTTTTTTCCTCATGGGATGTTCGAACACTGGCAAATAGATCTGGATCGATGATTTTGAAATTATACTGTAATTTTACCATTTTTTGTAAAACAAATTGATAGATAAATAATCTGTCTCGTTGTAATCTGTTTGACACTTTTGAAATTGTCGTAAACCAAGCCAGAATGAGCCGTTGATGCGAAAGTTTTCACTGGGTTAACTAATATTGTTGTTTCACAATGACTGAGCCTCATATAGCATAGTGAATTTTCGAAGTGCAATTAGTGGTTAATAATTCACCAAAAACCCTACATTGTGGTACTCATTGTACTCCAAAAGCGTTTGATTGATTGAATCCTATTTTCAAAACGACAAGAAATCACGTGACACAACAATTTTAATAATTTTCATTAGATCTCCTAATTTATGTCTGATTAGGAAAAAAAGGTTTGACGTAGAGAAGTAGAAAAGAAAGTGTGGGAGAGGGACCAAATATTTTCAGGATTCGGTCGATTTTTTAAACAACACCAGATAAAAGTGTCATTTATGACCACCCAATATTAAGATGATTGGTCGTCAAAAACTTTTTATCGTGTGTCATTTAACCAATTTCCATACAGCGACTCCTTTTAATTCCTCACACGTTAAAGGCTTTGGAAAACATTGTGGAAAATGAAGAAATTGCTTGTGACAATTTCTTCATTTCCCACTGTAAAAAGACAAAAAATAGACATCTCATTTACTTGAAACTGTCGTCTGCAAGATCTTTCAATTTGGACTACCCTATAATTTTGTCGTTTGGTAAAAAGAACCTTCACACACGTAATGGTAGGAGACAAAGTCTGTATAGGGACCCATCCGTTTCAGTTGAAAATCCCAAAATGTCTAAAACAGGATATTTAAAGTTTAACAAAAAGCATAATTTATGTTGAACATACGAAAAAAAAAAGAGTCATTTTGAATACGGAATTTTAGGGATCGATTTTATAAAAAAGAAAACGTGCCGTAATTTCGGACAAACATTAGTATTGTGACGGTGTAATTCTAAAACATCGGACCAACTGCTTCATTGAAGCTGTAGTTACGAGATGTCATAATAACTGGTGGTGAACTTGGCCAAAGAGTGGGACGTCTTTCCGCGATCATAGTACTCCGTCGGTGTTGTTATAAAATATCGTAACTACGGTTTCGATAAAGCCGTAGTTACGAGATTTTATAACAACACAGACGGTTTGTCAATACATATCGATAAACCCGGTCTATTTATAGAACAAATTCATTGTTATTAGAAAAAAAACACTACCCAATCAGATCTTTAAACTCACATTTAAACGCAAAATATCTGTACCAAGTTGTAGCGAAAAATGTCCATCGCTTTGGCCGAGTTCACCACCAGTGATAATAACACCAACGATATATCAATATAGCGGACGAGAATTGACCTGGCAGAGCAGCCCATGCTAATCGAATGGAATGCTCTGCCAGGTGAATTCTCGTCCGCTATACATAACCGTTAAGCCAGTCTAGTTCTAGCACAAGATTCATTGCTATTACTCTCAATATTATTTCTTATCCCACTGTTGTTATAAAATCTCGCAACTACAGCTTGATTCAAACCGTAGTTACCAGATTTTGTAACAACACCTACGGTTTATCAAAAAACAAAACGATACACCCAGTCTATTTTTAGTACAAAATTGATTGCCATTAGGCTTGCTCATCTATTTTTAGAAACTTAATGCATGTATGTTTAAGCCACCATAATTTTATCGTGATGCACGTGCAGATCGTGCAACTAAAGCCGATCGTTCATTTAGCTGTTCTAAAAATAGAACATCGAAGTTTGCGTTTTGTACTGTCAAGATGCATGTGCAGATCGAGCAATTAAACTAGAAAGTTCGTCGCACAGTTCTAAAATTAGAACAGCTACGTTTGCATTTTTATGCTCACCGAAAAAATTTCGTGGGAGCATATAGTCGCCACACTGTCCGTCCGCCCGTACGTGTGTCCTTCCGTCCGTCCACAGCCAGATCTCAGCAACCATTGGACCAAATTCAATGACACTTCACATGTGAATAGCGAACAGTTTTCCCGCGTTCGTGTGCTAAAAATAGATTTCCGATGGGAATACCCCAACAACGTTTGCCGGGTACCAGTCTAATATTTTGTTTATCGGTCAATGAATCGGACAATTTTTCGTAACCGTGTTAGCAAGAAAATATTATTTTCAAGCGCGATATTAGTCGATCATAGATAATGCAGGCGGGAACTAAAACTACGAAACATTGCGCATATGCAACATGCAACATTGCTTCCAGATACGGAGACAGACCAGAAATGACAAACGTTTTTTCTTGAGATTCCTCAGCAGCTTAACCAGAAAGAACATCGAAAAGTCTGAAAGTAAAGTAGCCATGATCATGAAACTTCTCTGGTAGATAGATCTCACCAAGGAGAAGTGCAACGTACAAGGAACATAACTCTATCTTGCTTATTTTGTAAGTTAGATTGCCCATTGTTGTAGTGAAAGCCTGTGGAGGCTGTGGGGTATCAAATCACATTCAGCGACAAATTCTAAACGAAGTTTGGAGGGGGTATACTGGAAAGAACCTGTCGGTCCAGTGGTTGGAAGGTTGGATGGTTGGATGGTTGGTTGGATGGTTGGTTGGTTGGTTGGTTGGTCTGTCTCCAAAACTTTGTCCGGACAACTCCATGGGTGAAAGTACAAAATTTTCAAAAACCTGAAAACCTGGAAAAGTCAGTATTTATATAGTAAAAATCGAGAAAATGGGGCATTTTGGAATACTCAAAAACCTGAACTTCAGACATATGCCTGAAAACTTTCACCCATGCAACTCCTCCTACACTTGTCAACCGATTTAGTTCATACTTGGCACAAGTGTTCATTGTGACCTGTAGATGTGCAAGACACAAATTTCACGAAAATCGGACCGATACTTTTTGAGTTATGGCCCCTGATTTGACCAAAAATGCTTGTCCGGATAACTCCTCCTACACTTGTGGACCGATTTAGTTCATACTTGGCACAAGTGTTCATTGTGACCTGTAAATGTGCAAGACGCAAATTTCACGGAAATCGGACTGATACTTTCTGAGTTATGGCCCCTGATTTGACCCACAAAATGCTTGTCCGGCCAACTCCTCCTACAGTTACTGTCCGATTTGCTTCATACTTGGCACATGTCTGCATAAGGACCTGTAGATGTGCAAGACACACATTTCACGAAAATCTGACCATTACTTTCTCAGTTATGACCCTTGATTTTACCAAAAAATGCTTGTCTGGAAAAGTCCTCCTTTAGTTACTATCTGATTTGCTTCATAGTATGCCACAGTATGGCAACCAAAATGCACATTTCACGAAAATCAGACCGACACTTTCTGAGTTATGGCCCCTGATTTGACAAAAATGCTTGTCCGGACAATTTCTCCTACAGTTAATTAACGATTTGCTTCATACTTGGCACAGGTATGCATTAGGACTTGTATATATGCAAGAAGCAAAATTCATGGAAATCGGACGATACTTTCTGAGTTATGGCCCCTGATAGGACCAAATTTCAATAAAATCGGATTGACAATTTTTGAGTGTGGCTCCTAAATCTACAAAAACGCTTGTCCGAACAAAGGTTGTGGCGGGGTATTTTTATCACCTTCAGTGATAGATTTCTAGTTTTTTTCTATATTAACCCTTTCCCAAACAAAACCGGTTTTGACGTCCCCAACAGAAAATTCTTGGGAAAACATTGAGACAAAAGAAGAAAATGATGATCGACAAAATCGAAAAGGCATGCACAGCAGACAAAATGGGTGTGAATAACTTCTTTGGATATTGATGATCATCCTTCTTTTGCCTCAATTTTTTCTCCGAGATAAAACACTAAAGATATTCACATCCGTTTTGTCGTCTGCAGACTTTTTTCAATTTAGCCCAACATGACATTATGTCGTTTTGGAAAGGGTAAGCGAGCACGCACGAGCGGCACGATGAAGTCAGGACATGTCCGTATGTGTAAACATTACTTGTCAACTGCTTATTTCATAGTTACCGATCTTAAAAAGTACACGACAGTGCAGCAACCTTCTCAACTCGGAATTAGAATGTTTCTCAACAAATGATTACAGCAATCAAGCTCTTAGAATGTTATCTCCGGCAAGTTGAAGGTGGAAAATCTTCGCGAAATTCACAGCCATATTTGTACGATAAGGGATTCCCAATATATTTTTAGACCAGTGAGGCGTGACGATGACGTATTTGTTCACACGGAAAATCGAAGCCTATTCCCTACGATATTTCCTATGGACCCTTTTCTCCGTTTCTTAATTTGAGGCTGCGTCATGGAAAAAAGGGCCTTAGTGTAAAAATAAGTTTTTCGTGGTTGTAAATGCAAAACCTCGTATCTCTTTTTTGGAACATTTTAAAGGGGGGAGGAGTGTAATAACCAAACGGAAATGTTTTCTTTGAAATGGACATATTGTTTACAAATATTGTGTGTTTAATACTGATCAGTAAAAATATCTCAAAACCTGCAAGAATTGTCTCTACATGGGCACACAAGTCTGTACTTTGGAAATCGCAAGAATCGACATACGAGGTTTTGCATTTGCACCGACGTTTTCTCTAATTTCTCTTCATCTAATAGGCAGAATTTAATGAAATTTTGAACTCATGTGATAAATAGTATGTTCTAGACCATATTCTATAAATAATGTGTGCACAAACAATCTGTCATGGAAAAAGGGGCTTAATGTCTGACAGTTTTTATTTTGTGACAAAAACGTATTCGGGGACAAAAACGTAGCCTATTCGGCGAAAATAATCCGTCTATGACGGCTCTTGTTTATAATCAAGATGCACGTGCAAATCCACGATGGGAAACCAACTTGATTTTTTGGAAGCGTTCACACCGAAAAATCGTCCGCTTGAAGGATTTTTTGTTTAATTTCTGAGCATACACTCTACTGATTTTGACGAGATAAAGTGCACAATAGTATTTCTGTAGGAGTTGATACAAAATCTCGTAACTACAGTTTGATTCAATACATACTGAGTCTATATCAGCACAAAATTCATTGCCATTCACACTTTGGGTAGTCGTCAGGTTGTAAATTATAGGATGATAACCCGTGTCTTGATTTAGTCAAAATAACAAGATCAAGAGTGACAGGCACTCTTGGACCAATATTATTAGCGTACGAAGAACGCGAAAGATTCTAGTCTAATGACAGTTCTTAACAAAATTCAAGTATATAAACAATATATATTTCATTTTTGGTTAAAAATCATTCTTACTCAACTTTTGGTGTTCTAGTTGTAATGTAGTAATTCTTTTATCCATTTTCTTAAATAACACAAAGTTGTAACTGCAATATGGTGCCAATAAAACAAAACAAATTGGAACAAAGTTAAAGGGAGATAATACACAAGTCGAAACTTCTTACAGGTCTCTTGTTTTCTGTCATTTATATTTAGTGATACGATCACCCTAATGCTTGGTAAAGTTCTGATTGAAATAATTCATTTCAAGTAAACAAGATGTGTTGGTGAAACAAATGCCCCAGAAATAGCCTTTCTCTGAAGGAAAGATTCAGACAGACAGACTGACAGACACAAGTAATACAATATAACTGCAATCTTTCGACACAGGGCCAAAAAAGATAAAAATGTTACCAGTACTCTGTCAAGAATGTCTTTTTATCCTTTCCCAAATAGCAAAATTGTAGGGTGATCAACTTCAAAAACTGCCACAAATGACAAAATGGAAGTTATTAAAGATAGAATCTGTGTAAAATATGACACAGAAAATATTGAGACAAAATGAGAAACTGCTGATTATCAGCAGTTTCTTCTTTTGTTTTAATGTTTTTCCAAGCCTTTTTCTAATAAGGACGTCAAAACCAGATCTTGTTTTGGGAAAGGGTTAAAGTTTCACTATAGCCCAATTTTCCAGTTTTAATCAATTTTAATATTGGTGGGTGTGGTAATTTCTAGAAAATCGATCCATATCTGGGCATTACCCTCCATTTAGGCCAGGCAATATAAACTGACGTCCAAAAGAAACGCTCCAATGAAATTTGTCGTTATTTTCCTAATGTCTGCTACAATGTTAGTAAAATGTATACTGTATATTATCATTTTGACCGACAATTACGGCAAATGAAAAAAATATTTATTTTTATTCACCAAAATGTCCACTTCCGGTGACTGTTCACGCTTTCTACGTGCGCTTCGCGTATGTTTACCATGTGATGAAATTGGTCATTTTTTTACACAGTGGCATGTGTTAGTGGATATGCAACCCCGAGTTTAAAGATGTTCTAATGAAACATCCAAACTGAAGGATACCAAGACTAAATTCTGAAAAGGCAGCTCGTAATATCGCCAATTTTTAATGCGACGAATGCACAAACAAGTTGCAAGACGGTTTAACATATTGTGTTTCTCGATTCGGTGTCTTAATCGACGCGTTAGAGTTCCGCGAACGTCTATCGATCGGCCACGCTCAACTAGACCTTATTTAACGTCTTTAAAGCAAGGTAATTCTCCACATTAACGTCATGTACGTTTTAGGTTTGTGACGTTAGGATCGACGTTCTGTCGAGTAGTCTGTTACTGTGGTGATCAAGTAAGTGTTTTTCGGGTAACTGTTGATGTTGCCATTAACGTTTGAAACAGATACACTGCTCGGAAAATAGAGCTCGTAGATAAGCCATTTTCGAATACGGGAAAGTATAAAACAAGCTGCCTGACGTTTTGACGTCATTCATTGCACGATCTGGCATCTTGGTCGACGAGTTAGAGAAACATTTGCCAATCGTCCATAGTCAGATAGACATCGCGTAACGCCTGTTATACAAGAAGCTGTCTTACGTTAACGTCATTTGCGTTTCAGGTTTGAGACGTTGAAATCGAGGTCGCGTTTAGTATTCACTGATTGTGGTCACCAAATAAGCCGTTTTACGGTATCTTTTGTCGTCGCAAGTAAAGTTTGAACCACGCGCTACTGATTTTCAAATAATAATTCTGATACCGCTCTGTTTTAATGTGCCGTTTTTCTAAACTGTAACAATTTGATAATTTCTTTATCATCATTTTTCAACAACGGATAATCAAATTTACAGATGGAAATAAGTTTTGTAAATTCAAATCAGATTTACTGAATAATCGGACATTTATTAGGCTTGGGGCGTTTCTTTTGGACGTCAGTATATTACGATGACATACGATTGAATAATAGGTTCACAATGGTAAATTTTTTAAACGTATACTGCGCTTATCCCAAACATTGATGACAATGTGTGGTATGTTGGATAATTCCTCAGCCACATTACAACAAGCAAAATTCGGTTTCTTCTGGACAATAATTATGTTACATGATGTCTGATCTAGGTCAATCAAATTCACCAGATCTAAAAAACTATCTTGGCTTTCAACTGTAATATAGGGTTAATTCACCTTTTTGAGGTCGTTAACATTCTCAGAGGCCCAAAAAATACGTTATCGACCGAGACCGAAGGTCGAGGTCGATAACGTATTTTGTGGGCCTCTGAGAATGTTAACGACCGAAAAAAGGTGAATTGACGCTATTATTGCATAAAATATGATGAATTTGTGATGAAATGTAATAAAATAAGACTAATAACTTAAAAAAAAACGTGAAAATTTAGCTACATTTACACCGACTGATACCGGACTTTACCGGCATTCGAATTGACATAATCAGTTAAAAGGCGATAAAACTTAAGGAAGCGGCTGCATGCCGAAATGTTTAACGGCCCGGTTCATGGATATTGAAATCGCCAAATATAATATATTTCATATCCATGAACCGGGCCGTTAAACATTTCGGCATGCAGCCGCTTCCTTAAGTTTTATCGCCTTTTAACTGAAATTAAACACTTTATTCGGCGAAACTATGACTGTTCGACAATGTTTTCGTTTCGAAAAATACTCTGGATATATATTATAACATTGCGTAAGTAGAAGCCATTGAGTTCAATGTGAAAATCCTGAAAACTCTGTTGGCACGCTTGTACTGGGGAATGAGGTCACTGGGATTCTGAAGGCCTGATCGGTGATTGATGATTCTTTCCTGTTTGTCGTCGGATTTGATGGAGATTCTTCATAGAATAGACTTTTATGAAGAAATTATACCTGATCATGATGACATGAAACAACAACGAAATAATAAACGTTCGTTTTCACTTGTCAAAACAATTTTAGACATTTGCTGACTTTGGATTAGAAATGGCGACATTCTTGAAAGCAGGATGATCATAATCTCCACCTGACCATTATGCAATGTTTTCAACAGGGTGGTGAAGACCGACATTCCGATGAAGACTATTTACTAGTTAACAGAAAAGAATTCTGTGTTCACTGCTGTTACAACTTACAGTGACCTGTGTGGTTCATTCCAATCCATGATCAATTTGAATGGATTATGTGTGAAGTTAATCTGCTCAAATTTAGTCTAAACAATTCATAGCTCCATAACAAGTAACAGGACAACGGCTATGCAGCATATAGTGATACCAAGGGTTACGGACTCAATCCGACCAGAGTTAATAAAAACTTAGCGAGTGTTTCACTGTGAAGATGAATAGAGGAGAGAGGAAACAATCTGACAATGTCCATTTTCTCAATTCGTTGTAGACTGTAATGTACTAACTATAAGCTAACAGTAAGGCTTTTAGACACCCACCAAAAATCATCATGACTGGAAAATATTATGTGACAAACATTTTTTTCTTGAAATCATTATCTGTATTTTTTCCAAGTTAGGACCTGTCTGACATTTTGTTGTCTGGTAATATCATATGGTACAGGATGGGTGATATTATGTGGCATCTAGGGTTCCTTAATTTGCCCCTTCAAATTTGAAAGCTGCTGCCAACTAAATTCATTTTGACATAATCAATTCAAAATGAGAAAATACTGGTAATCGGCATTTACTTAGTTTATTTCCCTATTGTCCAGAGCCATTTCTATCAAAGACATCAAAACCAGGAGTGCCGCGGCTATGGCGCTGTTGGTAGCGCATCTGCCTCTCATTCGAGAGGTCCCAGGCTCGATACACAAATGTCACCCATGGGCGTAGCCAGAAATTTATTTATTTTACTCACGTAGGGTTTTATATCTAGTTGTAATAATTTTTGAATTTGACAAAAGAAATGCATTATTGATTACACAGTGTACATTATTGTAATTTGTAATCTGTCAATGTTTTCTTGGTTGTTTGAATCTAATTGTTGTAAATAATTGTATCATTTTGAAATTTGCATTATAACAAATTGGAGCGCCTTAACACCCTCAGGCCTCTTTAAGGTTTTATCTATTGACGTTGGTTAATTGTGTGACTCCGAGTTTCAGAAAATGATAATCATGAATATTTTGGTTAAAATTTGACCAATTTGAATTCCTTTTGATGCAGAGGTGGGAAAATTCTAGGAATAAGTTTTTGAAAAATCACCGGATAAAAAAGTTGCTGAAGATCAACAAAAATTTTGTTTTACTTAGATAAGTTAATTTTTTTTATCATCTGATTTTTCAAAAATTCAACATGCACATCTATTGCGTCACAGCAGCGTGATGCCTGTCCACCTTCTCTTCTTCAAATGAAATTCAAATTGGTCAAGTATTATGAAAAAATTTGAAGAATTTCTGAAATTCTGAGACTCAAGATTATCCACCGTGCTATTGCTCTGTTAAGCCCATTACCAGGTGACGAAAAGTTCTCGGGCCGTTATCAGCATTGGATATTCCCGATAACGAAAAGAAACTGGGCTGATATTGTGAAAAACCGGTCGTTATTCGGGAGATTCACATGCATTATCGGACTGGCTTTCCACTCAAAGTTATCCTCGATTGGACCTTTTCAAAATGAATAATTGTCTCTTTTCCCACAAAATTCTCAATGTCTTGCGTTGAATAAGCAACGTTTGTCCTTTGGCGCCAAATTTTGATGTAACTTTTTTTTACCGACATCACGCATTATCAAACAAATTCTCAGAAGATTTATCAGACCAAAACAATAATGATGGACATTTTTTATCTCACCTCAGTTCATTTTTCGCAAATATCAAGGGGTTTGGGTAAAGTAATTATTGGATTTTTATTCTTTTTATGCAGTGGTAGCGTCAATTCACACATTGTTCGGTCGTTAACATTTGAAGAGGCCCGCAAAATACGAAAACGACCCTCATCCTTTTCCCTCGGGCGTTAACATAATTCTCAAGGGCCTCTGTGAATTTTAACGACCTCAAGAACGTGAATTAACCCTACAATACCGTCAATTCATGTATTTTTTGGTCGTTAATATTTGCAGAGGCCCGCAAAATAAGAAAACGACCCCGGTACATTGCACTCAGGCGTTAACATATTTCTTGGGCCTCTGCGAATGTTAAAATAAAAATATGTGTATTAACCCTATATTGACATCCCTTATATCAAATGCTTGGAAAAACATTGAGACCAAAGAAGAAAATGATGATATTTAGCATTTATCCTTTTGCCTCAATATTTTATTTGCTATATTGTATGGAAAAGAAATGGCCTGTTTTGTTATCTGCAGCAGCCCTATGAATTTTGACCACTCTGAAATTCTGTTGTTACAGAAAGGTCTAAGGAATAAAGATGACATGATTGTATGATTTTTTTTGGTTCATAATCATTGTAGACAAAAAAGTTTTACTAAGTCTTAAAATAACAAACACTGTTTACCAATTCTTTGCATTAATATTTTAATAATAGCTGGTATGACTATTTACACAAAACAATTACATGACATTGGATCTAGTTATAATTATTAATTCAACCCTTTCCCAAACTACATAATTAAAGGGTCATCCAATCTGAAATCAGCTGCTGACGACAAGATGGGTGGTGATAAAGATATAATTTGTGTTCTATATAACATAGAAAATATTGAGGCAAAAGGAGAAAATGCTGATTAGCATCATTTTCTTATTTCATCTCAATGTTTTCCAAAACCTTTTCAACTAGGGGCCTGAAAACGAGGTCTTGTTTGGGAAAGGGTTAATTAAGGTAGAAGACCCATAATGAAAAACACCACTTTCTAGCCATACGAAATGCATCAAATTACACACACTTGTAAATACTCTTCACATAAGTTGATTCTGCTGGATTTCAAGATTATGCTTCAAGAATAAATTAATTTACAAGTAACATTTTACTCTAAATTTATATGCAAGGGAGGTAATTTTGAATATTTTTGTCAAATATTTTCATTAGTATGCATGAATTCAAAATTCTAAACCAGACAAAATGCTTTGGTTTATATTTGGAATGGAAATGTAACACAGTTTAGGAATGACTGGCATTTTTCAAATTTCGCCGCTGGCTCTTTGGTGCTCATTATGGGACTTCTACCTTAACAAATATTTAAATGATGAATTACAATAACTAGTATAAAATTTACAAATGTAACAAAAAATATAATTATTTAGTTTTATCAAAAATCACAGACTGGTTCAATCCATTTTGAATGGAGTTGCAGAGGTCAAGTGTCATCAATTTAGTGAAGGAATTGAAAATCCACCTAAAGTTAAGTTCAGAAAACCTTGAAGGAAAATGAGACAATAATGTTAGTCAGAATTTCCTTATCTATCCTACAAGGTTTTCCAACTCTATTATGCAGTCTTCATCAAAAGCTATCAGTGTATGGCAAACGTTTTAGATGTCTTAAATTATATCAAAAAAAATCTGTTCTGCATAATATAGAACTCAGAACTTAAAAAATATTGAGGCAAAATGAGGAAATGTTGATTATCAGCATTTCTTCTTTTGTCTCCATGTTTTCTAAAGCTTTCAAATAATATTTTCACAGGCCTACTAAGCTAAGTTGTTGGGTGTCAAAAGGCGTCCTAATGTGAGAATGGTTTAATGAGCAGCTCATAAACAGAAGCTCAAGAATTATGTTAATTCTCTGATGTTTACATATTTCTTTGAGGTCAGGGAATGTTAAAAAATATAACACTATATACAGAGTTAAAATACTGATATTTCAATGAATTTCTGTATGATAATTTGTTATTTGCATTTCATTTTGTTCATTTGTGGGTCATAACAGGCCTATTATAAGCACAACTGTAAAAATATTTTATTTATGAATAAGTTATTAACCCTTTCCAACTCCAAATGACCAATGTTAGGGTGGTCAAACTTTAAATTTGCTGCAGTAAACAAAATAAATTTCTATGGAGAGAAAAATATGAATGGTATAGCATAGAAATTAATGAGACAAAAGGAGAAAATGCTGATTATGGACATTTTCTTCTTTTGTCTCAATTTTCTCTTGAACCTTTTCTATTTCAAAGGTCAAAATCAGATATGTGTGTGTGTCTTTAGATGGAAAGGTTTAATCATTTCATAAGTAAAGGAAATTGTTGCACTACATGTAATTTATTTAATTGCCTTGATAAAAATGAAAGCTGCAGTTACCACCAGTTATGTTGAAAACATGGTTGCCAAGGGATGGGAAACTAAAGTTTTCATTGACAAATGTTTGTTTAGAGATATTGGAGACTGGAGGAACTTGTTGGTTGATTTCAATGTCTGTGGTACCAGAAATTGATTGTAATTGTTTGTTGGATTCATTACCAACAATGCCTGTAGCTAAGACTTCTGAGCATGTTCTCTTTTGGGCAGAGCTTTGCCCGCTTATATAGTGCTTCAGGGATTCTTCTCTTTTATGCTTTGTTAGTTTACATATGTGTTGGACATCAACCCCACCCTGGTACATTACAGTGATTGCTGTTGCCCTTACTGAATGGTTGGTGTAGGTATTCGAGAGTTTACAAATAGAAGAAATATTTGACATTATATTCCCCAATTTGTTTTTCCCTAGTACTGTTTCCCCAAACCATTTTCCGGAAACTTTCCATTTTTTGAGGGGCTTCTGAAACAGTGCTTCATTAGTTGGACAAAGTTTATTTAAAAGAAACTTATAAACATCTACAATGTTGATATTGGAATCTCCCATTGTAATGCCATATGCTCTGACATCAGAGTAGTCCCAGGCCTTACTGGATGAGCCACCCTGCCAATTTTTGGAAGCTTGTGGATTGTTTTCTGTAAGATATTCTTTGCCAACATCATCTGTTTTAATGCAGAAGGAGTTAACCTTTAACTCGCGAAACCCCTCTCTTCCCCTCCTTGCGAAAAAGTAGCAAAGTAAAAACCAGAAAGTATGAATCAATGTCTCTGGGTCATCTTTGTATTTGGAAAAATAGTTTTCTAGTTTGCTCAAATCACCAGATTCAATTGCTGCATGGTGGATTGTTTTACCCGTACCCACCCATTTTTTGCACATTGTTTCTAGTGTGTTGTTACATTTTTGAAAGATAATGCCTTCCATAATGTTTATTTCTCTATTAAATGGAGCAGAAGTAATTGCTCGGTTAATTCCGGCTCTGATGCTTCTTAAGGTGCCCGGACAGAACATCTTTTTGTCAGCCTGCCTAACTTCGGCGTAAAATTGACGGAGGTGTCCTGCCAGTTCATGTTGCTCTACTGTCATCAAGTCAACTCTAAGGCCTTTCTTATTCTGCCAATCTGCAATGAAAATTGTAATCTAAGAAAATAATGATTTTCTATAATATATGATATATCATGATATAATATATCATTATTTCATCAACCATTTTATCCTTGGTTTGTCCAAAGTGAGAGTTTTTGCAGACAACAAGATAAAAATGACTGAAAATTTGAAATTTGTTTTTTAGTACATAGAAAATATTATGAGAAAAGGAGATATGCTGGTTGACAGCATTTTCTCCTTGTCTCACAATGTTTTCTAAATGCTTCTCTCTCAGGGGTGTGAAAAGTAGGTATTGTGTGGGAATGGGTTAATTGAGATTTTGAGTCTGAATTTCCATTTTGCCTTACATAAATTTGTTCTGTAAAGCTGTTCTTGTCAAACAATGAAATGAATAGGTTAAAATGTGTAAATTTCCTATCATTGCTATATATTTTGATTGCCATATATTTTGTTTCCATAAACCTGTTGTTCAATTTACATTGCTCCATATAATTGCCATTCTGTTATACAAAAATAGAGACTAATCACTTTTTTTCGGTCGTTAACATTCTCAGAGGCCCACAAAATGTGTTATCGACCTCGAGCTGCGCTCTCAGTCGATAACACATTTTTTGGACCTCTGTGAATGTTAACGACCTCAAAAAAGTGAATTAACCCTATATAAATACAGGCCCTTAGGGACAGGGGGGCAAGGGGGGGGGCTAACCCCCCAAAGTTAGCCAAAAATGCCAATTTTTCTTAATTTTACACTAAATATTTTGGGAAAATCCAAATTAGCCCCCCCCCCCAATATACAGGATAGGGTCTTTAGCCCCCCCGATATGAAATTGCTTCCTACGGGCCTGAACTGGAATATGTGTAAATATTTGTATAGTGGTAAGTTGTAATGATTCACACCTTCAAATTTTTTCAATGCCCATTTTGTGGCTCTGTTTGTGTTTTCAGATTTGACACTGTTGTCAAGTAGATCCAGCAGCTTTTCTGTCATCTCATTCTCACCGTCTTCTGTAACAATATCCATTTCAGTTGGACTTTGCATATCTGAAAATTTTACATAATTCTGATCATTGAAAGAGTATGTACAGAAAAATTTATGTTTCTGTTTCTGGCAAAACATTCAGACAAAAGCAAAACAATCTGATAACAAGCATTTTCTTCTTTTCTCTCAATTTCTTCTGTGCTATAACATGTATGTACACAAACGTCATATTCTATTTTGGTGCATGCAACAGCTTTCAAATTGGATCATTTTAGAATTTTTGCCTTGTGGAAACGATTATAATTCTACAGATTTATGTAATTTTTAAACTGTTCTGATTTGATAGGAGTTGCACACATTACATCTGATATGAAAATTAAGAAAAAAATGTATTTTTGAATTAAAGCAATTTTCCTTTTCTTTTCAACAAGTTTGTGTGTTGAGAAAAAGGGGATGAAATTTGAATTAAACCTAGATCTATATTATTTCATTAGTTTTCTTAGTCATATTTTTCTCTAATGACTTACCAGGAATGATCTCAACCTCCTCCCATAAATTGTCTGTAAACAACAGATCCATTAGTTCTGTTGGCAGGTCCATTTCTGTCTCAGGGTTGGTCTTATTATTCATGTCCATTTCAGCATACAGATTTTCTATATTTCCTGAAAATGAAGGAGAAACTGATAGATCTACAAGGGCGGATCCAGGAATTTTTTCCAGGGTGGGTGGGGGTCCAAGCTCAAATTATGGCTTTAAATGTAATAAATACATGCATGTATTGTAACATTACACTAAATTCATATACCGGTAGATCTCTAGTCAAAATTTAATATTCTGCCAATGCTAAGGGGACCGGACACCCCCACCCCCAAGTTTATCGTAAATGAGTTCTTTTTCTTTCTTTTCAGTAAAATTGTGTTAAATTTGTAAGAATTCTGTTGGGGTTTGACCAGTCAAGTGTTTTGTAATTTGGCAAAGGGTAAATTGTAAACAAAATGCTTATCTATCTTTCCCGCTGCACCGGGATATTTTTAACTTCACATTCCATATTGATGACGTAGGCGTGGGAAATAGGTCAACTTTACTACACCATTTGTTTACAAACTCGTTTTTGTTAGGATAGAAAATGTGAAATAAATAAACGCCTATAAAACACGAATTTGTACTTTGTTATCGCTTTGATTATCTCATATGTGAAAAATCACATAAATGCAATCTCTGTCGACGTATTCTCGGAATTTTGAAGATTTTAGAACTTACCGGGATTCTCTTTCGGAACGGGTTCCACTTCGTGGCGGAAGACGGTTTTGACGCGTTCCGTCAAACACGACTGTATTAGGTACCGAGTCACTGGCCAATCTTTAATCAGTTCGGTAACTTGGAACAGGCCTTCATTCGGTGTTTTGATCAAAACTCTTATGAGGCCAAAATCCTGGCTTGACCGGAGCGTCCATTCTAAATTTAGAACGTCGGAACGTGGGAATGTTGGAATGTCGGCCCCGATCGAGGATATTTGAGTGCAAATCCGGTCTGATATTTACTGAATAACGACCAATTTTTTATGATATCAGACCGATTTTTGCCCGTTATCCAATGCCAATAACAGACTGAAAATACACATTTTAGGCAATAATTTCAGAACAAGCCATATCTAAGAGTGCAAACGGATCGAAAAAGATCTTTTCCCGTATACTGGTTTTCTCCGTAACCAGAAAGTCTATGTCGCATATCAAGACATGGATCAGGGGGAGGCTGACATGCCTGTAAGACATCCCTCACAAAGTTCTGATAATCAGACCTACTGGTAGGTGTCTTGTGAACGCTAACAGCGCACGAAGAAGTCTGTTGCGTGTACTGTCCATTATAGCAAATGTCAAAAATATTAAATTTGTCGAAATACATGTATTAACAAAACAATTAGAAGTTTACGCTCGAGGATAAACAATCTAACTGAACACTATTATTATTATTATTATTATTATTATTATTATTATTATTATTATATTGATAAATTTATACCGATCCGAAGAATGCATTTAAGGTATATGACCCATCATTAAAAACACCACTTTCTAGCCATGAGACATGCATCAAATTACACACACTTGTTAATGCACTTCAAATAAGTTGATTCACCGTGCCAGATTTCAAGATTATGCTTCAGGAAGAAAATGATTAACAAATATCTTTTCACTCTATATTCATATGCAAGGGAGGTAATTTATAACATTTTGTCAAATATTTCCATAATCATGCATTAAGGTTCCGGAACTGTAATGGCAATATTTGGTACACACACTTCTAGTGCATAGATTTCTTTGAAATTTGGATATGTTGTAGACATTGGTAAATAAAAATATTTTACTATCTTACTTTTTAAAATGTGTAAATCCAAGGGGAGATAACTGGCTGTAGAGTTTGCATTACAGACAATGAGAAAATATCTTTTTTGTCAATATTTTCAAAATTAGGCAACTTTTCAAATTATTTAAATGGTAGAAAGTTGCCAATTATCATTTCGCTTCATAAAATACAATAAAATAGTTTGTTTACTATATAGATTTTGTGAAATACGATTTTTTCGTGAGTCAAGGGCAGATGATCCACTAAAATTCCTATTAAAAAGGGAGATAATGCATTATTTTCAAGTCAGAAACTCTTATTGATTATTTAACCACTCACATCATAACATCAATTTGGGTTTTGCAATACATATAATTAATACATGATTTCAAACACTATCAGGCATATTTGTAGTGCAGCTAAATCATAATAAAGTTACAGCCATTACAGTTCCGGAACCTTAATTCAAAATTATAAACCGTTCAAAATGATTATGTTTGTATTTGGAATGGAAACATACCACAGTTTAGGATTTACTGGCACTTTTCAAATTTCGCCTCTGGCTCTTTGGTGCTAATGATGGGTTGTATACGTTAAACGTCTGATCACATTCATCACGTCCATATCGCGTCCAAATATAATGCTGTGTCAGTGACCACTTGTGGACGTGCTCCGGTCGTGTAAGGACGAGATATTGTGTTTGTGACCAGGCCTTGCAAACAGTTTCACGTCCATATAGTGTATTAAAATGCTGTATTACTGACCATCCGGCCGTGATGCAGACGTGGAATGTTGTATGTGAAAAGTCTTCAGTAATATCGCTAACATATCCGGTCATCTATAAAGTGATAATAATTCTGATGATGCCACTGATCTGTAAGACTGATTTAAAGGAATTTACAATAACTATTTTAAAATAGTTAACTCTGTATATTCTTTCTTCTGATTTGATCCCATCCTCAGCAGACACGCAATTAAAGGCTATATCTATTTCGTTCCAGTAAAATATGCCACGAAGATCACCTAAAGTGCGGTTTACAGATCAAGAGATCATATTATTTCTAAGAGCTTACAGAGAAAACCCAACATCCTGGAGGGAGATAATTCACGATGTGAAATCAAACATGGAGACACTACCGGAACCTGCCAGACAAATGTACAACAGCTCAACAACCAAGTAAAGGATGAGTGTCAATAAGGCCCTTTCCGTGACCCAACCCGATTTTCTTCATTTTCGCCACACATGACCACTAATATATTGACCTTATGTAGGCAAACTATCAACTTGAACGGAGGCTTGGTTTGGAAGATATATTAAATCAAAGTGGGTGGCGTAAGTCACCCACTATGCCAATAGATGGTAATCAATTTCTTATACAGTTTTACTAACAATTTATAACTTGAAAATTGCTGATGCAGTGAAATATATGCGTATTGCACCTTGAATACATGTTGTTGTTTATTCCATTGGATGCCATGTACAGGAGAAAAGGGGCATTAAACATGTTCATGATTTTTTAGGATTTTTTGATGGACTAACTTTACGAAAAACCACAACAGGCTTTTTTTCCTCATTTCATTTAATTTATCTTTCTGGTGGTGAATGAAGATATATTACCGTAATTTGTAATATGAAAATTTTCAAAATAACTTTTTTATTTTTTGGATTACTTGCCCTTGATTTCTTGATGAAAATGCAAAAAATTATAAGAACTACTATTTCGTTTCTAAACCAAACATTTCTGTATAAATCACCATAAAATACCAATATGAGGATGATATGAGCCTTATGGACACAAAAACACCACATAAAGAGGTTGCAATTGTTATCTTAGCAGAGTGGGTGGGGTAATATACTCCAAAATTACACATGAAACAGACAGGAATTTATCATAGTTAGAATTGCTTGTATAGCATCCTAAATGTGTGTTAACGTTGTTATTGGCTCATCTGAGCGCAAAATGTTCATGTTGGGCTATTTTAATCGCTTTTTGTTTATTGTCTGTCTGTCTATCTGCCCATCTGTCTGTTTTTAATTTGGTCTTTACACTCTAGCATCCGCAATTATAAGCCAATCTTGACCAAACTTTATCAAAAAAAGTATAGTCATAAGTTCTCTTAGGAGTTTGAATATGGGCCGGATCAAACAAAAAGGTGCAGAGTTGTCTGCCTTTGCAGGTCAAAAATAGCTAGTTTTGACTTTGTTTCTACAATAGCCTCTACATTTATTGTCCAATCAAGATGAAAATTAGTCACAATTTTGGGTACCATATGTGCTCGAATGACATCGATTTACGGTCTGATCGGATCAGAAAATAACCATTTTCGACTTTGCTTTCACCCTAATTTTGTCTTGTACAAGGGCGAATAACTTAGCAAGTCCTACCCTAATTGTGTTGAAATTCACACTTCTCCAAGTTCTTATAGTCACAAACACAGTGTCAAAATTTCATTTTGATCGGTCTATATTTGTGTTTTTTAAGGATAAAACAAAGTGGAAAACGGCAATTTTGTCAAATTCATGAACAGGCAACTCTACGAATTGTCGTCAGATTGTGCTGAAATTTGAACTCATTCAAGGTCATACAGTGACCAACATTGTGTCGAAGGTTTGTCTTGATTGGTCAGTATTTGTGTTTGTTATAGTTAAAAAAAATTGAAAACAGCAATTTTTTTCGATTTCAAGGGCACATAACTCACGATTTTCAGATTCGATCAAACAGAAATTCAAATTCATTATAGCTCATATAGTAACCACCCTTGTTACTAATTTTCATTTTGATTGGTCAATAAATGTAGATGCTAGAGCGGAAACAATGTCAAAACTAGCTATTTTTGACGTGCAAAGGCAGACAACTCTGGAGTTTTTATTTCGATCCGGCCCATATTCAAACTCCTAATAGAACTTATGGCCATACTTGTTTTGATAAAGTTTGGTCAAAATTGGCTTATATTTGCGGATGCTGGAGTGTAAAAACCAAATCAAGAACAGACAGATGGGAAGATAGACAGACAGACAACGAACAAAAAGCGATTGAAATAGCAAAACTTAAGCATTTTGTGCTCATATCAGCTAAAAACAACGATACCATCCATTTAAGATGCTATACAAGCAATTCTGACTATAAAAAATTCCTGTCTGCTTCATGCCTAATTTTGGAGTATATTACCCCACCCACTCTGCTAAGATAACAATTGCGACCTCTTTATCTGATGTTTTTGTGTCCATAAGGCTCATATCGTTTTCCTGGTGGTATTTTATGGTGATTTATACAGAAATGTTTGGTTTAGAAACGAAATAGTACTTCTTATAATTTTTTGCATTTTTATCAAGAAATCAAGGGCTAGTAATCCAGAAAATACAAAAGGCATTTTGAAAATTTTCATATTACAAGTTACGGTAATATATCTTCATTCACCACCAAAAAGATAAATCAAATAAAATAAGAAAAAAAAGCCTGTTGTGGTTTTTCGTAAAGTAAGCCCATCCAAAAATCCTAAAAATTCATAAACATGTTTAATGCCCCCTTTTCTCCTGTACATGGCACCCAATGGAATAAACAACAACATGTATTCAAGGTGCAATACGCATATATTTCACTGCATCAGCAATTTTCAAGTTATAAATGGTTAGTAAAACTGTATAAGAAATTGATTACCATCTATTGGCATAGTGGGTGACTTACCCCACCCACTTTGATTTAATATATCTTCCAAACCAAGCCTCCGTTCAAGTTGATACTTTGCCTACATAAGGTCAATATGTTAGTGGTCATGTGTGGCGAAAATGAAGAATATCGGGTTGGGTCACGTAAAAGGCCTTATTGACACTCATCCTTTGAGAAAGGTTGTCTACAAAGTTAAGCAAACTGTTATCACTTGAGATAAATTCTCGCCTTATTTCTTTAATAGTTTACTGATTTTTTAAATAAATTTTGCGGGAAGATATTTATTTGAATTATTTTGTCGACTGCAACAATTATTAAATAGGGAACGATTTTATCCAGTAAACCATGACGTAAATTAAGACAAACAATAGTATTTCGTAGATGTTGTTATAAAATCTCGTAACTACGGCTTGAATCAAACCATGGTTACGAGGTTTTATAACAACATTTACGGTTTATCAAAACATAACATTAAATTAAGTCTCTTTTTAGCACAAGATTAATTGCCATTCCCATTCTAACGGCATTTACAGTAACTTCAGTCGTCCCGTATTGAATTTGACTTAGGTAAGAGCCAAGGAAATGTTCTTCGAGTAAGCCAGAAGAGGTTAAAAATGTGAAAGCTTGCTTATCTATTTTTAGAAACTGCCTGCATGTATGTTTGATCTAACAGTAATTTCATCGTGATGCACGTGCAGATTGTGCAACTGAAAGTCGATTAATCGAGACGCTGTTCTAAAAATAGAACCACTAGTTTGAATTTTTAATGTAATGATGCACGTGCAGACCGTGCAAATGCAGTCGATACGTCGACGGGATAATCTAAAAATAGGACAACTACGCTGGTACTTCTTTAATCAAGGTTCACGTGCAAATCGAGCGGTGTAAAATACGTCGCGTGTATAGCGGACGAGAATTGACCTGGCAGAACTTTCCATTCGATTAGCATGGGCTGCTCTGCCAGGTCATTTATCGTGAGGTGTACTGTTCTAAATAGGCAATAGATTTTGTTCTAAAAATAGACTGGGTTTACCGTTAAGTCTAGATAACGAAATTTTTGACAACATGCAAGAAACATATTTTTTTCCGAAATTACATCACGGTTAACTGTATAAAAAATTGGACCGATTCCGTTAATATATAATACCGTTTTAGAAAATTCATTTTCGCCATTTAACTTTTGATCCGAATCTTTATTATTCTCCATGATCGAATGTAAACGATATAGATCTACATATGTTTTCATGTTGATTATTAAATATTTTCCCACAAAACAAAATTTTCGTTATATTTGATATAGTTTGATATCGTTAACCTTTATGGGCGATACAGTTTAAACTAGTTATGTCGACATCGGATAATTCGAAATTCAACTCATATCGCTTTTGGGGGGCAAAGAAATTAGCCGTAGTCGCCAACCAATATAACATAACCGAAAGAGAAAATGTTGAGTGATTTGTAAAGTACAATTTACTTAACCATTTCATCGTATGACCTGGCCCATGTTTCTCGAAAAAACTTAAGTACGTTCTCATGCTCAACTTAAGTATATACCCATGAGAAAATGCTCAACTTCAAAGGGATACTCTCCAACGTTGAAGACTATTCGATTGAAGTTCACGTGGAGTTCGTGCGATTTGAGCACCGTGCTCAAATTTGAGCATGAGAACGTACTTAAGTTCTTTCGAGACACCGGGGCCAGGGTCCGGTTTCTCGAAAAAACTTAAGTATATTCTCATGCTCAAATCTGAGCACCGTGCTCAAATCGGTCATGATTTTTAGTATGGAAGATGAGAACGGTTTCTCGAAAATTCTCAGATTCAACAACGTGCTCAAAATACCGGATTTGAGCATGGATAGTTGAGCATGCTCAGGGGCTTTCTCAAATCTATTTACATTGCTCAAATATGGCGGATGTGTTTGAAGCGACAAAAATTGAAATTTTGAAAGGCCAAAACTGCTAAAATAACATAAAAATCAACATTGAAATCGTGTGCCCCAGACCGGAATGAACGATCTTACACGTACAATGGAGGCTGTTTTCGGGAGCAGAGCGAACAGAAAGGAAGCAAAGTTTCGTTGAAACAGAGGTAAATAATCGTTCGAGATTCAAACAAATTAGCAGTTTCTATTGCAAAATTTACTGTCAACAATGACAAGAAGAATAATTATGGTGCAAAAAACTTGTGGTGCGAAATTTATTATGAATTACGTCATTATGACGAATTATAACTCAAGGGAAACGACTCTTGGGATGTTGACAGTGTCAAGGACGCAAGGTTTGAAAATACTTTGTCCTTGAATGCAAACATTGCATTATAGACTCATCGGTTGTAACCGTATTAGATCATGGCAAAGGTATATGTTTCGCCCAACTGAATGACTTTGAGTTTACAGTTAACTAAAAGAAACATTCCAGATTCATTCAATCATTGCCTAGCTCAAGCTGATGGGTGGGGTAAGAAGGGAGTTTGAAATGGTGGTTGAATTATTATTGATATTTCATAATGATAAAATGTATTTTATTGCGCTTTTTTCCCAAATGACTGTGTAACTATCAATTAATACATAGATGTCTGCATGTATGACAAAACATTTTTCAGTGGCAGATAATTATGAGATAAGAATAAACCAAGCTTCATGTTCATTTTTCCACTACACCATTTATTAAATTACTTTAAAAATAGGGGAAGATATTGTTCATTTTGTTAATTTATCTTTTCAGATCAGAGAATAAAAATCATAGAATGTAGCTTGATAGAAAAACAGATGCTAGAACATGAGATTACCAATACAGATTTGAAATAAAAGGTTTGACCTATTTTATTTACAACTAAACAATGGTTTGCAAAATTAAGTTAGGTCTGATTTCTGAATCTCAGATGCACTAAAACCCATGAAGGCCATGACGTCCCTGACTGTTATATCATAGGTTTTCACTGATTTTGTTTCGGCTGTCAGCCGTCATAACAGGTTTGTCACAGATCATCAAAGCTTTTCATTTAGAAATAATGATTATCTGATTTCTAAGAAGGGCCTCTATAATTGATATTTTTGATGCCTAGTTTTTATGCTCCCCGAAAAAATTTCGGGAGAGCATATAGTCGCCATGCTGTCCTTCCGTCCGTCCGTCCGTCCGTCCGTCCGTCCTTCCGTCCGTCCGTCCACAGCCAGATCTCAGCAACCCTTGGACCAAATTCAATGAAACTTCACATGTGAACTCCCTGGGTCAATACCTAGAGACATTTTTCTCCGTTTCTAAATTTGAGGCTGCGTCACGGAAAAAGGGGCCTTAACGTAAAAATTAGTTTTTCTCTAATTTCTCTTCATCTAATGGGCAGAATTTAATGAAATTTTATACTTGTGTTACAAATAAGCTGTTCTAGACCATATTCTACAAATAATGTGTGTACAAAAAAATCTGTCATGGGAAAAGGGGCCTTAATGTATGATAGTTTTTTTGTGTGTGACAAGCACTTATTCGGGGAGCATAATCCGTCTATGACGGCTCTTGTTTAGACTTACAGACTCATGAAAAAAGGACATGCTTGTTTAAAGAATTTCAAAATGCTTATTTTATTAGAAACACTTTTACTGCTCAAGTTTTCTTTTTCTTTTTTATGGTGACTGATCTGGATCCATGTTGTTCTCGAAAGAAATGCCATAGATGCCCTTTTCACAGATCCTGTTAAACGAACCCCGCTCTGTAGCCAGATTATTTCATTTGCATGCAGAAATTCAGTCACAATTGTGCAGGGATAAAGACTAGCAGGGGCCCAGTTGCCCATGAAATGCTGATTTCCTTTCCCCTTCTTTTCTCAAATTGTTTTCTACATCATGCTTTCATTTGACCCTTTCCTAAATTGTAGCTGGTTTTCTGATGAAAGAAGAAACTGCTGACAATGAGCAAATTCTTGTTATTCCTCAATAATAATCATGATATTATTTTTCTCTCAAATTTGAACAGTATTAAAGTTTACAGTATGGGAAAGAGTTAATTTATCTGCAACTGCTCTCAAAATGGAACAGTCTGTTTATTGCGTGATATATGTTTAGTACATGTATTTTGTTTAATTTTCAACCCTTTCTCAAACAGGAACTGGTTTTGAGGTCCCTGGTCGAAATGGCTTGAGAAAACATTGAGCCAAAAGAAGGAAATGCTGATAACCAGTATTTTCTCCTTTTATTCAATATTTTCTTTGCTAAACATACATAACTCTTGTCTTTATCTCTATGACATTTGTCGTCTGCAACAGCTTTGGAATAGGACCACCCTAAAGTTTTGTCGTTTTGGAAAGGTTTAAAAGTATTCTGACTTTCGTTCTTCACAGAATCCTGGGAGAATATCCTGTAGACAAACAGATTATAAACATGAGGCTCAAGATAGCATCAGAAGATAATGGAATGTCCAATGAAGCTGATCTTGCTCCACAAAGTTCAACTTCTTCAGATATGCTGTGCGAGAGACTAGAGTACAATGTATATTCCTGGATACAGTCCATCACCTCATTCCAAAGTCGGATCACTAAAAGATGATTTGGTTTAATGCGGTTTTACGCTGTTTTCAACTGCTATGGTCATATTGCGGTGGCTGGAACACCTATCACCAGTATCACCACAATATCTAAACCGAGCCTCCAGCTGCTCTATCACATAGATGATTCACACCAATTGGTGAGAGACAAATGACTTTTGTCAAATGTTAGAATGGATAATGGCCGGGCCGAGTGTTGAACTCCCAACCCCAGGATTGACAGACTCTCATGTTGCTGACTGAGCTATCGGGGCTCGGCCACTAACATATGAAGATTTGCAGTGACAATATAATGTCAAATGTATAATAATAATGGCTGTCATCTAAAAATCTTTCAATAGTTTAAAGTGACATTTCACAATAATTTTTAGATAAATTTTACTTTTAATTTATCTGAAAGAGCTTATTTTCTTATGAAACTTTTGAAAATTTCAAGCCTAAATTGAACCGTTTATGAGAAATATATATTTTTCGTCTAAAATTAAACAAATTGTTGTGGACAACAGTTCAGTTATAGAATTTGTCATTTTTGTCTCAAATTTAAAGACATATTTTTCACTTATAAATAACAACTTCAAAAAACTGATAGTATTTATACGCATTAGAATAAACAATCTTTACATCAAGACATACTTTTAAAAAATAAAATAAATGTGAAATGTCACTTTTCTGTTATATATTTTACTTTTATTTTTATCTGAAAGAGCATATTTCCTTATGAAAATTCTGAAATTTTCAAGCCAAAATATTGCGCCGTTTACGAGAAATGTATATTTTTGTGTTAAAATTAAACAAATTGTTGTGGACAACAGTTCGGATTCATATGGAATTTATCGATTCTGACTCAACTTTAAATGCGTGTTTCTCGCTTATCAGCAACAACTTAAAAAAACTAATAGCATTTATACTCATAAGAATAACTAATCTTGGCATCAAGACTTACTTTAAAAAATTGAAATGGGAATGAAATGTCCCTTTAAATGAACTATTTTAGACCTAATTTCAGACAGAGAAAGCTTTTTAAAGCATTGAAGAAAATTTGTTGTTTGGAAAACGACCAAATAAATGTGACCAAATCTGGGAAATACCTGACTGGCAAAATATTGGGATGAAATAAGAGTTTGAGTTTGAGTTTATTGGGGTTTTACGCCGTTTTCAACTACCAGGGTCATATCGCGGCGGCTGGAACACCTAACCGTGGGTTCCTGGTATTTCTCGCACCAGTACAACCACAATATCCAAACCGAGCCTCCAGCTGCTCTCTCACATAGATGATTCACACCCATTGGTGAGAGACAAATGACTTTTGTCAAATGTCAGAATGGATACTGGCCGAGCCGGGGTTCGAACTCGAGACCCCTGAATTGACAGACTCCGACGTAACCGACTGAGCTATCCGGGCTCGGCGGGGATGAAATAAGAAAATGCTGAAAATGAGCAATTTCTCCCTTTCGCTCAATATTTTCCATGTACTACTCTAACATGCTTTCGACTTTTGGTACCAATTGTTTTGTTATAGATCTGCTTTTTCTTTGAAATTGGACTGGCCTAAAACTTTTACATTCGAGAAATTGCCACTGTAAGGTATATTTAGTGAGGAGGAATGAACACTACATTTTTTTTTACTGATTTATCTATTTATTTATTTTGCAAATAATCCTCACTATACAAGATATCATAACACAGTGTGACATGTGAACTTATTAGCCCCTTTCCAAATAAAAAAGTTTCTGTGTTGACTACTTTGAAAGGTGTTGCAGACGTAAAAAATTATTGTTGATAAAGGTTAGATTTGTCTACTATAAAAATTGAGGCAAAGGGAGAAAATGCTGATCTCCAATAATTGTTTCAGTTTTTTCCCAAGATCTTGTTATTCAGAACGTCATGATTATTAACAATCTTGCGACCAATTTGTACGGGAAATCAATTTGTACGTGAAATAATAATGAAATTTGTCTAAAAGACTAGTTAAACTACTTCCTCTTTTGTTTTCTTTATAATCCTAGAACCTGTTGCAAAATGCTATGATGAATAAAACTGGTGTTATTTTGTTGTAAAAACGAAATCATGAGCAAATACTGCAAAACACGGTAAAAATGATTTGATGATTGCTCACTACAAATACTGGTTTTCATTCTCAGTTATAAGAAGCCTGGGAAACATAGACACAAAAGAAAGTGCTGATAACCAGCATTTTCTTCTTTTTCCTAAATATTTTCTGTGCTACATTGTAAACAACTTCTTAACAAAATCCATTGTGTTTGTAGTTGGTTTCAAATTACAACAGTCACAGTTTTGACTATTTTTAGCCGAGGTTTTCTAGTTCTTAATCATGTCTGTGTGGCTCAGATTGGATTTAGCAACATGTAATTGAACCGGGATCTTGAAAAAAGGGCCTTTATAGCATTTGAGAACAACATGGATCCAGATCAGCCTGCATATTATACAAACAGTCTGATTAAGATCCATGTCATTCTCTGGTGGGTTCGCCATGCCTTGTAGCAACTATCAGAGAGCAATAATATGTATCATGGAGATCAGGTAGTACTTGGCATGGGCTTGTCTTGAAACATTATATCCTAAATGCTATAAATACCCTTTTTCCAAATCCTGTTTCGTTTACATTTCTGAGATGATAGGATCATACGGCTATCTTGCAAAATGATCATAAAAATGGTCTACCGGGTAAATACACACAAAATCATCCATTCAAAAAGTGTTGACAGCGGCCATAGAACAATTGGTAACGCATCGACTCCGAGTCTCACTCGAAAGAGTCTACTGTGACCGTCCCAGGTTCAATACCCAGTCCCAAGTAATATCCTTTCGCGTACATGTATTTGAATTTGTATCACACATATGTTTGAATGATAGTATACCTAAGTGGGAAAGCAGCTGGGGTCGGAAAGGATGTTGTGGTTGTACTGGTGAGAGAAATAACAGGAATCCATGGTTGAGTGCTCCAGCTGCTGAAATATGATTAAAGATACTAGCAGTTGAAAGAGGCGTTGAATCCCATTCAATCAATCAATCAATCAATCAATCAATAAAATGTCAGAAATGACTTTGGCCTGTTTAGGATTCAAATATGTGCAGAGAAACTACTTATATTTAGGTAGAATACCCATAATGTGGCCATTTTGAGATTCATAAAACATCAGCTTTTTCCGAGCGTTGTCATTAGATGTTAGAACCTATTCGGGCGCGGTCGTGATCATTCGGAGGTGGAAAGTTCCACCGTCGAATGTTTTCCACGACGTCCGAATAATTCAAACGTCACGCGAATCTCATTATGTGTGGAATACCTTAACACTGGGAGGAATTAGTCAAAGGAATACATGGCTAGGTGCTCAAGGCATAGTAATTTTTAGATGTAACTAGCAAGCCCGTAGGAAATTTCATATTGGGTGGGCTCAAGCCCCTTTGTCTGAATATTGGGGGAGGGGGCTAAATTGGAATTTTCCTAAATTTCCAATGTAAATTACGGAAAATTTGGCATTTTTGGCCAACTTTGAGGGGGGGGGTGGTGCTAAGACTCCCCCTCCTGTTCCTACGGGCCCGACTACTGTTTAAAAGGGGAGGGTTAAACACCATTCAATCAATCACAATTGCATTGCAACAGCTTGAATAATTGTCGATTAACCATTTCAAAGCAAGAACTTATTTTGATGTTCCTTCCAGAAAATGCTTGGGGAAATATTAGCGCAAAAGAAACTGCTGAGCTTGAAACAAAGCATGTTCTCCTTTTGCCTTAAACTTTTCTGTACTATATTAGGCCTATACACAATTCCTGTATCAAATCCAATTCTGTCTTCTGCACCAGCTTTCAAATTGGAACAATTCTGCTGTTTGAGAATAGGTTCTATGTCACTTGGACCTTTCTGACTCCCCTAGGCCTATTGGGACTGAACGTCGGATAGGGACCCGACCGATAATCGCTTAATTCGTCTGGTCGACGAGTGTCATTTAGCCGTCATAAGGGCTCTTTCGTATTCTTTTGACGTCAATCTGGCAATTTAAAAAAAATCTGCTCGACAATAAGCTGATTATCGCGATTACAAGAGTAATACCGTTGTATGTTTGGCTATAAACGTATTGACACATTTTCCCGCAAAATGTCAAAACGTTCTTTTTTACTCTCATTTACCGGAGAGTATCGAGATTGAAGTCGCTTGTGTTTATGAAAATTAGAAAAAAACTCGCTGAGCACCGTGCTCAGTTGAGCATATACTTAAGTTTTTTCGTGAAACACACTTATGGCGACATGCTCAGTTGAGCAAATTTTCGTGCTCAACTCAAAGTTGAGCATGATATTTGAGTTTATACTTAAGTTTTTTCGAGAAACCGGGCCCAGGTGTTGGTGTCCCTAATAGAAAAGGCACTATGATAAACAGCAATTCCTCATTTTCCTCAATATTTTGCTGATCTTATTGTACACTAATCGTTATAAATATTCATAATTTCATCTGTAGCAACTTTCAAATAGGGAATGATTTTATTCAGTTAGCCGTAACGAAATTTCGCACGAAAATAATATTTCCGTAGGTATTGTTATAGAAACTCGTAACTAAGGCTCGTTCAAGCCGTAGTTACGAGATTTTATATAAAAGGCGTAACGCTGACGATTTATCCATACATAACGGAGCTGAGCCCGGATAACTCAGTCAGTTACGTCGGAGTCTATCAATCCAGGGGTCTCGAATTCGAACCCCGGCTCGGCCAGTATCCATTCTGACATTTGACATAAGCCATTTGTCTCTCACCAATTGGTGTGAATCACCTATATGAGAGAGCAGCTGGAGGCTCGGTTTGGATATTGTGGTTGTACTGGTGCGAGAAATACCAGGAACCCACGGTTTGGTGTTCCAGCCGCCGTGATATGACCATAGATGTTGAAAACGGCGTAAAACTCCAATAAAATCAAACCATTCATAACGGATACATAACGGTGAACCCAGTCTCCTTTTAGCACAAAATTCATAGCACCACGTATGTGAATGTTAAGAACACTGCTGTCCGGCTGCTAAAACGTTCACCAGGGACCCGTATTACTAACGATCGTACGTTTGATTTTTGCATAATTACTTGTAACAACAGCTCTGATTGGCTCAGTCGGATTTCTCGTGCAATCAGATGTCTTGTTACACAGTTTACACAAAAAATTGATCGTAAGATGTTTAGTAATACGGGGCCCAGTTCTCTTGACTGCGAACTCGATTCTATGGATGTTTAACAGCGACTACGCTTAGGCCTTCGTGAATCGTTGTTTCTTGTGTGATTCTCTGAAAGCGAGCACTGTGTCCAAGCAAGTAGGGACGCCAAATCCAACATTCTTTATGTCTATTTTGGAGAACATATCGAAAAATAACATCAAAAAATGTAGATCCCTAGGCCTTGTTAGAGGATCCAGAGTTGATTGAAAGAAAGCATATGTTCATAAATTGTATCCATAAATTCTGTCAATACACATTGACAATTGAAGAAGTATTGATGGAAGTTCCGTACACAAAGGCCAGCAATCCTTGGAACCTAGGGAACGAGCAGGTCAAACGAGTTGTCACCCCAGATGCTGCAACCGACGTTAAACTCATAAAACATATTGGGCAGGATTAAGTACAGCTTTGTTATGCTGTCCGACTTCTACGACGCAGAACGAAATGCACTAATGGCTGATCCGGACTGCTGCTGACTAGCATCGTTTCATATTTTGCGTCTATGTAACGACCACGCTAGGCGTACGTACCCAACTGTCGCTCTGGAAAACTCTCCCAAAGAACTGCAGGTCAAAGTAGCGCTCGGAAAGTTATTTTCTATTGCGTTTGGATGCTACATAGAATTCCTGGATGAGCAAGCTATTTTGCCGGAAAGTTATGACCCAACGATTAAACCTTGTACATCAGCAGGTTAGCAAATCACGTCAAAGATAAGACCGCAACGGTGCATAAATTTTACGGAAGTATCATGTCCTAACAGACATCTACCCGTTGCCTCATTCGAAAATACCTTGTCATTTCAAAGAAGAGTCATCGAGGAAGAGGTTGTTTACCATCATCGAGTTATCAACAATCAACGACGAACGTACTTTGACTCCCCACAATTCGCCCGTAGCTTCTACGTCAACGGCTAATCAAGCTACAGGGGTGACTGGCCTTTTTCAAGATACTACGTTGTGACATGTGCTGTCAAGTGACTCCAGTGAATATAATAATTATAGTTATTCGGAATTATCTGAGACTGTCCCCACGTTTGTGGAAAATATGTTCCTCGATGATGATTTTAATGTGATGATCATCTCTCATCTATTGCGAAGATCTAGAATTGGTTTGCTCTGCATCTTTTCACGAATTAGAAGACATCATATCCCACGAGTAACTGGATATACCGAGCATGTTATTCCTCAATTTATTGACTCAGATTTCAGATATCACTTCCGTATTGACAGAGGAATGAGTGACGAAATACTAACAATTATTTGCCAATTTCTCATTCCTCAGTCATAGTGGAGGTATTGATAATATAGAACGTAAAATAGCTTCTCCTCTTCCTATGTTATTTGGCTAATCAATCGAGTCGTCGGAAATTAAGTCAATATTTCGGGATGTCCATCTCAACAGTTCACAGGCTAATCAACGTGTTGATAGAGTGATCACTGACCAACTATCAAATATAAGTATCACAGAGTACATGGGCGGATCTAGGGGAACGAACGACACCCTCTGTAGCTAGCCCGATTATTTCATTTTCATGCAGAAATTCGGCCAAAATTGGGTAACACCGCAAAAACGAACCCCCGCAAAAAACAACCCCTCTATTTGCATATATCCGAACCCCCTAACAGAAATCCTGGATCCGCCGTTGAAGTAGGCTAAATGATAGATAAAGCCAACCGGTTTTTTCACATAAATGCTAACCGATCTACTCTAAATGCGTTTAAACGGTATGCAAGTTATGATTACGAAATTCCTTTTCACCCATCAATTGTATTAAATAATTGTTATCCAGTGTGAGCGAGCAGCTGGTTGTTAAAAGGCATAAGAATATTGTGATAATAGCAGAAAGCTGTGTATCTATGGAAATTTTAAATCATTCAGAAATAAACTGTAATAACAATGATCATTATTTTAGAATTTGGGCCCTTAAAGGGCGACGGTAACAGATGGTCTAATTGCAAAAAATGATTTTTTTTGAAACAATATGCAAAACTTTTGTGTTGACAACCTCGGGATGGTTAATAATATGCGATTCAGACAGAGAATGAGCCGAAATTACAAGACAGATAGATGAATTTAGGGAGAATCCAAACCTAAATTCAACCCCATCACTGATGGGGTTAGAATTATTTTGAAATTGTTGCACATGCGCATACAGCGCGGACCATCATTCAAACGAGATTCATACTTGAATTTCAATATGACGTCATCATGTATGTTGTGACGTCATTTAAGAAAGTCGCATGTCCTACTGTTTTGACCTACTTTCGATATCGCTTCATGAATTTGGTATCAAATTGCGAAAAAATGAGTCGTTGCTTCAATAGTTTGTCGTAATCATTTAATCAGGTCATATAAAGCTTAAAAAGTGTACATTTCGTTTGTATTTGACAATTTTTGGGTCCAAATCTGGGAAATAGTAGCTTTAAAGCAGATACATGTATTGATGTACCTCTGTCCTCAAGTTTTCAGTGCGAACTTGCAACAGACGCTATGATAACTCTTATCACATCCGAAGTGGCAAACAGTAATAAATGTCATGAAACTGAAAATAAATAGGAAGAAAAAATAGTGAATGAATGCTTAATTAGTATACAAGAAGCCCACTATTATTATATCAAACTGCGCCAATCAGGAATGCTTTCTTTTACTTTATATAATTTATAATTTCATTTATAGAAACTATATTTAGCAGCCAACGAAAAAATTCCTTTCCTCATCCAATCAAAACCATTGTTTGTTATTGTGATGCCACTAGTGACGTCAGATCGCGTGCAGGCATTGAGTTGTGGCAAGCTCTGATTGGTCCGTTGGAAAGAGCGCGAGAATACTGCAATCTGATTGGATTATGCACCGCTGGAGCTGTATATAAGCAGCCAGTTCTGGGAAATTGCATCAGTTGCTCTCGAGGTTTTCAGAGCAACACACTACGTTAATTTTATAAATAAATACTTGATTTTACAGATATACAGAAACCAGAAAATGTCTCACTATGTAGGTTATCATTCATTAGTTTAATCTTTTTTTGTTTTTCAGAATAATGTGAAGCAAGAAAATGATTTTGATTTTGTGTTATATGAATATTGGTTTACTTGTGTCCGTCTGTCTCTGTCCGTACGGACGGATGGAGAGACAGACTCATGTACGTCTGTCTGTTCGTCAATTAACATGGATTATAGATTTAGATATCATTCTAATATCTTTTGTTTTGCAGGCTATTGAAACAAGAAAATGATTTAAATTGTTTACTGTTTTATGTAGAAATTGCATTGCAGGATGTCTGACTTTACGGACGGATGGATGGACCGGAAACTCAACATCGGTAATTTCCTTATAGGTACCAATCACATTGCAGGACGTAAAAGGTCGAGAAGTATGTCTTGAGATAAGAAGTTTAGACTTAGTCGCTTTTTAGATGGAAAACCGCTGAAACGAGAACTTGACATACCAAACGAGAACTTAGTCGTTTTTCGGAGAAAAAATGGCCAAGTTCTATGTTTGGAAAATCGGCTAAGTTCTATTTTTTGGACTCTGTTTATTTTTCAGAATGTGTGGTTCTTAGGAGGAAACGAGAAGAGTCTATTTCTAAGAGTGTTCCACTCCCGTGACATGTTGTTTTTGTATTGTTTTATTACAGTTTCTGATCTATTTTTTGGACTCTATTTTTTAAGCTGTCGAAATAAGTCGTGTGATCCATACCTATAATGTTATGAGTATGAATCACACGTAAATACTTGTTCTCAAAAAGTCCGCTCACACTTTTTCTACCCCTTAAAAAGTCCGCTCACACTTTTTCTACCTTTAACACTTTGGTATTCAGTCTTGTGATTCAGACCTATAAGGAACCTATGTATATGCTCAGTTATATGCCACTTCTTGCTGTGCCTATAAGCTAATTGTTGTTTGTCTTCATGCAGATGATGGACGAAGCTATTTCCCGACGTATTGAAATCGAGAACTTAGTCGTTTTTTTAATCAACGAGTAGATAGTCCATTTCTTAGAGTGTTTCACTCCCGTGACATAAGCAGCTTGGACTTGGTCGGTTTTAAAAGAAAACGAGGAGATCGTCTATTTCTTAGGAGTTCCACTCCCGTGACATGTTGTTTTTATATATATATATATATATATATATATATATATATATATATATATATATATATATATATATATATATATATATATATATATATATATATATATATATATATATATATATATATATATATATATATATATATATATATATATATATATATATATATATATATATATATATATATATATATATATATATATATATATATATATATATATATATATATATATATATATATATATATATATATATATATATATTTATTATAGTGTATGCTAGAGGACTTAAAATCCGAAGCAGATTTCATAGGACAAGTAACAGATTTTTGGAGCCTTATGGCAGGTAAGGAAATATGATTTAAAATCTGGTTTGGGTATCTTTATGCCTACGATTCACAAAGGAAACCTTTTTGTACTACTACTTACTCACTACAGCTTTCAATAGGCATCGATGGCCACCATTTTTGGTGATGTTCGCAATGCTTTTTCTCCTCTATTGATTTGCGAGAAAAACATGAGCGAGGACTATGCAGTAAGCAGATAAGTCGTGTGACCCATACCAATAATGTTATAGGTATGAATCACACAAAAGTACTTGTTCTCAAAAAGTCCGCTCACACTTTTTCTACCTCTCAAAAAGTCCGCTCACACTTTTCTTACCTCTAACACTTGGGTATTCAGTCTTGTGATTCAGACCTATAAGAAACCTATGTATGTGTACAGACAAATTCCACTTCTTGCTGTGCCTATTAGCTTATTAGTGTTTGTATTCATGCAGATGATGGACGGAGCGATTTTCCGACGTATTGAAAAAATGACTAAGATCTATTTTTAGGACTCTGTTAAATTTTGTGCCTATAAACTTATTGTTGTTTGTCTTCATACAGATGATAGACGAAGACAAGAAGGTTAAGAGTGGGTTTACGGAAGAGGTTAAGGAAGAGGTTGAAGAAGAAGACGAAGAGTGTGAAGTTACGATGGAAGACGAAGAGGAGGATATAGAGGAGGAAGAGTGTGAAGAGACGATGGAAGACGAAGAGGAGGATATAGAGGAGGAAGAGTGGGAAGAGACGGTGGAAGAGTTGGAGGAGGAGTGGTATGACGCCGAGGGGGAGAGGTTAATGGTAAGAGATAGAAAGAAAAGTCGTGTGATCCATACCTAATAATATAGGTAAGAATCACATAGAATTTTTTTTTTCAAAAAGTCCGCTCACACTTTTCTACCTGTCAAAAAGTCCGCTCACACTTTTTCTACCTCCAAGACTTGTGAATCAGACCTATAAGAAACATATGTATATGCACATGCATGTGCCCCTTCATGCTAGTCTGACAAATTTTGGGAGATAATGTGTGAACGTCTTACTGTAATTCTAATTTCATGTGTACAGGTGTATGCTGTCCAAGTTCTACACGTTCCGGTATCGTCTTGGGAGAAAACACAGTCATGTAAGGTTGAATTGCGTAATATGAATATTTCTTTCTTTTAGGACTGTGAAGGATTAGAGAGAGCGGCTGTAAAGGTGGACGAGGAGAGGCGGGTCCTGGTAACGCACAACAACGCGCCAATGGAAAAATGCGCTGCCAGGACCCACTTCGTGTGGAGGGATGGTGAGCAGTACGAATTACGATTGGTGAATGACATCACCACCCTAATTGTATGTGCATTATATACGCTATTTACATAGATTATTGCTTTCATAACTAATGTTGAAGTTTAAGATAAGATTAAAAATGAAAAAAATGCATTATTTGCTTGCATAAAAAAGGAAAGGAATTTTACACGTCTATTGCTGCAGGGACGTAAGGAAATGATATCAATTGTTATGACAGGAATAGTGTATATCAAATTTCATTGATAAATGTCCTTTTACAGCTCAGTGACTTCTTTACAAAACAAGAGCTTCGCAGAGCGGCGCATATACGCCCGAGAGGGGCTTGTCAGTAAAATTATCCATTTTGTTAATTCAAGGGCAGATAATTCAAACATGAAATGTTATCAAAATTTTGTTTTCACAACAAGACACCATAAAGATTCATTGTGGCTAGTTTGATTTAATTCTGGTTGGAACTGTAGGAGTTGCACACGAGAAAATGGGCATTTTTGAGAAAATGAGCATTTTTCCTTAAATTCAAGGGCAGATAATTTAAGAACAAAATCAGTTATCTGAATTCCATAAGCGGCGTGCACATCTAGACACACCATGGAGATTCATTGTGGCAAATTTGATGAAATTCTGATCCAAACTGTAAGAGGAGTTACGCACACAAGAAAATAGGTATTTTTTTTTAATTCAAGGGCAGATAATTCAAGAACGAAAATAGTTATCTGAATTTCGTAAGTGGTGTGCACAACTAGACACCATGGAGATTCATTGTGGCAAGTTTGATTAAATTCCGATCGAAACTGTAGGAGGAGTTGCGCACACAAGAAATTGCTAACGGACGGACAGACAGACGGAAGGACGAACGGGGCCATAACATAGTACGACCCTTCGGGCGTATAAAAAAGCTTAGGAAAACAATGTGGAAATTGAAGAAAATGCTCTTGATAGGCAATTCTTATCATTTTTTTTTTCACACTGTTTTCTAACCAAATATGGAAAGATTTCTAAAATAGTATCAATTTTAAATTTTGGTCTGCAACATCTTTGAATTTTGACCAGTCTACATTATTGTCGTATTGTAATTGGTTAAGAAATTTCTGCAAAAAATAAGTAATATGATCTCTTTCAGCACACCAAACGAACGACCTGGATTATGGAAAAACACAGAGAGATGGAGGAGGAGTGTGATGAGTTGTGTAAGTAAACAACAGTCAATGTTTTCTTTCTTTCCAACTTTTGTTCATTTGCCGAGACTGGTCTGATAGACGCCCGTTTCCAAAATCTCAGGTAAGAGAAAACAGTTTCAGTTTCAGGACCATTAATTTGCTGATTTCGTCTACAAGAGGGTCAATTCAAAGCCTTCGACGACCTTTTCTTTTTGCTATATAGAGTTGTTTGTTGGCAGAAGGAATGGTTATGTAAACCGTTAACATTAGGGAATAAAGACATACTGAATAGTGAAAGAAAGTATTTCATAACATTCTTACCTTAATAAATATTTTACAGGTATGGAGGAGATGGGGGTGGAGGAGGCAGAAACAGACGTAATGACGACGGAGGTGGGAGAGACGGAAGAGAAGACGGACGAGGAGAAGGACGAGGAGAAGGAAGACGAGAAGGAAGACGAGAAGGAAGACGAGAAGGAAGACGAGAAGGACGACGAGGAGGACGACGAGAAGAAAAAGAGTGAGGAGGACTTGTGTAAGTAAACAACAGTCAATGTTTTCTTTCTTTCCAACTTTTGTTCATTTGCCGAAACTGGTCTGATAGACGCCCATTTCCAGAATCTCAGGTAAGAGAAAATAGTTTGAGTTTCAGGACCATTTATTTTTTGATTTTAAGGACAAAATTTCAAACGTCAATTCAAAGCCCTCGACGACTTTTTATTTTTGCTATATAGAGTTGTTTGTTGAACAAAAGGAATGGTTATGTAAACCGTTAACATTTGGGACTAAAGACATACTGAATAGTGAAAGAAACTATTTCATTACATTCTTACCTTGATAAATATTTTAAAGTTGCGGAGGAGGAAGAGAGTACCGAGGAGATTAAGGAGAGAAGGGGAAGATGGAAAGAGGTGTTGGAGCGGGCAATTGAGAAGGGACAGACGGAGGAGATTTGTAAGTATACCTCAGTCTTTCCAACACCTCATTTGTTTGTTTTCATATTAGCGAAACTGGTCTGATTGACGACCATTCAGCAATAATGAACCTTTAATCCAGTTGATTTGGGTAGGAGGTATTTGATTTCTACCTTCAATTCTATATATAGAAATCACATGTAAATTACTTTTCAAAAAAAGTCGGCTCACACTTTTTGTACTTATAAGAAGACTGATCACAATTTTCTACCTCTCAAAAAGTCGGCTCACACTTTTTCTACCTATAAGAAGACTGATCACAATTTTCTGCCTCTCAAAAAGTCGGCTCACACTTTTTCTACCTATAAGACTGGTTGAGAGGGAACATGGAATATAAATATGTATATCTATTGATCAACACTTTATTTCAGGAGAAGACTGGTTGACCAGGAACGTAGTCTATGTATATATGTTTATGGTTTAACGCAGTTTTCCCGTTTTGTCAGTATATTGCGTGAAATCATTCGAGTTTTAAATCAACGTTAACCATTAATAATACTTAATAATACGGAGCTGGGCGAGGATGATGGATGCGGAGCCGGAGAGTGAGGATGGGTGTTGTAAGTTTACATCAGTCATTGATTTATGTCTTTGCAGCCTTTTATTGTTCATTTCATATTAAAGAAACTGGTCTGATTGACGTCCATTTAGAAATAGTGAACCATTAGTCCCGTTGATTTTGATAAGAGTTGAATGCTACCTCTAAAATAGAGTTGAAATCACAAGTGAATAAGTTTTCCTAAAAAGTCGGCTCACACTTTTTTTACCTTTCAAAAAGTCGGCTCACTCTTTTTCTACCTCTCAAAAAGTCGGCTCACACTTTTTCTATCTATAAGAAAAGTTGGCTCACACTTTTTCTACCTCTCAAAAAGTCGGCTCACACTTTTTCTACCTCTCAAAAAGTCGGCTCACACTTTTTCAACCTCTCGAAAAGTCGGCTCACATTTTTCTACCTGTAAGACTGGTTGAACTGGAATATAGAATATAAACATATCAATATATTAATGCCGTTTTCTTTCACAGCGTCAGGAGATAGTTGGAAGGAAACAAAAGAAGACAGGCGGCAAGTAAAGGAAGACGAAGAAGACGATAGAGAGGAAGAGGAAGAGATTGGAGAAGAAGAGAAGACTAAAGAAGAGGAAGAGAAGGGAGAAGAAGAAAAGAAGACTGAAGAAGAGAAGCAAGGAGAGAATGGTGGGATGGAAGAAGGAGAGGGGGAGACGCAAGAAGGAGACGGGGAGACAGAAGAAGGAGACGGTGAGAAAGAAGAAGCAACACAGAAGAAGAAGAGACGGCTACACACAAAGTCAAGGAAGGGGGAAGTAGTAAGTTCTGTTTAATGTTCAAGGTAGAAGGAAAGTATTTAGTTCGGAAAGTGCCTGGTGTTATAAGACTCACACCACATTAACGATGTCTGTTGAATGGCTGATAATGATTCTGCGTAAGTGTGCTCAATAATACCACAGTGATATCACAAGAATACGGCAAATACGCATGAACGGAATTGGCGCTAGATCGCCCATTTCATTGCCTTGATCTAAGATGATTTCTACCAGTAATCAAAGGCTTGGGTAGATATTTTGTGATCGTCTACCCCTAAAGTAATAGATAATTGAATAGAATAGGCAGGTTGAACTGGAACATGGAATATAGATATTCATTAATAAACACAATTTTCTTTCACAGAGTCACAAGCTGAAAACAAACCGAGTAAAGATGATCAAATGCAAGAGAAAGAGGACTAGATGGAAGACTATACAGTTTTAAAATTATAGATTAAAGCTCACTCGCATAGATATGTAATACCTTCTATTTCAGAAACTTGACAGGGTCGGATGCACGGTGGAGGGGTGTGACGCCGTAGTCGTTAACCTACAGCGTTACCTCCGCCAGGTCCACCAGGCTTCCCCAGAGAAAGAGCCGAAGCCAAAGAGGAAGTACGGTGGGGTGAAGATCTGTTCGGAGTGTGGTATACCCACACTCCGGATGGATCTTCACCTCATCCGTATGCACGGGATGCAACGAAAAACAGAAAAGTTCAGAAAGGCGTTGGAGGCAGCCAGGAAGACGGGAAGGGCCGGTGAGGCCGAGGGGCCTAAGGAGGAGCCCCTGGAGGAGGCCCTGAAGGAGTATAGGTGTGTAAAACATTCATTGGTAGCATTATTTTCAGCTTCATGTTCCACAGTATACACCTCGACTCTGGTATTAAATACTGAGTTAAAATTTTGCACTCAGCAGAAAAGTCGTGTGATCCATACCTATAATAATATAGGTAAGAATCACATAGAAAAACTTTTTCTCAAAAAGTCCGCTCACACTTTTCTACCTGTCAAAAAGTCCGCTCACACTTTTTCTACCTCTAAGACTTGTGAATCAGACCTATAAGAAACATATATGTATATGCACATGCATGTGCCTCTTTATGCGAGTCTGATAAATTTAGGGAGATAATGTGTGAATATCTTACTGTAACTTTACTTCCATGTGTCGTCCAAGATATATATCTCATGATAACGGTGTTAAATGTTCTAGCATGACTGTTGTTTCTTTTCTAGCCTCCACCTCCAGGGAAGGACGACGGGCCACGCCCACAGTCTACAAACCGTGGCCCATCACAGCACGGCTGTTAGAAAATTCCTACCATATCTTTCGAAAGATTTCGTCACCGGTTTGGCTAAGATCGGAGAGGTGGGGGCCCTGTTGACCAAGAACTCCAGGCCAAGGCGTGAGTGTTTGTTTTTTTTTCATTGAACGATTTTCTTTAATAGATCAAGGAAATTGTATTCATTCCCGGATTCTGCTTCCTTGAACCAGTACTCGTAGTGAACGTTTACGCCAAAGACAGATGAAATAACTACACCAGCTACCGTGGAACCAACTGAGAACTAAGTATAGGCCTTCTAAAATGAGTGGCAGATAAACAATAGACCATTTCATTTATATAGGGATATGTGGCTATTAATTTTAGATTAAAATCGTGTTATGAGATGAATTACCTCTTTATAACAACTATAAGGGGGATTCGTAGACTGTTTGGGAATGATAAGTATACATTCATTTATGCTTTTTTTCTTCTATTTTCAGAATGACGGCTGCGTCTCTACAGACATACCTGCACGCCTTGGCCGCGTTCTTGGAGTTCCTGGCCGGGACCCCTCGCTACATGCGCCACCTTCGGATGAAAGTGGAAGAGGTTAAAGGGATCGCCCAGACCGTGCGAACGGTAGGGCGGGCTTAAGGCTAATATCGCAAAGGAGGCGGTCCAGAGGTATTATTATATATCATTTATTCAAAATCTTTTAAAAGAGTGATTTATAAATAGATCGTCTGATTATCAAAGAAAAGTGATTGAGGTAGGAGGTGTTAGATTTCTACCTCTAACGTTGGAGGTAGGAATCACACCTAGATACTTCTTTCCTTTAAAGTCCGCGCACACATATTCTACCTTTAAACAAGTAGGCTCACACTTTTTCGACCTTCGATTGTTTCCAGAGTTTTATGCAAACAGCGATTTTTCCTCTAAGAAAATTGATGCGATATCTGCATAAATCACGATTTGCAGGTCCATTAGGATCAATACTGTAAATGCATTACATTGTCTTTTGTAGGCAAGGACGCACCCATATTAAGGTTGAAGAGAGAATGATAGGTGGCTACCTTTTCGGTGAGCGACCGGAACGCGCCGACGCGCTTCTGCGGAGGACCGGACGCTCACCGGGAGTTCACGGAATGTAGGAACATTATTATGGTGCTGCTACTACTGACCAACGCTCGGCGGCCAGGGGACGTGGCCAAGATTCCATTCACGACCATCAGGTCCTTGCGGGTCAAGGACGATGGCGTGACTGAATTCTTTGTAAGTACTTTATATCGCTTAACGGTTTTCTTAACAAACTTAGTAATAAACAAT